>OY728126.1:1728114460-1729364460 GCA_963277665.1 Viscum album | reverse complement strand
CATTTATTGTTATATATTTTAACTCTAAAAATATATAATTATGTTTGGATGAGATGATTTTTAAAATTTACTTGTATTACATAGTCATTAAAATTAAATGTTATATGAATAGGGGTGTGGGAGGAAAAATTATATCTATATATTGGATTTTTAAATATATAGCTCTAAAATAATGGATCATTTCCTTACTAGGGTGTTAGTGCTTTTAAATATCAGGGATTGGGTGGATTCTTTACTAAAATGAAGTAGTATAGTTTCCATAGAATTAATAAATAAAATTTTATCATAAAATAGTGGTATAAGACCACTATATTTTTCTAGTCATGAAATTAGTTAATCTTTATTAATGAAAATAGTTGATATTTTATATTTTTTACCAATATTTTTTAATTTTAAAGTGGAAGAGGATTTAAATTTTATTCTAGGAATCGTTTTGGACTAATATAGTTTAGTTGGAATTGATATAAGAGATATTTCATATCTAACAACGGATATATAACATATGGGAATATTTGGGTGTTTTTAGGTTCCAATTATTTATTCAAAATATATAATGGATCATAAAGTGTTGATATGTCACCACTTCATGTGATAATTGGGACTTAATAACTTGTAGCATGATATTATATTTACCAAGAAGACATAATATTTGGTGTTGTAGATGGTAAATCTCATTGAAAATACCATGAAAAGGGAATTTGTGGCTCATTAGGGTAAATTATAATTATTTAACTCAGGAAAATATAATGGTGGTATTATTTTATTTGATTTTATTTGGGTAAAACGAATAGAAAATTTATTTATAATATATTAGAGTAAGAACCCCATATCCCTAAGCTATATGTATTTATGTTACCTTAAAATTAAAATGAAGCATATTATGTTATTATTTTATGTGTAATTCCTGATTTGGAGTTAGTGTATATTTTTCATAGTTTTGAAAAGAAATATTTATCCCTTCAACTATAATATAGTCCCAATCTATTTTTTTTTTCATAAATATAAATGAATTTATAATCCACTCTTGGGGATCTTTCTGTAGATTTTGGGTTATTAATATTTATCATAATCATGTTTTGGTGAATTATTATAGAAAAGTATGATGTAGGAATAAATTAAATCATTATAGAGAAGAATTTCATGGAAAACATCATGTGTCATTAGTTAATGATCAGGGAGGACTTGATGTTGTACATGGTATTATATATATTATTTCAACCCTTGCATAAATTTTATATATTTGGTACATAACATCAATTGGATATATCTATTTCAATTTCAGTAGTATTTATTTATATATAAATAGTATTTTTTGTCCTCTTGAGTGAACAAATATTTTACATGATCAATATATGTTAAGATTGATGGTTTAGTGGTTTTCTTAATTCAAAATTACCTTATAAAATATGATTTGTTTTTTTACATGGAAAATTATAGTTCCATAAATTAAATTCGTTGTATGAGTTTGATATAATCTAGTATTGAATTATAATGGCGAAGGTATATACATTTAACAATAAAAATAGATCGTATGGTATTAATACGAGATTTTAAACCAATAAATATATTTTATAACCTCTAAACCAAAAGAATTATATTAATATTTTTATATTAATATTTTTTCAATCTGAAGGCGGGGGGATGTGTTTGATTATGTTAGGTGATATTTTTTTTAATGTTTTAATAATGATATTTTGAGTATTCTAATGATGATATTGAGAAAAATAATTATAATTATGTATTCGGGTATGTTTTCTATATTAAATGATTCATACTAAAAGAAATATGATAAGATTTTTGTGAAAAATATTTTTATTGATTAAGAGATATAAGGATATTATATTTTTTATAATGTAAATTCATGGTGTTCTATGATATTTTATTATTTGAATAAAAATTAATTTATATTTCTATATAATTCAGTTTAATAGTTGAATAATGTTGTCATGATGAATGAATTAAATTTTCCATACAAAAAAATCAATTTGTTTTATTGGTGGCTAAAACATTGTTTTGGGTGATGTTTTCCATTTTATAACCAACAAAATAAATGTAAATGTTTAATAATATAAAAACTACCATTTAAATGTCATATTATGAATTTTTAGTCCACTATTAAGACCAAAATATATACTAATGCACCAGTAATGTTTATAAGATTATTATGTTATGTTATTGGAAATTATTTTGATCTCTATTTAAAGGGTGTTATTAAAAATTTACATGCTCATTAAATTAAAATGGAGAATCATATTGGATATTTTATATTGGGTTTCATACATATTTAAAAGCATCAACGTCATGGAAGGATTCCATAGGTAAATTCATTTTATGGAATGAACCCATGAGGACCTCACATGGGCCTATGGAATGTTGAGTGTACCACACCAGTCCCAGGACCAATATAATACATTCATGGGTGGACCTGGGCAATTTAACCTATATTCAAATACATATATAAGAAAATATGTGCTTTAAATCCATGTTGGATGTACACAAATAATGATATTGAAATTAGAATGAAATACTTATTAAATATATACAAACCATATAATATAAATACTAATGAATTGGTGAAAAATAGAAGGAAATCAAACAAAAAACATGTTAACCTCTAGTGTATAGGATGTAATATCACAACATCAATATGACACTAATCCTAGAACTGCATGAACTATTCACAACTGGGCTCCCATATTTTCATGCTTTATGACATCTATGCATAAAAAACTATATCAACATCTATGTTGTCTATAGAGATGTAAATATATGGTAATGAAACCCATGAAAATTTTAGTATAAACATATTTAGATTGTTTTAATGAAATTATAAAAATTGAACTATATATTGGCTATCTACCAATAAAGGGTTAAACATAAATTCATCCCACAAAAATTAAGGGAAAATATAACGTATAGATGATGATATGTATTAATTTAACAATAATAAAACAACCAAATACTAACATGGGAACATAATTAATGTTGATAATTTATACATCCCCTTAATTTAAGACTCAAAAATCACACTTCTCACCATATAAAAAAACATCCACCTCACTACTCACCTATGATATGGAATATCAAACAATAATTACTTTATACAATGTGGTCTCAATATAAATTAATACATTGTACCAAACAATTCTACCATGAATATCCCATTAAACAAGAGGCCCATTTAATCCCATTCTACAATGTATTCAAAAATTCCACCACTTTAGTAAACACAAAAAGTGTTCATATAGGTCTCTAGCATATAATTATTCTTAGAATAGATCCCCAATCCATAGAGATACCATACATTCATGAAACTCATAGAACCATGAATCAATAAACTAATCAAAGGGGAGAATAGTTACTCTTCATTAGGGATTCTTACTAAATGAGGGAATATCCAACACCATAGATGTGTGACCCGCAACAATTTTAAAATAATATTTCCCTCCTCCATTTAAACATAGTTAAATTTGTTTACATAAAAATCATGCTAAAAAGAGGGACTGTTTTGAACTAGATATGATTTACTGTGGAAAGAAAGTAATGAAATGGAATTAACCTACCAATATTTGTCAAGTAGATTAGATTTTTATAAATATAGGGGATGAAAATGAACATAATACCATAATTACCTACTTATTATAAATATATGATCTACCCAAATAGAATAATAATCACAATATAAGGGTTCAAACCTTATAGATAACCTATACCTATTCATAATAAAAAAATTGACATGGTTAGATACCATCCCATATATATAATGCTCACCATCTGTAAAATTGGGATCTATATAAGTGACTAATTTAATTTTCCATCTATTATACATCCAATACATCAGAGGTAGCTATGCAAAACTATTTCATTTGGAAGATGTCCCACCACCCAAAAATATATTGTAGTTTTGATTCCATCAATGAAAGAGATTACATGCACCTCTTTAATGATACTCAACCTATAGAGTTTAGAATCCCATATTCATTCTTCCCTCCCTTCAAATCCATTAGGGATAATAGTTTGTTACACAGTTCCATTGAGATCATACTAAATCATTAGTTAATAAATATATCATTTCTACAAATAGAAAAAACATGAGAGAGATTTTGTCTAATCTATATAATGTAGATGTGGACCAAAAACTATAAAGAATTTTGAGTGAACTCCCAACACCGAATACTCATATCCAATCTTTTAAAATAATCTCAAATGATGATGTTGATGGTTTGGAATGAATCTATTTTTGGTCCAGGTTGATCTATAAATAAGATTGAGATTCCTTTCTATAATAATGGCACTAATGGGAAAAATCATGAAATATTATATAACTAACAATTCCAGAAACTTTCATAGAATCTTAAATTGAGAAAAAAATACTATAGAATTAAAAATTACGCAAAACAATTTAGTCCATCAAACTCCCGTATATCTAAATACAATTATAGGTGTTTAAAATATATATAATTACTCTATATAATCACATAGATCTATATGTCATGAACATTTATAAATGTTATGTTAATATTCAAATAACATACCATTTATTATGTATAATAATAATTAGGACCAACCATAGATATATATGTGGAATGATACATAGAAAAACCAATTGAATTTCAAAATGTTACTCATAACAATAAAAATACAAAAAAAAAATAAGTGATGGACTCACATGGAATGTTCTATGGGATATATGATATGTGATACCCAAACATCTAGATTTGAATGTACTAGTGGTTGTCACATCTATTAATCCCAATATAATTAGTTTTTCTCCTATTAAACATGATGTGTATTCTAAAAACTAATATTATTCACATAGAGATATTCTTCAGGACATTTAATCTAAAACATATGACATCTCATACTCAATGATTTTCTTTCCTATGTACCAAATCATGATGTCTCATATAGTGCAAAGTTTCTTCTATAATTATTCACTATGAAGATATCATGGGTGGATGTGAAATCTCTTCCACATGAAAGAGTTTGAAATCATAAATGCTTAATATCGTTTGGATATGAAATATATTATTTTTGATAATGATACTATACACTAAATCCACTAGAGATCTACACAAACTGTTTACTTGAAACCAAAAACGAGTGATCATCAATTTAAAATATAATAATTCTACAAAAAATTATTATTGAACCATTTTTACTAAATATAATTCATTCATAGTTATTATCCTATAATTAATAATCAAATTAAAAAATTATAATTAAATATAAAGAAAAAAAATAAAAAAATAAAGTAAAAATCCAAACCTCACAGTGATTTTTTAGAGATTCAATGTTTCAGTTTGATTATCTGCTCTCCATCACCTCAAAATATTAATTTCTTCCTTTGAACTCCCATGGATGAGGTCCCCTTGATAACCCCTATCTAATAGTGTCCAAAATGATATTTGTAACACCTCGACCCCAGTTACCCATACTCGGTGCTTTATTTTAATACATTGGAATTATTACAAGGATTCATGTCCCGAAGGACCGATCAGTTTAGCAGTCGTGGAAAATAGATTACATACATTAAATTTACATTACAATTTCTAACATAAAACAAAGAATAGATAGTTCTTTGAGAACCTCATTATTCCCTTTAGTTTAACCCTGTATATCAATCATAATACACTTCTTGGAATGCTAGGAAAATAAAACATAAGAAAGGGGTATGCTCAGATGCTCATTATGGGTAAATAATTTAGCGAAAGCTATAAACTTTTGTGCCAAGATGTGTGATAAAAACAAAAGACTATTTAAACAAAAACATGAACATAATATGTAAAAAAATAAATCAAAAATTTCCATAAAAACATGCACATGAATATTATACTAGTCAAATAATGACATGTAATAACTAATTTTATATTGAGGGAATGTATAGTATTGGACATTAATTTCTGTATCAGGGCCTTATGCCAGGACCTATGGGCTTACTATAAACGTACACAAACCTGGAGAGCCTCTATAACCGGACTCCATCCCAGAGAGCCTCTTTAACCGGACTCCAACCAGGAGGGCCTCTCTAACTGGACTCCAACCCGGAGGGTCTTCTGGAACCGGAACCCAACCCGGAGGGGTTACATTTACCAGTCCCCATACCGGAACATACTATTCAACTACTTTAATCATAATAAAAGGTTGAAATATAAAATAAAAATTCATATTAAAACTAGCATATGAAATGTCAAAACTTTATCCATAAACCATGAATGGTATAAAAATAACACATCCACTTTCAAATATATCACAAAACATTCATTACAATATGGAAGATTTGTATCATAATAAATCAAATTCAAACCAGTTTAAAATCTATTAAAAGATGTTGACATATATGAACATGATCAGTGAAATTATTTGAAAGAAATACCCATTTTTCATGAAATCGTTTAATATTATAAAAATTTATAAAGTTAGTCATTTAAAAGGGATTTTTGAATCAAAGTGTCCCACACCACTATGAAACATTTTATAATAATTATAATTTCAAAACATTCATGTCCATATAAATAAATCCTTAAAATCATTTTGAAAACATGGACATTAATTAAAAGGGTTTAGAAAGATAAATCTTTATAATCTTTAAAATGATGGTCTAGTTAAATAGACCCTCCAATAAAACCTAAAAACATTCCTTTTGAAATAATTTATATAAAATATGGGTATCTATGATATGTATTTCCTAGAAAAAATACATACACATGAACAATCTCACATAATAATCGGATTGAAAAATAACAATTACCTCGTTGTAATCAATCGAGTCGTATGAACAATATTCAAAAACCACCAAATGAATCTCAAAATATCATGAATATAAATAGAATCATGATAATATATATCAAATGACAGTACAAAATACTCCACATGTAATAAATAAGTTATTAACAATGGAAATCTCATGGATTTAAATGTGGGATAAGAAACCCCTTACCGTGCACTTTCCATTAGTCGAGGGTACGTTTAACCTCCTCTTCCTCGGGTTCTTCCTTTTGATTTGATCAAAATGGATCTACAGGTTGGATTTATTTCCACGACCCATCCTCGGGGCCCGTGACATGACTACCCCAAGCCTGCCTTACATAGGCTAGGGGCTGGCGACTAGCACCAAGGCATAAATCCAGGTAAAAAGGGAAGGCATTGCCTTTGTAATGTAAACAAACACCACATAGTAAGCAACAGAAGAAGTAAACACTAAGTAAAACTGAGTACAACAGTAACTGTGGAAAAGTAAGTGGGCCAGTATACAAACCCAAACTGAAAGTAAAGTACAACCGAAAAGGGAAAACAACAACTGAAAAGAAAAGCCGCAAAGCCGAGCTGTCCACTGAAAATCCCACCTGAAAGGTGAGTACAGATGGCCTCCTCTACTCCTAGGGTCCAGCTGACCGCTCTGAGTACGTCCCGCCCAGTGGTCCATCTCTAGGTACCGTCCTACACTGCAAGCCTCAACCATGATCAGCGCTGTCCTTCGTCTGCAACCAAAACAACGTAGTGTGGGCATATCCCATGCAGGGGTGAGTATAAGCTACTCAGTAGGGACCCTGAGACGCTCGAAGGACTCCCAGAATCCACAAAGGATAATCCACAATGGAAAGATACAATCACGAAGTAACATCCGACACTGCGTAGGTATATGCACATACATGTACCTAAGTCATCAATTCTCGTTCGGCTCCAACATCCGAACCCAAGTACAACCCAGTCCACACAGGAATGAAAAACGTAAATCCACACAGGATAGAACAACACAATTCACATAGGAATGTAAAACAAGATTCATCTCACATAGGTATACTTCTTTGAATGATGATAGAGATGATCACTAATCCATCTAAGTTGTCGGACCCACAAAGGATCGATAGGTACTAACCCCCACAATGATCCACAAAGGATCGATAGGAAACTAACCCCTACAATGACCCACACAGGATCAGACCCACCTAGGGTCAGTAGCACTAATCCACATAGGATCGCTGAGTACTGAAGTTGTCCACGTCGAATCCACTGAGGATCTATGTACAGTCGTCACCATCATAGTAGCATTCGCAGCCTGCTCTAGGGTTCCTGCACGCAGCAAGATCGTTTGGGAGGGTCCGCTCCACGAGCTGAGAGGCTGATACATCAACTGACACATAGTCCATATTTGATGTATCCAAAAGTTCTGTATCGCCAATAGGAACTCAACGTCGCAGACGACGCGTCAATCAGACACCCGGTCTGAGAGTTATTGGCTTTTTCGTCCCAGGGGCCCGGTTGTTTTTAAGGAAAAACCAACCCGACCGTACTCCACATGCGTCCAAACCTTGGGAGAGTAAGCTAAAAGATCCTTCTCACTTATAGGAATCCAAAAATGTCGACAGAACTTCAATCGGATGTCCGGAGCTTAAGATATGAGTGTTTCCCCTCCGAGGGCCCGGTTGGTTTCATGTAGGAACCAACCCGGCCAAACCCAAAGTATTCTTAAACCTTGAGTGTGATATACCGAAACGTTCGTCTCTTTCCAACGATTACTATGCAACTGACGGTACGTCGATCGGAGGTCCGTAGGCCATGTTATGGGAAAAAGTCCGAAGATGGTCCGAAAATGGGGGTTTCGGGCCCGGACCGACCCGGACCGAGACCCCCCGGTCGGCCCAAACCGGGTCGACCCGACCCGGGTCCGGGTCGGCCCGGCCAGGGCACAACGCGCCCAGTGCGCTGGCTAGGCACTCGGCCAACCGGCTGAGCCGTTTGGAAAGTGGGGGGGGGGGGGGGCGCCTGCCCCCCTAGTGTAATCGCGGCCCCCCATTAAATGGGGGTCGTTTTGTGCTGGTCTGCCAGGGCTTTGAACCCCCGGCTACACACCTGTCCGGCTGGCCCACCCCGGCCCACCGGTTTCTGCCTCCATGGGACCAGCGATGGCTGGTCCCCTCACTGCTCTGACACCGGCGGCCCAGAACCGTCTGCCAGTCACTCTGCTCCGCCTCGGCCCGGAACCAGCCGCGATTTTGGTTCGTCAGGCACGGCGCGATGGCACTGCGCCCCTCCGCCGCGGCCCCGCTCCGGCCACAGGGTCTTTGGTTTTCTTCGATGCGGCGCGACGGCGTCGCGTCCTTGTCAACTTCACGGCGCCGCGCGAAACGCCGCACATTACTTTCCGTACGATCCCGCGTGGTGCGACGGCACCATGCCATTCCGTTCCAACCAAAATAGAAACAACAATCAAATTGAAGGTGGGTCGGCCATGTTTGTGTGTTCTGGCCCCATCTTGTTAATTGATTGCAACTGGTCGTAAATTCACAAAGGACGACAAAGTAGAATTCATGAACGAAAATAAATAAATAACCCCTACCTTGATAAAAGAGATGACGAACGTCAGCATCGCGAAGCGAGGATTCGAAGACGTTGATGGAGATTTCGTCGCGGAAAACCACTGTGAAAAGAGACGTCACGGAAGAAAAACGTCGTGGAAGAAGACGTCGCGTCGCGGGTCGGTGTCGTGGAAGATGGTCTCCAAGGGCTCAGTGCTCCACGTCGGAGATCGTTCGTTCTTCTCATTCTTCATCAAGAGAATGAAGAACTCAAGATATCCATAGCTTTTTCTCGAAAGGCTCTCAAAAAACTCACCACAAACCCAATAAAATAAGTTCCTAACTTATTTTATTAACACATCAAGGCTTTTGAAATTCATGTGTTTGAATTCCACATTAACTCACCTCATTAATTCCATAAGTTAATAAACTTAAGTTATCAAAATTAATGGGAGTTGAGGAGGTTAGAGGATATGAAGGGTTGGGATTCATGTGGGCCCCCCCACCCTCATAACCTCCCAAGGGAGGTTGGGTAGTTACCCAACTTCCATCCAAAGGATTAAACACATAGATTAAAAATAAAAATTGTTGCTAAATTTTTATTTTTAACTTCCACAATTTTTATCAACTTCTCTCTTGTAAACGCAACTCCGGATTAAGTGTTACTAAGAAATTACCGGCGCTACGGTTCCATCGGTGACCTCAGAATTCAATTCCGAGCACCGGTTCAAAAGTTATAAATTCCCGCTCGTTCGTTCACTGAACGTACCCGAGCTAAACTTCAGATAGAAATTCCGGGAACACTGGGCCTCAGAATCAAGTGTCGTCTGAAACTGCATTCTTGTAAAATCCCAAAAAAAATTAATAAAAAATTTTCCTTGAACTTTACGGGTCTTTACATTACTCCCACCTCAGGGCTTTACGTCCTCGTAAAAATACATCAAAATACTGGGGAAACAAATGTGGGTACTGGGCATGTATCTGAGCCTCCTGCTCCCAAGTGCTCTCCTGGAGGTTCCCGTGCTGCCATCTGATGCGCACTAGAGAAATCGACCATCCACGTAGGACCCGCTCCTCTCGATCCTTGATCTCCACCGAAACCTCTACAAAAGCTACCCCATGATCAACTTCAAGCTCCCCGTGGTCAATGATATGCGTCGGGTCGTGCACTTATCTCCTCAGCTGAGATACGTGGAAGACGTCGTGCACCCGGTGCAACTGAGGTGGTAGAGACAGGCAATAATCCACCTCGCCATTCTTGATGAGGACTTGGAACGGTCCGATGAAGCGTGGAGACAACTTGCCGCCTCATCCAAATCTCTGTAATCCACATCGAGGTGAGACACGCAAAAAGACGTGGTTTCTCTCCTCAAACTCTAGTGGCCTCTGGCTCCTGTCAGCATAAGACTTATGTCAGCTCTGAGCTATCCTCATCTGCTCCTGGGTGACCTGGACCTTCTCTGTCGTGGCCTGGACCATCTCCGGTCCCACAAGTGCTGACTCCCCAGGGTCTGTCAAGCACAAAGGAGATCTACTAGGTCGGTCGTACAATGCCTCGTATGGTGCCATCCCGTTGGTGGAGTGGTAGATGTTGTTGTACGCGAACTCCACCAAGGGTAGGTGGTCTTCCAAGCTACGACCAAAGTCAAGGACACATGCGCGGAGCATGTCCTCGAGAGTCTGAATGGTCCTCTCCATCTGACCATCCGTCTGAGGGTGAAAGGATATGCTCAGACGTAGCTGCATCCCGAACGCCTCCTGCAACCCCTTCCAAAGCCGGGAAGTAAAGCAAGAATCTCGATATGAGAAGATAGATGATGTTACACCATGAATCCACACAATCTCCTGAACGTAGAGACGTCCCAAGCTCTCCACTGAGCCTTGCTCTCTAATGGGTAAGAATTTAGCCGACTTGGTGAGTCGGTCGACAATCATCCAAATGGAGTCTTGACCTCTGGAAGTGCGTGGAAGTCCAGTCACGAAGTCCATAGATATCCCGTCCCACTTACACTCCGGGATCTCTAAGGGTTGTTCCAAACCTGTTGGTACCTGGTGCTCAGCCTTCACCTGCTGGCCGGTGAGGCAACGAGAGACGTAATCTGCCACAACCTTCTTCATGCCTGGCCACCAGTGCTGTCTTCTGAGATCCTGGTACATCTTCGCCACTCCACGATGTACCGCCAAAGGAGAAGTGTGATACTCTCTCAGCACCTCCTCCCATAAAGCAAGTGGTACCAAGTTATGTCCTCTGAAAAGGACGTCGTGCTCTGCTCCAAAGGAGAAACCATCGGGTTCATATCCTAAGGATATCTATGCATGCCGCGTCTTGTAGTCAGTGTCCCCACACTATGCCTCTCTGACCTGCTGCAGTAGTGTAGGAGTGACTATGAGAGACTGAAGGAAGGATGCACCATCACTATCGACGAAGGATATCTACAAAGAGGCTAGCTTCTTTGTCTCCTCCTCATGTTGATGAATGCCCGTCCTCCTGCTGAAGGCATCAGCTACCACGTTCCCCTTCCCAGGAGTATAGACTATCTCAATGTCATAGTCCTGGAGGAACATGATCCATCGCCGCTGTCTAAGATTCAGATTCTTATTAGAGAAGATGTATTTGAGACACTGATGGTCAGAAAAGATTATAAAGCACTCACCCATCAGGTAGTGTCGCCATGTCTTCAGAGAGAAGACAACTGCTGCTAACTCCAGTTCATGGGTAGAGTAGTTCTTCTCATGCGGCCTAAACTGACGTGATCCATAGGTGATCACGACCCGCTCCTGCGTCAGGACACATCCGAGTTCGGTCCCTGATGCATCGTAGTAGACAACATACCCTACTCCTTCCTTAGGTAACCTCAAGATAGGTGTGCTGGTCAATCTCTGTCTCAACTCCAGGAAGCTCTGCTGACAACTGTCTGACCACACAAAGGGTTTCCCCTTATTCGTCAAAGCTGAGAGTGGTGCCGCAACTCTGGAGAAGTCTGGCACAAATCTCCGGTAGTATTGAGCTAGTCCCAAGAAACTCTGCACCTCCATCACGCTCTTGGGTGGATCCTAAGCTAGCACTGCCTCGATCTTCACAGGATCCACAAAAACTCCTGCCTCAGAGATGACGTGTCCCAAGAAGTGGACCTCGCGTATCCAGAACTGACACTTCGAGAGCTTACCATAAAGTTGGTGCTCTCGGAGTGTGTCTAGTAGAACCTGCAAGTGGTAGGCGTGCTCCTCCTCAGTCGTCGAGTAAATCAAAATTTCGTCGATTAAGACCACGACAAATCGATCGAGGTATGGATGAAAGATCCTGTTCATGAGGGCCATGAACACTGCTGGAGCATTGGTCACACCGAAGGGCATAACCAGGAATTCATTGTGGCCATACCGACACCTGAAGGCCGTCTTCTACACATCCTCGTCTCGAAATCTGAGCTGATGACAGCCTGACCTGAGGTCTATCTTTGAGAACCAACTTGCTCCCTTGAGCTGATCAAAGAGGTCATCAATCCTTAGTAGCGGATACTTGTTCCTCACTATCACCTGGTTCAGGTGACGATAGTCGACACAAAGTGGCAAGCTCCCGTCCGCCTTCTTGGCGAACAAAACTGGGGAAGCCCAGGGTGAAACACTGGGTCGGATGAACCCCTTTCCCTGCAAGTCCTCCAACTGTACCCGTAGCTCTCAAAGCTCAGCAGGGGCCATCTGATACGCTGGAGCCAATATCGGGGATGTCCCGAGATATAGGTCGATATAAAAGTCTACCTCTCTACGAGGAGGTTTCCCTGGAACGTCGTCGGGAAAGACGTCCGCATACTGATCCACCACTACAGGAAATCTAGGACTCCGCACGTCAACAACTCCTAGGATGAGGCTAGCCAACTGATGAGTGATGGGCTGTCCTCTCCTCTGCGAGAGTCTATCTTGTGCTGCAAAGGCTCCCTTCTCGCCGGTGAAGGTGAACCTGCTCCCGTCGGTGCGTACACATCGCACATTGCACCTAATACAGTCGATCTGGGCATGAATCATAGATAACCAATCCATGCCCAAGATGACGTCGTAAGGCCTCGACGCCGCTACAAGAAGATCCCAGCCGAAGATCTCACCTCCTAGAGTAAGCTCACACTGTCAGAACTAGTGCGTAATCTTCGAGTCTGGTCCCGTAGGAGTCTCTAACCATAAGGATCGAGCCAACGGCTCTGTCGAAATCTCTGAGCTCCGAAAAAGGGCAGCGGCTATGAAAGAGTGACTCTCTCCTGTGTCTATAAGAACTGCAGAAATGGTGGAATAGACACAGATAGTACCTCAAATCATCTCGGGCGCACCGTGGTCATAGGCCTCTGCTTCCTGGAGCTGTGCCTGTCTCTTCCCCCAGCTCCCTATGGTCGGGGTGGACCTCCTGGTGGTGGTGGTAGATCCTAAGAGCGTCTCCCACCACCTGCTGCTCGGCCAGCTCCTCTGCCTCATCCGCCTGCTCCCTGCGGACCGCCACGGTCGACCCTCTGCCTCTACCTCGGTGGTCCCTCAACCATCTGCTGCTCCTAGGAATGGCGGGTCGGGAAATCACGAGCCATGTGTCTATGCCCGCCGCATGAGTAACATTGCCTGCCTCTCTAAAGACTGGCTCCGCGCTTTGTGCCCCGCACTGCTGAGCCAGTGTCCTGAGGTCATCTGCCTGAGGGTCTGGTCTACCTGGACCCATGAGTCATCCGTCGACTGCCTGCTGCAGAAGACTCTACTACGAGCCGCCCCGTGGTAGGTCTCTCCACTGAAGAAGGCTCAGTACGAAAGCTCTCGATCAAAAGGGCCCGCTCCAGTACTCCTGTCTGAGTCAGAATGATGAGGGAGATCAGCGATGCCCTGATCTCATCTCTCAATCCCGGCTCAAAGGTCCGGGCCCGGAAGAATGGGTCTCGTACCATGTCTGTTGAGTAGCGTGATAAATCAGTAAATCTCGCTGAGTACTGGGCGACTGTCAAGCTTCCCTACCGCAGCAGAAAAAGCTCCTGGATGTGCACCACACGGAGGGTGGCCGAGAAAAACTCTGAGTCGAAGCGGCTCTCAAAGTCTGTCCAGAGTAGAGATGCCTCATTGTGAACCTGGAGCATCAAGATCCACCATCGGCCCGCTGCTGCGTACAGTACGCTCGCTGCGAGGATAACCATGAGGTCTGAAAGTGTCCTCACTAGCCTGAAAACTCATACCACTGCCTCCAGCCAGTCCTCAGCTGCCTGGGTGTCCGTCTCCCCACAGAACCTGGGCGGTCGCTGGCGCTGAAACTCATGAAGTGCACTAAGGCGACGTACATCATCAGCGGCTGGGGCTGGAAGCATCGGTGGCTCGGCGGGTAGAGCTACCGCCAGTGCCACTGCTGACAAAGGGCCCTGCACCGAGGCCTCGTCGCTCGGTGGGCTGTCGGCACGCTCAACTCTCGGAACCCTAGCTAGCCTCCATCGTGGGGCCATCCTGAAAAGGGAATAGGTGTGCCAAGGTCAGAACAATATACCTGGTGAGCTGATATAAATTAATCACAAGGAAAACATGAAACACACATGCAATCAATGTTTTCGTGCATTAAGTCGGAAATCAGATGTCAGGGTCCTGGTGTACAGATACGTCGGCCGCTGCACCAACATTGGACTCCCGGGACTAATAACCAGACTAAATACGCTAAACATTATTTCTTCTCATAGAAAAAGATCTAAGTCCCATGTTCTACGGTAGGACCGAACTCCTTTGATACCAATTTGTCACAACCCATCCTTGGGGCCCGTGCCGTGACTACCCCAAGCCCGCCTTCCATAGGCTAGGGGCTGGCGACTAACACCAAGGCGTAAATCCCGGTAAAAAGTTAAGGCATTGAATTTGTAGAGTAAAAAAACACCACAGAGTAAGCAACAGAAGAAGTAAACACTAAGTAAAACTAAGTACAATAGTAAGTGCAGAAAAGTAAGTGGGCCAGTATACAAACCCAAACTGAAAGTAAAGTAAAACTGGAAAGGGAAAACAGAAACTGAAAAGTAAATCCGCAGCGCCGAGCTATCCACTAGAAATCCCACCTGAATGGTGAGTACAGATGGCCTCCTCTGCTCCTAGGGTCCAGATGACCACTTCGAGTACGTCCCGCCCAGTGGTCCATCTCCAGGTACTGTCCTGCTCCGCAAGCCTCAACCACGATACGCACTGCCCATCGTCTGCAACCAACACAACGTAGTGCGGGCATATCCCGTGCAGGGGTGAGTATAAGCTACTTAGTAGGGACCCCGAGATGCCCGAAGTTCTCCCAGAATCCACAAAGGATAATCCACAAAGGAAAGATACAATCACAAAGTAACATCTGACACTGCTTAGGTATATGCCCATACATATACCTAAGTCATAAATTCTCATTCGGCTCCAACATATGAACCCAAGTACAACCCAGTCCACACAGGAAAGCAAAACGTAAATCCACACAGGATAGCACAAGACAGTCCACATAGGAACGTAAAACAAGATTCAGCTCACACAGGTATACTTCTTCGAATGACAATAGAGATGATCACTGATCCATCTAAGTCATCGGACCCACAACTGATCGATAGGTACTAACCCCCGCAATGACCCACAAAGGATCGATAGGAAACTAACCCCCGCAATGACCCACACAGGATCAGACCCACACAGGATCTATAGGCGCTGGCTCACACAGAACCGCTGAGCGCTGACCCACACAGGATCGGACCCACACAGGATCAGTAGCACTGATCCACATAGGATCGCTGAGTGCTGAAGTCGTCACCGTCGAATCCACTGAGGATCTCTGTACAGTCGTCGTCGTCGTCATAGTATCAGTCATAGCCAGCTCTAGGGTTCCCGCACACAACAAGCTCGTTCGGGAGGGTCCGCTCCATGAGCCGAGAGACTGATACATCATCTGACACATAGTCCAGAGTTAATGTATCGAAATGTTCCGTATCGCCAATAGGAACTCAACGTCGCAGACGGCGCGTCAATCGGACGTCCGGTCTGAGAGTTATTGGTCTTTTCGTCCCAGGGGCCCGGTTGGTTTTTAAGGCAAAACCAACCCGACCGTACTCCACCTACGTCCAAACCTCAGGCAGAGTAAGCCAGAAGATCTTTCTCACTTAGAGGAATCCCCCAATGTCGACGACACGTCAATCGGACGTTCGGAGCTCAAGATATGAGTGTTTCCGCTCTGAGGGCCCGGTTGGTTTCGTGTACGAACCAACCCAGCGAAACTCAAATTATTCCGAAACCTTGAGTTTGATATACCGAAAAGACCATCTCGTTCCAAGGATCGCTATGAAACTGACGGTGCGTCGATCGAAGGTCCGTAGCCCATGTTATGGGAAAAAGACCGAAGAGGGTCCGAAAACGGGGGTTTCGGGCCCGGACCGACCCGTCCCGAGACCCCCCGGTCTGCCCGAACTGGGTCGACCCGACCCGGGTCTGGGTCGGCCCGACTCGGCGTGGCCCGACCTGGGCACAACGCACCCAGCGCACTGGCCAGGCGCTCGGCCAACCGGCTGCACTATTTGGAAAGGGGGGGGGGGGGGCCTCCCCCCCTGGTTTAACCGCGTCCCCCCATTAAATGGGGGTCGTTTTGTGCTGGTCGACATGGGGTTTGAACCCCCGGCTGCACACCTGTCCGGCCGGCCCGCCCTGGCCGACCGGTTTCTGCCTCCATGGGACCGGCGATGGCCGATCCCCTCACTACTCCGACACCGGCGGCCCGGAACCGTCCGCCGGTCACTCTGCTCCGTCGCGGCCCAGAACCGGCCGTGGTTTAGGTTCGTCCGGCACGGCGCGATGGCACCGTGCCCCTCCACCGCGGCCCCGCTCTAGCCACGGTGTCTTTGGTTTTCTTCGATGCGGCGCGACGGTGTCGCGTCCTTGTTCAACTTCACGGTGCAGCGCGACGGCGCCGCACATTACTTTCCGTATGATCCCGCATGGTGCGACGACACCAGGCCATTCCGTTCCAACCAAAATAGAAACAAAAATCAAATTGGAGGAGGGACGACCGTGTTTGTGTGGTCCGGCCCCCTCTCGATAATTGATAGAAACTGTTTGTTAATTCACGAAGGACGAAAAAGTAGAATTCACGAACGAAAATAAATAAATAACCCCAACCTTGATAAAAGAGATGAAGAACATCGGCGTCGCAAAGCGAGCATTCGAAGATGTTGACGGAGATTTCGTCATGGAAAACCTTCTTGAAAAGAGACGTCGCGGAAGAAAAACGTCGTGGAAGAAGACGTCGCGTCGCGGGACGGTGTCGTGGAAGACGGTCTCCGAGGGCTCGACGCTCCATGTCAGAGATCGTTCGTTCTTCGCGTTCTTCATCAAGAGAATGAAGAACTCAAGACTTCCTTAGCGTTTTCTCTAAAGGCTCTCAAACAACTAAACACCAACCCAATGAAATAAGTTCTTAACGTATCTTATTAACACATCAAGGATTTTGAAATTCAAGTGTTTGAATTCCACATTAACTCACCTCTTTAATTCCACAAGTTAATAAACGTAAGTTAACAAAATTTATGGGAGTTGAAGAGGTTAGAGGGTATGAAGGGGTGGGGTTCATGTGGGCCCCACCACCCTCATAACCTCCCAAGGGAGGTTGGGTAGTTACCCAACTTACATCCAAAGGATTAAACACTTAGAGTAAAAATAAAAAATGTTTCTAAATTTTTATTTTTAACTTCCACCATTTTTATCAACTTCTCTCGTGTAAACGTAACTCCAGATTAAGTGTTACTAAGAAATTACCGGCGCTATGGTTCCATCGGTGCCCTCGGAATTCAATTCTGAGCACCGGTTCAAAAGTTAAAAATTCCCGCTCGTTCGTTCAATGAACGTACCTGAGCTAAACTTTGGATAGAAATTCCGGGCATGCCGGGGCTCGGAATCAAGTGCCGTCTGAAACTGTGTTCTTGTAAAATCCCAAAGAAAATTAAGAAAAACTTTTCCTTGAACTTTATGGGTCTTTACATTTATAACCAAATAATGGCCTATAGGATGAAGGTATTATAGTTGGAATGATATTTGGCAGGGGTTGGCCGAGCGAAATGGCTTTGGATGTGTGAATTTTAGAGAAGGGGGAGTGTCCTTTTATAAGAAGGGTGAGGGGAAACTTAGGGAAAACGTAAAATATTATTTTATAATAAATTCATTTTCTATTTTTAAAGGCTCCAAAATGAATTATTTAAAGACTAAGGTGGGTATGGGTCGATAAACAAAGAACCAATTGGTTTTATACTGTTTTAGGTTCCCATATTAACCTCAGCATTATGATTTAACTCTTAGTTAAATAGTTTGACATTTACCATGTCTCTTTGAATATTTATATTATATGGTTGACAAACATACTATAAAATTCCAATAAAACCCCAATTGGTTCATTAATTTCATATATATTATTATATAAGTCTTTTGGCAGATCCTTAGATTTTTATTACTAATATATCAATTTATAATATAATAATTGTTTTAGAAACTATTTTATGACAATTTTGACACTATTTGGTAATTTGTTTTGTTAAAATTATAACAGCATGATTACATAGAAAAATATTGATCTAACCAACCCTAACATTTCATAATAACCTAGAAAATTATTGAAATTTATAAAAAGTATGAAATTACATTTATTTGGATATTTATAATGTCAATTATTTTAATTGTTCAATAATATGATAATTATTGCATCATCATTGTGTCATAAAAAGATTTAATTATTTAATTTAAAAAAATTATAAATAAAATAAAATTATATAGGAAATTATTTTACCTTTCTAATTAATATCTATATCTTAATTTATCTTATGTATTACCCTATATTAAAAATGTTTTAGTTATTAATTGTTGATTTTAACTCTTTTAACTCCTCTTTGAATTAAATAATAATAAATGTCGAAATGTAATTCAAGTGAACGTAAAGGATAATATTTTATTCCTAAGGTTGTTTTTTGTAGAATTACATTTATCCAATAGAATTAGGACATGTGTTAGGGTTATAATAATATCATTTTTACCCTTAATTACACTATTTACTTTTAACCGTGGTAAATAAAAGTAAAAAGTTACTATTCACAAAAAATTATTTTCATCTCATTGAACCAGATTTTACCAAATTATATCAACCATTTCTATCGGATTTTTTAAATTCCATTCACAAAAGCTGTAATATTATGTTTTAAGGGCATTTGCAACTTCTCCAAGGATTTGGGTAAAAGAAGGTGACAAGTTCAATAACATTTTTATGTATCAATAACTATTATAAAATAACTCCAATAAATTACATTGAACTTATATAGGTATTATGTATCTATTTTGACCGAAAATAAATTTAAATAAAATAAATATTTATTTATATAAAAATTTGGTTTTAAACTATAACTCAGTGTTTTTTCACTATTCATAAAAAATTGTATGTTTTCAAAAAAATACCAAAAATTTACCCTAAGCTAATTTTGATATTCCGAATTAAAAAATGAAGTCCATTTTACCAAATTTAAAACATCAAAGTTGCTTTTATTAATTTAAAAATAATTCCCATTGTTAAAACCAAAAGGCATATTTTTATGAAATAATATCTACCAAAATATTGTCACTTGTTTATCTCCAATCTCAAAGTGAAATTACTTAAAATGACCAGAATTGGATTAAATGTATAAAATATAATCTAATTATACTTCAAAACCAATTAAATTTAAAATTTAACACTATACATTATTATTATTAAAAAAATTTGTTTTCAGTTAAAATATAGTATTTTTCATTATTCTCCCAAAAATGAAATTTATTAGAAAAGCATCAAAAATTTATTAGAACTAAATTCTTATGTCCCGATTATAAAGAAGAAGATTGTTTTTTCAAATTGAATATGTAAAAGTTTCAAATATTGGACTTAAAAATGGTTTACCATTAAAAGGATGTAAAAGTGCATTTTTTGAAAAATATTTTTTTATCTGAAAAAATTAATTAGTTCTTACATTATGTCTAAGAAACCCATAATATGGATTCTAAAATTATAAGGATTATATATAGTTCAAAATTCAGTTTATACTATTCATAACCTCTTTTGAACGTTATGTTTTGTATGTCGTGGTGTGCTTGAACTCGGTGTTGCATGTAGTGCAAGTTATTTAATTATATTGAAGAAATAATGTACTATAAAAACATGTGGGGTTACATTCTTCCCTCATTCAAAAAATTTCATCCTCGCAATTTGAAATTGTTCTTCGAAAATATATGGTTGAAAATAGAAAATACATTGGTGGAGAACTCATATCAGAAATTGGTTTAATAAATTTTAGTTTTAATAAGAGGGAATATATATATATATATATATAAATATATACTTGACAAGTAGAGTTACATCTTTTAACTAATTCCTAACACAATGTCATCTTTCACTCCAAAATATTTCAAAAAAATAATTCTATTTATCCTAATTGTATAGGGTTCCATAAATAATTAATTTATAATTCACCTATCAGACCCTAAAAAAAACTAGATTATACCATCCAGGGACTTCATGTAGTCCCATGGTAGGTGGTAAATCCAAATCGCACTATAGTGTTGGTTCGATTCAAACAGATTATTCCAGCATGACAAATTGTCACATGGCCTATGTGTTTTCCATTTTTTAACATTCCAAAAATATCCGTAACAATAATATCAAATTTCAAATGCAATCTATTCCAACCATTAGAGTTATCCAAAATACTTCTATTCAAACTCACAGTCCAAAATTTATAAAGAAGTTAAACACAATTAAGATCATTTTTTCATGTAATAACATGTAAACACCTTCATCAGGTATTATTTTAAAACATTGTAACACTCTGAATTACCATAAAACATTATTGATTAAATTCCAGATCCCTAATTCTTAATATAATACTGGATATATTTTTTATATCCAAAATTTTCTAATATTCCAACAATGATGAAATAACAAACTATTAATCAGTCCCAAGGATTTCATGATTATCCAATATACTTTATCCAAACAAACAATCTCTTATTCCAAAATCACTACCTCATTATCAGGACTATATTAAGGGTTACCTTTCCTTCAACCATTTATTTTTTCCCAAAAGGTGTATCTTACTATTAATTCACTTGTCTTAGAACCATATAATCTCATTTCCTCAATAAAATAGTACAACAGTACAATCCTTATTTTTCTCCATAATTATTATAACCAGTATACTATTCATACAACACTCAATTGAAATAATTCTATAATAACAACATAAGAATAGTAGTCCTTTCTCTTCATCTGAGGTAGTATCCTTACGTGAATATTATCTAATAACATAATTTGTGGTATACTCTTATTATTTCGACATTGAGTCATGCAGTGTCCCAAATCCTTGCAGATAAATCATTATACATTTGAAACTTTTTTCTTACCCTTGGAATCACGTTCTTGGGGTCCTTTTTCTCCAAACTAATAACAAAATCGTATTCCCTTCAAGCTTATTCCAAGGTGATTCTTTCCATAGTTATCACATATGGGAGAATCCTTCTTTCCCCTATTCCCTTTATCTGTCTTTCTCTCTACCATCCTTTTCTTCTCGTGCTTCCCTTCAAAGCCATATGATTCATATAATTCTTTACTTATCTAATTAATAGATGATATTTTATCTTCATATGTTGAGAATACATGAGAGATTATTTCCCTTATAAATTAGGGATTAATACCATTAAAGATATGATCCTTCTTACTCATTGGATCACATGTATTGCTGGTGTTCTTATTCTATCTACAGGGGACCATTTCTTAAAAATGGAATACACTATGTCAGTTTATGAATCGAAATTCATAATTCCAAACATGTAAAATACCTAACATAAATTGAGCAGTTTATAGATATAATCTGTAATCACAAAAATGTTTTCTTTGAGAAGTTATATACTCATAAACCATTCATTGTGTTTTGTAAAGAAAACCAGATTTATCCTAAGAATATCCCCCAGGAGTGTCGTAACCAAGAGAGCAGCATGGCCTGTTTTCGTTCACCAGTTCACATTCGAGTCTATCTCAAAGCTGTGTTTTTGGGTTTTTCCCCTAGGTACATTCGTGCCAGAGCCGCCTCTACCTGCTTGTATCTAGATAGTGATGTATTTCTTGTAAAACTCACAATATCTCTACAGTACCTAAATTCTAGGAATTTATTCTATACTAATCCTCAAAGTCTATCTTCATGTAATGTTCTCTAATCAGAGTTTATCTAAATCTAGTTTTCAGGTTTATTTCTAAACATCCACTGATACCAACTATAACACCCCAACCCTAGTTACCTAGAGGTGGTGCATTATTTTAATACACTAGAATTATTACAAAGAATAAAGTCGCGAAGGGCCGATCAATTTAGAAGTCTTGGAAAATAGATTACATACATTAACATTAAATTACAATTTCAAACATAAAACGTAGCATAAATAGTTCTTTGAGAACGTAATTATTACCTTTAACATACCCTTTATATCAATCATAATACACTTCTTGGAATCCTGGGAAAATAATACATAAGAATGTGGTGAGCTTAGATGACCAGTAAAGGTAAATAATTTACCAGAAGCTATAATATTTTTAGGCATGATTTGTGATAAAAACAACAACCTTTTTCAACAAAATCATGAAAATAATTTGTAAAAAAATAAATCAAAAATTACCATATAAACATGCTCATGGATATTCTACTAGCCGAATAATCCAATGTAATAACTAATTTCATAATGAGGGAATGTATAGTACCAGACATTAATTTCTGTGTCAAGGCCTCGTTTCAGGACCTATGGGCTAACTGTAATCGAAACCAAACCCAGATAGCCTATGTAACCAGACTCCATCCTGGGGAGCCACTATAACCGGACTCCAACCTAGAGAGCCACTATAACCAGACTCCAACCCAGAGGGTCTTCTGTAACCGGACCCCAACCCAGAACATACTATTCCAATAGATTATTCATAAGAAAAGGTTTTAATATAACAAAAACGTTCGTATTAAAACTATCATATTAAATGTCAATACTTATCCATAAACTATGAATGGTATAAAAATAACACATCCACAGTTCGACATATCAAAAAAAATTCATTTCAATATAGATGATTTGTATAATAGTAAATCAACTTCAAACAAGTTTAAAATCTATTAAAGGATGTTGACATAGATGAAAGTGATCAGTAAAATGGTTTGTGAGAAATACCCATTTTTATGAAATAGTTTAAAATTCTCACAATTTATAAAGGTAGTCATTTAAAGGGATTCTTGAATCAAAGTGTCTCATACCACTTCGAAACGTTTTAAAATTATTATCTTTTCAAAACATTCATTTACATATAAATAAATCCTTAAAATCATTTTGAAAACATGGACATTAATTAAAAGGGTTTACAAAGATAAATCTTCAAAACATTTAAAATTATGATCTAGTAAAATATACCTCCCCATAAAACTTTAAAAGATTATTGTGAAATAATTTTTATAAAATATGGGTGTCTATGATAACTATGTACAAGAAACAATACTTACCCCTGAACCATCTCAGATAATAATGTGATTGAGGAAATAACCCTTACCTCATTGTAATCAATCGAGTCGTATGGACAATAGTCAATAACCACCAAATGAATCACAAAATACCATGAATATAAATAGAATCATGATAATATATATCAAATGGAAGTATACATTAAACCAAATGCAATAAATAAGTGGTTAAAAATGGAAAATCTCACAGAATTAAAAGTGAGATAAGAAACCCCTTACCTTGCACTTTCCTTTATTTGGGGGGTATGTTTAACCTCCTCTTCTTCGGATCCTTCCTTCTGATTTGATCAAAATGGATCCTTATATCAGCTTTTTGACCAAATGAAGGCCTCTAGGATGAAGGTAATATTTTTAAGAGGATATTTGGGTAGGGTTTGGCCGATTTAAATGGCTCTGGATGTGTGAATTTGAGAGTAGGGAAAGTGCGCTTTTATAAGAGGGTTGAGGGGAACCTTAGGAAAAACATTAAATATTATTTAATAAGAAATTAATTTTTGATTTATAATGGCTCCCAAATAAATTATTTAATGGAAAATGTGGGGATGCGTCGAAAACCACTCAACCAATAGGTTTTAGATAGGTTTAGGATCCCATATTAACCTTAACTTTTATATTTAACTCTTAATTAAATAGTTTGACATTTTCCAGTCTCTTTGTATTTTTTTATTATATGGTTTATCAATATACAATAAAATTCCAATAGAATCCCAATTGGTTCATTAATGTCATATATATTATTATATGAGACTTTTTTAATAACCTTATATTTTTAGGACTGTTATATCAATTGGTAATATAATATTTGTTCTAAAAACTATTTTTGTCAATTTTTTCACTATTTTGTATTTGTTTTTTGATATAATCATAACAGCATGAATAATTCGAAAAAAAATTCTCTAAAAAACCCTAACATGTCATAATAACCTATAAAATTAGTGGAATTTATAAAAAGTCTCAAATTACATTTATTTGGATGTTAATAATATCAATTATTTTAATCGTTCATTAATATGGTAATTATTGCGTCATGATTGTGTCATAAATAAATTTAACTATTTAATGTATAAAAACTATAAATAAAATACCCTTATATAGGAAATAATTTTATATTTCTAATGAATATTTATATTCTAATTTATCTTATGTATAACCCTATATTAAAAATGTTTTAGTTATTAAACAATGATTTTAACTCTTCTAACTCTTCTATAAATAAATAATAATAAATATCCTAATCTAATCCAAGTAGACCTAAAGGATCATATTTTATTTATAAGGTTGTTTTTGGTATAATTACTCTTAATCAATAGAATTATTAAATGTATTAGGGTAATAATTATATTATTTTTACCCTAAATTACCCTATTTACTTTTTGCCATGGTAAATAAAAGTAAAAAGTGACTATCACTGAAAATTATTTTCATCTCATTGAACCAAATTTTTCTTAGTGATATCAACCGTGTCTTTTGGATTTTTGAAATTCTATTCACAGAAGTGGTAAAATTATGTTTTATATGAAATTTTAACTTCTCCTACGAGTTGGGTAAAGACGGTGAAAGGTTAAATAAAATTTATATGTTTCTAAAATTATTATAAGATAACTCCAATGAATTACATTGAACTTATATAGGTATTATGTATATATTTTATCTAAAATAAATTTTAATAAAATAAATAATTATTTAAATAAATATTTGGTTTTAAACTATAACTCGGTGTTTTTCACTATTCATCAAAAATTGAATGTTTTCAGAAAAATACCTAAAATTCACCCTAAGCTAATTTTGATATTCTGTATTCAAAAATGAAGCCTATTTTACCAAATTCCAAACATAGAAGTTTCATTTATTAATTTATAATCAATTCTCGTTGTCAAAACCAAAACGCGTATTTTTAAGAAACAATATCTATCAAAAGATTGACACTTGTTTTTGTCCAATATAAAAAAGAAATTACTTACAATGACCATAGTTGGATTAAATGGTAAAAATATAATATATTTATACATCCAAACAATTAATATGTATAATTTAACAGTATAAATTATTTTGATTAACAATGTTGTTTTTTATTAAAATATAGTATTTTTCACTATTCACCCAAATATAAATGTTATCAGAAAAACATCAAACATTTATAGAAACTAAATTATAATGTCCTGATTATAATTAGGAAGTTTATTTTGTCAAACTGAATAAATAAATGTATCAAATATTGGATTTAAAAAGGGTTTATCATTAAAAGGTGGTAATAGTGATTTTTAAAAAAAATACATTTTTCATCTAAAAAAATGAATTACTGCTTACATTATATCTAAGAAACTAATAATATGGATTATAAAATTATAAAGATTTTATATAGTTCAAAATTCAGTTAATACTATTCATAACCACTTTTGAATGACTAGTTTGGTAAGTCGTAGTGCGCTTGAACTCGATGTTGCCTGTAGTGTATGTTATTGAATTACATTGAAAAAATTACGTGCAATGAATTATTGGGGTGTTAATATAGTGAGGGTGGGGTATCTCCTACAATGTAAAAATAATTGTTATTATTTTATTTGTTAAAAAGAATTATAAATTTATATAAATAAGGACTTGAGAAAAGGCATATTCAGGTAGTCGAAACTCTATTCAAGGTTTCACCTCACATAATAATAAATTCAAAATAAAGGATCAATAGAAATGTTTAAATTTCCATATAAATATTTATTTATGAATTATTAATGTTATAATGCATGGGATAATAATTATAATATTTCAATAAAAAATTTAATTTCATATAAACTTGGCCATCTCAAGAATAACATAGAATTGAAACAATAGGGTATAATATACATCGAATGAATAGAAGCACCATAAAAAGATATTTCTAGAAAAATTTCAAGATATTTTTACCATTTAAAAATTTATTATATTCTAAAGATCTGAAACTTAATAATGAGTATTTTTATCTACATTGGATGACTTGGATCTCAATATCATACCATCCATTAAAAAATTTTATCCTCCAAAGACGAAATACCTAAAATGGATTTTTATGAAACCCATAAACTATCCTTATGCATTGAGAAGGTGTGGGGATTGGTACCCTATAACAAGTACTTTATTCTTTATATTACATATATATTTAGGAGTTTAATTTTAATAAATATTATACCCTATATAGGGTGTTATTCTTCAATAAAATAATTTGATAATGACATAGGATATTTCTCATTTAATAATATGTCATAATAGTTCCCCACTATACCGAGAATTATGAGATACTATGATGATATATCTAAATCATCAGTCATATGGTCAGGATGATGCAAAATGATAGGGCACATTGTTAATTGAATATTAGGTATGATTGCTCACAAAAGGACGACACTTCAACTCACGATGTTTTCACTTCAGGATCTACATGGTGGGAGATTATAAGAATATAACAAAAATTGAAATTCTACATGTTCACATAAACATTGATATTTCTATATATGATAATCTGTAATAGTCCACTAAATATAATTAATATATATCATGAGTCAAGTAAATATATTTACAACCTCAATCATAGATGATCTAGATTTATGTTATATATGATATGTTGTGTACATCATGATATGTATACCGTTAATTAGTATGTTGACAATGTATTTGTGCCTTCCATTTTGGGAAGGTAATTTCATAACCCTCTGACTAGACTAAATTCACTGGAATAAATTCCATAGGTAGATGATGTAGACATGTTCATTATAGATAATAAAAGTCTGATAAATCATGCATTAATGTTTATGAAATAATATTTCAACCTGCATTATGAGATTTCAAGAAAATGGATCATATTACAAAGGGTGATAAATTAATTTTTTTTTCACTTTTTCATAATTTATATACCAACTAGTGCCTTATTCCAATAATAGAATATAATTTGGAATTTAGGGAAGCCTACTAAATTCTTTTGGGGAAGAATCCTTGAGGTTCACAAAATAAGGGTTTCAATAAATATTAGTTAAATATTACTATTAATTAGAAAATTAAAGAAATATTATTCTCTGGAATGAGATTTAATATTTATTTAATATTTATTACAATATCATGACTATTAAATAAATATTTATTCATAAGGTAATTTCTCAATTTTGAGAATATAAAATATTTAATTATAACATTTTCATCATTCCGTAATAAATAAATATTTCTTTTTTAATTTAAATTTTTTAACATTTATATGACTTTCGAAAAAATATTTATTCATATTTATATGAATAAAATATTATTTCATTGATTGAATGGATAAATATTAAAATAAAATATACTTATTCAAGTGTTCTATAAATTCATAGGAGAATGAGTGGACCAAGACATGGTTTGATGATAAACATTAATATAACAGACCCTATGATAATATCTTTCATTTCTCTAGTTATTGAACGCAATAAAATAAAATGATTTTAATAATATTTTATATGATAATGGATTAAATTTTGTTTTAAGATTTCATTAAGGAAATTTGTGCACTTAGTTAATGTGTAACTCTAACCCTATATCTATAAATTGAAAATTTTAGAATTATGATTTGTTAGTTTTTATGCACAACATTATCTTAAAATGTTAATGATACATCAATGAATAACACCCAATTTTTTTTCTAAAGACCAATAAATTATCCATTTATCCATTTCTCTTAAACTATAGGGATTAATTAATGATCCTTCTAGATCTAATGGATCATTTTTGTGATCTATGGCATGATACAAGGAGAACGATGCCACCTCAGTAGCATCGAGAGTACCATCAGTGACATTCTAATATCAAAGGTTCATGTGTGGATCATTGTTAGAGGGTATCTACAATGTGACTTCATTAATTCAATGAAATAAATAGAATGGATATCTGATGATCAAAATCTACATCAAATAGAGAATTCAGTATCATGGAATTTATTTATTTTATTAAATTAACAATAAAATTTACCTGAAAATCGATTCTCTTCATTTATATGACCTTCTTTTCCTTTTTTATTTATTAAAATTAAATTATTTATATTGTTAAAATATTTTAAAATATGATTATAAAACATCGAATCTAATAAAAAATGAGTTGGCCATTGGCCCAACCCATGGATCCACTACATCCTGAACCATCAAGATGTATTAGAATGGCCACATTCAAATTTATAATTTTTATCTGATTATTAATAATTAAAAATTTAAATTGTATATTTCATTACATGTGTCATTCATTATTTATCATATCATCAGCATATATTATTCTCCTCATATTTTTGTCACATATATAAACAAAATTGGTTAATAATAAATTAATATCGCATATAAATAACCCATATAAATGTTTTAAGCGATATATATGGGCAATACAAGGTTATTTATCATTGTTCATTCCACTAAGACACCTGCATGGACTCTGGGTCAATATGTAGATGGTAGAATTTGTGTGTAACAAATGAATCATTTGTTGAATAGGAATGGTGCCACATAATTTTTCTAGATTATACGCCAATAGTCTAGGTTTTAATGAGGAAAACATAGGTTCATGTTGAAATATATATTTAATACTCAATAGATTCAATATGGTATCCTTAAGAAAATTAATTATATTCCATGCATCGTAAGTGCACATAGTGTGCCTCATAATTATCACTAGGAAGTAAATTCTATAGGTAATGGTGATGACAGAGAAAGCCAGTGTGCTAGGAATTTAAAATGTTTTCATCACTGGAGTGATGTAATTTAGTAATGCCAGGGGATATGATCCATTATATGGTTTGAGGAACTCATATGTATATTTCAATGAATAAAATAAACAATTAACTCTTACAGATTGAAGAACACTCATTTTTTCACACATCATCGATGATTGTTGATTGGAGGATAAAAGGAAAAACCCCTTTATATCAACCATATAGAAATCATGAATACTATCATATGATAATTTTTGAATTTTTTGGCGCCATCTGGGAACTTTGACGGAATCTTCAATGTCATGACAGTTACCATGATTCTATGCCTCCAAACCACAATATTGTTCATAGGTCATTCAATATTTTATAACATTTCTCTCTATATGATTCATTAGTAAAAAAATACACTTAATTATAACTAATTAATAGTCCAAGGAATGAGAATCATCTCCACTTATATAGTTTATGAAATAATACTTAGTCTGGGTTTCATGACCCCCACGTATTTATACACTACAATAATAGTACTAAAAAAAGAAATAATTATGAGAGACTAACTACATCATAAATATTATTTGTATTTTATAACATAGTTGTAATATGTGTTAATTATTTTAAATGATAAAATCTATTTATTGTGTTGACTAATAATTCCAAATAATTTTAAACGAATCAAGAATATTAAAATAATAATCATTTGGACAATATTATTCATTGTCATTACATAAATACTTCTAAAAAAATTTAAAAAATAAAATCAACCCAATTATTCAATAGTCATTTAATAATAAATTTATTTATATTTTGGTGATTGATAAAACATAGATTAGTCATCATCCCTAGGGTGTGGCCCACCATTGCTTATATACCTATGCATTTGAATATGGATTATTTTAGAATACGCTATTGTGTGTGAGATGCTATGACCTTATCTTGATAGCAGGGAATAATATTAATGGCACATGAGTGGAGTATAACAACCCATCAAGTCCCATTAAAAGAAAATTAGTGGTTATAGAAATGATAAACATCCCATGAACACAAACCGTGTAATATTTTCTATTTGAATTATGATTCCTCTTAATGTTGTACACACACTTCTCTCATCTCCTAAACATGGTTTATTATTTTATGACCTGACTGGATATACATACCTTTTACTACTATAATAATGTATTTGTGAATGTAATACAATCCTAATAATCAAATCAAGATATATCACATCCTCAACATGAAATAAAAACATCAATCTTGATCATTCAAACAATGTCATTACATCAACAACACACCTAACACAAGATACCATTCCAAGGATTTATTTTCATTATTATTTTCTTGAGTCAACAAACATGATCAAAATCCAGACGTTTGTAAGGACTTAAGTTCATGAGACCAATACCAAAATTTGTAGATATGGACAAACAATGACTCCTAAAACATTATGTGGTCCTATTGTTGGAATTATCATAATGATCCCATATTCTAGAGATCACTAAGTGTGAAAAAAATGAAAATAAAACTCAATGATCATGATCCCCAAAAATGTGATAGACATACATCATATGTTCCTAGTTAGAATGATGTATGTATGCTATAGAATATTTTTAAATATTAATCTCATAGTATCATGATGAAAAGTATTTATCATCAAAACATCTATAACATTTTGAGAAAACAAATAGTCTTTATAAATTACCATTTAAATAGTTGATCAGCAAAATATAATCATTATAATGGTATGTGTAAATCATGTATAACTATCAATAAACATGTTATGATGATTAAGAATACTTTTTTTGTTGGGTCATGGTCTCCCACTTTTTGAACACTCCCACATCAACTAAAGAAATATTTCTAACCAACCTTGTTTTCTCTCACATGATAATATCATGTTTTTGCTGAGTTTTATATTTAGTCAATGTCCTTCCATGCTACCACTAGGTAGATATTATTCTATATGTGACATTACCTATTTGAGAAAGACTTATTAAGAGATTATATCCTCAATAATTTTATTCTTTCCACTTTGTAAACCTGAAGTCATGGAAAATAAAACTAATAAAATTTTCATAATGATAGCACATTACATCGTATGTTCTATTAAAAGAATAGGAAAAGATAATTACATATTTTCCAAAACGTTTTTCTCTTCCTCAGATGATACTACAAACCATATATTTTTTGATATGGATTCCACTAGCTTGAATGAGCTTGTCATTATCATTACATTATCCTCGCTATGATATTATGTATTATTTACCACATAGGAAGACTATATTATCTCCCCTTGAAATAATTATACCCTCCACTCCACATACCATGTAAAATTATTTTATACATTCTAGAGTAAAGTTATATTATTCTAGCTACTTTCCATGCAGTTATCCTAAAATTACATGTTATAATTTTACTATTAATTTAATGATGGAAATATCAAATTATTAAAATATGATTTAGTATTTGATATATCAAGTGATAGATCCTATATAATTCTACTCAACACATTAATCTCATTCTATTCCATTGCATGTCTTGTTAGAGATATTTATTCCAAGTGACATTTGTAATAATTCTCTCTCAAACTAATCAAATATTATAGTTCAATACCTTTTTAGTGTATTCCATATTTACATGGTCTAATAATCTACTAGTTTCACATTAATAGATCTTGTTCTATATAACATTGGTTTTTTACTTTATGTCAATCCCTAGAGAGTAACTTTTATCCATATCGTATCTAACTCTTAGACCAATAATATTTTCCATATATTTTCTAACAGATTGTACATAGAAACATTGGCACTCCCACTAACCTGTTGTATATATATGGAATATTTAATTCCAAATAAATACTCTATTCACATATTTCTTACATTAACCCTGAGTTGGATTTATGTAACTTTCACCCAATATTGTAATTCTATGATGTCACCATCCCTTTCTAGTTATGTCTTAGACACACCATCAATTATTGGTGGTCTTGAAATAAAATTCTTAATAATATGATAATTGAATGTATATATGAAAAATATAATTCCCATGGATTTAGGAATGACTTGGAATTACCAATTGAGGATTATTAAAACCCCGCTTGTACCATCCATGTATATCCTCAATTAAATACCCACCATAGTGTTCATACTAATAAGAATCCAATACATTGATACATGGAATCCATTATTGAAATTAAATTGATATTAAAAATTTTATATAATTCAACATATGTATAACTTTTAGGAATTATTATTCTCAATTATTAATCTCTTACAATCGATGAGGAATATAAAAGCATAACCATGGTTTTACACTTCTAATGTGGTATTTGTATCTATATATACCTTTTCCACATGCTCTTGTAGAACATATTCCTATGTCAACGATTTGTGACTCTCTATCATTGAATAAACCTATTTAAATATTTTTACCAATATAACAAATTTATATGTTCTCCCTTTTATAGATATATAGTCTATAACATAAATAAATCATTTCTATCATATGGATTTCTATAATATACTTAGAAAACATTAGAATGATTACTATAGATGCACATTTTGTTTTTTCATTCTACAAGTTTTTTTATATCCTAAAAAACAAAATACATATAAAAACATGTTATTATTAAAATAGATTTATATAATTCTTTGATTCAATTTATATCCATTTTACATTTTAACTATAATATGGTTGTGGGATAATCTGTCTACATTCAAATCTTGTCTCGAAAAGTGGAATTATCTAAAAATCATGATTTTTATAATTGATTCTCCTTGTACATAAAACATTACCAAAATGTGTATAAGAAATGGTGGAATTAGGAGTCAATCCATGCGTCATTTTATTGATGAATGATAAAATGTAGGACTTATCATCAATCCTCCTAATTTAAATCATAGTTTGGATTTGGATAAGGTAATGTGCATTTAAAAATTACCCAAACCACATTATATTGATTTATGAATTCTTGGTCAGGATAATCATTGGCACTCTAGAACGAATCATATCATATATTCTAACCTTTCATACACCATACTTAACTTGCATATTCCTTAAATAATTAATGTAATCTTATAAAGCATACTTAAAACTAGGTTACTCTTAGAATAGTTCATTCTATCAAGTTGACTAATTCATAGATCCTTTTGGATTATAATTATATATAACAAATTCAATTTCCATCAGAAATTACATATTTGTGTTGATATTAAAATCATGGAATGATATTATATAAATGAATATTATTTTAATATTCATGGTTCATTTAATATTATCCAGAATTACGAGTAGAGATAATTACTAGTGTTTATCAGGTAATATATTTAATATATATTACTATAATGTAATAAAATATAAATAATATATATCACACAATTAATTCTACATAATTATTAATTTATTTATTACTTATTGGGTGAATGATAAATATATAGGGATCAGCGAACCCTAAATGTTTATTTTGGCCAACCACTATATAATTACAAGTTATTCTCATTCTATGGAATATTGAATAGATGGAATTTCAAAATTGTTTCTCGTCACAAATCCTAGAGAATGTAATTATCTAATAAATAAAATGATCTAGTAATGAATATTTTTCAATGAATGTATGAGATCATGGGTATCATTGTGACATTAAATAAATCATCAAACCTCTATTATTGCACCTAAAATTTGATGAAAGAAACACCAATGAATTCATAAAGCCTCTGTGGAAAATATAGAGGGGTCCAGCCTCATATAATTCAAGAATTATTAATCAATTATGTGTTATAGACAGACATGATTCGATTAAAAAATGGTAATAGTTTGTTTAAATTTGTTTGCATTGACTAATCCATGTAAGATAATTGGACTATATCGGGGCATGGATCACATAAGATGATGATGTTCCATCACTTTTGTGATGAAAAAAATTAAATTTCTACACATAGGATTCCATTTTCCACCATGACACCTTCAATTAGTAACATAGAGATTATATGAATTTTCTAAGTAAATAAATATTATTTTTCCTTAAAATTAAGTGGATGGTTTGCAGTCTATCAAAAAAGACATAACTGTGTTTCGATCCAATCTCATATGGCCTTGTTCCAACCATCCATAAAATTTTAATGGTCTATAGTAGTTATTTTTAGTTATTAAAATAGTAAAATTTTTATATATATGTCATATCATATAAACATGATGGTGAGTCAATAAGAATTTTAATTCAGATATATTTATTTACTCTAGCCAGGAACAAGATCGAATCTAGATGGAATTTAGATGTTGGAACACCTATTGTTGATGACTTGAAATTACACATGTTAAATATAATTTCGAGTGATATGAAAAACTAGAAGGCATAAACCTATTGGTACTGAACGTTTGAGATTTCTATAAGAAATACATTTTTTCCTAGTCCTATTTTTAGATTTATTGAAAAATCTAAATGGTTGTGTGGTCTTCATATCCCTTTGCACACCACCTTACCCATGTCTCTCCATGTTTGGTTGTATACTGGGGTTGATCCATCATCAGACCATTGGTCATATTGCCTCCCACTGGCCTCACCAATGAGTAGATCGCTGCCTTCCAATGATTTGAATGATCTCACCATCTTTGGATTCCCTATAAAAGTCTCATGGAAATTCGTTCACCATCGTCTTCTATGTAAAAACCACACCACCCCCTTTCTGAGTTCATCAGGACCCCACAATAGATCCTCTATAATCCTTAAACATCATGATGGCTAATCTAGGAACCAACCACAAACCCATTTAGGTCATTCCAGCAGTCATACATTGCACCCTCCTTCATCCAACCATCTTCCTAATATTTGATCCAACTAAAATAATCAATAAAAACACCTACCTATGACCTCTAAAAAGTAGGTAGCCCCCCCCTCCACCTTATTTTCTAGACCTCAATATATATTTGAACTAGCTAGATCAAGCTGAAAACTAGTGTTGGGATCCCCATCCGTGAGGGGACCCCTACTATGACATCGGTTAGGGCCCCATTGAACCTGATCAGCCTTGAAATAGGATACCATGGGTCAGAACAACCCATACCAATACATCCCTACACGAGTTCTTCCTAGTATGAAAATGGGTTTTTGATATTTTTTCCTGACCCAAATTTGACATGAAAGGTGTTCTGGAGATGAAGAAAATTTTTAATAATAATAAATTAATTTTTTATTATTTTTTTATATTTGTTTAAAAATATATAAATTCAATTCTAGAATTTGGCTTAAAAAGACATATCTTTTAATATTTTGAATAATTTTTTTAACATTACTATTAAATTAATTTTTTTATAATTTTAATTTTCAAATAAAAAATAAATTAATGTTTGTATTAAATGAGAATAAATAATTTTAATTTTAATTATTCATTTAAATTATTCTAATACCATCGTACATTAAATTTAATAAAATTTAGTTTTGATGCACATTTATATTACTTGTTTTTTATTTTTGATCACAGACTGAACAATTTTATTTCTGGATTAATTTATTTAAATATTTAATTAAAACTACATGTTCTTTTTGTAATATGTAATGAATTTTTTGTTAGTATACACACTATATTCTATTCATTTGATTTGTATGAGGTCCTCCACATACAATTTATCTGTATCAATTTTTCATTTCCATGGACCCCTTGAATGGTATCAAGTATACCTGTATGTTTGATGAAGATTCATTACGATGTGGACCTGAAAATGATAGGGTGATAGCATAGGGAAGAAGCGAATAAACTATATATGGGAGATCTATGTATCAGAGTCATTATCTGACTCATTTATAATACCCCTAGATCATGGGTGGTCCGTTAATTATAAAATTGGTCAACAAAATATAGTTTCTCAAGGCTATTTGGGTATTTTATTTCTTTTATCCATTGTTTATTATTTTATGCCTCTGCATGTTTACTACAAGAATACATTAAATAATAAATATGAAAAAATCAGGAAGATGTGATGAATGTTTTAAAATTAACAAATGACCAATTATGAGCATGAATAAATAGTTTTATCATATATAATTAAAATTGATTAATTTTTTTCAAATATATTTCAAATAATTGAAATATATATTAAGTTGTACAACCTTTCATCACTCAAATTTGACCAAAATCAGGTGTACGAGCTGCTCGTCATCCATAGTTGGGGGTGCCCCATACTTCACAGGAGTTCTTATAAGTGTGATGATTTTAATGGCCTATTATTTTATAAATTTAGTATAAATAGATGGTTTTGTATATCATTAGAGTCAAATTATTGAGTAAGTCATGTTTTTGATTTAGATACTAAAAAATATCATAACATATAAAGAAGTTTCAAGATAATGTGGTTAGAGACCAAAAAACAAACATCTAATTGTACATATAGTTGTATATCCATAACTTGTACACTCTATTGAGTGTTTTTAATAATTCATTACACTGGAATACTCAAGTGAATTGTATCATGATTACGGTATAGAGGGTTTCTAGAGTTTCAGTAATTTGTTTGATATATTTAATGATTCATTTTAATAAGTTTATTTTAAATCATTAATCAAGAAAAATTCTATAATCTGATATATATTTTTAAAAAACTGGATATATTATTGGATGTATAGAATTATAATATTTGATAATGAAATGGGCCAAAATGGAATGAGTCTCTAACGAGTAGTACTAGTGCTTTAACAAAGTTCAATTATATAGGAAATTCAATGTGATGGTGTTCAAAATGTATTTTATGACGGCTCTGGAACCGAGCGTCTACAAATTATTATAGGAGGATAAGGTATGATGTATATGATGTTTGTTCCATAATGTAATCCTAAACATTCAATGTGAGATGTGATTACAACATCCGTACATTGATGATTTTATATGTTGACTGATCTCTGAGAAGACTATGACGAGAAAGTGAAGTGAGATATAAATGGATTATTATTACATGGGATATTAAAATTTACATTTAGATGAGTATCTTTCAATCCATCCCATTCTCATGTTATTATAACCCATTTACTCCAATTTCAATTTTTATTACCAAAAGAATAGTAAATTGAGAAAAGTGCACCATTTCCTTTTGGTTAATGTTTGTCAAGAAAAAAAGAAATTATTTTTTTAACATTTATTTTTTATATTGAACATGATGTTATAATTGTATAGAAAACTAATGGAATGTTTTACGCCAAACTCAGCTTTCACAAAATACATTAAATAAAAGCGGTATTAAATAACTATTTATTTTCTTCACGTATCATGAAATAAATATATGTAAGTATAAATGAAATGATCTGAATTGAAGAACCATGTAGTCATTCTTTATTATGATATATTCTTTAATTTTATGTAATGTTTCCATTATAAATTTGTGGTATTAAATTTAATATTCCAATTAAACGTTTTTTTACAATAAAAAAATCATGTTGTGTCCCCATGCAAGCATTGAATAAATCAAAAAATGAAAAGGATGTCCTATGTGGATAGCTTCAACGAGAAATATATTTCACCAATTTATGTGGAATGATAAAATTTAATTTATTAATCCATACTCCTCATAATTATATATTCTTTTATTCATTAATTTTACTCATACTAACCATATGATAGGTTTTATATGATATTAAATGATTAATTATCTCCATCACAAAATCATATCTATATACAATGTATAGTCAAAATACATTGACTACATGATGTAAATTTATAATTATTACATTTTAAATATATTAATGTGGATTACATTTTCCATTTCATTGACTCATACACATCAAATAATTAAGAGATAAAAGTTTTATTCTGAATGTTTCATGAATACACCACATAAAATCTCAATCTATATTGGGTATCCCAAATAGGTACATGATGATTTGAATATAAATACGAAGCTATTTATAATTCTAATATTTTTTTATTATAATTTATTTATTATTTTATTTAAAATAATAGAGGATTGGGATATAATAAAAAAATTTAATGGAATAATATAAAATGAATGAATTTATTAATAATAAAATTATCATACTGATTCAGGATGTTTTATCATACAATATAATTAATTGAAATGAATACTTGGTAGATTATTTAAATGAATTATTGATTCATGCGTATGAGAAATCATGAGCATTGAATAGAAATATGTAAATGTTTCATTAAATAAAATAAAAGTAATTTAATTGTATTAAAATTATATATTATTTAATTAAATATGATAGTCCATGTGTCATACCTCTCTCATTATTATGTAGTACATGTGTTTACAAGATTTTTTTATTTAATTCTCTTTAACCATTCCTTTATTTTCTCTCCACTACATCAGGGTTATAAAACATATGTAATTAATGTAGTATTGGAAATATGTAATGAAATCAAGTTGGATGTTGTTTAATATGTAACCAAGGTAAAACCAACCATTGAAATACATATGAGGGTTTGTCGGATGTATTAACACGTGACAATACTGGTGCAAGGAGTTCTCTTACAGTGTCATAGGTTGATTTTTCCCATCTCAATAAATCAACCATTAGATAAAACTCAAAATCATGTTATTTATTTATTAATGTTGTTTTTCACTTTTTAATGATTTATTTTATTGATAAAAGACTAAGATCACATAAATAAATGGACTAATATAAATATATTGAATTAAAATAAATGGATTATATGTAAATGTGTTTTTGAACATGGTTAACACCTTATATAAAATCCACTTAATATTAAAAATACATGAAAAGGATAAAAAATTAAATAATAATGCATAATTAAAAAAAAATACCTAAACTTAATATTATTTTAGACTGGCCTTTCCATTGAATTATTAGAAATAAAACTGTATGACTATTTCTTTCACAAAATTTTAATGGGGCACTTATATTTATCAGGAAGTTCTCATTAATGTTTTCGGATGTCCTAATTAATTTATAGAATTAACTGTATCCCTATATAAGTCCTCTTAAACATCAAGGAAAGAGATGAGGATATCAATGAATGTGTTTCTACCTTACATATTCCACTAACTAGATCCTAGAGCTACAAGCCTATAGTCGAAAAAGGAATTCCTACCTAAATACCATCAAATAATTGACCAATACCTCTATTTTGTAATAAGAAGAGACATATGGATTCATGCAACTAAAATATCTAATGTAATGGGTAATTTCATGTTTTATAGTGAGAGACATTTGAGACATGACAATATAGTAGGGGAATTAATAAAATAAAAATCATTTCTCTCACTTAGTTGAAAATTGAGAAAAAAACAAGAATTTTCACTTTATTATTAAAAAAATAATTGAATGTAGAACCATGAAAAAAATATGTTCATATACTATCGAAATGAATGTATTTACAAATATTAATTTCTAGTTATGGTAAAATCGTTGATGTTATCAATTAATAATAATAAAAATTATTTTTTATTTGAAGGAAATATTCATGTTTTCCATGACAATAATTGAGAATAGGTCAAAATTATGTGTGGTGAAGATATTTTGAGGATTCTTCTTATGTTTGTTTTCTATTTTTTCAAATATATCTACAGATTAGATGATAAAATATAAGTAAAGGACACATAAACCGAAATAGATCATCATATTTTTCCTGATAAAGAGAAAAAATGGAATGAAATTAATAATATTTTTAACACAATATATAATTTTAATCTGAAATAAGGGAATCTAGATATTGATCATGTTTTCAATAATATAGAGTATATTAATCATTTTGAAAATTTCTCCCTCACATGGACAAGAAACAATCAACTAATTTTATTTTATTATCCTTTCCCACAAGGCTATATTTCATCATAGTTTCTATCCATACATAATAAGAAAATATATCTAATGTTAGAATAAACTTTTTATTGTAAATATTTGAAATATATGGGTTAAATAAATTTTTAATCTGATATATCCATTTAAATGAATTATGAATATAAATATAACACTCAAACCTAGTTATGGAAGTATAATTTGTCAAAATTTATGTTTTGATATAAGACGTGTGATGTTTGGACTATTTGGATATAAATATTATTTGTCTATTAAACAAATATGTTTTAGACAATTAAACAATTATAAATAACGGTATTCCAAAAACAATTTAGATTCATTTTAGCTACAAACATTAAAATATTATAATTTTAATCAATAGATAACATTATATACATCATGGTAATATTTTAATAAATTTTAGAAATTCTCAATGGAGTAAAAGTGTGAACTTGGTAATGATCAATGAATCAACAAGTTGGAATCTCATAAAAATATTATCAATGTAATTAATGATCATACATATTGAATAATGGAATTCCTAAATACATATTTAATTATATAAATCAATATAAGGATGGTATAGAAATAATGATCATTGATGTGTCTTAAATATATTTAAAATATTTTATAATTTATTCACATACATATTTTTACAAGTGATAGTGTAATACATAAAAACATTCCAACAATATCATCTAATCGATAAAATATTTATTACTATATGAAAATTATATATTAGCTAATAATCTCTCATTTTAGTTGAAAACTGTGTGTAAAAATATATATTTATCTATAAAAGAACATCAAACAATAGATACAGTAAAGATAATAATCTTATTAGAACTATTGATATTACGGTTTAATCAAATGGACTATGTATTCATAAAGAAATCATATATCATGAAGGATAGTGGGAGATGACAAAATCTCTACAGGTTGAGGATATAAATGAAAAATAGTTGGAATATTAATATAGGAATCTAATGAGAATAGTATGATGATTATTTCATGAGGCACATACTTGATAGGAATTCATAACCAAAGTGGTGGTTTTTGTTCACTATGGTGGGTGATAAAAATAGTATTCTTTCTGAATAAATATTTTTTCAATGAATAATTAATTAGAAACATTCTATGGTCAATATGTATGTATAAATTCATGTAATGTACTGCAGATATCATTATTCAAGGACTCCATATTTTTAATATTTATTGGACAAGATTCTTCTAGTGATTATTCAATAGTTACATGGTATTAAAGATAAAAGGTAATATAAATATATCCTGATTTATTATCGGATGGATTATTAAATAAAAAATTAATACACCAATCATCGTGAATAAAAAAATTAGTATTCTACATTTCTAGTAATAATTTGATGATCATTATATTGAGAATTTCATTGTAAATGCCTCCTAATATTGAATAAACCATAATAAATATGACATCATGGAAGACCAAAATAAGACCCTATATTATATCAAGATCATTTATTACATGAATTTATGGACAACATCAATAAAAACCAACATTTTGTAAAAAATATATAAATCCATTTATGAATAATCCATGCATTGTTATCATACAATATTCATTATGAAATTAAAGAATTAAATGTGTCTCTAATTGGCTAGTTAGATTGGTATATGTTCACAATATATATATATATGTTGATAAAACATGGGAAACAAATAGTATTACATACATATTTTTTAAGAATAAAGAATGAATTTATCCTGGTATGGATTAATATAGAAACCATGTTCTCATGAACTAGATATATAGACATAGAACCATTGGTCTACTAAATCTAGTTGCAGTACATTTATATTAATAAATTATTGAAAAATAAAATTTGAAACAAATCATTATAATATTTTTTTGTAAAATAATCCTTAAAATAGAAAATTCATTGGAATTGAAAGAGAATATTTAGATTAAAAGATTTACGAAAGCTTATATTCTATAAATTTACATCATATTCAATGATATGTACATAAATTTTACATCACGGATTCAAAATGCATAGTAAGAGAATATAAAATAAATCCATCATGACTACATTGAAATGATGTTAGAATTTTATGAAATGTAAATTGTGATGTATGATTAGATAAATTACTAGTGATTAGAGAATTGGTAATATTACTGGATAAATAAATTGAAAACATTACATGATTTAGTTTATTTTGAGTCTAATATCATGTTTATGGTATTGTAAAATGAAATAAAAAAATAATAATACTAATGCTTACTATCTCAATAATCTCTAATTATGTTGAATCTTCTGATGTATCATAATAAGAATCTTTAAGATATCCTTTTCTTTGTTGGTTTATAATAATAGAATGAGTTTTATTATTATTATGATAGTCTTGGACTATGGACTTGATCAATGTGTCCGGTTTCTAACTTGGTATCACAAAAGATAATACTCGTCAATGTCCCAACATGAGGGATTTTCTTAGTGTATGGATGTTTTGGTAATTCAAAAATGAACATGTAGACACATGTATTTACTAACCCTATCAAATAATACTTGTTAGGACCCACATATATAGCCATAATCCCGATAATAATGTATAACAAAGAGAATAAAGAAGTCATTACCAATTATCATTAGTTTATGTGGGAGTCTATTGGAGTTGGTTCCCAAGAACCATCTACTTGTAAATTTTATTTTTTATATATTTATGAATTTAAATATTAATAAATAAATTTTCATTTATTGGTTTTTGTTTTTAATAAAAATAATGTAATAATGTCCTTGGATATATATTTCATCAGAATAGGTCATAACAGTTCCCTGATATTATGAGGACCTTAACATAATATGAGAATAACTATTATATATTAGTCTTATAGTAAGGGTAATGAACTAGGATATAGTAAATAGTTATTTGATTATCTGATGCTAGTGTTCATAAGAGGATGCATCCTTATATCATGAATCCCACAAATGGTGATCTCTATTATGGGAATTTATGAATACATACCCTCTATAGGCACCTAAAAAATGTAAACTTGGAAATTTATGATCGAATAAATACCTGAAGAAAAGGTATTATTTTACCATAATAAGAAAGGAAGGAGCATCATTAATACCTAGATGCAAAGTGACTAGGTTAGGTAGATCAATCATAACCTAAGAGGACAAATCATTTCATGTCCTTTGGGACATCATGAATTCCGATCATGTTCTGAGTGTGATGTGATAATGATCACACAAATCCCAGTATATGTGCCTTCTATTCACATAAAGCCCAATCAGAGTGACGACTTCATCATGATAAGCCCCTATGATAATCCCTTACACTCATAAAAAGAAACCATGCATGTGATGATACTCATAAAAAGTTTTCTAGATGATTTACTCTAATAAGGTAACATATCAACCAAAAGATTCCCGAAAATCATCCGCAGACCCTTATGAAATAAAAGATGAAAGGGAGGAATATTCATGTGATGGAACGAACAATGATTTTCTTACGAAGGGAATATATGACTCATGTGATGAATTCAATGATCATGCGAGATCCCTAGTTGCATGCCATCCACTATATGTTAAATCCTGTAATTATTTTACATTCATCTTTTGAAGTTCCTCGAACACATCCCTTTGATCAAATGACACACCGTACATAAGAGGATAAGAAGTCCAAGAATATTCTCAAATTCTATCACAAGATCCATTATTGATCAGGTTATTCTATGATTGCAAGTCAATGAGAAAAATTCTATGGTTTGGAAAATAAAAAATAAAATGATAGAAAAGGGTGAAGCCTCGTGCTATTGGATGCCATGTTATTTTCAATGTGAATGGTGTTTGTGATCAGAAATCTCATTCCCTTGATCAACCAAGATCCCCACATACATGCCAACATCATCATGCAAAGTATGTCGGACATGTCACCTTTGTCATGTGAATGAACTCCATATGTTCATTTGATCATGTGACACCCTAAAATAAGAATGATTGGAGATCTCCATGGTATTTTTTATTTAAATAAAAGATCAGAATGGGGAACATTATTTGAAGGAAAGTTATGATATATTTCATTTTATGTCCCTATGATGATCCAACTCAGTCAATTAAAGCACCCCAGACAAGTCGCCCTTGATCATGTGAAAGTCTTTTCTACGGGTGACTTGGTCCCACCAAGGCTCCCATACATGTCATTGTGATCATTTGAAGGATCATTGACATAAATAAATGATTATTCAAAATATATTTTATAATACTTGGTTCCAATAAATATGGTGATGAAGGAATGATCTCATGTTTTTTGTTTATAATGATACCTAATGATAATTCTCTGGATGAAACGTGATACTTACTCACCATTAACATGATACAATTATATTTCCACTGACTCAAGGACACGTATAAGATATATTCTCTGCAAAAGGATGAATCGATCTAGCGTACAAATATAAAGAAATTAATCCACCTCAACACAAAAATTGGTACATACAGAATGTAACATAATGGTATGAAAATTCTTCTCAGAGAGGAAATCCACACGAGCACATAGGTCTCCCACCAGGTAACCCCATAGAAAAATTAATGGATTGCATGACATGTATAAAGACATTGTGTGATAACCCTATTTTTATTGTAAGGGAATTAATTTGTGCCAACCAGATCATAGATATGAGTTTCTATAAGTTTACTTTTTTATCTGAGATACCAAAAGACCATTATTGATGAACATTTAGGAAATTATATGATTATGGATGAAAAAGACGAAAGGCATGAGAAAAGATGATTCTGTAATCTATATGAGAAGGAATCATTTATATTACATTTCCATCGAGATCTTGTGACATGACATGGATAGGTCAACCAGTTCATGTGATGGGACCCCAGAATGTAATGAAATTATCTCCAAGTCCTCTAGAAACATTATCCTAGACATGAAAGTGTCTCTAAATGTATCATCTAAGATGAATGATTTAATAAAAAAAATTTCATTAATGAAGTGATAACCTTGGATGTTTCTATGATGATCATGTCAAGTATCCCAAATCATTTCAACCAAATCATCCCTCAGACATGTTGGCCTTGTCATTAAGTATCCCTAGGATAAGTCAGCTGGATCATGTGACAGATCTTAGATATGATCACTAGAAAACTATGACATGTAAAAAATAATCATACATATATAAAAGAAATACCTAAAATGATAATTTTATTTTATATAGACCCATTGATATGTTAATCATGTTGGTATGATACTAGACCATGTCCATATATCCCCAAATATGTCCAACAAATGCCTCATAATAAGATTATCTTTACCTAGAAGACACACATGGAAATAAACACTATTAATCTATGAGAAATATAATTCCTATCAAAAAAATACACATAGGATTACATCATAAGGAATTAGATCCAATTGGGCATCTATCCTGGTATAATCTCCTCCATGTCTCTAACACTTTTTTTCATTGGATCAAAACTCTCCCATGGGATTATCGTTACTCCTCATCCATTAGTTGTTTGAGAAACCAATTTAACATTGAGGACACTAATGCATGCTATAATTATGATATATAGGACTCCTTTTGAAGTCATGTGATCAATATCAAACACTAAATTAGGGATATCCCAGTGCATAAGTGTTGATTCCATAAAAAGTGAGACTGGTCACATGTTATCCATTATTTCCTACAACAGAAATATCTCATGTGGGATTAGGAACATACAACAAACATATCATGTACATAATAAAATTTCCCCTAAAAAGATAACAATAGTGTATATCCAATTTTGTAGAATGATATGATTTCTCACATATAAGGGAATCCACTTGTGTTTTAGCACTAAAAGAAATCAAATACAGGTAATCAATAGAAAAATAACACTCACATGGATGAATTAGCTATCACTTCCTAGTAGTAGGTTAAGGGTGGATCAACCTATGATGAATCTTATTCATATTATATGTTTGATTTTTAGGAATCCTTTTTAAGGATCTCTGTTAATACCTAGTTCCTAGGTTCCCTCACATATTTCCATTTTGAATGATGTTAAAATGAATAGATTTTACTTATTGAACTATAGAGGTATTGAATCTTATTATAAAAATTATATTTAAGATACCCCACAAAATTTGAACCCCATCCTTGAAACATAAGTCACATTACTATATGACAGTAAACATAAGATTCCCCAGTTATATGGAATAAAAAATTTATGATGCCACCCATTTCTACAAAATAATGGGAAACATATGGAGAACCTCAAATACATAGATATGGTATAATTGATAGAACCCACACTTAAATGTATAAGGATTCAACATATTATCATTTTATTTCGGTTTCCAGTCCAACATCATGATTTCTAATAGATTCATGAAAAATACATAAATCTATAAGAGAGACACAACATATGAAATAATTCCCTGTAAATGGTTTTTATTAGCCCAAAATCCCATCCTCTCAAGAAATGTGAATTCCAAAGATTTACTAGGATTGATAACCCAAGTAAAAACATGCCTTTAATATTTCGTCTATACAATGTTATAGATGTGGGAATAATTAAAAGTTTCAATAAACCATAAAAAATAAAAACCAGAATAGAATGATTATCAAATCATACATGAATCCCCTAAAATAAATCATTAAAGACCATATCTCTCTAGGTAAAATTAAAATTGTTGAACCCAGTGTAAAATCATGTTATTATAGTGTAAATGAATAATTATAGGCATTAGGAATTAGGTCTGCTAAATTTGGGGATACAATAGTAATTATTTTGAAGGAAATAATAATAGATGACCCAACATGAATATATCAAATAATAAAAATGATCATTTGTATATGCATCAATAAATTTTGTTTTGGGTATCCTATGTAAATGAAAATTGTTCACCTGATATGAAATCCAACAATAATAAAACATAACTGCGGGTCCCATGAAATAATTCCATTATTATCACGAAAATTTATTATGAGATAAATGGATGAACTTGGAATAATAATGGGAAATTATGTTACACATTAATTTACAGTTGAGCATGGTTAACACTTGCAACAATTAAATGAATGGTGACATTATTCCATATTGTCTTTGTTATTGTAGAATATTCTCCTACAAAAATCGTGACTTGAAATAATGTCCTCATCATGAGAATTTTTTGGAACCTCAGATATAGAATTAACATCCATGGGTCAAGAAAACCTAACCCACCAAATCTAATAATATTATATTATAAAACAATATGGTTCAAGAATACCAATAACATGGTATGATCTCATCTATTGAGGTTTTATGTATAGGTCTCTGAAAACTAGAACTGATATGTCCATATTGTTCTGGTAATGTTTCAAAGAATCCATTTTAAGATATCTACACCACCAATCTCTTTTGGATATTATCCTATGGGAAAAAAATAAAAACCTTAAATATCATTGGATGGTTGGTAAAGGATTTGACTAAAACACTATCTTGATTTTAGAGCTAAATAGAGGGGCTCATTTCAACCACCCACACCCTCATCACCCCACCAGTTCCCATCATTAACATTCTTATGGAACTACCGATACAATGTAAACCATATAAACTCATGCATGGTTACCAAGGAGGTCCCTATAAGCATAGAAACATGTGGATAAATGGTAGTGAGATCATATCAATTCTTACACTAATAAAGCCATCCAACTTATTCTGCTTTAGGAAATGTTTAGTGTCATAATCCTTATCACTTAAATCATGTCTTCTAATATATTCCGATAGAAATCATGGGGGTAGTAACATATAACATCCCGCAAGTGTGAATCATATTGGCATAATCTGCTATAAAAAATATATCAGTGGGATTATATCCCCATTTCAATAAAAGTCATCAGATAGTATCTCTTGGAGACTGAAAATGATCTGTATAACATTCACTTGCACACTTTTTATTTGTTTCACCACAATATATAAATAACAAAATAACTATTATAGAATATTTTGGAACCACTATTGATACATGGATGAATCATATGTGAATATAGATACCTAGAGTAGCTTATCACCATGATAGTTTGAAAATTTTTATACACAGGACCACACTAATATTCCTGCTCTTATCAAAGAAGATTATTGATATATTATAGGAGAAACAATGAACATGACTAGGCTCATATCCTTGTTCTAAATGGGTCTCACGAACTTTTTTTGGGACATTCCCTAGGATAGGTTCAAATTCTAATTAAAAAAATACCACCTACAAACTCCATATTCATGCGACGAATATCTTATACCCATTTTGAATGGGGATCAATAGCTCAAACTGGATAATGCCTAAGAAAAAGTAAATATTCTTATTTAATAAGGCTGATGACATACTCCAAAGTCACATGAAAGGGCTCATATCCCAACAACATCCTAGGGTATTAGTATAATAAGGATATCTCCTTATAGAAGGATCATATCCTTGACAATTAATATACACTTCATTTTATAAAATAATATATAATCCAATCTCATATCTATATATCCACTAAGGAATGAACACACCAAATCCATTATAGGATATAAAAATCGAGACTCATTTCAATAATTTCATTTTAATGGTCATTCGGTATATTTTTATGGGGAATGAATATGTGAATTGGGAACATACCCCTTTATAATCCAGGATCGAACATCATATTCAAGAAAGCACCCACATGAAGGATCATATTCTAGTCTATCCAAATGAATCTCACAATCATTATCTAGTATCATATCTATAGCGGGATTATATCCCGACAACACTATATATTTATCAACATGTTCCAGAAACCAGCATGAAACATGCTCATATCCGTACTCAACCCCTAAATGCTTGTCAGTAAATTCCAAACATAATATTGAATGAGGATAATATCCTAGAAAAACTCAATGATAGTGTTATCATGGTTATTAAACACATATCCAAACACGTCAATGGTCCTTCAAATATTTAACCAAGGAATAACATGATCATTACATATATAGTCATCCTCACAGTAGTGAAGAGATAAATTGCAATGACTGTACTCTTGAAATATTTCTTGGTCAACCTCCCCATGGTAACATATCTCTCAAAAAAGTTTGTACTCTCCATTACCTGACCAATTAGTATATATAGGTGATCAAAACTCATACACATTCATATATTGAGGTTCCAAAAACACCAAGGTTTACCATTTATAGTGCCTCATCATCTATCACCAACATATCTACATGGTCAGGAGGAAACATTATTAACATTCCAATGTGGTATGACAATGAGTTAGCATATAAATGTGACAATGAATTGGTTGACATGGATATATAGAATGATTTACCTAGAAAAAACCTTACATCCATGTTATAGACCATCACCAATTTTGACTATGAGATGCTAAATGATCTAGAGAAAGAGTTAAGGTCTTAAATTTTCCAAAACATGTTGGTGACTTATCTCTGGTTAATTTCTAGACACCTCCCTTATTTGGGATAGAGGTGACAACTTCAGAAAAAAAACATAATTAGTTTTCTAATTTATCTAGCCTCTATCGATGTGGCTCAGGACTAATGATTGAAAAGCGATAGAGATAATCTACAATACAATTTTTTGCATTTTACCAAAAAGCATGAGATACTAATAATAGAGACCCCATCAAATATATATATATATGGATGGGGAATTTATGTGCTGTTTCAAATTATTTCAACCCCAGAACTACAGAAATCCACATATATGGAATCATGTATTATCATTGCCAAAGGAGATATCAGTTGATTATGTAACATGAAGATATGTAAGTGAATACTGTGAGATTCCCCCCACCTTGGAGATGAAAATATGTCATGAATAGAGGAAAACGTTCACTAATAGACTACTAACCATGGCCTCTAAAAAATGGGAATGCATTTCACATATAGAATATATTTTTTGGTCATAACCAATATCATATGAGAGAAAATGACTCCCATCATGGGTTTCCATTTCACGCAACTCATTCACAAGCACAATCACAACAAATCAAATGGAAAAAATAGAATCGAGACAAGAGAGAAATCTTTTCAAACAGGATCTACCACAAGATCCATAAAACTCTAAGAAAATTCATAAAATATCAAAATAAAATGTAAACCAACCTTAGCCCGTAGCACTGGGGGAATTTTTATCCTGATCTGCATCAATAAGTTCATCACATCCCAAGATAGACTTGGATAAATTTGTATTTGTTTCAGATTAATACCCTCTGAAATGGATGGGTGAATTTATATCTCAATATTAATGTCCAGAGCCATATGATCATCGAATGGAATCATACATCCATTTATAATAGGATTATAATGTTCCATTAGTGGCCTTGAATCATCCAAAGGGCATGGGTTTGGGGAAATTATTATCATTAATATCAACTCATATGGAATCAGTATTTTATAGGTTGGGAGGTAAATATCAACATCGGGCATCCAATTCCTTCATATTGTTGTTGGAAGAACATTTTCTATTTGGGGCCCATTTGGTAAACATGATTGGAAACACCATAGGGTTCACTATTCAGATACCAATAAAGGAGGATCAAATGATAATGTGAATCATCCACTAAAAGGATCAAAAGCGAAAATGATCCAATATTACCAAGTATTAGAGAAATTATCTTAATGCAACCCTTGAAAGTGGATTTAGCGGTGCAGAATCACCAAACTTCATTATACGTAATGGTGTAAATACCATTTCCGAATACAAATTTGATAACATAATCACCATCAAAACTGTATATTATTTATAATAAACTTAAACATAGAGGAATGGAATACAGAAACATGACCTCAATAGGTAGCTAATCTAGATAAAAAAAGAGGGTTTCTTTTGAAGGGAATTGTAGGAGCTAGATGTTGGACCCTCTAAATGTTGAATTTAAACTTTTATATGGGAACACATCCATTTATAATGTAAGAGGAGTTTCTATTTTCCTCTCTCAACTTAGAGGACCTAAAATTTCTATTCTGGAGGAATGGGTGGCACAATAGTATAATGGGATACAAAATCACAGATTTCTAAGTGAGGAACTAAATAGGGGAAATAGGCCAAAAGGTTAACATCTTCAGAAAAAAATATCCCTACTCCCATATATCAATATATATATAATCCAAAATAATAATAAATTCTGAGGATCATTCTATTTTTGGATATAAGGAACTATTTTAAATAAATGTGGACATTGGGGATGATCATGATTTTCCTCTATTATGATGATATCATCTACCTCAACAGGTAGATCATTCAATCCATGAAAGGGTCGATAATTAAAGGAATATCAAAATGGGGAAGCCTCATTAATATTCACTAACTCCCTTTAGATGGGAATTTTTCTAGAAAATGGTACCTCCAGAACTCCTCAACTCTAGTGAATCCCATGATTCTTGAGTAGAATCCCTTGAAGGGTCACGTACAACAGTGTAGCCCGATAGATATCCATATCTTGAATGGTTGGATTAAAATTTCCCCCAATTTTTTGTTAAAATAATATTATAAAACATTGATATAAAGAGAGATATTGAATAGAATTTCAAACAGTTTGTGCCTTGAAACAACTTAATTATGGGTCCTTAAGATCAGAAGGAGGCAACCAAACTATGATGTTTTATACAGACACTGATAAGGAAATCATTCCATTGGTACAAGATCCATCTAGTAGGATCTCTTATTGTATGGGAATAACATCAATGTACATTTTTTTATTAGTTAAAATACTTGTGAAATATACTGATAATTATAACCATAAAAAATGGAAACAACACAAAAAATGAGAGGGTTTCTGACTTCATCGCTATATGGAATGGTTTAACCTATTAAATCTATATCCCCCCAACATTAGTGAAATTTTTGGAACTCTACCCTAAAAATATTCAATATTATATGTAGAAACCTATTATTTTAGGGAAAAATCCAGGTGCTTTCCATGTGTTTATTGAGATGGAACAATTCGTAGAATATCTCATTTACTTAAAACAAGATAAATCACACCAAATTCTCAATTACATAGGAAAAAAAGTCTTGGTAATGTGGAGAATATTTATATTGACATAAAACCAATCGTAGTGCCTATTAATGTACCTAAATAGTCCTCAAACCATTTAGTGTCTCTCGTCGAGTAGAAACAAGAACAAAATCTCCCTCGACAAGACGAAAAATATATCATGGTCACCCAACATTTTAGGAATAGATGGAAAATGAATAATCCTTCCGAAATGAATAGATTCCTAGTTATTACTTTAATCCAATGGAATATAAAATACACATGGTACATGAGTCCAGCAAAACCAATGAGGTTAACCTCACTGAGAATCCCGACAACTGAGATTTTCACAAGAGGCTTAGATACACCATCTAGAATGGATTTTTCACCAAAGAAATCCTCCAATTAATTGATAATTCATGAAATGGGATGCTAAATAATTCCCAAAAAATTGATTTTTTGTATCCTCACTCCACTAGTAGAAGAGGGTTATTGGCTTGTAGTTCTGACTAGGAATTAAAATATGTTTATTAACTGTGTGACTTAAAAGATATTTGATCGAGCTAATTCCAACCTTAGAGCACAACATCTTAGACCAAAAATGATATCAATACATATGGTGGAATTATTATATACACAACCCAAAGGTATATCTAATCATATAAAATAGGAAAATACAAAATATAAAGAGTTATATGCTGCTAACAAACAAGATAATACTCTTGCAACCTTCTTTCCTTTCACATTCATTGAATGATAACTCCACCACCAAACAAAACCCTCACTAGATGAAGAAATTTTTTTTGTTTCTTCAAGTGTATTTAACTTAATATATACCTTATATGATGATGAAAACAAACCTATGTATTCTTTCCCCATATATTATGATGAATCCAAAATCTAAGGATGCAGAAGTCGAGGATAAAAGGAAGGAATTAGGTAAGGTAGAACACAATATTTTAGTCACATCCTCATGGAATCCAAACATATATCCACGACCCTAGGAAAATAGTCACATAATCCCAATAGAAGAATGGAAATATATCAGATATCTCCATTAGTGGTTCAATCCTAGTACTTTATTAGGATTTACAGGAATGGTGGTGATTGTCTTATCATCATAGATAATGGGAAACGACAATATGACTTCCCTCACCCAAAAAAAATTCTCCATCGACCTTTTGGAACGTACTAGGATCATCCACCTTGAATATCTCAACCCCTAAGACACATAAAAGGGATAAAAACACCTTGGGATGAACATAACTCTATCATAGAAGTATTATTTTTAGAAATAGTTTTCTATTATTCCATCCAAATACTCAAACATGGATGCTCTACCTTTTTCAAATGAACATAGTGATGCACTGATCGAGGCCCCCAATAAAAAAACAGTTCAAGAAAAAAGACACCACTGGTGAGTTTCATAGATTAGAGACTATATAATAAAATTTCAATGTCACAATCTCATGTATAGAAATTGATCCTGAAGAAGTTATCAGGTGACATATTTAAACCATGTATGTTATAGTAAATCTCAGAAATGGAAACTTTCAAAGAGGACTGTTTGAAAACGACGTTGGCATTAACATCATCACAATTTGGACCCCCAGACATTTTGGATATAATTAGGGGGACATATCTCCAAAAAATCTATCCATTTAATGGTAATATATGATCAATAAATGGGCTCTCAAGAAGTTCAAGATCATGGCATAGTTTGGGGATATCATAGTAGATATTGTGATAATGGTTATCCAGAAAGACACAACATATAATTTCCCTCTTAGAAGACCTTATCTTCATAGCCACATATAGGAACCTTCAATACATAATCAGTTCTTGTAAACCTGCATCAATAGGAAGGTCACCAAACTAAATTGTGATAAAATCATATTTAGGACATGTGAATCCAAATATGATGAGTTAAGAATCAAAATAATGAAGAAAAAAACTGATAGGGGATAATGATATAAAAGGTGCACCCACAATTGATTTAGGACTACCCCTGTAAATCTATCATGTTTGATCTATAGTGATTATGTGCTATCCTAAAACATGATTGATATGGGAGATTTAACCTGAGTAATAAAGCGTGAACCAGAAACTTCATTGGATCCTTCCACTTTGATGGAAGACACATCTCTAGAAGGGAATTAATCAAAAGGGGGCCATGCTAATGCTCAAATGGGTTCTAATAATTACCTCACACCATTATCTGAAATTGACGATTACCCTAATACACTAGGTAAAACTCATGTTGTTTATGCACCTCTGTCCCCTAGTGGATAAATAAAAGAAAACAATATTTCATATAATCTATCTACAATGAATCCAATAGTTTTACATGAGAACATATAACCATATAGACATTATTATCTAATCAGTGAAAGATAATACCTTGAATTACCCACCACGTGTATAAATTAATCCACATACATGGAGATATAAGTAGAAAATGATAACATTAAGAATTACCCTACTGTGTTTGAGGAATACATCTCAACCACTATGGAGGAGCTCCGACATGTTTATAAGGGAAAATAAGTAGAATAATGAAACAAATTGATTAGTTAATACATCCCTATATATTACTTGGATATATATATATATATATATTAAATTTATAAATATGTATGAATACATGTTCACTTAGAATTATACAAAAATTCCTATGTAACACCCTGAGATTTTGAGAACTGGTTTTTAATAAATTTATTTTTTAAATATTTTTCCATTAAAATGGAATTGAAAATAGTTATATATATTAGAAAACTAATTAAAATATTCTTTTCATATGTAATACCAACTTGTTTTGCGCTACATGCAATACCAACATGGCTAACACTACAACCAACACTGACTTGGTTTACGATGCATGAAACACTGAGTTTCTACCAAAAAAATATTTATATTTTTTTAATTATTAAAATGAGAATATTATAACCTATACATTAAACATTGTAATAAATAAATTTCAATTTTTTTATTTATATAAATAAAATATATTGATAATGAATGTTATTATTTTTTAGTAAAGTCATTTTATGTTAAACATACTCTTTTATGGAATAAATTACGTTTCATTAATAAAAGTAAATTTAGAAACATTTATAGATTGAAATGGATAAAATAAAATTTATTTTTGAATTTATAATGTTGAAATTATCCTGTGATAATTTTTTGGAATTTTTCTGAGAAACATCATTTTTGGCTGAATAGTGAAAATACTATTTTTTAGTTAAAAACTAACTTTTTGTCTAATTAATTTTTAATTAAAAATTATACTATAAATAGGTTTTAAGGTAAAATTTTATGAATATTATGTATATTAATATACATTAATTCAGTATAATAAATTTTAGTTTGAGACTAAATATAAAATCTTAACAAACTTTTGAACTTTTCCCTACATTAGAACTACGTTATGTCATCTAGTCAAAGAGGTTGTCACTAAAATTGATTTTTCGGCTTATATGATTGGAATTTAAAATATATTTCATTAAAAATTGTATTAATTATAATTTTTATAATAAATCCATGTTAATGATTGACCTAAATGATAAATAAAATTTATTAAAATTAATCACAGCGGTTAAGGCCAAGTTAAACTTAATTAAAGACTAAACCTTAAATGTTATGGCACAAATGAACTATAAACATGTACAAGACCCATTTAATGTACATATTTCCGCCACAAACCATAAATTATTTACTGTTTTTGGTTTGGTATGACTGTTTTTTAGGTAAGAACATGTGAACACCTAATTTGTTTTTAAATTTTCCATGTGATTTTTTTCTATCCCTATAAAAGCCCACCAGATAAACACATTAATCACACATATAAATCCTATTATGTTTAGATAATACCTAAAAAACATACTACCGATATTCCTCCCTTTTACCTGGAAGCCTCCCCTTGAGAATAATCCCTTCCAAGGAATCCTTTTGGCACAAACAAATAAGAGTTACCCGATTAAGAGGTAACGTCTTCTATCAAGCTCCATTACATTAATTTCCTTATACACCCCCTCAACTCTCATTATTCAATTATTTTGTGAAAAAAACAATATAATCCATATAATAGGATGTTTTTATGTTTATTTTATGGCCGACACATACAAACACCTCCATCTGATGGATGTTGAACATATTGTTTATGTGTGTGACGAACTACTACCTCACGAAACAATGTCTTTTCATTTCTCATTTACCACAAATCATGGTAGCCATATTGTTGAAAAATATATTTATATATGTAATAAAATATATATTATTTGTCTTTAAGATTATATATATTTTTTAAACATGCATCTTTTTACCTTCCATTTGGTGTTGAGACAATAATATCAACTGAGGAATTATGGACTACCGCCCTCAAAAAGCGTTGTGATTCATCACACACCACATACAATGTATTAAAGATGGGATTAATGATCTTATACAATATATATAATATATTAATGATAATATAATAATTATATTTATATATAAATTAATATACATATATATACATATATCATTCACATACATTCTTTCAATATGTGAATAAAAACATAAAAATTGCATCCAAGTGTATGCACGAGTTACCGTCTCTATGAACGGTGTATTCCATTACATAATTATTTATGGTAGAGAATATTATTATACTATTATATTGGACATACCTGATCTTTATTTCATGGTTTATATTCTTTAATCCGGATATAATTATAAGGATCAATGATGTAACAAATGAAGACACGTGTGAAGAACAAAAAGAATATTATACCAAGTGAAACCTTAAAGTATAATCATTAAAATGATTTCAATATGAAGTCATAATCAGGGAATATATAGTTATATATATAATAATATTATTCTTTAAATAATTTATTATAACCTTATAATTTTTATACATGATGATTGTATGAGTACGGAGGGAGTCATGACAAAATGTATGGGGATTTCATCTCACTTTTAATTTCTATGAGATACAGATATGTTTGCCACTCATTTCATTTGTGTGGTGTATGTACTGTACATGGTGGTATTATATGTATTTTTTACAAAAATTTATGGATATTGACCTTCTTATTTTATTATTCTTCATTCATGGGTTTTACGATTCAAAAGATACCCAATTGGTAAAAATCATTTTGTCTCAATTTTCTTTCTTTGAGACTAATGTTTTGTTATGCACCAAAACTTTTTTTAATGGTGCATATACATAAATTTTACATTCTATTTAATTAATCTAAATATTTTCATTCAATTACATTATTCATATAATGGACTTTACTTACATGAAAAGCATGAACTCAAGATTCCATGTTATAAGAGTTTATTAAGACAATCTCATTACTTCTCGATACTATTTATGATTATGATTACTTTGATTGAATATTATGATCCATATCTCAATAATATTATTGAGTTTCCTTATACTCTATTATTTCAAGATATAATCATGTAATGGTACCATTTTCTAAACATCCATACATAAACTAGTTAAGAAAGTGTTTTTTTGGAAAACATGACCATGCCATATCATTGTTTTAAAATGTATGTTTTCTAAAAAGTGATTCCAAGAACAATGTACCATTAAAATATAATATCATAAATAAATTTTAAAAATATTTATCTTTTAATAATCTCTTCAATATAATATTCTTATCACTTTCTGAACGAGGCACTTTTATAACCTTTTTATCAAGCAAAAGGAATATTTTTTTGACCTCATATGAATTGTACAGATTTACCCACCATCATTTCGTCAAAGCTCCATTTGAATTGTAAAAAAGGATAATCATTAAATAAAATGATCTTAAAATTTAAATTTCAAGGAAATTTGTTTTCAAAATGGATTCAAGCCTATTTTATATGTTTTCATAGAAAACAGTTTTCAAAATTATTTCATGTATTATTTAAATGCTGTCAACGTTCTTTCAAGGTAATAGTTTCTTTAAAATTTCAATATTCTATATAAGTTTTAAATAAAAAATTTTTTAAATTTTTTTTAAATATATTTTAGATTTTTTCAATGAATTTTTGAACAAATGGTTTTTAAATTTTTTTAATGATTTCTTTAAATGATTTCAATTTCATTCAAATAAAAACGTTTTTAAATGTTCTGAATATTATTGGAAATATTTTCATGGAAAATGCTATCAAAAATATTTCATGTACTCATTATATGTTTTCAAGGTATTTTATATTAAAATTATTTTCAACTTGTATTATGTTATAAAAGTAATTTTTCATACATGAATGGAAATTTTTCTCGTGAAATATTTTTGACTATATTTTAAAATTATTTTATATATAAGATTGAATCTACTAATGTTTCTTATACATTTCATTGAAATTATCTAAAGGATCCATTCATATCCTTTATATGAATGAAATTTGATTAGTGTTGTGGTTTTTATTAAAACAATTTATCTTTCATGGGTTATACATATATGAAATTCAGTTCCCTTTTATGAGTTATGATTTTGATTAAAAGATTATGAATCATGTAACTCTTTCCAGAGGTTATGAAATGCATACATGTTTATGATACCCATTTAATTTAATGGGTTATGATATTTTTATGGCATATGTATATATGATTTTATAATGAGATGGGTGGGACCTATATTTACCCCCAATGATTTGGGTAAATATTTATATCTCATGATATTAACCAAGGTTGGAATGATAGTTACTCAGTTTAGTAATACAGGGCTAGAATGATGGTTACACATATTAGTAATATTGGTATAGATCAAGGGTTAGTCAATTCAGTAATATAAGTCTTGAATGTGGGTTAATCAGTTTAGTAATACATGTCTAGAATGAGGGTTACACAGTTCTTTAATAAAGGGCTTGAATGAGGTTTACTCAGTTCAATAATATATGGTTGGGATAAGGATCACCTGCCTCAGTAATACATGGATGGAATGGGGGTAAAATAGTTTAGTGAAGGAATTTTTACACTATGATGGTCTTGGTATTTATTCCTTGGATACTATGGAAATCATATTATATACATATGTTTTTCCACAAATCCATGTCTAATTCATATCTTATGATTTCAAGGCTTATGTTGTTTATTTCCTATGATTCATGTCTTAAGAACTGCCAATATTTATGGAATGATCTATGATATGATCTTTTAAATATATGATATGATCTTTTATTTATTTGATCATGTTCCCATACCATTATACTCATTTTTATGCTTACATGTCTCCCTTGTTTAACCTTAATCAGCATTTGAGCTCACCCCTTTTATGATTTATATCCCATTAGTAATGAAAATATGTACTATGTTTGATAAGTCTAAGAAGGGTTCTTGTGAAGAAGAACCAAGCGGTAAATGATGTATCTCACTTATGTACTTGTGTTTATGTTTCCATGTTTCCAAAGGCACTATACAAACTACAGACTTTGGGCATTTATTGTATAATTATTATGTATTCCGCAAAAGTTATGTAATGTCTATTTTTGAAAAAATGGTCTCTATAATTTGTATCAAAGAAACTAAATAATTAACCTTTGGAATCTAGTATGAGAAAATTGTATTGATATTCCTACGTATATTTATATGTATATTTATAGGGATGTCTCTAAGGATAATTATAAGGATGAGTTAACCTTTAGTAAAATGACCTTGAGTTCTGGTAAAGGATAGAGTGAGTGGATTCCAGGAAATATATACCCCTATAGATACTACAAGTGGATGTGGCTGTAGTACAACTTTATATAGCGGTAACAACTCTAACAAGATGTTACGGGTTTGACTTGGGGAAATCAGGTAAAACACAATGGGCATTGCAACACACCTAGATTAACACTTTTGTGGGATACACTTTGAGAATTCACAAACTAATTCAAATCCATCATGAAGGATTTATATATAATGTATCTATGAATAACCTTGTATAAACACAAGGTGTCATAGATTATGGAAGGTGTCATGATTTAGACATCCTACAAGTAATTATTTTCATGGATATGTGGTTTCTGCTATGATAATTAATGCTCACAATATGCTTATGGTTTCAGTAGATGAAGGGAACTAGAAAGAACTAGATTAATATTGAATGTGATGGAAAGTTTTCTGATGAGAAGTCACATGGGATGATCAATGGAGTGAAATATTGCATGATCATGACTAATTATTTTTCATGGAATATGATTACTAATATTTTCCTTAAAAAAATCTCGAACTCACCAATGAAGATAAAGAAGGAGTTTTTGGAGATTTCAGGTAATGGAGACTATGAAGGAAAGAATACATGGTTTTCTTTTGTGTATATAATGCGGAATGAATCACCTAAATTAATTTCTTAGAGGAAATATAGTGTTTTTTACTATCGAAAATAAGGAAAAATGTATGTGACTTGAAGTGAAAAATTAAGAGTTCAGTTAATGAAATGGATGGGAATGTTTGAATCCCTATGTCATCATTTAAGGATATGTGTTTTAAATGTGGATAAAATGTTCACTATGTAACATAATTTTTCAAGAGGAATGCTTCTAAGGATAATAAAAAATTTAGTGTGAATAAAGGTTACTTTTATAATGATAAAGAGACTACGGATGATTTGTGAAAGGAAATAGGTAATATTATTAATGTATTAAGGATGATGTCATCAAATTATTAATGTATTTTTTAATTCTATAATTATTAATGGTAATTTATGTACAGATTGTTAAATTTATGTTTTTATAATTATTTAAAAGAATATGTTGAATGGACACAATTGGCTAGAAATGTAATCTTAGAAATGTTTACATTTTGACAAAGGGAAGGTGACCCTTAACATTTTTTTTTTGTTAATAGAGTGTTGAATGGATAATGGAACGTGGTATATGAATAACTAAATCAGACATCACTAATTACCTTTGATCTAAGAAATGACCTTTTTATAAGTGGATTATTCTAGCACTAATTATGTTTACTACATTTTTGGATTTAATATGTAAATCCATTATACTTTGTAATGAGTAAGAATGCATGTTTTCCAAAAATATTTATGGTAATTCATGTTGTTACCATGTTTCAAGGGAATATATGATGAGGTTATTAACATGATTGGATTGTGAGAACTAAGAGGTAATTTGTATTATATAGGGGAATCAATGTTAATCTGATTTAATGACTCTATTATTAATGTTGTGGATTTTCTTCTTTCAAAATGGTTATAAGATTAGACGTTCATGAAATATTAAATTTAAACTCCTAAGGATGTATATGTGAACCAATTTGGTATTGAAAAACATTGATGAAAGGATAATAATTGATAAACCTTATTTCAAGGATTAAAATATTATATATTATATTACTGTGGTTTTAAAAAATGACATCACATATGTTAGATGACAACCAATCAGACCTGGTAAGGCCACAAGTCTTGAACCCATGGTCGATACATGATATGTGTTTAACGGCAACTATCGGCCTTTGCGATGTCCTAGTTACAATGTATTTATTTTTAATGAATAAATATTTGTGATGAACTATTAGTGATAATTTTTATAGATTGTTCATGTTGGTTTTTTTAAATGACAAATAGTTTCACTGTTTATCATATTAAGGGCCTTAATATCTGTTAAAAGCATATTGTAGTTCATCAATCATCAATGATAATTTTTGGAAATTAATTCCATGAGTCTATGGATATATTAGTAATTTTAAATGTACAACTATGGAATTAAATTTACTTTATAGATATTTATCATGACTTGCCCAATGTTCTGAAAGAGATAATATTTTTTATCATAATACCTTAATTTTTATTGATATGATGGCCTTTATATTCATTAAAAATTATGAATTTAAGACCTCAAATTTATTTTAATCATTAAATGATTTTTAATTTATTACCTCCTTCACTCTTTATAAACTTTTACACTTTTCCTCCATGTCATATCTTCACTCCCAACCAATGTTCTATTATGTGGATTCTATGTTATGTGTTACTTTGGGTAAATATATTGGTTCCAAATTTACATTTTAAGGTATTTTTTTGTATTCATTACTACAATTTGGGTTTATATGAATAAAACATTCATTTATTAATCCTTTAATAACATAGAAAAAATTTTATGGTGAAATTCATTTTAAGGGGTGTAGAATATAACTCCACGATATTTTGAGATTTATTTTTATGAATTAGTTTTTTTTAATATTTTTCATATCACATGACACTAGAAAACGTTATATATATATATATATATATCAATAAACTGAGTAAAACATCCCTTTCAAATGAAATACCAACTTGGATTGTGTTTCTTGCAATACCAACTTGGCTTGCACTATAAGAAACATCGACAAGGCACATGATGCTTGAAACACCAAGTTTATATGAAACATATCTTTTTATAAATTTAACATTTTAAATATGATAATAATATTCTAGGAGGTAAACTTAGTAATAAATTATTTTACAATTATTTTTTTATTGAAATAAAACATATTGATAATGAAAGACAACATTTTCGGTAAATTCATTTTATGTTAAAAATATTGTTTTCTTGAGTGAATCGATTCTAATAATAAAAAAAATTTAGAAATATTAAATTTAATTTAATAAAATATAAATTATTTATGAATTTAGAACATCAAAATTATACTAGGTTTTATTTTAGTAATTTTTCGAAGAAACATCAATTTTTTGATAAAAAGTGAAAAATACTTCTTTTGAGTTAAAAATTGCATTTTGGTGTTTTTTATAATTAATGATAAATGATTTTATAAATTTCTTTTAAGGAAAAATTATATTATAATTACATAAATTAATTCAATGTTATTAATTATATTAAATTTCATTACGAAACTAAATATAAAATCATAACAAACATCTGAACTTTCTCATACGTTAAAACCATGTCATTTCGTCTTGTCTATAGAATTAACACTAAACGTAATTTTTTCAATTCTATGATTGTAATTTCAACAATTGTACATACACCATTATATTTTGTCTAATTTTTTTATTATATTAATACCGTGTAAATTTTTGACAAAAATTATTTGTAACAGTGATTAAAATTAATTATAGTAGTTATGGCCAGAATAAAAATAATTAAGAAATAAACCTTCAAAATAAGGTCCAAAATTATTTATAAACATTTAAAACACATATTTATGTCCATATTTATTCACTAAAACATCCATTATTTAGTTCTTTTGGTTTGGTATGACATTTTTTAAGTATGAACATGTGCACACTTATTTTTCTTCTAAAAATTCCATGCGAGTCCTTTTCCTTCCCTATTAATGGCCACCACATAAACACATTCCTCACACCTATCATGAATCTTATGTTTAGACAATAACTGTTAAAATTTCCTCCCAACTATCCAAACTTCGACCTTAAAGCCTAATTTTTGTATGAAACCCTCTCAAGGAATCCTTTGGGCCCAAACCAAAGGATTTACCCGAAAAAGAGGTAACATCTTCTCTCAAGCTCATTTCCTTTGTTTTCATTATCCACAACAAAATATCAATTTATTCCATTCATATGTGAAAAAATAGTATACTCTATAAAGTAGTATTTTTATGTAATTTGTTTGACATCACCTAGAAAAATCCTCCATTTAATGGTTGTTTAACATACTATTTTTGTGTACGTCGAACTACTGCCTCCAGAAATGATGATTTTTCATTTCTTCTTTTCCAAAAAACATGGGGTCTATTATGATGGAAAATATATTTATATATTAAATATATAATATTTATTATGTATTTAACATTATTTATTCTTCTTACAATAGACATCTTTTTACCTTCCATTTGGTGTTAATATGATAATTTTTTTGGGGATGTGTGGACTACCGCCCTCTCAAAGAGATGTGATTAGTCACCCACCACATAGAATGTATAAAGGATGGGTTTAATGAAATTATATGATATAAATGATTTATTAATTCCTATTTAATAAATATATATACATACATAAATATATATATGCATATGTCATTTAAATACTTTCTTTTAATATGATATTAAAAATAGAAATAAATGTTCATGTGTACGTAGAACAAACCATCTCCATGAAGGATTTATTCCATTACATACTTCATTATGAAATATACTATTATAATATAATAATACATATATACCTGGAATTTAAATAATGCTTTAAATTCTAAAATAATGATATATGTATAAGGATCAATGATATAACATATTAAGACACAAGCGAAGGACAAAGAGAATGTTATATAAAGTGAAACCTTAATGTAGGATAATAAACAAGTGGGTAATATAAATCCATAATAAAATAATATATTGTAATATATATAAGAATATTATTATGTAAAATATGTATAGATAACTTTTTTTTGTTATACATGAATCTTGTACATGTTCAGAGAGATTCAAGACACAAGTTATGGGGATTTCATATATCTTTTAATTTCAATGAGATACAAGCTATGTTCACAACTCTTTCCTTTTCTGTGCTATATATACTGAACATGATTGCAATATATTAATCATGTACTAAAATTTATGGGTATTGAAATTCAAATTTTATGATCCTTCTTTCTTGGGGATTATGTTTCAAAATCTACTAAATTGGTAAAAATGTTATTGTCTCAATTTGCCTTCTTTGAGACTCATGTTTTGTTATGAACCTAAAAACCTTTTTGGGGTGTATATAATTCCATTTTAAATAAAATTTCATGAATCTAAATATTGTAATGATTTTAAAATATTAACTTATTCATGTTTCCTTAAATAGAGATCATGACCCAAAGATACCATGTTAGGAGAGTTTATTGAGACAATCTCATTTCTTTTCATGATTTTGTATGTTTATGTATCCATTGATAAAATGTTATGGTATATCTCTCCAGAATATTAATAAGTTTCCTTATCATATATTATTTAATTATATACTCATGTATTGTTCCTATTTTCAACTCTTTGGTAAATAAGATAATTATGATTCTTATTTTTATGAAATTTGACCATACCCTCTCTTCAGTTGAAAATCTATGTTTTCTAAAAAGGGATTCCAGGAATATTTTACCATTCCCATATAATATCTAAAAGAAATTTTAACCCAATTTTTATTTTAAAAATATTTTAAATAGAATATTCTTGTTTATTTCTGTATAGGTAACTTTTCTATCCATTTTACCATACAAAAGGAATGTTCTTTTGACCTCATGTGACATATTGAAATTTACCCGCCACCATTTCATCAAGGCTCCAATTGAATTGTTTAAAAGTTTAATCATTAATAAAATGTTTTTAAAAATTAATTTTCATGGAAAATTATTTTCAAAATGGTTTCAAACTTTTCTTATATTTTTTCATGGAAAAATCTTTCAAAATCTTTTCATGTCTTATTTACATGTTTTCAATATTCTTTCAATAAATTATTGTCAATATGTTTTCAAGATTTTTTATATGTATTGAAGAAAAAATATTTTAAAAAAATGACATTTTTTATTTACATGTTATAAATTTATTTTCAATTAAATTATTTTCAAAACATTATAAATCATTTTTTAAAAGTTTTTAGGTTCAAAAAAAGGTTTCTAAATTATTTTGAATCTTATTTTAAATGTCTTCAAGGAATATGATTTTTAAATTATTTCATGTATTATATATAGGTTTTTATGTTATTTTATAAGAAAAGGATTTTCAATTGGTTTTATGTATAAAAAATATTTTTCACACAAGAAAGGATATTTTCCTCAAGAAATGATTTTAGAGTATATTTTAAAATTATTTTATATATAAGATGTCATCAATTTGTTTTACAAATGAATTTCTTAGAAAATATCTAAGGGTTATATTTTTATCTTTTCAATGATTGAGTTATGATTAATGACAGGTTCTTTATGAAACATATTTCTCCATCATGGGTTTATTTATATAAAATATATTTATCCTTTATCAGTATTGATTTGGATGAAATGATTACGAAACCTGTACATGGTCTTTCTAGATTTCATATCAGTTATGATATAAATATTTATCTTTTATCAGTTTTGATTTGGTTGAAATGATTACAAAACCTTGGCTACAATGGGAATAATATTATATGCTTATATGTTTCCACAATTCCATATCTTATTCCTTTATTATGCACTCAAGGATTATTCTATTTATTATATATCATTCATTTTTTTTGAATTTACAATATTTATGCCAGGATCTATGTTATGATATTTGATATATAGGGTATGATCATCTATTTACATTATCACATTCTCATTCCATTATACTCACATATATGCTAAAATGAATCCATTTTTTACTATTAGTGAGCATTTTATCTCACCGCTTTTACATTTCATTATCCTAGTTAATGATGATATGATCTATGTTTGATCTATATAATAAGGGTTATTGTCAAGAATAACCTTGTGGGAGATGATGTAGCTCACTTATGTACCCCTGTTTATGTTTCCGTGTTTCCTAAGGAACTATACCATCTAATTTCCTTGGGAATCTGTTTGAATATTTTTTATGTATTCCGAAAAAGTTATGTAATTTCAATATGTGTAAAGTGAGGGATGTTATAGTCTTGTATTAAACCCAATGTTTCTATGAACCACCTGGGATTACTAGATGACCACCAAAGTATCAAACAGAAATATAATAGAATGGACCACTTCCAAGCTACTAATATAGAATTTTAATGTGAAAATTTTATAAAGAAAACAACATTTTCTGTGATGTATAATACACACAATTGGTCTCCAACATCGTTCTATTCAAGAAAAAGAATTGGAAGATGAGAGATTACATCAATTTTGGAGACCTTAGTAGTCATTTTTGAAATGTATACATTCATTATAAATCCAACAACATTTGACCATTTAAATGGTTGGATTTAAAGTTATTTTCTTCATTAATATGTATTCAATATATTTTCAGATAAATACTTCACCAAAATACAAGGATGCAACCTACATTAGAGTAACTCAGTGAAATTTTTTCTTTATGGTCATTCTCTATAGGATAAATAATTATAACACTAATAACAAATTTTCGATGCATCATTTCATTAATTCGTTATTTAGATTAATGTAATATATATATTTCATCTACCATGTAGTCAAATATCAATAGTGATATTATCACCTCATAGATCTTAAAGCAATATTCAGCACGTTGGGAAACATAGTTAGAAGATAAATCCTTTGAATTGTGGTATCATAGTAATGTTAGGTACATTTCGTATTTTTGTATTATTCCACAATTGTATTGAGGTTGAATAGAAAAATAAAGGTTAAATACAATCAATTTCACTCCCTTGGAATCTTAAATAACAAAGGGGGATTCAAGGGAACCTTTCCTACATTAAACATTTCCTAGATTACATGGATGGAATATCTGTCTCCTTTACTATGCTTATAATGAATGTAATCTCTTAGTGATGGGATGGGGTTTTACAAGAAGCCATTGGGAATGTGAATAAGTACATACTACACCCACTAGTCCAAATGTAACTAGATGAACTAAATACACTTAACATATATGATTCCCCCTTGGAATGATCTCTCAGTTATCTCCACATATAGAAACATGACATGGGGAATGAAAACAACCTCTAGTACCATAGTTGAATGATGATAAATACCGAGAACTGGTATTCCTATATTTATAAAAACATCCTTGCACGCATATTTACATTGAAATGGATGATACATTACCTATAGCATAATGAATCCGACATATTATCATATATTAGCTTACTAGAGTACATCCATGGATTCTCTATCCTGACAAGTGGTTTATCTTTATAGGAAGTTATTATAAAAGAAAATTATATTTATTTCATGTAATAGAAGGTATTTAATTGGAATTACCTCTATAATTTTCTTGTTCCACATACCACCACTAAATGGACACCAATTGAAATTGATCATCTAGAAGAAGTAGTTCTCTATTTTAGTGTCTCTCCACAATGGCGGGAGATGTATTTTTACGGTGACTCCATAATTTAAATTTGTATGAGGATGGAAAATAAAAATCTTAGTTAGGTTGGTCTAGGGATTGTGAATATTTCCCTAGAAAAAAAACATTTCCAAACTACTGAATATCTGAAGGCTACAATAACAATGAGAAACAATTAAAAATAAATATTACTAGAATTGAATGAGCCCTTCATCTATTGTTAACCTACCCTAAACATAATATATATTTAGAGTTCATGATATTCCAAATAAATAGTGAGTATTCCATCAAGAAGGATAATGTGTACCCTATCATTAGCTAAATTAGAGGATAGGGGAATGAAATCACTTTAAAATCACTATTTTATCATGCCACACAATAAAATAATTTATCCTTCAATGCATTGTTTAATGTTTCCACAAACTAGTCCAAATCCTATATAGACAAAGAGATTTTTCAAATAATTTACTTAAGGTCGGTATCATCAATTATAATTTGTGACGTGGATGAAATTAATATATTAAACACTACTCTATATCATTATTAATAGATATCCACCCATAGAAAGTGGAACCCATAGTCATTTACCAACAAAATAGTTCCCTCCCATTGTATCTATATTTAGTGGATTATACTCAATTTCATAAAGTGAAATTTATTCATTTAGATGGGAAAACTAAGAAAAAATCTTTCTAAATTTATATATTTGATGGAATCCCCATCATTTTCAAAGGAGAAAGATATATTATCTCTGTAATAGAAGAAATACATGCAATATATTATGGTGATCATCAATTTGGGACTAGTCACTCCCACCAAATTTGGAGTCATGATTACTACTAGAAAATGATGATACAATATTGTGTGGAATTATCCATGAAATTTCATGGATTCCAAATTCATGAAATATTCACCCATCAACCCCTAGAGTTTTTGAATACAATTAATTATTCATAGTTTTTATTTTTTGGGGGAAGGAAATTGAGAGGATATATCCCCTAGGCATAGATAATTTGTTTATGTACATCCATACTACTATAGAACTATTTTCCCAATTGAATAAGGCAATACCCCTAAAGAATGTTTGGATGAATAATATAATTAACATCAAAATTTCTAATATTGTCGCCATATTTGGGTTCTCTCACACTATATTGAATGAAAATAAAACCAAATTACTTTATTCTAAACTAATGATATTAAACCTATTGTACAATATCAAACCCATTCATTCATCCTTCTATCATGTAGTAGAAAATTGAGAAATAGATGCATCTGATAAGACACTATCATATATACATAAGAAACTAGTGGATAAAGACAAGAATTACTCACTATAAATGATCCTTTATTCATTATAGACCTACCATACCACAACACACACTACCACACAAGAGATTTCATATAAATTGATTTATGAGGATGAATAAATGTTGGACCTACAATTCATTCCTCCATTACTTCAAATTTTAATTGGTATAAAAACCTCAGAGGATGAGATATCACAAATGTGACTGGATTATTTGGAATTGGTCAATGAGGGATGGTTGTACACACTGTACAACCTTGTAGTTAATCATAATTAGATCATATGATCATTAAATTTTTTTTCCTCTACACACTCCTTAAAGGAGAACTGCTATTGGATCTTAGATCCCCTCTGATACTAGAAAAAATAAACCCAAAGATGGATCCCATGTGGGAAGGGAATTATATCATACATAAGGTCTATTGTAATGATGTATTCTCATTAGACATAATGGATATGGAATATGATATCATTGTAATGTTTTTGAAGAATTACATTTCATAGCTACCATTATGCATCATTCATCATTATCACATGAAATTAATCTACTTGGAATACGTCCTTTCCTCATGGTATTAAACTATATAGAATTCATCCTTAACATATTATGTTAAACTATACATAAATAATCCATACAACATGACATTTATATGGAAGTTATATGTCGTAAAAGAACAAAACTAAACTACACAACATTATACATGCTGGTATAAATATTATAAACATAAAAAACATCTTTCATATTTATAATATGATGTTAAACTACTTAAATGATGTTCTAGAATGAGTACTCTAAAAATCATAATATCTTATGTCATTAAATCATTACAGTAAACTACAATGCATATTTCATACCTACTACAGAGAGTTGAACTGAACTGAACACATCCTCATTCCTTGACATTAAACTATACGGATGATGTCCTTACCAGATGATGTTAAACTAATGGATAATATTCCTTTATAGATTATTCATTCCACATGATGTAGATTTATTTGAAGTAAAATTTAAATATTCTCATCCTCATGTGTGATTCAGATCCTTATAAAGGATATTTCCATTCATGAACAACACGTTGCTTCATTCCTAACATCATAGGATATATTTTGACCCATGTATCACATATAATTGGTTTGGCCTTAATATATTATCAATTTATTAACCCATATGTGTATCACTCAGATCCGTATAGAAAATTTTCCATTCAAGAACTATATGTGGATTGATTCATCCCATAAAAATATATATAGTGATGTCCATATCCCAAATCCTAGGTCCAAATACAATATAAATTGAAAAATTCACCCTCTAAATACGGGTCAAATTAGTGTGGATATTTTTCCATTAATGAACTACTTGTGGAATGATTCATGTAGTAACATGATACATAGTTTCACCAAGATATAAAATATTGGGTATAACAACAATAGAAATACAGAATACATCCCCCATATCATATGGGTTAGAACAACATGGAGTGTTTTCCATTTAAAAACTATATGTTTCTTGATTCCATCCATCGAAGGATACATAGTGTCTCCGAGATATCAAATCCTAGAGTTTTCTAGACTATAAACAACAAAAATAACCCTTTTTATTATGGGTCACCCATGAGTGGAGTGTAATACGTTCAACTACAATTTTTTACTGGATTACTTCCATTATTAGATATGTAGTGGCACCTTAATTTCATATCTTTTGTATAAAATCAATATAAAGTGAAATAAATTTTCCATCTATATATGGTTTGGGGTTGCATAGTGATTTTTACTTTAAATAGTTGTGTGTTGTTTGACTCATTCTATCACATGATTTATTATGATTCCATAATATCAAATCATGGGTCTATTAACAATAAAAAATGGAAAAATTCCATCATGTATGTATGGTTCATACGTGAATCTAGAGTTTTCTATTCAAAAAATATGGGGATTGATTCAAATAATTTAATGATAAATAATGTCCCCTAGATCTCAAATCTTAGGTCCAATAAAAAAATTAATGAAAAAAATCCCCCTTTTCATTTATTGTAGTCTTGTGTGAAGAGTTTTCCATTCTAGAACTATGTGTGAATTGATTACGACCATCCGAGGATATATAGTGATTCCCATATCTAAAATCTATGGTCTATCTACAATATGTTTAAAAAATCACATCTGCATATGGGATCATCACATATATGGAACTATTTATAGAATGTGTGTTTATTGATTCCCTCCATAACAAGATACATCCAGACTACTAGATCCCCCATTTCAGGACCATACATGGGGTTACATCACATCTAATAATATCCCTCCAAATGATTCAAATATATTTTGAAATTTTAGTCCAAAACAATTCTGAACACCCTCCTATATTACCCATCCCAAACTCATATAATTGTTACTAAATAGTTGGGTTTTTTCTTTTTTTTTCTCACACAAATCATGGATCATGTGAGATTAAGGAAGCTGGAAAGCATCATGGTCATCATTAATGAGATGTGTTTTAATTGGGGAACAATGTCCTTGTTTTATGACATTTAATTGAATGAAAACATCATTGTCTTAGGTTGTTAAACAATATAAAAATTTCCAACTAACATGACGTTAATCAACATGGAAGGATGTCACCATTCCAAAGTGAACTACCCCAAGATGACTATATATTGAATAATGTGATTCTTCATCCCTTCTCTATGAAAATGTGTTCAATAAAAAACAATTTAACATTTAGTGTGATCAATTCCTTATTGAATATTATATTCTCCTTGTGCCAACTTCATATATTCAATATATGAGTTGATGAAAAAAATTTCCATGAGTTGATGTTAATTTATTAAAACCCCACAGACCATGGGATCCCATTATCCTGGTTCATCCATATATAAACATTTTAACATAGACTAGATAGTCCAAAAGTATCATACTAAGATTTGATGTATAATTGAAAACCTAACAATGAATTTTTTTTGGGAGGCTGTTTGTCAACATAGGAGAGGCCCCCTTAAATGATGAAGTTATTATTCTGACTATAAAGAGTATGGGCTTCTTCCTTAATCAATGTGTTACCTTTACCCACTGGTTTTTAGCACCAATTATCTTATATATGATTGGGACATGATTTAAACCATCCAAAACCCAACTATTCAAGCATATTCAGATACTCATGATGTCATTCATCTGGCATCATACCCATTGTTAATTAATGATTATGACATAGTATCCTCGTACCCTTCTATATTAGGGTATAAATATTCTATGAAGTCCAAATTACTCTATGATAGTTATTCCTCTAGGTGATACATCCTAGTCTCATGACAAAAAAATGCATTAAAATTTCTTAATTTCCAAAAATTAAATGTAACGACCCAAAGTTTCATTAATGGAAAATCCCTCTTGATCCAGTTAAATGTTTCTTTATGAAAAATGTTTTTATAAGATGTCAACTTCTTTATGTTTTACGTTAAGATTTGTGACCATTACTTTTATAGTCGTTGAACAGTGATCATCTGGGTAGTTTAAATATAAGGCTTTAACGAACCAATTTTCTACTCAGACAAAGGAAGTGATGGCCTCATCCAGTAGAATTGCCCCTTACGAATCCCATTTGTCGAAGCTCGGAAAGGAGGTGGCGTCTTTGGGCTTAGCCCTTGACCAATCCCAAGCTGAGCTTCATCAAGTCAAGCTCGAACGTGATCGTCTACGGGAAAAATTGAAGTTGATAGAGATTACCACTCGAGCAATGTTATCCGAGCAACCCCAAGAGTCTGTCACCATCGCACACCTTACCCTTAGGTCTTATGCGGATATTTTAAGGGGTTATGTAACAAATAAGTAGCACCATTTTCATGTACATTATTTGTGTATATAATAATGAATATAATTTCTAGTCATTTTTGATACTTTGTAATTAGTTTTTAAAGTACAAACGGTGTTTTTAGTTATTATTTAATTAAGAATTATATTTTATTAAATTAAAGGATTTTTGAATTAAATAATATTTTAATAAAATATTATTATTAATATTAAATTAATTTTTATTAAATATAAATGATCTTATAATTTTATGAATGCAATTAAAATTTTTATTAAGGTTTGAAAGCCATTTCTGTCAAAACCCGTGAATTTTTTTATAAATGTCGGTTTTTATTTTAAAAGTGAAAATTCACATATTTAGAAAATTAGTTAGATAAAATAAATATTATTTTTGGAATTAGGACGTCGAAATTATCCAACGGTGAATTTTTCATAATTTTCTGAGACAGTCAAATTTTTGGGTAAAAATTAAATACCATTTAAATATATAATGTGTTTTATGACATCATAATGACCCAATGGTGATGTAATAAAATACCATAATCCTTATGTTCGGCCAATATATGTTTTATCATTAAAATAATGAGTTTTTGGGTTTGTTTGACTCACTTTTCAAAGCATTAATTTAGCCCTCAAGACTTATTCAACACTTTGCCTTTTTAAATTAATTTCCATGGGAGTGTGACTCACCTCCACATAAGCAACCATAATTTTTTAATAAGTTCGGACCTTGGACTTGTAAAATATTGTTTTCCTCTTTCCTTTTCCAGAAACCATGGGCAAATACCATGGGATGGTTTGTGGTTAGGATTATTTTAATATAAGGGGTCCCAAACCTAAATAATAAAGAATTCTCTCACCTTTCCTATATAAACCCACCCAAGCTCCCACTTCCTCCTCACTCAAAGCCATTGAAGTTCGTCCAACCTCTGCCCTACTCTCTCTAGAATCCTCTCAAGGTGCCCCAAGCTCCCAAGAAGCCTCTCACAAGCCTCTCTCTAGCCTTTGGAAGCACACTTCCAAGTAAGGGGTTTTCTTCCTTTCTAATTTTTTGTCAATTTTCTTTAAGTTGTATTTCCATTTTTATTTCAATTATGAATGTTGGGGTATGGTTTCGCACCTCCCCCATACTGCCCTCTTATTGTTTGAATGATGGGAGAACCCTTTCTCTCTCATTAAATGCCTCCCATGTACACCCGTTACTATGCCGAAATTCCGAAAGGAACTTCTCTCTCTTCTTTTACATTCAAGCAATACTTTTGTATCATGAATCTAAATTCCATTTCTATTGTTGGGACATGTATATATATGATCTCCTTACTTTCCATTACATGTAAATATGATGAGGAACCCTTTTCTCTCTCCTCAATCTTTTTTATGAATTCTTATGTCACGCCGTTACGCTGCCGAAATCGCACCGATTTTCTAAGTCAATGTCTTTGTGTAGTGAATACCATGCCCATTTCTCCATCAAGGGTATTCACCTTTATGCACATTTACTTATTGATTATAAAGTTTCATGTATGAATTCCACATTACTTTATCGTGGAAGAAATGATTATGTTTTATGAATCCATGTTTTATGATCCATGTGGCACACTTATGCATGAAATGAAATGTTTAAGAAGGGTGCGCCCTGATAGCGCTCCAATGCATTGGGTAAAGTATAGTATCATGATACGTCATGTGCAATGAGTGTTTACTCATGCTAATTCAAGTGCAACGAGGGTTTACTCGTGCTTCAAGTGCAATGAGGGTTTACTCATGCTCCATGTGCAATGAGCCTTGGCTCATGCTAATTCAATGTTAAGTGTTGTTGCCACATTTCCATGTTATGATTATCATGCTTTATCATGCCTTTATGTTCATGTCTCTCTTATTCTCTATTGATATGCCTATTGCCTAACATGTATTGTACTCCTCATGTTATTCATTATGTACTCCCTTACTGGGCTTTATAGCTCACCCTTTTCTTATGCATGTCCTCAGGTTATCTCATGCAATGCTAAGTACGAAGGATTGTAGTGGTCATGTAAAGGAAGTTTTCAATAAGGATGTTGTATTTCAAGTTTAAAGTTTTTATGTAATGATCCTAAGCCCCAAAGACACTAAACCTCTCGATCTTCTTTGTTGTATCAAGTGAAGTTTTATGTAATAAAGCATGTTTAAGTTGTAATAAAAACAGGGTTGTCATAGTTGGTATCAGAGGATAGGTTTAGTTATTTTTGGGATTAGGAAACCCTAGTAAAGCCTTAGATACAAGACTAAACATAATAAAAACATCCCTAAGTTTTGGTAAATACTAATTAAGTGTTTTATCAAACAAATACATCCCTGTCTGGATACGAGCAGGTAGAGGCGGCTCTGGCACAGATGTATCCTAGGGGTAAAACCCGAAAACACCGCTTTGAGCTAGACTCGAACGGGAACTGGTGCACGACAACGGGCCTTGCTGCACTCTTGGTTACGACACTCCCGGGGGATATGTTTTGATAAATTCACAACCTTAGTATGAACCCTTATTAAGGGAAAAATTCCCCGAAGAATATATGTTAGAAGGAAGATCATGAAAAGCCTGGATTGAATCCTATAGACTCATTAGTTAAAGAGATTAAAGTTTATTTATAAGTCATCAACTTTTGTCTTTGGATTACCCTCTATGTGTTACCCCTAACTTTCCTTTTATTCCAGCCAATGGCCGGTAATAGGAGAACTCGGGCTAACAACCGTTGTGAAGATCAGTGTGATGACTGTACTTATGAGATGCCCAATCCAATGGGAGCGGGAATCGCGAACTTTTTCACGCTTCTCTCTCAGCTAACTCAAGTTTTGAATAGAAACAGTGGTCAAGAGGAACATTCAACCCCCCCTAAGAAAGAACAAGTCGCTATTGAAAGCTTCATGAGACAAAGGCCTCCTACTTTTAGTGGATCATCCGATCCCACGATTGCTGAACAATGGATCAACTCCATTGAAAAGATATTCTCTATCCTCCAATGCTCTGAAAAAGAGAAGGTTCTCTTGGCGGCTTATCGTATGGAGGGTGAAGCTGATCAATGGTGGACGTTGATCAAAAATACGAAGCCTGAGGAGGAGATCGAGGCTTTGGAATGGAAGGTATTCCGGAAGATGTTTTTCGATAAATATTTTCCACGCACCCTCCGTCTTAAGATGGAAAGGGACTTCCTTTCCCTCAAGCAGAAAGATGAGGAATCTGTGGGAGCGTACGAGGCAAACTTCACAAGGCTTGCACGATACGCTTCCGGCTTTGTCGTTACCCCCGAATGCAAGGTTGACCGCTTCTTTGGTGGGCTGAAGCCTAGCTTGCGGAAAGCATTAGCGATCCGTGACTTCGACAGCTATGAGGAAATTGTCCGATGTGCCCTCAAGGTTGAAATGGAGATCGTGGATTCACAGGGGTATCATGGGGACAAGAAGCGGAAGGTGGACTTCAATGCTGGTGGTCCGATGGATAAATCCAACGGCGCTAAGAAATTCCAGCACCCCACTTGCCAAAAGTGTGGAAAGAAGCACCCTGGAAATTGCCTTAGGGGGACAAGAAAATGCTTCAAGTGTGGAAGAGAAGGGCACCTTGCTATTAACTGTCAGTAAGAAGGACCCGCGGCTGCGACGGAGGGGAGGAACACTCCGTTCGAACCTCAACGCGTTGTTCAATGATTCAAATGCAAAGAACCGGGTCATTTTGCGAATCAGTGCCCTAATCCAAGGGTTATCGGAGGTAATCAACAACCTCCAAGACAGCAAGGAAGAGCTTTTGCCATCACTTCTGCCGAAGTGAACCCCGACAACGAAGTGGTGACAGGTACGCTAGTTATTCATTCAAGAATAGCGAACATACATTTTGATTCAGGTTCTACGCATTCTTTTATATCTCAAAAGTTTAGTAGAACAATCCCTGCACCACCACAAATCCTGGAAGTAAAGATGTCGGTGAGTACGGCAAATGGGGCAATCATTGCATCCCATGACTATAAGTCATCCCCTGTTATAATTTGTGGATTGAATTTCCCGGCGAACCTCGTCATACTCCCTTTGGTGGAATTTGATGCAATTCTTGGCATGGATTGGCTTTCCTTATATAGAGCCAACATAAATTGTCGGGAGAGGGAAATCACACTCCATATGGAGAATCGACCCCCGATTCTTTACAAGTGTCAGGAGGAAGATGAATCTCCTTTAGCTCCATCATCTCAAGCATGGATATTACTGCCTTATGAGCACGCATATTTGGCTCAGATGATTGAGTCTAAGGAAGAAACCACCCTTGAAGAAATGCCTATTGTGAGGGAATTCGTTGAAGTATTTCCCGAGGAACTTCCTGGTCTTCCTCCAAGAAGAGATGTTGAGTTCTCAATTGAACTTATACCTGGGGTGCTACCAATATCCAAGACTCCATATAGAATGGCTGTTGTTGAGCTTGAAGAGCTGAAGAAACAACTACAGGAGAATCTGGATAAAGGGTTTATACGCCCAAGTGCATCACCATGGGGTGCACCAGTCCTCTTCGTCAAGAAGAAGGATGGGTCAATGTGGCTTTGCATCGATTATCGTGAACATAACAAAATCACGATAAAGAACAAGTATCCTCTCCCAAGAATCGATGACTTGTTTGATCAGCTCCGTGGAGCTCAATACTTCTCCAAGGTCGACTTGCGGTCGGGATATTATCAAGTAAGGGTGAAGAAGGAAGATATCCCCAAGACTGCTTTTCGTACAAGGTACGGGCACTATGAATTCATAGTAATGCCTTTCGGACTCACCAATGCTCCAGCAATATTCATGGACATGATGAATAGAGTCTTTAGAGATTACCTAGACAAATTTGTGGTAGTCTTTATTGATGATATTCTAATATACTCCAAAACCAAGGAGGACCATGAGGAGCATTTAAGAACTGTACTGGAGACTTTGCGCAAGGAGAAGCTCTATGACAAGTACAGCAAGTGTGAGTTCTGGATGAAGGAGGTCTCATTCTTGGGCCATATCATCACAAGAAATGGGATATCTGTGGACCCCTCCAAAACAGATGCAATTGAGGGATGGTCGAGGCCAACATCGGTAACTGATATCCGTAGCTTCTTGGGGTTAGCTGGATATTATCGACGATTTGTGAGAAACTTCTCACGATTGTCCAACCCTCTTACCAAGCTAACTCGAAAGGGAGTAAAGTTTGCTTGGAGTGATGAATGCGATGAAAGATTCAAGGAGTTGAAAAGGAGGCTTATCACTGCACCCGTGCTCACTTTACCCACAAGTGGGGAGCTTTTTGTGGTATTCAGTGATGCTTCGAAGAAGGGCTTAGGATGTGTGCTGATGCAGAATGATAAAGTGATATCCTATGCCTCAAGGCAGTTGAAAATACATGAGCGAAACTATCCAACGCATGATCTGGAGTTGGCGGCGGTGATCTTTGCCTTGAAAATCTGGAGGCATTATCTCTATGGAGAGAAATGTGAGATATATACTGACCACAAGAGTCTTAAATATATATTCACACAGAAAGAGCTTAATATGTGCCAGAGAAGATGGATAGAGCTCATAAAGGATTATGACTGTTCAATACATTACCACCCTGGGAAGGCGAACAAGGTGGCGGATGCCCTAAGTATAAAGGATCCAGCAATTCTATCAATGATGAGAATTGAGAGGGATCCAATCTTCTTAGACTTGATGAAGATGGACGTGGGAATCATAAAGAAGGGAACATCATCAATCCTTTCACAAATGATTGCTCAACCATCTCTTTTGGAAAGGTTAAAGGATGCTCAAAAGGATGATGCGAGAATCCAAGAAAAAGTGGAAGCTATCAAAAAGGGAAAATCCTCAGAGTTTAATGTTAATGAAGAAGGAATTGTGTGGTTTGGGAAAAGACTATGTGTCCCATCAAGTTCGGAGATGAAGAAGGAACTTTTGGATGATGCACATAGTTCAAATTTCTCTATTCACCCAGGGAGCACAAAGATGTATCGAGATCTCTGAGAAAACTTTTGGTGGGATAATATGAAGAAGGAGATTGCCGAATATACATCGAAGTGCCTGGTGTGTCAGCAAGTGAAGGCAGAGAGGCAGAAGTCTAAGGGGATGATGAAACCATTGCCCATACCAGAATGGAAATGGGAGAACATCACCATGGACTTCGTCACTGGACTTCCAAGGACATCCAAAAGAAACTATGCAATCTGGGTTATTGTGGATCGTCTTACAAAGACTGCACACTTCATTGCTATTCGAGAGGATTTCTCTTTGGATCAACTGGCACGGATATATATCAGGGAAGTGGTACGGTTGCATGGAGTACCACTATCTATTGTGTCGGACCGAGATCCAAGATTTACCTCTAAGTTTTGGAAGAGTCTTCAACATGCTCTGAATACTGAACTGAAATTCAGTACGGCCTATCATCCTCAAACTGATGGCCAATCCGAGCGGACTATCCAAACACTTGAGGATATGTTGAGAGCGTGCTCAATGGACTTTAAAGGAGGATGGGATCAACATCTTCCTCTAGTTGAGTTCTCTTATAATAATATTTTCCACTCGAGCATCCAAATGGCACCATATGAAGCCCTGTATGGGAAAAGGTGTAGAACACCGGCATGTTGGGATGAGGTCGGTGAACGTAAGCTGCTTGGACCAGAAATGGTCGAAGAAATGGTGGAGAAGGTGAAAACCATTCAGCAGCATATCAAGGCAGCCCAAAGTCGACAGAAGAGTTATGCAGATAATCGTCGATGAGACCTTGAGTTTAAAGTCGGAGACATGGTGTTTTTACGCATATCTCCGTGGAAGAAGGTCATGAGGTTTGGAAAGAAAGGGAAGTTAAGTCCAAGGTACATCGGCCCATTCGAGATTCTTGATCGTGTTGGGGCTGTGGCCTATCGACTAGAACTTCCACCTACTATGGCCAAGGTGCATGATGTCTTCCATGTATCCCTCTTAAGGAAGTACATACCAGACCCTTCAGATGTACTCTCTTCCGAGGTGGTACAATTAGAAGACGATCTTTCTTATGAGGAGCAACCATTGAAGATCTTAGATCGTAGAGAAAAAGTTCTACGAAATAAGACAATGCCCCTCGTCAAGGTGTTGTGGAGAAACCACAAGTTTGAAGAAGCAACTTGGGAGTCGGAGGATATGATGAAGCTAAGTTACCCACATTTGTTTTAGTGTGGGAAAAGGAAAATTTCGAGGGCGAAATTTCTTAAGGGGGGAATGTTGTAACGACCCAAAGTTTCATTAATGGAAAATCCCTCTTGATCCAGTTAAATGTTTCTTTATGAAAAATGTTTTTATAAGATGTCAACTTCTTTAAGTTTTACGTTAAGATTTGTGACCATTACTTTTATAGTCGTTGAACAGTGATCATCTGGGTAGTTTAAATATAAGGCTTTAACGAACCAATTTTCTACTCAGACAAAGGAAGTGATGGCCTCATCCAGTAGAATTTCCCCTTACGAAGCCCATTTGTCGGAGCTCGGAAAGGAGGTGGCGTCTTTGGGCTTTGCCCTTGACCAATCCCAAGCTGAGCTTCATCAAGTCAAGCTCGAACGTGATCGTCTACGGGAAAAATGGAAGTTGATAGAGATTACCACTCGAGCAATGTTATCCGAGCAACCCCAAGAGTCTGTCACCATCGAACACCTTACCCTTAGGTCTTATGCGGCTATTTTAAGGGGTTATGTAACAAATAAGTAGCACCATTTTCATGTAAATTATTTGTGTATATAATAATGAATATAATTTCTAGTCATTTTTGATACTTTGTAATTAGTTTTTAAAGTACAAACGGTGTTTTTAGTTATTATTTAATTAAGAATTATATTTTATTAAATTAAAGGATTTTTGAATTAAATAATATTTTAATAAAAAACTATTATTAATATTAAATTAATTTTTATTAAATATAAATGATCTTATAATTTTATGAATGCAATTAAAATTTTTATTAAGGTTTGAAAGCCAGTTCTGTCAAAACCCGTAAATTTTTTTATAAATGTCGGTTTTTATTTTAAAAGTGAAAATTCACATATTTAGAAAATTAGTTAGATAAAATAAATATTATTTTTGGAATCATGACGTCGAAATTATCCAACGGTGAATTTTTCATAATTTTCTGAGACAGTCAAATTTTTGGGTAAAAATTAAATACCATTTAAATATATAATGTGTTTTATGACATCATAATGACCCAATGGTGACGTAATGAAATACCATAATCCTTATGTTCGGCCAATATATGTTTTATCATTAAAATAATGAGGTTTTGGGTTTGTTTGACTCACTTTTCAAAGCATTAATGGAGCCCTCAAGACTTATTCAACACTTTGCCTTTTTAAATTAATTTCCATGGGAGTGTGACTCACCTCCACATAAGCAACCCTAATTTTTTAATAAGTTCGGACCTTGGACTTGTAAAATATTGTTTTCCTCTTTCCTTTTCCAGAAACCATGGGCAAATACCATGGGATGGTTTGTGGTTTGGATTATTTTAATATAAGGGGTCCCAAACCTAAATAATAAAGAATTCTCTCACCTTTCCTATATAAACCCACCCAAGCTCCCACTTCCTCCTCACTCAAAGCCATTGAAGTTCGTCCAACCTCTGCCCTACTCTCTCTAGAATCCTCTCAAGGTGCCCCAAGCTCCCAAGAAGCCTCTCACAAGCCTCTCTCTAGCCTTTGGAAGCACACTTCCAAGTAAGGGGTTTTCTTCCTTTCTAATTTTTTGTCAATTTTCTTTAAGTTGTATTTCCCTTTTTATTTCAATTATGAATGTTGGGGTATGGTTTCGCACCTCCCCCATACTTCCCTCTTATTGTTTGAATGATGGGAGAACCCTTTCTCTCTCATTAAATGCCTCCCATGTACACCCGTTACTATGCCGAAATTCCGAAAGGAACTTCTCTCTCTTCTTTTACATTCAAGCAATACTTTTGTATCATGAATCTAAATTCCATTTCTATTGTTGGGACATGTATATATATGATCTCCTTACTTTCCATTACATGTAAATATGATGAGGAACCCTTTTCTCTCTCATCAATCTTTTTTATGAATTCTTATGTCACGCCGTTACGCTGCCGAAATCGCACCGATTTTCCAAGTCAATGTCTTTGTGTAGTGAATACCATGCCCATTTCTCCATCAAGGGTATTCACCTTTATGCACATTTACTTATTGATTATAAAGTTTCATGTATGAATTCCACATTCCTTTATCGTGGAAGAAATGATTATGTTTTAGGAATCCATGTTTTATGATCCATGTGGAACACTTATGCATGAAATGAAATGTTTAAGAAGGGTGCGCCCTGATAGCGCTCCAATGCATTGGGTAAAGTATAGTATCATGATACGTCATGTGCAATGAGTGTTTACACATGCTAATTAAAGTGCAACGAGGGTTTACTCGTGCTTCAAGTGCAATGAGGGTTTACTCATGCTCCATGTGCAATGAGCCTTGGCTCATGCTAATTCAATGTTAAGTGTTGTTGCCACATTTCCATGTTATGATTATCATGCTTTATCATGCCTTTATGTTCATTTCTCTCTTATTCTCTATTGATATGCCTATTGCCTAACATGTATTGTACTCCTCATGTTATTCATTATGTACTCCCTTACTGGGATTTATAGCTCACCCTTTTCTTGTGCATGTCCTCAGGTTATCCCATGCAATGCTAAGTACGAAGGAATGTAGTGGTCATGTAAAGGAAGTTTTCAATAAGGATGTTGTATTTCAAGTTTAAAGTTTTTATGTAATGATCCTAAGCCCCAAAGACACTAAACCTCTCGATCTTCTTTGATGTATCAAGTGAAGTTTTATGTAATAAAGCTTGTTTAAGTTGTAATAAAATCAGGGTTGTCATATTAAACATCATGATATATGGATTTCCCGGACAGGACTACATTTTTTGATAGGGACATATTATATATGAATATGTTCTAGGGGTGGATTTTTCACCTCCAATCTAGAACAAAAAATATACAATATTTATCTTACATATGAGCCTGATCTATGTTGTGAAGACCTTATTTGACTATGATGTTGAAACTAACTAATTGAAGAAAAAAAAATTTCTACCTCCCCAACATATGAATCTGATCTATATAGAGGGGTCTATTTAATGGAGATGATTATGGAATTATTCCTACCTTTAAAAACTGTATAGCGAAACCAAGGTAATCCTAGAGATAAAAATTTAATATTTCTATATTTAAAGAGGCCCATGTCATATATAATCGTTCTGACTACATATGTTTCATAACTATGTGTGAAATTCTTGTGAATTATATAATTCTACACATTAAGGGATCGAATATATGGATATACATAAATAAACATATGCCTAAATAAAAGGTGTTTCTCACATATAAATACCCCGGAGTATTACAAAGTGTCCCCAAGGATATATTACACAATTTCATATTAGTTCTGAAATCTTTAATGTATGATGCCAATCTATGAGAAAGACATCCTCACAACATGATGTTAAACATCATAAAAAATGTGTCCCAACACTATGATATTAAATTATATAGAAAATCATATATCTTCATTCCCAATCAAAGGAACAAAAGATCATAATCTTAGTGAACAAATGTTTGGGGGTTCTTCTACCATATTTTGGAGAAACTCAATCAATAAATCATAGATCATGTTTTGAGCACCTCAGTTTTCCAAAAACCTTCAATTCACCATGTTATGAAAAGGATATCTTCTTATTTGACCATGTAAGTGGTGGATGTACATATGGTCTATAGACCCATCATCTTGATACATTTTTTCCTATAGGATGAGAATTATGATCCTTATGGGACCTGAAATCATCACATTGGAACACATTACCTTTAAGTGATTCATGATCATTTTGGTCATGAATTCTTCATAACGTTCATCATAAAATGGTTTCCTCAATCCATAAATTATAAAATTGTCATCTCCCACTTAAATGGGTGTTAGAGAACACTTGACTATTGGTATAATAATTGGGATATTACGTAAAACTCCACTCATACTAGGGCAATGTGAATCATGACCATAAACTGCATACACTTTGGAAAAACTTATATGACCTTAAACTACATCAATTTTTTGTCCAATTAAAAAGTATCTAATATTATAGTCAATGATACATAAAACAAGTTAGGGTGAATACTAAAAAAGGGAAGTTTGAGAAAAATTTAAGTCTCTTCTCACGAAACACTTCATGTCAAGAGTTTAGGATAAATTAGGATTGTATACGAATAGGGAACAAATCTAATGGGGATAACATTATGGAACTAATGAAAGAAAAGATACACATTATAGAGCCATCAGGTTTAGGAAAATGTTAATGAAATGATACATCATATATCCTAACCAAGATAATGCGTACACTTGGTAATTATTCAACTTTTAGGGTTCCCAAACCCTTATTGAGTATTAGATTTTCTATAAACCACCAGCCTGTATTTCATGACTGAACTGAGGCTGACCAATTACATGAAATGTTGTTCACGTTCTGTAACCCCATGGAACATGGGTGCTCTTATCCTAGTTCTTACCTATAGAAAACTGGTAAAATGGACAGAATACTCCAAAAGAAACCCACTATGATTATCTAGAGAATTAACACATGAGAAAAGTGTTTCTTCTTAGAGGATTATTGGTTCCAGAGGAGAGCCTCTAAATTAAATAATGGATTTATTACCATGATCATGTGGAATATGGGTTAATTTCATTACAAATTGTTCTCCTATTTACACCATCCTCATCCTTGAATTAACTCAGATATTCCAAGACCACGATTTAAAATCCCCATAACCAATTAATTAATGTGGATTCAAGCTCTGTGACATTACATCATCGTGTATTACACTAATTATCAACATAGTAATGTGCAATTACATTCCCAAAACTGTTGATGTTCCACACCAAATTACTCAAAACAACATGGAATAGAGCCCTAAGCCTCCAAACTAAAAATTAAAATTCCCTAGTGTGCCAGAAACCTTCTTGGATAGCCTTCATACCACATTCAACGTCATTTTCCAAAAATTTGAATATTCAAAACTCTTTCCTGGACCATATAAAAGAGTTACGAAACATCTTCTTTAATATTCTCATACTCCCTAGGGGCTCATGTGTAAAGGCATCTGACCCACCAAATATAGGTGTCTCATTCTTATAGGATAGGACCTCCAAACCTCAAGACTCCACAAAACACCATTGCGTAACTCATAACCCTATGATGTTTGATGATCATCCTTGGAATATCTTCTAAATTCCATATTTATTGGTTCAATCATCTGGGTTATGAATTAAACAACCCATATTCCACCTATCCATAATTCTTTAGTATTGACAATGTTGTACCATTCAGAAAAGGTATTCCCAATGATGATGCACGGTGTCAAATAAAGTCATGGAAATTAACCCATTGTGGTTTATACATGAATGTCATGTTCTATAATCCTTCAAGAAAAATCATTCTTTAGAATAGTAATTTAGAATGAAAGGTATCACATCTGTTTTTTTAATTTCATTCATTAGAATCCCACAAATGATTTTGGGATCTTGATCCCTCAATGAAAACTTATCCTACACTACCAAAAATAAATGGTTTGAGATAGAAAACCATAATCTAAAACTATATATATTCTATATTAATAAACCATAAATATTAGAAATATGTGATCTAATCTAGAATAACATAGTATATAGTAGTATATAGTCCATGTTTGAAAATTTTAAACTATAATATTATAATTTCTAACCAAAAATACCTTAAACTACAATAATAAATTGTCCAAGCTAAAATATTCCATACAATAACAACAATTATTTTGATCTAAAAAACATCAACCAAAAAAAGAAGACACTAGAAGATAAAAAATTTAATTTAGAAAAAATATAATGTATTAGATCAAAGAGCCTAATATACGTCAATAGATTGATAGAGGTAAAATTATAAAAACTACAAAAATATCTAGCCTTTTCTAGAAGGTCATAAAAAGAAAAACAAAAATGGTCTATATTATATATACATAAAGAATCCAATTTAAAGAGACATAATTCATGCAAGGTTGAAAATCCAAAAAATGTAAACCATTGTAAAATTCAATTATATTCTCACTTGAATAGATCATCCTATGTTCCAAGAAACACTACGTACCTATCAAATGGAAAATGCATAGAACATATCTGGTTGGATACCCATAAAAGGATGGAATGATAATAATCCATGTCTAATCCAACTATAGTTTCCCAATATAAAAAATAGATTTTTTTTACGAAATATGAAAAACGATATAATGATATTAGGGATCATTATTTTTAAATATATAAAATAATTCTACGCTCATTATGTCTTCTGAAATAAGAAGAAATTAGAGCACTCTCCCTGTGGGATATATTTCACCCATGATACCATTTTGAATTAGATGATATAGGGATGAATGAATTATATAAATCAATTAGGTAATTATGCCTTTAATCATTTATAGACATCTCATTTATAATTTATAATAGGATTCAATCATTATGATTCAATCCGTTGGGATTAATTGGTATTATAGAAAAAATATGTATATTTTATGAGCCTTATGATATAATGATAATGAAATATCTTGCACATTATAAATAAATGAATTCATGAAAGTGAATTACAGTGTTCAAAAAGTATTATTCACATATAATATAAAAATAGTGGGAGGAATTTCCACATTTAAGAGTCCCCCCCCACAACAACACAATGTGGAAACAAAAAACATGAACATTTACAGCACGATCATAATAAATTTTTATTGGATCAGTTTTCAATGACTTCTAGAGTTTTTATAGAGGTGCTAAATGAGCATTGAAGTGTCATCCACATTATTTCTGTATCTCCTACAATAGGATAAAGACTCTTGATAAGTGAATATATATCATCACCTCTTATTGGAGTTGTCTCTAATAAAGACGATGAAATCAAAATATGCGATCTTTCATGATATATGTGTTCTGAGTATTATGATATCTCTATGGTCAATTTGTCTATATAGTCTAAAAATTTAACGAAATTATAAAGTATCTACCCAATTTTTTCTATGGATTCCATTATGAATCGATATAGATTACATCTCTCATAAAATCTACATAGATCATCCTTTCTATTGGATCGTCATTAAATAGTTTGGATAATCTATAATAGGATATCATATAGTGGATGATAATTAAATCTACATGTTCCCATATCATTAAAGAGTCTATGAAGATGTTCCAATAATCAATGGATCTCCCTTTTGAGAGTATCGCTATATAGATCATGGATTTCCAATAAAATCATCATTTGTGACACCCAATCCTTGAAAACTATCCTAAGAATTATACTGGAGGGGTGAATGGTTGATGAGGTATACCAAGGTGTTAATCATAGTCGAGTATATGAAGAATCCCTAATGGAAGGGTCAAATAGTACTCCTTTAGATAGATCACCATATGTGACAAATTTTGAAAGGATAACTTCCTCAATAAATATATCCTTATTAATGAGAGACTTGTCAATATTTGTAGAGTGCTTTGTTTGAGGCTTCATCAATCATTGAATCAACTCCATTACTAACAAAAATAATATTATTGGTGAAACATAGTTCATATTATTTAGATGGAATAATAAATTCAATAGACCACATGGATAAGACTCAACACAAGAATTAAAATATTCTTGAAATAGGAAGGCATAGTCATGGAATGGTTTATGAATGTATTCAGTGTTTTTATCTTTAGTCATTAGCATAATACAAAATTGGTGAATGGTGTTGGGATTCTATTCCCTTCACATGCTGGATATAAGAATTGGTGAATTTTTTTGAATATATAATGAATAGAAATAAATCCGTAGGTTGTGTATGTATCGTAGATAATTATAACAACTACATTATCTGATTGAATCTGATCATGAAGAGAGATTTTATATAACATCTCATAAGGATAAACACTTCCAATAAAAATAATTTACCAATTAGGTGTTTCATAGAGAATGAGGTAGAAATTTTCAATCTAACTAAATATATAAATAGCTTCATTGGGAAATAATGGCATTACCTAAACCCAAAAATCATTCAAAATAACATGATAGAATGAAAAATTTATGATATCATTAAATTTATGATATTTTAAACACTTAAAACTATCATATTCTACAAAATAATAATTTAAATGGGATCCAGTATTATTTGGAATATTTCATTTTTTGATAAGTCCATGGAGTTGATAAAGTTGATGAAGATTCAATATAGAAAGATAAGAATTCCACCCCTCTCCAATTAGGATACTATCACCAATTTGTCTCCTCGAATGCCTTAGCATGCATATCTGGTTGGGAAAATCCACCCTTTTAGAAACATTGATAAAAACCCCTCTAACTGAATGCTATGGGTTCTTATAATCTCACCATGTAGCCACATTATACATACACCCAAGATTCATGAATGACACAATAGGAATCATTGTTGTTTCAAACTTGTCTACGATGAAACTAGTGAGGGTTTATAGATGTTTTCCTAGTCCCTCTATGGTAAATATAAATTTTTATCAAATTGTACAAGTAATTGATTGAGAATATGTTTAAAACCTTATTTAACTTCTCTTTTTCAATGGTGATCATGTCCCTTTCAATGGTTGTAGTCTATATAACGTATTCCAAAACATTTTTACTAGGTAGAAATTATCAAACTTCTATATAAGAGGTAGTAATAATATAAAATAGTAAATATCCCAGAGGCTGATCCATACTCCTCCATGAGAATGAGGAAAAGATTTAGTGCCCATACAAAATTGGCTAATTAGATATATAAATAATTATGATCAGAGGTACATGGATGACATGGAATTTAATGTCACTTTGTTGATATAGATGCACCAAATTTCATCAAATAATTCATAAAAACTCTTCTTAACCCAGAATATCCATTCCCATTCATAAAAAAAGTTACAACTTGGATGAAAGTCCCACTATGAATTCTAGACACTTCTAAAATTGTTCAAAGTGGAGAAACTTATGTTGGAGTTACTCTAATAAATGTTCGTATGAGAGATATCGTGGATATTTGGACCTAAAGTGGAGTTAGATAAAATATATGATACTCCATGGGGTAGATCCACAACTAATTATCAAATTTCAATAATATTATTTTTAATGTAATCTATATAATATAACAACTTATGTTATGAAAGAATATTTCCTAGCAAGGTAATGGATCTATCATCAAGAATATTGAATCGTTACAATGGTAGTATGTGAGATAGAAGGTAGTTCTAAAGATCATATTGGAGAATCACATTCTAATCCTCATTGTTAGAGAACACATGAAACAGAGTTTCGAAATTAGTATTTTTGAAAAAAAATATCTCTATGGATGGATGCATTAGAATATGTATGTGAAAAATAATCTATAAGAATAATAATTAGAAGAAAACATGAAAGGGAGTACCATATTGATAATGTGGGATTAGTTAATGGAATTGATTCACATAGATATCATTTTGAAATTTATATGTCCAATACACGGATCTGTGATCATGTGACACTTTACCAGTCTCACAAATTGCATGAACTGTGTAATAACATATGATTGTGTTCAATAATTTTATAATTCATGATCACATGACTATTTATATATTATGAAATTTTAACAATAATGAATCTCTCATTCAACAAATCCATCATATCATGTGAAGTCCAATGGATTTCCATGCAGCATAGGGAATGAATTACGGTTCCATAAAATCACCTTAAAGTGGGAAGTAGTATCAATTAAAATTACTAATACTAACGGTTAATGAGATGAAGTCACATGAAGAGATCATGTTATTGAATGTCATTAATATGTTTTGAGGAGTTTTCTTATGATGTTTTCTTGAAATTAATGCACATAATACATGTGATATCGAGATCTATGAAAGGATATTCACTTGTGGATTGAGCATCTCCCTCCCACACTTATTTATAGGGTACCACATAGAAAACAAATGTAAAATCGGATGATAAATAAATTATCATTATAATAATCAATATAAGTCTCTAGGACATATAAGTTCATTTACACACCACATAACAGATTCCCAATCCATGAGGACCTCACTCTTGATAAGGAGTATTTGTTTATGCTTGTCAAATGAGAATTTAAAATATTTGGATTAAATAAATTCCCAAATCATCATTATTATTTTCATCAGAAAATAAATGAAGGAGTAACATTAGGTTCGAATTGCATGGCAATATGTAGATCAAAATGCTATATTACTCGTATCACGTATAACCTGTGAGGACACACTATCACATGTACTCATGAATTTCATGTGGCTAGATCATGCACTATACAAATCTAATAATGATATCATGATGCCCCTTAGATTATTCATTCATGTCATACATTGCCCCATTAGATAGCCTACATCATCATGTGAAGCCCCTCCAAAGTTCCCTTATACTATTGAAATGTTTTTTAGACAAGAAATGATGTTCGTATGATGGTTACCAGAGGAGTTCCTCTGTCTATGTGTCAAGAAAACCAATAGATTCGTGAAAATCACTGAAATCCCCCTATTAAATAAAATATGAATAAAAGGTGTAAGAATCATGTGATTCATGTATCATTTATATTCAAAAGATTTCTGTATAAGACTCACATGTTTAGTTCAATAATAATATGAGTTCCCAAGAGGCATGCCCATCATTCCACTTGAAATCCATTGGGTATGTAACCCTCATCATGAAAATGACCTCATACATGTCCATTCGATCATGTGATGCACCACAAACATGTTGAGAGAAACACCATGAAAATTATTTCACAAAATCAAAAGATCTATTGTCAATCATGCGGTGACTTAAAGGAAAAATGATTGGAAAAAGTTGAAGCAAATTTAAATAAATGAATAAGTAGTTATAAAAGGTGGAAATTCTCCTAATAAATAAAGTTGTATTATTTTCATACAAAGGGTAAATTCAATCAATATTATAAGTCCATTGATCACGTGACATACCCATCAACATGCTAGTATTGTCTTGTAAACACTGGTAGGCATCTCCCCTCTATTAGGAGAAGGATATATGAGATGTCTATTTGATCCCAGTACTCCCTAATATATTATTGATAAAAAAGAACCATAAAATTTGGGAAATAAATATATGGTCAAATGTGGAACCATTATGAGAAGTATTTTCACTATTTTTCATGTGAAGGCCTTCTAAAATGATAAATAGACCACATGAAATACACAAATCATGTCTCCCATGATCAAATGAAACCACCATTAATAGGAATCTTCGCCTCATGAGGACTCCCAAATATGTCACCCTGATCCTAAAAAGGTTCCTTGATTAGAAAAAATGATTATTAAAAACCCCTTTCACTATCTATATGTCTAATAAATATAGTGATGATGGAGTAATCTCATAGTCAAGATTTATCATGCGATACAAAGATAATACCAAGGATGACTCGGAGAAGGTCCACAGGAAGCATATGATGTGATTCTCCCACCACCGACTAAAACCAAATATATGATATACCTTAACTATAAAGAGGCCTAGATAAGGGGTGGTGCATGCTGTATATAATTCCCCCATAGTATAAAAAAGTGATACATACTAACAAGAAAATATATGAAACAAAGTGTATCTCAGAGTGGAAGGCAATGATATTGTATGGGTCATCCGCTAGGTAAACCCATTTAATGACTTAAGGGATTACACAAAATTTTTATATGCTTTTTGTAATCAATATTTTGATCACATGAATGACTTTCAATATATAATTTTGAATAAGAAAAATTGATTCCAGGTGTCCACATGGTCACATAAGATCTCAATAGAAAATTCCTAATGAATATTGGGAAATTTATATGACATGAATAGAAAAGGGTAGAGGGCATATGTGAATATCAATATGATTATATTTATAAAAATCCATCATGAAAATTTCATGGCCTATCTAGATCATGTGACAAAAATTGGTCATGTTGGCCAGTTTTTTGGATGACACTCAGGCATGTCATGAAAGTCACATAAATCCTTTCAGACACATTATATATTTCATGATAGGTCCTCCAGATGCATTGTCCATGTTGTGTATAGTCCTATAGTGTTTTAATATATGAAAACATAACACCCACAGAAATTTCTATGATAATCAAATGGATAATCCTCAAACATTTCAAAAAATCTCTTATGGAAACCCTAAGACATTTTCACATTATCATGTAATTGCCCCTATAAATGTTATATGGATCTCGTGATAGTTAACAGAGATGTATTCCAAAAAACCTATTGATTTCCTAGAATCTAAGATCATTTCAAGAGGGAATTAATGAAAATTCATCCTTATCAAGAATATACCCCTTGATAAGTTTATCATATTAGTAAATGACTGGGACATGTCTAGACATCCATATACATGTCAAGAATACACTTGAGAACATGATAACTTTGTCTAAAATACCCAATCGGGCATATAATGACCTGATGTATGAGGAATTTGATAAATAATAAAAAGGGATAAGTAATATTCCTTTCTAATTTCATATCTCCAATAATGTATCAACCTTGGTATAATCTCCTCCATGTATTAGACACTGTAGTACATGTGTACCAAACACTCTTTTGGGATTATTGTTCTTTCTCATCTTGCAATGGATAAAAAATCTAATTGAACTGTAAGGAATATTAATCCTTTTACAACAAATGTATTAAAGATTCCTTCCCAACTTCTGAGATCCATATAAAACACCCCATTTTGGCCTCCATAGTTCATAAGTATTACATCCATATGTGGTGACACTTTCCACTTGATATCATTCATTTCTCACACCGTTCATGAATCACATGGGATAAGATATTTTCAATGATCATATCACTCTCATAATAAATTTTTCCCAGCTAGGGAACCCTTTTTATAATCCCCATTCAGTGGAATGATTATATTTTCAGAATAATTTAGAATAAACATCAGTTCACGTGTTGAAATAATTTATATATTGTTAAAAACTGTAGAAATAACCCTTGGTGTAATTTATTTTTTGTCACGTACCATTATCTAGTTGATGAAAAATCAATCTCTGATGAATTTTATTGAATTTAATAGCTATATTCATAAGAAAAATTCTTACGGTTTGATCTAATTTCATAGTGACTATATTCTCTCATATATATCTTTTTTTCATTACATTAAACTGCCCAATGTTAAAATGCATGACTTTGACCTAAAAAACAACATGGGTATTGAATTTTTTATACACATGATATGTAGGAAAAATCATTACGCTTAAATTACATCCTCAAAACACCAACTGAATTCTTGGATTAATAAAACTCATACTTTATAGGATATATGGATTCAATAATATATGTATTCACCCATTTTCATGACACTGCGAGAAAAAGATAGATATCTTCGGAAACATACAGATGGTCTTGTCAATTGAACACCCCTTTAAATACAATTTTTTTTAACACCTGATCATTTTATAAAGGTTAACATTCCCACATCAATATTGTAATACATTCATGAATATATATTTAATATATAATATCATCCTATAATAATCAGTAATTCCCTAAAAAGTTCATCTTGATCCCTAACACCAATCCTCAAAATCAATGTGACTATGTAATAATATTTGGGATTGTAATCCCAACTGATCACCTACATTTAGAAAGTAGGATTGTACAATGTAATAGTTGTGGGAACTGTTGGTAGATTCTATGAAAGATAAAAATGGTAAAGAAGATATAAATGATTTTTCAATGATAATTGAGCCACCCAAAATAAATAATTAGAGAACATATCATCATGAAAGTATATTAATGTTAAACATAGAATTAAATCATGTAATGATAGAAATTTTGAATCGTTATAGGAATTGGGAATCATACATCCTAATATGAGGGCCCAAATAACATATTTTGAAGGAAAAACCAACCAATAGTATTTTTAGACATTTTTGTTCCATTTCACAATGTTATCTACAAGAATGATTATTTTTTATATGAATTTAGTATTTTTATTAACTCATATTATGAATAAATCACATATATGTACTAAAAAATCACATGAAGGTCTATGTTCATGCTATATAGGGTATATTAGTTAAATAAAAACATGAATGTTATAAAGGAATAATTGTTGAAAGGATTTTACATTCCATTTATGGATGTTAATATCAAGACGCATTGATTGGAATAAAATTGTTGTAATAAATTACTTGTCTATGGTGAAATAACATAGTTCATTCTGGATAATCATAGAATTATATATCGTGTTTTTTGTTGGATAATAGAATAATTAACCCTTCTTGGTGAGATATAATGAAAAAATAATATATTAGAGAGTGAGAAATAATTTATGTTTTTTTATTGGGACATACATTCTTTCTGTATGGGTTGTTAGGCCCTTTTCTATATAGTAATATTAGAAATTGGAAAAGCCCAACTAATTCCTCTAAGGAATTATCCTATAGGGCCACACATATATTGTGTCCACTAATCTTAGTTAAATATAAATTATAATAAATAAAATTGAATAAATATTATTCTTAATACCATGATTTTTTATTTATTCGTGATTCATCATATAATAAAAAAAATTTAAAAAATAATTATTATTACAGTAATTATTTTATAACATGAATATATAATATTTTTAATTTTTTTTATTAAATCTATTAAAGATAAATATATTTTTATCCACCATCATTTAAATAAAATATTTTTTATTCATAGAATGGAAAATTATTTAATAACTATAAATTGATTTAGATTTTTAATTAATTTCAAGCGGGATTACTGGACAAAAACCAGGTCCATTGAAAAATATTAATATTCATGATCATAACATTATATTTATCATTTCACTCGTAAGATTTTAATATTATTTTAAATGGAATGGTTAAATTTTTCAGATTAAAATATTATTAAGGTACTTTTGTGAAATTAGTTAATTGTTAACTCGAACCATAGGGCTATTAATAGACTATATTGATATTTTTGAGAGGCTGGTTGTTATGAACAAAATATCCATCATCTATAATTATCTCTAAATAATGAACTTCTTCAAGTGATTTTTATCAAGATAGTTATATTCTAAATTCATTCATTTCTCTGTTTTAGGATAAATCAAGTGAGACCATTCTCATCCAAATGAATCCTAGGTGAGATCAAGGGAGCACTACAAGATGAACAATACCATAATGCTAAAACCATGAGTATTACTGATGCTGCTTGGAGATCTATGGAGAATGTGTAATACACCATTAAATTCGATATACTATGGGTCATCAACAATAGAAAAAATTACAATAATAAAACCTTTATAAAATCATCAACAATGGAAAAGAATCAACCCATGATTGATGTATTTCTTCATGTTATTATATTACCTAAATAATTATCATGAAAATATATTTTATTGGATCTAGAAACATAATTTTTCAAATTTAGTAGAAAATATTTTGTTGGTTATGATGCTTAAATCATGTAAAATATGTTATTAGTACATTTAAAATGATAAAACCCATGTTTTTTAATGGCCAAACATGCACTTTTTCAATATATAGAACCATCAGTTTGCCTTACCTCACAAAAGATCCTCCAAATTTAGAATATTTATAAACAATTATTAACCATAATGAAACACACTTAGTAATGAATCCCATTTCTAACATTGTGATTAAAGTTCCCGCATCAATGATTGTTTTTCATCCAAAAATTATAAAAACTCTCACACCATCTTAGGAGAATATCCTTAATAATGCACAATCCACCATCCATAAATCTCACCATGTATGTCCACCAAAAACTTGAAAACCTATAAAATAATGATAAAAAGTACTCGTATGAATCCAAACCATGAACCAAGCATACCAATCAGATATGGTTATCTCACCATTTAATTACATGTGTGACCATGATGTTGTCAAATTTTTATAAGAGTGAAGTGTGATATTTTTTTATATAGAATATCAATCCAAATCAAAATCCACTAATAACTCCATCAAAATTTTTTACAAGACACATAATTTTATCATAAAAATAAAAACCCCTAAAGGGTTTTACATCAGATATGGCCGTGAATGTTTATTCTATATCCTAATTTTGTATTATTCCAATGATAGACAAACCATATGAAATATCCTATGGAGAAATCATCCACATCACACTTTAGTATAATCAATAATAAATCTCTAAAAAAATATATTCCTATGTGATTATTGTTTCCACCAAAACGAAATAAATGACTAATTATGCAATCATATAATCCAATTAACTATAAATTAACTAATTATCCCATCTCATCGTTAGTTAAACCTAGGACCATTCAATTTTTTTTCATATAACCAAATAAATGACTATGATATCTAAAGACTTCAAAATATTAGTATATCCCTCCCTCTAAATTAGAACATAAATATCCTAAAATTATAAATAGACACTCCATGGATGTTAACTATGATTCCAATAATGGGAACCAAACATAATTAGTCTAGGAATGTTAGGATAATACTATAGGGGATATGTTACTCTGAAATACTATAGTAGGAATGATATAGTAAGTAGATAAACCTAAGAATTACATTAGGAAAAAATTTATGATTCTAATGGAGAAAAAATAGGTCATGATATTTTGTTCACCTAAAGGTCCCATCTAAAAAATCATATCCCTAAGAATGTGTTTTTGATAACAAATATCCCATAGTGAAATCCTTACTAAAACATTTATCTATATAGTATGATCCCAAAGAAAACCACATGACAAGACCCAAATTCTCTTATTGGATAAAACTATAGTTGGATATCACTATTAGTAGGGGACCTTATTCAAAAATATATATTTTTAATAAATTTAACGGACTATTATCTCATAGAATAATAATAAAATAAAAAGTGACTAGTGCATACTATTGCGATGAAATATGAGCACTAATGAAAAATGCTTCTGATAAAATCATTTTCCATGACGGGTACTGACTGAATGAATATATTTATAGCCCAATATTATCAATGAACAAAATTAGTAACTCTATGATTCAATTAGGGATCACCTAGATAAGTTTTGCAGGGGAGGAGGATCAATACATCATCCACTTCATATCATGATGAAATAATCTTGAAAATCATCATCTTTTATATTCCTATCATTCTCATAAATAATATCTCCATAAGCGTGTCTAAAATATATAATAAATAATTCATCCAATCAAAAAAAATATAGGTTAAAATATAATTCCATGTATATATCCCATCATATCTATCATCCCCAGAATGAAACAACTAGATAAGATATACTAATCATATTCGATGGATAGTCCTCTAGAATCACTCCTACAAAAAATATCACAAAAAACATCATGTATCAACTAAAATATTATTGATAAATGAATAATATTTAGGGTAATACACCCTATCAAGGGTCTTTGAATTAGATGATGGAGTTACTAATCTCACCAATGGGGGACCAGAATCCCCAAATTGTAGTCAAGGGAGTACTAAATAAACATTGTGAAATAAACACACACTATATCACATTAAGAATAAACTCAATAAGGAGGAACCATACCATGTATCACAGGGGATAACTGACCCCTGTATAGTACCCATGACTCATCAAGATTAATTGATTACTGACATCCTCATGGAATTTAAATTTATGTTCAAATGAAGAGTAGTTTAGTCTCTTATATCCATGGAAGAATACAACCCTTAAAAACACACAGGAGGTACTCATATCATAATGAGAAGTGTAAATGTGTCAAAAGATTATATACCCCTCCCATAAATGATATGTTTATTAACATATGGAGAGGTACCACCAAAAAAATTTAATTGAACCCCATCAAATATTTTGAAAAGTAAAAACCACGAAAGATGGAGGACCCATACTTTATCTACTATGGAAGTACGAACTCCAATTTAATATATGGGGAATGTATCTTTTTGGGATTAAGGTAATATGAAAATATTTTCAAATAATGGTTTTACATGACAACATAATTTAATCAGTGACTCCATATCTTGGGGGTATCAAACTCCATAATAAACACTGGGGGTACCCACACACGATAACCTATAGGACCCTTATATTGTTACCACCACCCATCATGGAGGACCAATTTCCTGACTCAGTTTGGAGTACCAAAACGAAAAATCCACTCTTTAGAGATTATAATGTAGCATAAAATGTATACATGAAAATTTATCTCAAAAAAAATAATTTTATTTGAATATATGAGTTTTTTACAATACAACTTTAATCATTCATTATAATCTATAACAAGTTAATATTGTTCTACACAAAACACAGACTTGGCTTGTGTTACTTAAAATATTAAATTTCTACGAGACATTTTTTTAATTTAATGACATACTAACTTCCTATGACTAAAATATAGTAAATTGAATAGTGATAAATAATTTTTAAATATTGATTATAATGTTTATATATAAATCATTCAGATTGATAATATGGCATTCAATTTTTAGTAAATTATTTATATTTTGGAAAATACTATATTACAATAAAACTAATTTTTATATAATTCTATAAATAATAATAATTTTAGTTTTAAGAAATTTTATAAATTTAAATTCTGAATAAATATCTGCTTTTAATTAAAATTTTCCAAATGATATTAGGGAGAATTTTTGAGTTTTTTATAAAAAAATTGATTTTTGGATGTACAATGAAAAATACTAAATATTAATTCAAAACTACTTATTCATAAAATTTATTTCTATTGATAAATTATATTTTAATTTATTTTTAATGTTTTATTATATCCATTATAAATAAATTTAACAAATTTATCTCATTGGAACTAATTTCACACTGAAATTGGATATAAAAACATACAAATCATTTAAACCATTTTTCTTAAATCCCCTACTGTCACGACACGTATGTGTGATTAATTTTAAATTAATTTCTGCCAATTATGTGATTTTAATTCTGAAATAATAGATACCATATTTCATTCATAATAATCTATAATATAAACTAATTTAAATTTATTTTTTACCATAAATATTAGTGAATGTGATCAAAATTAACTTCATCGATTAAGAGATAAATTAACTTAATGATGGACTAAAAATTAAACTTATGGAAAAAATATCCTATAAACGTTTCCAAAATAAATTGAATATTAATATTTTGACCCTATACCACATTTTATCAGGTTTATACCATTATCTGATTCACTTGACTTAAAAAACACCTTGGTGAAAAACTCTAGTCCAATATGTATAAGATTGACACTTCTCCAACACTAAAAAAAGGTACTCACCCAATCCACTTATTCACACATCTCAAACCATTTGGCTAGAAAAAAAATCTATATTAATATCATCCCATGATCCCTACTTTCATATTATAAACCTCTCATTAGAATTAAATCCATCGAAGGAATCCCTTTTGTGAAAATCAAAATCAGTTACCAAAAGTAGAGGTAACATCCTTTCTAAAGCTCTTATGTTTTATTTTCATTCTATCCCACTCATGAATTAAAATTTCATGATTATATAAGATTATTAGTTTCACCAATATATTTATGTGTTTTTATTTTATGGTTTATATGTACACTTAAACACAATTCCATCAAATGGGTATCGAACTTACCATTTTTGGGCATGGTGAACTATAACCTCACCAAATGATGTACTTCGTTTATCCATTACCACCTATCATGGTTGGTAATGAAGATGAATTTATTATATTATGTATATGATATTTAGGTTTAATTTAAAAATATTTAATTTTTATATAAAATAAAACTTCCTGATTTCCATTTTGAGAAAAAACAATAACATCATTTATCAACATTTGGACTACTACCACCTCAATGAGATGTGAATCATTGACACTTTACATTGAATATATTAACGATGGTTTTAATAAAACTATATCAAATATATGGATATTTAATGCTAATATAATGATAATATATATATACATATATTTTATTTTCACTCTCTTCTAAAATGATAATTAAATGGAAACATCGTTCATTCATACGTACAACCTACAATCTCTATGAATGATGTATTCCATTTCATATTTATGTCATTTTTATAAATTTTTAAATATTTATATACTAAATATATAAGATAACTATTTATCAATTAAAATTATGTAAATAATTAAATCATAATCTAGGTAATAGGATTTAGAATAATTAGTCAAAACATATATGAAAAAATAAGATACTACCAAAAGCATAACATTGAAATTGAATTTTTAATGATAGGGAAATATAAAGACATATATAAAATTATATATAATATTATGGTTGTATGGTATATTTATAATTTAAATATATTTATTTTACAAAAGTATTTAATAAGTAAAATTAAATTAAATATATAATGAAAGAGGATTTCTAGTCTCACTTTTATTTCTATGAGATTAAAGTCATATTCACAAATAATTTATTTTTTCTGGTGTATATACTTCCCATGAATATATTATATGATTTTTATAATTAAATTTTAGCATACATAAATATCCATTTTATTATATCTCTTTCATGTGGTTTACAAATCAATAGTTACAAAATCAGAAAATTAGTTTCTTCACAATTTTCTTCCTTGAGACACATGCCATAATATGCACACATGATATTTCATGTGGTGTATACACTTGTCTTGGAAATATTATTGCATGAATATTATTCATTTCATGATATAATGAATTTCATGTAATTTCATTTTTTATATGGGGTGTATGATTCAAATTTTCCAAGTGGGACGAGTTTATTTAAACAATATAATTATTTATTACGATTATTTATGATTATGTATCTATTGATTCAAAATTATGATCCATATCTCAAGAACACTCAAAAAATATTTTATCCATTGGTTATTAATAATTTATTAATATGTTGACACCATTTTACAATATTTTGTTCTTAATACAATAAATAAAATTTCTTGAAGAAAATATCACCACCTTTATCTCTTCGATCAAAAATCTATTTTATTTTTATCATTATGCTTTAAAAATTGAATTCGACATTATTTTTAAAAAAATTGGTTTTTATGATAAACTAATGGAAAATTATTTTAAAAGTTTTTATGGTTTAAAATATTCCATATTATGTTTTTGAATCTATTTTCAATGAAAAATGTTTTGAAAAAAATTATTCATCTTTTAAAAAGATATTTTCATTGAAAAAAGTATATTTTTATAATGAAATGTTTTTGAAATAACTATAAAAATTATTTCTCATCTAACATAAAATCCATTGTTGTTACTATTGAATTTATAGGAAAATTATCCAAATATTACAATCATATTATATCGTTTATGGGTTTATGCATTGATGATATGATTTTTATTAAACCCACTAGAATATCATGGGTTATATGTTTATGAATACAATTCCTCATCCATGGGTTTTATAAATTTCAAACCTGATTATTTTCCAAGGTTATGATCTGATGTAATGATAATGAAACCTATCTATTTCCAACAGGTAATGATTTGAATAGATGATTATGACACAAATTTTATTTCATGGGTTATGATATGACTGTATATGATATTTTAGAACATGTAAGCATGATTTCATTATGATATGGGTGGGAATTATATCCTCCTATAATTAATTGGTTAATAATTATTATCTTATGTGATATACATGGTTGGAATGGAAAGTGAACTCAATTTATTAAAATAATTTTTCCACTAAGATGGTCTTGGGAGTGAACCCTGAATACTAATATGGTCATGGTAGTGAACAATGAATTTAAATATGGTATTTGGATTAAACCTATACCACAAATATGGTAATGTAAGTGACCCCTTGACTAATTTGAAAATCATTTTATATGACTATATGTCTACCAAAAACACTATTTCTTATTCCTATGATTTTCACTCATGGATTATGCACATGATTACCTTATGATTCATTTCATATTAAATACCAATATTTATTCTATGATTCATGTTAATGAAAATTTTAATATAGGGTAGGATCATATAATTTCATGATGACATTCTCATGGACTTATGATCATGTATAACCTTACATATCGCATTTTGTTTACCCTTATTGATCATCTGATCTTACCCATTTTTTATGTTTCCTTTTCCCAGTTTATGAATATATGTAATATTAATGATATATCTAATAATAATTATAGTAAATGAGAATATAGTGTGATATAATGTAGATCAATTATATACTAGTTTTTATCTATCAACGTGTCTAGAGTCAGTAAACTAATATGCTTTATCGGCATCTTTTTGTGTAATGTTCTAACTATTCTGAAAAAAAGATGTGTTGTGAATGTATAAAATGTGGGAACCTCTATAGTTGTTATCATAGAAAATTTTATTTGAAATTTAGAATCATGGATGATAAAAACACAGTAAAAACCATAAATAAATTTCTATGTATAAGGATAAGGATAATGAAACATATAAGAAAATTCTCTTGAATTTTGGTACATGATAAAGTAAGTGGTTTCCTAAAAATTCATATGCGACTAGATACTACAAGGGAATGTGGCTATGGAATGGATTTTCAAATGGTTAGTAACCCCAAAAACACCATATTGAACTTAACAAGATTGTGAACTGGTGAATAACAATCGGCCTTGCTATAGTCATGGTTTGATAAAATTGAGGGATATGCTTTGGGAATTTAGAAACTCATCACAATCCATAATGAAGGGTTTAAATATGGGTTGTCTATGAATAAAATAGGATAATACTTTGGTATCATAGATTAAATAATTTTTCATATCATTGAAATCTTATACATGGTTTTTTTGATTTTGTGCTTCCAGACTATGAAAATTGTTTCTCAATCTATTATTTTTGGTTTCAGGGATTAGTTGGAACCCAAAAGAACAACATTAATTCTAATTGAAATAGAAAATGAAATTATTTCACTCCTTAGAATCTGAATTATAAGGATGATGGAATGGAAATTTTCATTTATTTTCTTTCCAAACATTCTCTGTCTATGAATATTGGTGATCTTAAAAACGAGAAAAGGAGGGAAAAACATTCAGTTGAATCCTATATCAGGAAACATCCACCTTCATTCAACGGTTATTATGATCCATTTACTGGTGAACAATGGATCAATACCACAAAATTGATATTTTATGTTCTCTAAAGATTGGAACATGAGAAATCCATTATGGATTTTTTTAAAATAGATGGTTAATCATTCAAGTGGTGGTTTTTATTCAAGAATCTGGGCTGTAAAAATAAATTAAATCAATGGAGTGGGACGAGTTCATAATTTTTTTCATGAAAAATTACATTATTCATGTTCTTCATATGTAGATGGAAAATATAATTGCAAAAAAAAAAGATCAAAGAAATTTACCATCTTATAGTTATTTTATATAGTTTGAATAATAATAAAAATCACATATAAGGCTTTAAAAATTAAGAGAGAATGAAATATGAGGTATTTCTAAATGTTAAGGAACATATAATAACTTAATAGTAACATGATCATTGGAATAGTAATATAACCCTTAGGAATAGTAAACTGACCAATAGAATAGTTATGTCATCAATGAAATTATAAATAAAATTTAAACATCCTATAAATGAAAACTAGATATAATTATTTCTGAGTTTATGTAAATAAATTATATGAAAATAATAATTTTTTGTAGGTATTTTTATAAATATTTAAAGTTTATATTAAATTTTTATATAATATAATGACTTAGAAGAAAAATATTTTTCATAACATACATTCATAAATTAATATTTTCACATCTTATAATTGTAAGATACATTTATTAGACCTTAGTTTATTTTTAAAGTGTCATAAAATTGGTTATAATATTAAATTGCTTTTAATAAATAATGATTTTAATTAAAAAAACTTCATATTGATCCAATTATTCTCATATAATGGAATGTATTTTTGAATTGTACACAGTAAATTATTATTTGGTTTAATTTTTTTGATTTTTCTAAAGTACATGAATTTTTTAAGAGTAGTAAAATTTGATAATTTTTTATAAATGTTAAATACATAAATTATTGAGTTATAGAGGATGTATATATGATTTAAGAACATTAATATCTAACTAAACTTAATTATTTTAATATATTTTATGATTATTCTCAATCTACTCATAGTATTGAAACCAAATTATAATAAAATGAATAAAATTCTCAAAAAACAACACTCCCTTCCACTATATGTACCACCCCACCACCCCTTCTCCCCACAGCTTCCATGATTTGTGTCCTGTCAAATTTATACCCCATACTCATCACAACCACCCCAAACATACAATATCTTTTTTTCTCAAAAAAACCAAAATCAATCCCCTTATGGAAGTTCTCATGGAGGAGTATTCAAGAGGTAAAAACCCTATTTCATATCCTTTATTTTTTTTATCAATTTCTTTAATTTTATAAACCATACCTCACGCACCCTATCAATATAGAAATGATAAATATAGTATCATTTAAATAGATTAATTATATAATATTAATGGATTATTTATCATTATACTCATCTCTATCTCTATCTCTTTTATTCAATAAATGAAAACATCACCAGTGATGTCTTAATTTACCTACATCAAAGACGATGCAATATAATATTCATTTAGGCCCTTCAATTCTGGTCATAGAACCATTTTTATGGTTAAACCATATTATAATATATTTATTATAACCTATTTAACATTATGGTAATATTATATATAAATTAGGTTCATTAGTAAAAAAACGTGTTTGTGATGATTGAAAAAAATGCCAAAATAATCTAAACAATTATCACTAACGTCGTATCATATCAATAATCATCACCCAAAGAAACCATATGAATTATAAAAAAAATTAATTATGTTAATTAAAAACATATAACTTCATTTTGGTGTATCTACTCCAATTTACATGAACATTCATACTCATATAAAAGTTAATCAATCAATAAAACAGAAGAAATGAATGATCCTGAAAAAAATTATATCTTATAAGTAATTAAAAATATTGTTAGAGAAATTACTAAAATTTAATAAATAATATATATACATATATATTAATGGTAATTAATTTATTTATTACTAAATCTATTTTCATGTTATTTGACATTAAGGTCACATTCAGAATACTTTTGGACATAAACTAAGGGTTTCTTCCTGAACCTCTATTTTCATTCATGTGGTGATTTCTCCCTCTTTAAACCAATGTAATTCCTAATTATTTTTATATAATTATTCTATATTCAGTTTATATGTGACAAATTCACGTATCCATAAATTTTCATATTTATTTTATGGGAAATTTAAGTTTTATAAGGTTCTCATCTTACTTCATCCTATCACACAATCCTGATTAAAGGGAACTTCTCAATTTTTTACCCAATATCAAGTACCATCCATATTTTGTTATAAGACACAATTTTTTTTAATAAAATAGCTAATTTTTTCTTGAGAAAGCACATTTATCCATTTTGTTTTTATATAAATAATTACGAAAAATACAAATGATTTTTCTAAAAGAAATCTTCTCTAAAAAGTAAAAAATTTATTTATCTAAGGATATCCTTGTTGATTTTAATAGATTATTTTAATCTATTTCAAAAAATCATCCTGATTTTATACATTATTCATATGTATATCTTATTATTATGAAATAAAAATATTTATTAAATGGTTAATGATTAGTTTTATGGTAAATGTGTTACATTGATACCATTCAACATACTATTAAGAATGGTTAGTTATTATATTTTCACAATGGGAAAACTTATTCACATTTCATATATATATGTTTTTTATGTTTAAAACCCTTCATATAATAAATTCATTGGATTTAGTATATGATGAGAGGGGCCCTCTATATCCCCTAGATGCATCCGTTGTCCCCATAAGAAAAACTATACTAGGTTTTTACCAATTAGGTACAATGTCTAGGCTGACGCCTTGCCGGTATGTTTATGTTATAAGGAATTATATATTCACTCATTAATAAACTATTAAATAATATTAAATGTGATTATTTTACTAGTATAATAGCCATGTTTATTTATTATTATAGAATTATTTAATCATCTTTTATTCCTTCCATATTATCCTCAAGATACTATTTTATTTCATTATTGTTTTCGTTATTCAACATGCCTTATTGTATATATTTATTTATAAAAGATTTAACTGTATAGATTTCCCTCACTGGGAATATGAGATCACCCCTTTCTTTTTATTTATTTTTTCTATAGGTTGTGAAGATGTATATTATGACTAACTTGTAGAATTAATCGTGGATTTTCTTGGTATTTCCAATGTTATTTCTATGTTATAATTCCTTTAAAGTTGTAACATAATCTTCATTAATGTAATATGGATTCCAAAACTACTAATATAATTATTTATTTGGTATTAGAGTCTTGTATATATACCAATGTATTTATGTAAGGAAACAGCTTCAGGCAATTCAGGTTGGGGTATCTGCGGTTTGTATCAGAGGAATATGAGTAAAATCCATGGAAAATATATTTAGAAATAATAAATTAGGGAATATAACCCTATTATATAAATTGGGTCTAAGAATATTAAAAACCATAGAAATTTTTATGGTATAAATTATGTGGTTTGTTATAGTAGTACTTCTCTATCTTGATACTACATGTGGGCACAATTCTACCGTATATGTACATAGGTGTAAGAAAACCAATAAGATGTCCTGGTCATGACTCCAGGAAACTCAGTATACAAAAATCAGCCTTACTACACAATTTTTTTGGAAATAATAGGGTATATTCATAGGATAATTCACATTTTAATTAAAACCCATTATGAATTATTTAAAAGAAAATAAATTCTCAGTAAAACCATTTTTATGATTATGGGATTATCTCTACAAAAAATTTCAAATTATGTTATGTGTTTTTCTAGTTCAAGAATATGGATTATGATTTATAACATAATTTAGTTTATTAGGTTATATATAAAAGGATCCTAATTAAGGGAATGTAAATTATATCAATGCAAATAATCTATTTTTGGATTTCCAAAATATTAAAGATAATGATTTTGCAACTAGATATGAAACTTTCAGTGGATAACTTATATCTATACATGGACATCTGATATAGTTTTTAAATTTTAACCATTCCTATATAGAGAATCATATTATAAAACATGGTGTAACAATGTTAAATGGATTTATGTTACCACAACCTCTATAGTATAATGGGACACCAAACCCAATTATAGATATGTATTGGATATGTTCCGTACAGAAGATTTTTTACACTTTGGTAAGTAAGGAAAGGTAGAATGATTTCATGGAAGTATATCATTTATCAAGAGATACATATCAATGGTGTTCATTAATTCAAAACACGAAGGAGGAGGGAAAAATATCTAACATGTAATATATAGATTTCATGGAAAATTTCATTGAAGAATATTTCCCACATGAGCAGACATTGGATATGAAGAGATAATTCTTCAATCTGAGGAAAAAAAGAATGGTAATATTATTATGTATGAATCCAAATTTACAAGGTTAGCGAGGTATGATTTAGATTATATATTCATTACAAATAGAAATAATGGTTGATTAATTGATGGGGTTCAAACCATTTCTCTATTGGTAAGTAGTATCCAAACATTTCTCATTATATAATGATATAGTCTCATTTTCTGTCAAGATAGAAAAATAATACACAATGACTTAGGAATTTAATGGAAATCAAGATAATAAGAGGGAGGGTAAACAATTTTTTAAAAAAAATAAAAAAATGGAATATAGAAAGAGTTTAATTTACATCCTGGGATAATTTTGGGAAGAAACACCATGGTACTTTTCCTAAGGGAATACATGTTTTATATATGTTTGGGGAAAAAGGTCACCAATCCTCTGATTAAAAGGGGAATAAAGAAACTACCAATAGTCAATTATATAATAGAAATGAGAAGGTATATTATGAAAATTAATGTCCTAATCATTATTGAAATATTCCCTAATAGAGGAAAAGGTATAAATGATAAGTATATGTGGTCACCACTATTGATGTTCAAATTACTAATGCTGTGGTGGCAGAAACATTAGTCATTTTATGAAACTTATCCAATGATTTATTGTAATCTATATCATCACATTATTTTATATCTTCTTAGTTTTCAAGGAAATTATACATTTCCAATTTGATTTAATTAAGTATTTTTACGTCAAATATCCTAAGATAAGTCTCAATGAAACAAATAGATGATGGAAAGACCGTGTTATGTTAGATAAATGTGATTAACGTGCTGAACATTCTATCATTTCTATGATTGACATTGATATAATCTTCAAAATGTAATATCTTCCAAAATATGATGTAAAAATATATTGTAAGATGAAAGAAATTATTACTTGTGAGGAAGATGTTGAATCCTTTCTCCATAGGGAAAAAATCACATCATCTAAGTCATATTGGAATCCACCTCGAATATATTTTCTAAATGAAATTATTAGGGATAAAGATAAAAGACCATCTATGCATGAGGAATGAAATATACAAATTGATTATTTACCTATTGGGAAGGAATATATTTATGTATTTCCTTAGTATTTACTAAGACGTCCTCAAGAGTGGGAAGTTGAGTTCTCTATTTATTTAATTCATTATGTGAGACCTATATTAAGGACTCCCTGTAAAATGGACATTGTGGAATTATTGGTGCTAAATAAACAACTAGAGGAATTGACTGATACGGTCTTTATTCACCCATGTGTTTTTCCATGGGGAGGACCTATTCACTTTTTTCAAAAAGATAGATGGATCCATGTGGTTGTGCATTGACTATAGATAAATCAATGAAATTAAAATAATGAACTAGTATCCCATTCTTTGTATTGATGATTTATTTGATCAAAAATCATGGAGATCAATATTTTTCAACGATTGAACTTCGATTTGGATATCATTAGTTGAGTGTAATAAAGGATGATTTTTGAAATGTAGTGTTTAGAACAAGGTATCGACCTTATGAGTTTATATGAAATCCATTTTTATTGACTAACAATTATTATTTATTTATGGATCTCATGAATAGACTATTGAATGAATATCTTCATGAGTTTTTATGGTAATTGTTGATGATATATTGATATACTTAGAAATATATAATGACCATGAGAAACAATTATGGGTTGTTCTATATACTCTTATAATAAACGAGTTATATGAGAAGTCAAAAAAATATTAATTGTGGCTTCACTAATTTTACTTTCTTATCCATATTGTCGTTAAATATTGAATCATAGTAGATATTGTAAATAAAAATTAAGTCCATTAATTTCCTACACTAATGAGCATAACCAATATATATAGTTTAATTGGTTTAGTATGTTACTAATGGTGTTTTATTTATATTTTTTCCCTGATTAACTGACCAGTTAACCTAGAATACTCCTAAAGGGTTTAAGATAGAATGGGAAAAAGAATTTGAGGAATGTCTAGAAGAATTGAAGTGGATATTATTGAATATTCCAATATTAAATCTACCATCATTAAATAATGAATTTTTGATTTATAGTGATGAATCAAAAACAATTTGATTTATCCACATGAAAAATGATTGAGTTATTGCCTATGAATCAAGGGAGTTAAAAAATCATAAACAGAACTTTAAAAATCATGATATTGAGTTATTAGCTCTAATATTTCCTATGAATATATGGAATCACCATATATATGGTTATATATGTGATATATATACTGATCAAAAGATTTTAAAATATATATTCTCAAATAAATAACTCATAGTGAAGAAGAGTTTATGGATAAAGATATTCAATGATTATGATTGTTTAATACTCTAAAACCCAAGGAAGGATAATAATGAAAAAAGTGCACTGAGTAGGAATGATAAATTATTAATAAATAAAATGAATATTGTTAAGGATCCCATGTACATGGATCTAGAAAATATGTATATGGGAATTTTCATGGAATGTGAAACATAATTACTTTTTTAATTGGTTTCCCATCAAAATTTAATGAAAATTATTGAAACATCTTATTCTAATGATGATAATCATAATAATAAAATTAGTTCTATGAATCATGGGATGTTAGAAGACTGCATTTATGAAGACGGAATTATAAAATTTGGGATGAGGCTATGGGTTCCCTATATAACTTAGATAAAAGTGAGTTATTAAATGATGCCCATAAATCAAATTTCTATATACACCCTCATCTCCCTAAAATGTTCATATATTTGAAGGATCATTTATGATGGGACAATATGAAGTGGGAAATTGATGATTATGTATCACGTTGTTTATTATGAAAATATGCGAATACAAAAATAAATCATTGGAGAGCAGTAAAAAAATTAATTCATATTTGTACATGGAAATGTGAAGTCATTTTAATTGATTTTTTGAACTGTATTACCAAAAAAATCCATGAAATAGTGATCAAAAAAGGGTAATTGTTGATCAACTTAATATATTATCACATTTCCCTACTATAAATAAATATTTTCCCTAGGAATTATTTGCATGACTATATATTAATATTTTTAGAAGACTCCATGGTGAACATATTTGTCACACCCATCATTTGTGATGAGTCTCGTTTGTAATTTTTATTTTTATTTTATTTTATTTTTATGTTATAATTTTATCTTATTATAATTGTTATTATTATTTTTATATGAAATGTGGGCTGAGCCCGATTGTGTTTTTGCGCTTTTGCGCTGATAAAGAAGATTTTTGGCCTTGACAATACTCAGTGTACCACGGTCGAAGCCGTGTGGCCTCTCCTGGGACGCTGCGTGACCTCGCCCAGCTCGACGCATTGCCTTCCCAATGTGCAAGGAAGATAAAAATTATGCAATGAATAATAAGATGAGAATACAATGAAATTTGAGACTGTGTGACTCGGGAGAGGCACATTTTTGAAACTGGGCGGCCTCTCCTCATCCGTCGAGCGACCCACTAATGTTCAATTAATTAAATAAATATGTTAATAATAATAACAACATAAAATTAATATGTGGAAAAATTAAATGTTAAAAATGCATTGGTTTAATAATATGTCTTTTAGTGATAATAATATTATGGTCTTAGTTTAATAATATAATTAACAATAATAATAATATTATTATTATTGGATTTAGTTTTTTTTTTTATTTTTATTTTTTCTTTTTCTTTTCCTTATATGTGTTTAGGGTTTACAGTCCCTCCCCTTACCCCTTTTCCCATCGTGCTCGGTCCACCGCACCCCTCCCCCATTTCTCCTTTCCTTTTTTTTCACTGTCACACCATCCCCTTGGAGCACTGTGCATCACTCTGATATACGCTGAAGGACGCCACCGGACTCCTCCTTCCGGCCTGAATTCCCCGACTAGTCCGCTACGCACCCTTCCTTTACCCTCACCGGCCTACCTGGTGCACCATGCTCGATCTGACAGTTCACGCAGGCTATCCCCTTGTCCGGCTGGCCGACTTCTCTCCTACCGGTGCTTTTCCTCCAAATCGCGACCCCCTGTTTCCCCCTCCTACCCTCTACACCACGCCCTTGATCCCCTCTTGTCATCTTCGACGACCGCCCGACTCCCTAACACCCTTCCTTGGTCTAGCGAACCCCAGCACCCCCTCTCCTGGTCCGGCAAATACTAGCATGCCTGAACCCCGGCTAGGCACTTGCGTCGTGCCCTATCCCCCGCTCAGACCTGCGCAGACCCCCATCCGGCCACCCAACATGGTTATTAGTGTTCCGTTTTTCTTTTTTTAATAATTTCATTGATTTATTTGTTTTACAGCGTTTTAGGTTGTGTTTAGGGTGTTTATATATTGGCTCTTTTTGGGTTTAATTTGGTGGTTTGGGGGAATTTTCCATGTTTTGGATTTGCACTAGGTTGTTAGAGGTGTAGTTGGCGTGCGATGGTCATTATACACTATGTTTGTGAAGTCCTCTACACTCAAGGTAGGTGGTTCCACTCATAATTATTGTTTGATTAATTTATTTGTGAGTTGAATTAATTCATCATATTATTTAGTTAGATTGCATGGTGCGAAGTGGTTTTATTTTATTCCCTTGAAATCTCATATGCATTGATTTGTTATTAATGTGTTTTTGTGATATTAGTGAGATTTTTTGGAAACACATGTCAAACTGGTTTAGTGTTTTCTAAATTGTTATGTTTTTCATTAAATGATATTTGTGGTGCAAATAATGTTTCGATATTATTACGTCGTGTTTTTGGTTCAAAAGTGGCATTTTAAATAAAACCAAATTTATCATTAGTGAAACATTATTTCATCATTTTTGAGCACTTGTGTTAAAATACACAAACGGTTTCTTTCTAATTGGTGTAAGTGGTGTGGATTGAACTCATGATGTGGTGTTGTGTGTGTTTGGTTACGAAAGATGGTTTGGTTGGTTTTGTGTGTAAATTTATGCTCTACTCTTCAAATTTTTTTATTAAAAATCTAAAATGTTTTATTAAATAGTTATTAATTGTGAAAGTTGTTTTAATTGGTCGTGTAAGAAATGCATATTGAGTTTTGGAACATTTTAGTATGTGTATTATTTAAAATGGCTTCTGTGTGTGCGCATGGTGGTTTTTGGTGTGCGTGATTTCATGCTTGGATTGAGTGTATGATAATGACATTTGGTATGAACATTGAATTACTTGAGCAAAAACAGGAAGCCTGGGTACTAGATGGGCAGACTAGACTAGCGTGCTAGTGATACAGGAGTGGCCTCGGCACAGTTTCACTTAGTAGGATTGACGTTTACAACAATAACTAAACATTGGATGATGACTGGAGATAACTAAGGTAAGAGGTGTTTTCCTACCAGTGGCTCGTGTACGGGAATGTGTGATATGGTTCACCGAGACGTGAGGTTCTAGGGTCCCACTTCTCGCTACTATCCTTAGGATCTTTCCCATGTATTGTGCTCTTCCTCTGCTTTCTACTCACCATCCGCACACTGTGTGATGTTGGGGTTACCAAGAAATGTGTGTGTGTGAGAGTACGTGTGTGCATGCGTCTGTGTATTTGCATGTGTGTGTGGGAGTGTGTGTGTCTGTGTGCATGCGTGTGTGTAAGTTAATTTAAGTTGTTTTTCTTTTAGAGAAGTTTCCCCTTAAAAACTGTTTTCATTAAAAAAAATTCTTCAAACACTTATTTATTTTTATTCTGTTAAATTGAAAATGTATTTGTATTTTAATAATTATGCGTGGAACCTTTTTTCAGTGGAATCCTACTGGGCTTTTATCTCACACCCTACATACAACCTTGGGTGTATGTAGATTCTGTTTCTTTTGCACTCCGGGTTGTGACTTCGTGCTCAGCGATGGTGGTTCTGGTGGCTGTTGTTCTTCGTGTGCAGGTTGGTGTTGGTATCATGGGGATGCAACTTCTCGTGTCGCATGAGGTTGGTTTTGGAGTTTATTTCTTTATTCTGGTTGTTGTTGATTTTGGGTTTTAACTGAATTGTAGACCTAAAACTGTTTATAGTTTAGAAGTGTGTTTGGTAGCCTGTTTCTAGTTTCAGTTTATTTATCTTGTTGGTTGTTTTATATCTTTTATTTCGGGTAAAACCGTTCCCACTTGTTAATCTTGATACCCAGGCACTTGTGCCAGCCCGAGGGGGATCGGGAACGCCCTTCGGGCCTTCCTGCAGACCTGGTCGGTCGCTGGGTCGGATGGCGACCCGGCCTGGTTCGTGACAAAATGGTATCATAGGGAAAGGTTTTCTCTCTTGGGTCGTTTTATTTTGAGATAGAGTTAGAGTAGACCAAAATTAAGGTTGTCTGATCTCAACGTTCTAGATACAAGCAATGTGCCTGGCTAGCACACCTCGTGGCAGGAATCGAGTTACCAACGTAAGTTGAGGTTTTTCTGAGTCTTTGGTTCTTGCTGTTAATCTTGTCTTGGGGAAATGAAAAGGTAGTAGGGTCAGTGGTTCCAGTGAGCTCGCAGGGCATGGATATCCAAGCGGATCTAGGGACGCTATCCTATAATACCCTCCATGGCGGTGGCATGACTGGTGTATGGCTTCCAACCATATGTTCCAGTCACCCGCTGACCCAAGTTTTCTCTTGTGTCGTTTCTCGTCTCTTTATTTTAGATTCATGGAAATTTGGATTTTAAGTAAAAATGTTTTGGTTTTGGAAAATATTTTCAAATGAAGTGCTTTAAAAATGAAATGGAGTGTGAGGTTTGAAAAGTGTGGTTTGGATGTTTTGGTTTTAAAAAATGGAAAGGTTTGGTTTTTATCTTTGGCTCTCCCATGAGAAACCACATGCATGAGTGTATATGAAATGGGAAATGGTTAATGGCATGAGCGGATGAGTGCCTGGATATACATGAGGTGGGTGTCGGTGTGGCATTGGATCATGCATGTGTGAGGCCCATGGGACACCATCGGTGTTTGTGCAACCCATTGGTTTTTCTTATTTTCAAAATGTTTTGTTAAAGGAAAATTTGGTGTTTTTAAATAATTGGTGATTTTGTGGTGTGTTCTTGTATTTTTGAAAGGTTGGATGTGAGACATTTTCGGTTCAGAATCCTTTTTGACTAAATTGTGTCTTGAGTTTGGATTCTTTTTTTTTAATTTGGTATACAAGCATGTAGTTTTTGTTTTCTTTTGAAATGTGCTTCGAGAAGCCCTTGCAGTGGTTCCCCCTGCACATTTATTGTTCTCTTGTGGTATGTCTTGACCATCATACCTGTTTGATTGGGTCCACAATTCTCCTTCTTGGCTAGTGTATGCCCCAATAAAGAGTTATTGTGCGAATGACGTGTGTCCATAGATAGTTCGTCATTGGCTGACCCTCTAGTTGACTAAAATAAGGGATCTCCCTTTTGGGTGATAGTGCTAAGTCTTATCCTTTCTCCTTTCGGTTAAGTAGATCCTCTCACAGCGGGATGACATATGCGAGGGGAACTGAAGGGAGATTCGGTCTCTTTGAGATGTCTGAGTCGTCAGGTATGAGGTTTGACACCGATGTGTCTGAAGGTCCCCTGGAAGCAATGAATGGAATTTCAGTGGGGAAGGGTGAAGGCAGTTCAGATTTATTGGTGTTGACCAATGTCTTGAAGGGATTTTAGTTCTTTTATAAGCCGTAATGGTCGTGGTTGGGTGACATCTTGTAGCGTGAGGTCCATTTGATATTCAACGGTTGTTTGAAAGCAGTAAAGGAGACTCCAGTGGGGAAAGGTTGAAGCAGCTTTGAATGGTCGGTGATGACCACTATTCTAAATAACCTTTGTTCCTTCGTTGGTTTCGTTTTTGAAAAGGGTCTACGTTAGGATACTAGCTTGGAATACCAAGTTGTATGAGGCTTCTATGGTCGTTTGTAGGAATCGCGTGTTGTTCAAGGTGTGATTTAATGTCTTTCTCAACATAATGTTTCTCTCGACAACAACGATCGTGCTCGGTGATGATTTGTGGGGTTATTTTCACATCCAGTGTGATAAAGGGTGATGCATTTGCAACATTTCAGCTCTTGTGTTGGTGAATGTTTCATGTATGATCAGTTGGATGTTTTAATGTGTTGTGTTTTCTGGTGTTGTCTCTGTTGTAGTGTGGTTACGTGTGACACAAAAAGGAGAAACTCAGTTCAGGAGTATTCCATGCCTGACTGTGATATAGAGGATGCTTCAAACATCTGGGTTCCAGCCATAGGCCTCGGAGTAAAGCTGGAACGTGGTCAGGAACCCCGTGAGTGTATGGGACCCCGACATTATTTTTGGCATTAGTGTGGAACGTGAAAGCAGCTTAAATTGTTTTCTATGGTTGTTCCATTTTGAACGAACCGTCTGGTTGCGTATGGTTTTTAAGACCATGTGGAGGTGTGTTCATCTTGTTGCCTTAAAGTCTTGGGGGTTGCGTCCCATTGGATGCAATCGATTTAGTGGTCCTTATGGGTGTTTTTTGAGTAAATCTGTCTCAAATATGAATAATGCTCTTCCAAAAATGTGGAAATGATGGTTTGTCTTGGGTCATGCTTTGACGCCCCAGTAGTCGGGCCCCGCCCTCCCTGCCCCTTGTGGTGGGGTGTTTAGACACCATCGAGAATTTTATTTTCAATGTTTTGTATCGTCTTTTCATTCTAGTGGCGGTGAGACCCACGATGGGTCTCGTACAAAGGTCTCTGGAATAAATTGGTGTGGGCCTTTCCTCAATGGTGAGGAGTCCGCCTGGACCTCCCCATGTTGGTTTTCTAGTCTTTCATTAGGAGTTGGTATGTTCTTAATGGTGGGGAGAGCCACATTGGGTCTCGTACGAATGTCTCTAGAATGAATTAGTGCTGGACTTTTCTTTAATGGTGTGGAGTCCGCTCAAATCACCCCATGTCAGTTTTCCAGTCTCGTCTTGAGCGCCAGCGATTTCCTAATAGTGGGGAGCCCCTTGGGCCTCCCCATGATGATCTTTTTCTCATGTTTTTAAATATGGCTTGGTGATAAGTGATAAGGGTGTTCCTTGGACGTGGTTTGACCTTGTTTTTTTCATTCTAATCAAATGGTGTGGTTTTCATTTAAAAGTTCATGAGGAATTTTGTCTTGTAAAGCTGATTTACGTGGGTACGAGGGCTCATCTTCTTAAACAATCAACTGGAGGCATTCTGACTCTTTGGGGCGGGCGACACATATCAGAATGTCTTTTTAGGGGTTTATTGAAGATGTTTTTGAGTCACTTTCTCTGAGCATGATTCTTTTGCCTCTTTTGGCTTGTTTATTCGGGGATCATCTTTGATCCATAGTGGGGTAGAAACTTCTTTGAGTCTCAACCCTAGTTGTGGATTTCTGGGGATTGAAAGCTTTATAGTGGGGAAAATCTTCACACCTGACATTTTCACTGTGTCTCATTTCTAATTTTTATTTTTAATTTTAATTTTATTTTATTTTAATTTTATAATTTTATTTTCTTCTAATTGTTATTGTTATTCTTATATGAAATGCAGGATGAGCACGATTGTGGATTTGCGCTTTTTCACTGATAAAGAAGAGTTTTGGCCTTGAAAATACTCAGTGCACGGCGGTCGAAGATGCGTGGCCTCGCCTGGGACGCCGTGCGACCACACCCAGCTCGCCGCATTGCCTTCCCGATGATCAAGGTAGATAACAAATATGTGATGAATAATAAGATGAGAATACAATGAAATTTGAGACCTTGTGACTCAGGCGAGGCACAATTTTGAAACCGTGCGGCCTCTCCTCATCCATCGGGTGACCTACTAATGTTCAATTAAATAAATAAATTAATTAATAATAATAACAAAATAAAATTAATGTGTGGAAAAAATAAATGTTAGAAATGCGTTGGTTTAATAAACTGTGTTTTAATGATAATAGTATTATTATTTTCATGGTCTTAGTTTAAGAATATTATTAACAATAATAATAATATTATTATTATTCGAATTGTTTTTTCTTTCCACTATTTTTATTTTTTATTTTTCATTACCATATATGTTTTTATGGTTTACGGACCCTCCCCTTACCCCTTTTCCTGTCATGCTCGGTCCACCACACCCCACACCCCTCCCCCATTTCTCATTTCTTTCTTTTTTCACTATCACACCTTCCACATGGAGCCCTGTGCATCGCTTTTCTCTACATTGAAGGACGTCATCAGCCTCCTCCTTCTGGCCTGCTTTCCCCAGCCAGTCCGCTGCGCACCATTCCTTCGCCCTCACCGACCTCCCCGGTGCACCTTGCTCTGTCCAAAGGTTCGCGCACGCCATCCCCTTATCTGTCTGGCTGACTTCTCCCCTACTGGCGTTTTTCCTCCCAACTGCGACCCCATGTTTCCCCCTCCTACCTGTTGCTCCATTCCCTTGCTCCCCTCTTTTCATCTCTGGCGACCGCCCAACTCCCTAACACCCTTTCTTGGTCTAGCGAACCCCATCTCCCCCTCGCCTGGTCCGACAAACCCCAGCACGCCCAAACCCCGGCTAGGCACTTGCGTTGTGCCCTATCCCCCGCTCGGACCCGCGTAGACCCTCGTCCGGTGACCCAACCTGGTTAGTAGGGTTCAATTTTTCTTTTTATTTATTTATTTCATTTAATTATTTGTTTTCTAGCATTTTAGGATGTGTTTAGGGGGTTTATATATTTTCTCGTTTGGGGTTTAATTTGGTGGTTTTTGGGAATTTTCCTTGTTTTGGATTTTCACTAGGTTGTTAGAGGTGTAGTTGGTGTGTTGTGGTCATTGCGCACCATGTTTGTGAAGTCCTCTACACTCAAGGGAGGTGGTTCTGCTCATAATTATTGTTTGATGAATTTATTTGTGTGTTGAATTAATTCAGCATATTATTTAGTTAGTTTGTAGGGTGAAAAGTTGTCTTATTTTATTCTCTTGAGATATAATATGCATTGACTTGTTATTAATATGTTTTTCTGATATTAGTTTGATTTTCTGGAAACCCTTTTCAAGCTGGTTTAGTGTATTATTAATTGTTATGTTTTTAGTTAAATGATATTTTTGGTGCAAATCATGTTTCGATAATATTACACCGTGTGTTTGGTTCTAAAGTGGAATTTTAAATAAAACCAAATTTATCATTAGTGAAAAAATTATTTCATCGTTTGTTTTCACTTGTGTTAAACTACCCAAACTGTTTCTTTTTAATTGGTGTAAGTGGTGTGGATTGAACTCTTGATGTGGCGTTGTGTGTGTTTGGTTATGAAATAAGGTTTGGTTGGTTTTGTGTGTAAATTCATGCTCTGCTCTTCAAAAATTTGTTTATTAAAAATATTAAATGTTTTATTAAGTTGTTATTAAGGTTGCAAGTTTTATTAATTGGTCGTGTAAGAAATGAAGATTGAGTTTTGGAACATTATCGTATGCGTATTATTTCAAATGGCTTCTGTGTGTGAAAATGGTGATTTTTTGTGTGTGTGACGTCTTTCTTGGTTTGAGTTTATGATAATGACATGTGGAATGAACTTTTAATTACTTGAGAAAAAACGGGAATCCTGGGTACTAGGTGGGCAGACTAGGCTAGCGTGCTAGTGATACGGGAGTGGCATCGGCCCAGTTTCACTGAGCGGGATTGACGCTTACAACACTCACTAAACATTGGATGATGACTGGAGACCACTATGGTAGGAGGTGTTTCCCTACCAGTGGCTTGTGCACAGGAATGTGTGATATGGTTTACCAAGATGTGAGGTTCTAGGGTCCCACTTCTCGCTAGTATCTTTTGGGACCTTCCCATGTATTGTGCTCTTTTGCTGCTTTCTGCTCACCATCGGCACATGGTGTGACGTTGGTGTTACCATGAAAAGTGTGTTTGTGTGTGTATGTGTGTTGATGTTTTTGTGTGTGTGCGTGCATTTGTGGGTGTGTGTGTGTGTGTGCATGCATGTGTGTAAGATAATTTAATTTGTTTTCCTTTTAGTGAATTTTCACCTTAAAAACCATTTTCATTAAAAAAATTCTTTAAACAGTTATTTATTTTTATTCTGTTAAATTGAAAATGTATTTTTATTTTAATAATTAGACATGGAACATTTTCTCAGTGGAATCCTACTGGGATTTTAGATCACACCCTACATACACCCTTGGGTGTATGTAGATTCTGTTTCTTTTGCACTCCAGGTTGTGACTTCGTGCTCAACGATGGTGGTTCTGGTTGTTTTTGGTCTTCGTGTGTAGGTTTGTGTTAGTAGCTTGTGTATGAAACTTCTTATGTAGCATGAGGTTGGTTTTGAAGTTTATTTCTTTATTCTTGTTTTTGTTCATTTTATGTTTTTAGCTGAATTGTAGACCTAAACCTGTTTATAGTTTAGAAGGGTGTTTGGTAGCATGTTTTCAGTTTCAGTTTATTTATCTTGTTGGTTGTTTTTTGTCTTTTATTTCAGTTAAAACCACTCCCACTTGATAATATTGATACCCGAGGACTTGTGCCAGCCTGTGGGGATCGGGAATGCCCTTCTGGCCTTGTCGCGGACCGGGTCGAGCACCGGGTCAGATGGAGACCCGACCTTGTTCGTGATAGTATTTTAATTTTTTCAAGTTGTGATCTACAATTTACATCAAAATTGTGGAAAAGTCTTAAAATATCTATGGATACCATGATTTATTTGTTTACTTCTTATCCCCATCGAAATAATTGGTAGTTAGAAAAGACGATCTACACATTATACGATATGTTGATATCATTATCACATAACTTTCAAGGAATTTATGATCATTATTTACCATTCATTGTGTTTTTTATAATAATAGATTCCATTCAAGTATTCAAATAGAACCATATAATGCATTGTATAGAATGTGATTTATTACACCAACTTGATTGGATGATTTTGGTGAAAGGAAGCTTGTAAGACCAAATCTTGTGGAGGAAACAACTGAAAAGGTATGATTATTCAAACCCATATCAATGCAACTCAAAGTAGGAAAAATAGATATTCTAATAATTTAAAGACGTATTTGGAATTTCATGTAGATGACTAGGTTTTATCGAAAGAATCACCATGCAAGGGTGTTATTTTATTTGGGATGAAAGGGAAACTGATCCCTAAGTATATTGGACCATTTGAAATTTTAGAGAGAGTTTGATATATGGATTATTATTGGGAGATTCCTGTAAGGCTTTCTAACGAACCTAATGCGTTCCATATCTCTTTTATAAAGAAGTACATGACATAACCAACACACGTTATCACTTATAATGAATTGGATTTGGAATATGATTTATTTTACTATAAATATCCTATAGGGATTTTGGACACCAGAGAATAGGTGTTGATGAATCAGACGACTCATCGGGTGAAGGTGATTTGGAAAAATTATAAAATTAAAGAGGCGACATGGAAACCAAAGGATGCTATGATGAAGAACTACCCAAATATTTTTATGAGGTGACATTCTAGAAATTTATAGGATGTATTTTTTTAATTAGGGTGAATGTAATGGATGATAATTATATTAGTGAAATTTCACTTATTTGAGTTATTTTATATAGAATTGATCAAATAAATTCACATAGAAAACTTTATAAATGTATAATGAATGAAATATAAGTTATTTCTAGATTTCAAGGAACCTATACGAATGGAATAATAACTTTAACATAGAATAGTAATGTGACCCTTTAGAATCATAAAAAAGACAATAGAATAATAACCTCATCGATGAAATTATAAATCAAAATTTTTCCATCCTAAAAATTAAAATATGATATAATTATGTGATAGTATAAGTAAATAGGTGGTGTAAAAATTATAAATTAAGAGTGGCTACATTTATAAGACATAAATGTTTATTTAGAATATTCTAACTTATATAATTACATGAAAGAAAATTAACTTTCACATAGTAAATTGTCAAATTAATATCTTTTATCTTATGATTATAGGACAATTTTATGATCCTTAGTTACTTTTTGAAAGTGTCATAAAATCAGTCCTAATATAAAAATTGGTATTTTTTGAATAAATAGTAATATTTATTATATATTAAATTTATCATATTTAGGAAATTAATTTTAAAAAATTATGCCCATTTTTTAATTCTACACATCAAAAAATGATTATAGCGAGTTTTTGGTATTTTTCTAAAATACATGCATTTTTTATGAATAGAAAAACACTCTAATTTATGATAAATGATAAATTCCAGATTTATTGAGCCATGGATGATGTATGGATGATTTAAGAATCATAATCTCATATGTATATTCATTATTTTAATATATTTATTGATTATTCTCAAAAAATTCATAGTCTTCATCCAAAATAAAAATCAAATGATTAAAATATTCAGAAAACACACGTGTCTTCTACAATAAATAACACCCCTCACCAACCCTTCTTCTCAAACCTATCATGATTTTATCCCATTAAAAAATCTTCTCAATACGATATCCAAGACCATCCCACAAATCTAAGAGTCTTTTTATCTCATCAGAATACCAAAACCAACTCACATAAGGAGGATCTCAAGGAAGAGAATTGAAGAGTTAAAAATCCTCATTCTTTTCTTTTATTATCATTTCAATTTCTCTTATATTATTATATTTTCCTCACCTCTCCTGCAAAAAGAGGCATGATAACTGTAGAATAATTTATATATTTTAATTATATCATTTTAATGTAATATTCATCCTCATACTTCTTTCTCTCTCTCTCTCTCACTATATTTTATTATATAAATGAAAACATTGCTGGTGATGTGTCAATTTACTGACATCATGTAAGAATCATTTTAGTTTTTCATTAACAAATTAATTTATAGTCATAAATCCATTATTATAGTGAATCTTGATTATAAAATATGTATTACAGCCTATGTAATGTTATGGAACTACTACAGATACATGATGTTAATAAATAAAATAAGTATAGTTTTTGATGATCGAAAAACCTCCAAAATAATCAAAATTATTATCACTAATGTCTTCTCTAATGACTCAGTACCAACACAAAAAAAAATAGTTATATGACCATTTAGACTTTTTAATGTAAATTTATAACATATAACATTAATTTTGTGTATCTATTCGCATTTATATAATCATTTTAACTCATATTCGTTTAAACCTATTCTGAAAACAAAGGAAATGAACGTGCTTGAATGATAAAATTGTATATTTTATCTAAACAAAAAGACCATAGGTTGACGTAATACAATTATAATATATAAAATTCATTTAGAAATTTTTATTAATTATTTTATTAATGAATTTAATTTCATATTCCAGAACACTAATTTCATATTCTGAACACTTTCAAACATAAGATAAGAGCTTCTTCATGTCCTCTAATTTCATTTAGATTATTCATTTTCCCTCTTTAAGGAAATTTAATTATTCATTTTTTTATATAATTATTATAAATTATGCGTCAATGTTCAAAAATCATTTTTATTAATTAGTTAATTTTTTTGAGGAAATATCAGTTTTTAAAAGATCCCTTCTCAATTCTTCCACGCACACATGACCGATTAAATGAAACATCTTGATTTCAAACCAATTTTCAAGTACAATACATAATCCATTATGGGGCCCGAATAGTATTATAAAATCAATAAATTTTCCATGAAAAAAGTATTGTTTCATTTTAGGTTTTATATAAATAATTGGTACAAATAAATAGATTTTTTTCAAAATAGAACATATTTTCGAAGTAAAAAAATATTTTATTTCACTCAAAAATTCCTTGATGATTTTATTAGAGTCATTTCATCAATTTCAACAAATACTTTTAATATAATTATTTATTAACATTTATCTAATATTATTATCATCTAGAATATTTAAATAAATGGTTTATGAATAATTTGACTATTTATGTGCTATATTGATACAATTCCACATAGAACTAAGAAAGGTTATTGATAATGTTTACAGATTGGTGAAATTTATTTAAATTTAATATTTATATGTTTTTTTGATAATTCAAATTAATATTCAAAATAAATTAGACTTAGTAAGTTATGGTTAGGGCTAACTCTAGACACTCAATGAATCGGTAGGTCTCATGAGAAAAACTACACCATGAATTTACCCATTATGTATAGTTTTGGGGTTTTATCCCATTATGTATGGTTTGTTGGCCAAATAATTAATTTTATGTTTACGATGTCCATCATTATTCATTAACTTATTATGAAAGTAGTAATTGGTAGTCCATGTGATTAGTTGACTAATTGAATGTCCCTTTTTATGTTTTATTATGGAATTATTTAATCAGCTTTTAATTTTAGCTATATTATGTTAAAATTATGTTTTTATTAGCATGTTTTTAGTTATTAACCATGGATTATTTTTTATGTTTATTCATAATATACTCTAGTGTATTTAATACCCGATGATGAAAATATGTATTTTATGAACATCTTCCATTTTAAATTTAGGTGTTTATGGGTGTTTCTACTGGAATTTTTTTTTACTTATAACACCCCATGATTGCATAGTATGTAATCTCATTAAAATAATTCAATAACTCGCGCTACACACCACACCGACTTCGAGCACACCACAATTTACTAAACTAACAGTTCAAAAAGAGGTTATGAATAGTATTAACTGAATTTTGAATCTTATATAATCTATATAATTTTAAAATCCATATTATGTGTTTCTTAGACATAATATAAGAACAAATTCTTTTTTTCAGAGAAAACAAGTATTTATCAAAAAATGCAATTTTACCACCATTTAATGGAGAACCCTTTCTAAAACAAATATTTGACACTTTTATATATTCAATTTAATGAAAATAAATTATTCTTTATAATTGGAACATAAAAATTTATTTTTTAATTTTTTTTGGATCTTTTGATTGATAACTTTCATATTTTGACGAATAGTGAAAAATATATTGTTTTAATTGAAAACAACTTTTTAATCAAAATCATTTAGAATGTAAAATTATGCATTTGAAAGGTTTTGAAATATAATTAGATTATATTTTTATCATTTAATACAATTTAGGTCCTTATTTGTAATTTCACATTTAAATTTGACATAAACATAGGTAAATCTTTTGATAGTTTTTACTTTTTAAAAACCTGCTTTTTGGTTTTGAATGCAGGAATTAATTTTAAATTAGTAAATGAAAATGATATGTTTTAAATTTTATAGAATATAAATCGTTTTTTAATTTGTAATATCAATATTATCCGAGGGTAATGTTTTGATATTTTTCTGAAAAATTTCGATTATAATGAATATTGAAAAACAATGCGTTATTATTTAAAATCAACTGTTTATTTAAATAATTAGTTATTTTATTTTAATTTATTTTAATAAAAAATATATATATAATTCCTATATATGTTAAATTTATTTCATTGGAGTAATTTTATAATAAGTTTATTTATATAAAAGTTTACCGAACGTTTTACCTTCTTTTACCCTCCAACTTGAAGAATTTGAAAATCTGCATAAAATCTAATTTTACCACTTCTGTGAGTTTATTTTCCTAAATCCATGAAACAAGGTTAATATCAGAATGTAAAATTCGGTTCAATAAGATGAAAATAATTTTTGGTGAATAATAACTTTTTTCCTTTTATTTAGCACGGTTATAAGTAAATTCGATAATTAAGGGTAAAATGATATCCTAATTACCATAACACATGTCCTAATTCTATTGGATATGTATAATTGGACCTAAAAAAACAATAGGAATAATATATGACCCTCTTTGGTCCACTTTGATAAGATTAGGACATTTATTATTATTTTATTTAAAGAAGTGTAAAAAAAGTTTAATTAATTTTTAAATAACTAAAACATTTTTAATATAGGGTTATACATAAGATAAATTAGAGTATAAATATTGAATAAAAATATAACAAAATTTCCTACATAATTTTATTTTATTTATAATTTTTATACCTCATGTAATTTAAATTATTTATGACTCAATGATGATGCAGTAATTAACAAATAAATCAATGATTTAAATAATTGATATTATAAATATCCAAATATATTTAAATTGATACTTCATATGAATTACACTAATTTTATAGGTCAATATGACATGATAGGGTTGGTTAGCTAAATTTTATTCCAAGTGATAACATTATTATGGCTTTCAAAAAATAAAATACTAAATAATGTCAAAACTGACATAATTTAGTTTTTAAAACAAATATTATATTATTAATTGATATAATATTCATAAAAATCGTGGGTTAGGACAAAATAATAAGATAAAGTTATATATATTAATAATAAACAAAATTGGGTTCTCTGGGATTGTTATTGTATGTATATTAACCATATAATATAAAATTACAAAGAGACATGGTAAATGTCAAATAATTTAACTAAGATTTAAATCCAAAACATAAGGTTAAAATGATGATCTAAACCTGTCTAAATCCTATTGTTTGAGAGGTTTGAGACCCATACACACATTATCCATTAAATAATTCATTTTTTATCCATTATAAACTGAATATGGTTTTATTATAAAATATTATTTCACGTTTTTCTAAAGTGACCCTCACCTCTCTTATAAAAGGGAACTTCCCCTTTCCTTAATTTCAATACTCCAAAGCCATTTGGATCCACCAAAACCTACCCAAATATCCTCCCAGCATTCCTTCATTAATCCTAGAGGCCATCCTTTGGTCAGAAAGCCTACCTTTGGATCCTTTTTTATCAAATCAATAGTAAGAACCCAAAGAATAGGTAAATATTTCATCACCTCTTTCAAGTTCTTTTCTTCTTCCACGTCCTCTTTAATTTTTGTTTCCATTCTAAAATAATAAATCCAGTATATTATATATATTGTGATGTTATTATATTAATTTTATAACCATATTCATTATTCTATCCATCATATAAATGAAAATGTCACCATACGTGTGTATAAACGGTTTTCCGTCTCCACGTCGTGGTGTAGTTTTTTATTCAAACAATTTATTATTTGGATAGGTAAAATAATGAGTATAAATGATGTTAATAATAAACATAAAATTTTAATGATTCATTATATATGATATAACATCCAATTAGATACTATTTCATCATCAATATAATGGTATTGTCACATGTGAAAACATACAGATTACGGTCTCCACGATGCAATAAGATTCATTTCCACGTTCACCATTCATGGATGATTATAAAATATATATCATTAATATGTATTTAATATATTACGTAATAATTCTACTAGAGAGATATATATATATATACATACTTACATATATCATATTCACTTAGTTTCATTCAATGCGATATGAAAACAGAAACAACGTTTATGTGTGTGTATTGCCTACTGTCACCATAAACGACGTTTTTCATTTAAAATATATATATATATATTATACATATATATATTATAAATATATATCATATATAAATAATTATTTAAATTATGGATGTATTTAAATCATGATCTATCTGATACAATCAATTGTAACAAGTAAAAACTCATATGACAAAGAAAGTGATTATTACATGAAATGTTATTTTAACATAGTAATTATTATTAAATGGGTAGTATAAAGTCATAAATTAATAATTTTTGAAATCTTAAATATTAATATGGTTCTTTTAAAATTTAATAACATACTATGTTATTTATAAAAGCGGTTAAACATAACCTCAACTATAAGAAATTTCGAGGTAAGGGTTATTTCCTCAAGCTAATTATTATCTGAGATTTTTTAAGTTAAAGTATTTTTTGGGACATATTTATCATAGATACCTGTATTTCATTAAATTTTTTTATAAAGTAAGGTTTTAAGGTTTCGTGGTTGGGTCAATTTAACTAGATCGTCATTTTAAATTTTTTAGGGATTTATCTTTCTAAATCATTTTATTAAATGTCAATGTTTTTAAAATGATTATAAGGATTTATTTTTATGGACATGAATGTTTTGAAATGATAATTCTTTTAGAAATATTCAAATTGGTATGGGACACTTTGATTCAAAAATATTAATGAAATTACTTCATTTATACATGTGTGACTATTAAATTTTTTCATGAAAAATGGGTATTCCTCTCAAAGAGTTTTACAAATCATTTTCATCTATGTCAACATCTTTGGATGAATTTTAATATTTTTGAAGTTGTTTTGTTATGATACAAATATTACATATTGTATTAAATGTTTGGTGATATATTTAACTGTGGATGTGTTATTTTTTACCATTCAGGGTTTATGGTTAATGTATTGACATATGATATGATTTTTTAAATACGAATTTTAATGTTATGTTTCATCCTTTTCATTTGAAGAATGTATCAGACTTTGTAAGTGATGGGTGGAGCCTGTTATATCTCCTCATTACATCGGTATGTCTCATGAGATAATTAGTCATGGAATTGGCTAAGGCCTTTCCCAAATTTGATATATTGTTTTGGCCGATGCCTTAATAATTTTTAGACATGTGGGCCGAGGCCTTGAAAAAATGTTATAGAATGTCTTACATTATAAATTCCCCCATTATGAAAATATTATTGATGGTTCATGTGGTTATTCGACTAATATAATACCCATGGATATGTTTTATTATGTAATTATTACTCATCTCATATTTTTCCCATAAAGTTTTAATTTTTAATATTTGTAAAGGCATGTGTCTTAAATTCATCACCATGCCTAATGTTTATATTATCTTCTGCTATATTGGCTACTATTACTGAGTTTTTGAGCTCACCCCTTTATTATGGTTTATATTCCATGATTCTAAGAAATGTATTATGATTAATAGGTAGGGTAATGATATGGAATTAGTGTTTTTTTCAAAGGATCATTTATGTTGTGTTTTATTTTTATAATGTGTAATGTAATGTTAATGTATGTAATCTATTTTACAAGACTGCTAAACTAATCAGTCTTTTGTGATTTATTTCCTTTTTATCATTCCAATGTATTAAAGTAATTTACCGACTCTGGTCTTCTGGGGTTGGGGTTTACAATTGGTATTAGAGTAAGTTTAGAAACAACCTTGGAAGTAGATTTAGATATACTCTAATTAGAGAACATTACCCTAAGATAGACATTGAGAATTAGTATAGCAGAACTTCCAAGAATTTTGGTAGTGTAAATATTTTGTGTATTTTCAAATCAATGCTTCCTTTTCTTGATACGGGAAGGTTGATCCAGCTCTAGAACATATGTACCTCGGTGTGAAAAATCTGATACAGAGATTCAGGTTTGACCTGGGGTATCTTGGAACACGACAACAATCCTTGCTAAACTCTTGGTTAGAACACACCTGGGGGATATTATTAAGATAGTTAACATTTTTATTACATTCCATTATGAAGTATTTAATATTAAAATCTTCATCAAAGAAAAAAAAATTATGATTATAGATTATATTTATAATATTTTCAATTTAATTTTTGTATTTTACAATTTTGGAATTTTTCATTGAGAATCAAAATCTAACATACTGTATTCCATTGATTAGAAATGGATCCTAGTATAAGGAATGTGAATTACAACAATATTCAATATAGAAAGATTAAGAAGGATTATATCTTTCATATTATTAAGACAACATTTAAAAGGGAATCAGTCTCCCACATATTCTCATCATATGAAGAAATAATATCATCTGTTAATAAGATAAGTAAAAAATTTTCTGAGTCATATGTCTTTGAGGGGAAGCCATATAAGAAAAGAATGGCATTGAGAAATATGGATAAAGGGAATAAGGGAAATATGGATTTTCCCATAAGTGATAACTATGGTAAAAGACACCATGGTAAATTCTTGAAGGGAATGGGATTTTTTTTATAAGTGTGGAGAAAAGGGACACCGATTACATGATTAAAAGGGTAAGAAAAATGTTTCAAATGTACAATGCTTCATCTTCAAGGAGTTGGGACAGTACACGAATCGATGTACAAATCATCAGAGTATACCCCAAATGCTGCTATTGGATAATAATAATGTTATTATACTACCGAAGATGATGTGGAATTATTATATTTCTTATGTTGTTAAAGTATTTTTCCATATGAGTATTTTATTAATGATGTACATGTTATAAGAATTAAAAATTATATAAGGATTTCACTACAGTACTATTTCATTAAGAACATGAGATTGTGTGGAACCAAGAAAAGTGAAAAAATATTAGGGTAATTATTTGGAAAATATATGGTTTAGAAAAAGATAAAATATTAAATGTTTCTGATACTGAGGTAGTAATTTAGGAACAATATGTGATGGATTTAGATAAATTATATTGGATATTCTTGACTTTATTAAAAATGATTAATGATTTGTATATTTTTTCATTGTAGGAGTTTACAACATTTTTTGGATTTTATGATCATATCCAGTATTCTATGATTAAAATAAGAAATAAAAAATTACATACCTATTCATATGTGGTTTTATGGAAATTTATTTTATTACCACATTTTAAAAGAATACACGATGAAGGTATTCACATGTATATATGTGACTTTACTTATTATTATTTTACTATGAGTTATTACATAAGTATTGTGGATATGTCTAAAGGTTGAAATAGATTATGTTTGACATTGGATACTATTGATAAGGATAAATGATTTCTTGATATTTTTTTTAATTTTTATAAAAAGGACAACCTAGAGGTCGGGCGACAACCTGTTGCGTCCGGCAATGCCACGAGACTTGAACTTGAAACCGAAGGGCAAAAAGGGTGTATCACATACCACTGTAATATGTGATGTCTTGGTCTGTATAATATTTTTTTTAATATAGTATAAAAAATTAATTATAAATTAATTATTTTCGGAACCCTATACGATTCGGATAAATAGAATATTTTTTATTTCTATTATCTTTTTGTGTGAAAGATGAGTTTGTGGTAGGAATTGGTTGAAGGATAAAACTCTACTTGTCAACTATATATATATATATATATATATTCCTCTTATTCTATAAATAAATTTATTCTTAAACTTTAGGGAAGGGATCTTAAATGCAAAAATGTGTTATCCTAATACCATGTTTTTTTGAACCGATGATATTTTACATCATCTTAGATTGATGTCTTTGAGGCCCTCAATTTTACAAATGTTTGTGATTGATGACCTTAATCACTCCCTATAAATATTTATTTTTTTCCTCTAATTATGTGTCTCTAATTTCCACCAATATTCTTCTAATCATGATCATAATTTCATGGTGACTTTTTTCATTTTTCTTTCCCTTTTATTAAGAAAAAATTTTATCAACCTTATTTACGATGTGGGTTTTCAACAAAGGTATTTTTCTATTTTTAAACATTTATTTTCAAAAAAAAATTCAAAATGTAAGGACACAATTTATTAAATGACAGGAGTATGTAAAACCCCCTGATTTCATAGTACGTTATCTCATTAATATAATTCAATAGCTTTCACTACACACAACACCGAGTTCGAGCGCACCACAACTTACTAAACTAACTGTTCAAAAATCATTCATAAATAGTATTAACTTCATATTGAATATTGTATACTAAATATAATTTTAACATCCATATTATGTGTTTCTTAGACATAATATACGAACAAATTCATTTTATTCAGATAAAAGAAGTATTTTAAAAAAACGATATTTTACTGACTTATAATGGAGAACCCTTTTTTATAACAGTATTAGACACTTTAATATATACATTTCAATGAAATTATATTCTTTTTTTGAAGAGGGACATAAAAATTTAGTTTGGATAATTTTTTTGTACTTTTGATTGATACCATTCATATTTTGACGAATGCTGAAAAATACTATTTTTTAATCGAAAACAACTTTTTCAATCGAAGTAATTTGTAGTGTTAAATTATGAATTTAAAAGGTTTTGAAGTATAATCAGATTATATTTGTATAATTTAATACAATTTAGGTCATTTTAAGTAATTTCAAAATTAAATTTGACATAAGAATATGTCAATCATTTGATAGTTTATACTTTTTAAAAACCCGTATTATGGTTTTGAGAGCAGGAATTAATTTTAAATTAATAAATTCTACTTCTATGTTTTGAATTTCGTGAAATATGATTCATTTTTGAATTCATAATATCAAAATTATCCTATGGAAAAGTTTTGGTATTTTTCTGAAAACTTTCAAATTTTGATGAATTGTGAAAAACACTACAATGTTATTTAAAACCGACATTTTATTTCAATAATTAGTTATTTTATTTTAATTTATATTAATTAAAAATAGATATATAATACCTATATATGTTCAATGTAATTCATTGGAGGAATTTTATAATAATTTTAGATATATAAAATTTTATCGACCTTTTTCCAGTCTTTTACCCACCACCTAGAAGCCTTTGCAAATCTACATAAAAAATAACATTTCCACATCGGTGAGTTGAATTTCAAAAATCTGTGACAATTGGTTAATATTAGTAAGTAAAATGTGGTTCTATAATATGAAAATAGTTTTTTTTGAATAGTATATTTTGACTTTTATTTACCACGTTAATAATTATAAAGGGAAATTAACAGTAAAAATGATATCATAATTAGCCTAACACATATCTTAATTCTATTGAATACATATCATTCTACCAAAAACAATATAATGAATAAATATGATCCCCATTGGTCCACTTAGATAAGATTAGGACATTTATTATTATTTTATTTAAATAAGAGTTAAAAAAGTAATATTCAGTGTTTAATAACTAAACCTTTTTTAAGATAGGGTTATACATAGGATAAATTCAACTATAAATATTCATCATAAATATTAAAAAATTTAATACATAATGGGATTATATTTATAATTTTTAGACATTAAACAATTTAATTTATTTATGACACAATGATAATGCAGTAATTACCTTATTAATGAATGGTTAAAATAATTGATATTATAAATATCCAATAAAATTTAAAATGATACTTATAATGAATTAAACTTATTTTATAGGTTAATATGTAATGTTATTGTTGGTTTAAAAAAATTATTCATAGTGATAAAGTTTATATAGCTTTCTAAAAAATCAAATACTAAATAGTGTTAAAATTGGCTTATTTGAGTTTTTAACAAAAATATTATATTATTAATTTATATAATTTTCATAAAAATCTATGGATCCATAAAAGTACATAGATAAGGTTATATATATTAATAAGTAACCACATGGGGTTCTCCTGGCTTATTATAGTATGTTTATTAATCATATAATATAAAAATACAAAGAGACGTGGTAAATGTCAAACTATTAACTAAGACATTAATCTAAAAGATAAGGTTAATATAATGACCTAAACCTATCTAAAACCTATTTGTTGAGTGGTTTTAGAAAAATCCCCACCATATCCTTTAAATAATTTATTTTGGAGCCATTATAAACTGAATGTTTTTTTTATTATTAAATAATATTTCAAACTTTCTCTAAAGTGACCCTCAACTCTCCTATAAAAGGGAACTTCCCATTTCTCTTAATTTTACATGACCAATGCCTTTTGGCTTGACCAAACCCTACCCAAATATCATCCAAAAATTCCTCCCTTCATCATAGAGTCCTTACTTTGGTCAGAAATTCAACCTAGGGATCCCTTTTGATCAAATCAAAATGAAGTACCTAAACAAGAGGTAAATGTTACATCACCTCTTTCAAGTTCATTTCTTCTTCGACTTCCTCTTTATTTTCTTTTCTATTATAAAGTAATAACACCTTAATATTATATATACTATAATGATTTTATAACAATGGGACAACCATATTCATTATTCTATCCATCATATTGATGACAAAGTCACCATACATTCCTACCTACGGATTACCGTCTCCACATCATAGGGTAGATTGTTGTTCAAACACTTCATTATTTGGATGGGTATAATAATTAGTATAACTGATATAAATTATAAATATAACATTTTAATGATTTTTATATATGATATTCCATCCAATTACATAGTATTTCACCATCAATATACTGATATCGTCGCTCGTGTGTACATTCAGATTATCATCTCCACGGCGCGATGAGATTCATTTCCACGTTCACCATTCAACGATGATTATAAAATATATATCATTAATTAGTATTTAATATATGAAATAATAATGCTACTGTATATATATATATTTACTGACATATATGTTATTCACTTAGTTCTGTTCAATACGATATGAAAGTAGAAACTTCATTTTTGCGTACTTACGGACTACTGTCACCATTTGTTGGACTCCTCGTGTACTAATCAGGATTTAATGATCAGAAATACTATTAAACCAAGTTAAATCCTACCAATTATATCAAATCAGGTGTATTATTGTTTATGTATTCTCATGATTTTGGAAGATCCATTTAATATCTTAATTTCTCTACCCTCAGTTTGGATACTATATACTATCTTTTGACACACTTTATAATGATTTCTCTGAAAATTGATTAAGATTAATTCTTTCCATAAGTATCACTACAGAAGTCAGAATACAGATATTTACCTAATTCCGAGACACCATGAACCATACATCGTAACATTAAGACAATTTAATGCAAACACTGTGAACATTCAGTCACCTTGAAGCAGACACCCTGAAGCAGACACCGTAACATTCATATATCGTGAAGCAGATACCGTGAAGCAGACACCATGATATCTAGAAAACATGAACAACACACCATGAACAAGGCACCATTTACCAGAAATCATGACCATGAGACACCGTGACCATAAGACACCGTGACCCCGAGACACTATGACTGCAAGACACCGTGACTATGACACACCGTGTCTAATCCAGACATCATGTGAAGGAGACACTGTTTCAATGAAATACTGTGAAACCATTTCCTAATATATTTTTCCGAAATTAAATTTAATATGTAATGATCATATTTTAAGATTTTAATTCATTGACATAATTAATGTTTCTTTGTAGACATATCATCAGACAATACGAGGTATGAGGTGCATAATATATGAAACATATTAGCCCCAACACGGGCACTCCAAGATAAAATAGTAATGCGGACTAGAAATAGAAACAAGTAGCATGAAATTAAGAACAAGCTGGTGGGAATGAATGCGAGAACAACATACATTTAGGGAATTGGCTCATACAACTCGATTCTGTTGAAGAAAGCACAAATCATACTAGAATCCCGAGAACATCTTCACACTGTAAAACATCACAAAGAACACAGGCCAAATTTTTCTGACATATGCCACTCTATTTTCAGATGAGGAATTATGTTCTATATATACTTCTTCTTAGTAGTCCAGAGATGCAAAGACTAACATTCAGAGGACTTCTAAAACTTTTTCAATCTTTCTCCTCTATTGTGTATCTTTTTATTAACGTTCATGTAGTGTGTGTTTATGTGTAATAACACACTCTGTATCTTTCATTAAACTGAAGGATACAAGATATCCTTACTCATACACTCATTTAGACTTATGTATACCCACTGATAAGTTTGGAAGAGGCCCCTATGTGGCCATGTTGTCTGTACCCCCGAAGAACTGTGGAAAAGGTCAATGTGTGACCTAGACATTCCTGTGTAATATTATTTAACCCTGATCTATGGTGTGGATCATGTTTATTTATATAAATTGTTTGTTGGCAGGTGATCACTAAGTGTAGTGGATTAGGTATCGGCTTAAGACTGAACCACTTGTTTCATATCCGTTGTGCAGCTTAATTTAGTCTTCTCTATTTTTTTAGTTTTTCTATAAATCATCAAACACAATAAATTAACTTTTATAGTTAGTCTTGGATAGAAGTTATAACTATATTTTCATAGAAGAATTTATTCAAAAGTAACATTAATAACCTATATTAAGATTACTAAGAATTAATCAATTTTCAAAAATATATTTAAATAATCAAACTCTAATAACAGTATAACCGTAATTAATATGGTAGTATCTATCTTGGAAAAAACCCATCCTTTTGGAAATAATATGTACAGAAATTTTTATAGTTACTCAATTCACCACCTCCCTCTTGAGTATACTACTCCGACTTGCATTTATTATCATAGTTTTTTTATCACGACTCTATTTAATCTTATTCTACTGTGATTGTAGTTGTACATTAAAGATATTTAAATTTCTGTTAATTCAAAATTTAATTTTTTTTAAATGTAATAATTTATTATGGATAATAGATTGGATGATGCTTCATCCAACATACCACTATTCATTAATTTAATCAACTATTATCAATTGTAAATTAAAATGAAACTGCATTTAGAGAGTATGAATTTCGAAAATTGGACTTTCATTATTGATGAATATAACATTCCTGCTACTGATATAATAACATGGGATGAGCCTACCAAAGCTACCTAGAATTACAACTTCAAATCTATGAATTATTTATAATGATACTTAGGAGATGATTAATTCTATAGAATTTCTTCTTGTAAAACTACCCATGATATTCGAGATACCATTTCTATCTCACATGAAAGAATATCTAGTGTAAAAGAAATGAGACTTAATACTTATAATATCAAATATGATAATTTTAAAATGAAACTTTATGAGCCTATTTCTGACATGTATCTTAGTTTCGAAGAGGTTTGTATCAAAATGATATCATTTGGACGATAAGTCACAGCCAAGGAACCAATCATGAGAATTCTTAGATGTCTATGTGACAGATGGAAGGGAGCCTCTGTCTCTATTACAGAATCATGTGATATCATAAGGCTACCCATAAAATAACTAATAGTAAACTGATGATGTATGAAGAGGAACTGAATGTCAACAAGGAATAAGAGGAAAAACGAAAGGGGAAATTTGTAGCATTCAAGACCACCACCTCAAAATACAAAGACTAAGGGAAACTGGAATCATCTTTAGAAAGCTCCATCAGTGAAAAATCATCACCAGACCGTGATGAGGAGATAGATCAATTATCTAGAAGATTTAAATGATTTTACAAGAATAAGAAATTTTTCAGAAAACCTAACTTCAAGGGAAAATATGACCAAAAAGTAAATTGGATTAAGGAATGGAAAATATGTGACAAGGTTAATGAAATTGTCTACTATGAATATAAGCGCAAGGAACATATCAAGGATAACTAGACAAAGCTCATGTAAAAAAAGAAATATGAGGACAAAGATAGGAATTATAAAAAGGAAATGAAAGAACCCTGGAGTGCTTATGAGGATAGTTTATGAGACTCAGAAACATCACATGATGAACAGGAAAATAAATCCAATATGTTTTTTATGACAAACACATCTTAGGTAACACTAGAATCTTCTGTACATGATTCATACTATTCTAGAGATGAGAGTGAATTTGAGAACATGACTAAAGAAGAAATTTTTGAATATAGTAACATGCTAGATGAAATATGAAATGAACTAAAAGACAAATATAAATCATTGAAGAAACAACATGCACTTACTTTGATTACTAAATCAGAACTCACAACTGAAAAGGAGAAAAATTCCCAACTGCTCAAAGATAACAAAAAATTAAAAATTTATAATGAGAAATTGAAGAATGGCCATGAAAATTTTACCAATGGGAATAATACACTTACACAAATGCAAGGAAAAGAAATTTCCCCTTAAAAAAACACTGGCATTGGTTATCAACCTCGAAAAATAAATCATGGTAAACAAAATTTGGATTCAAGATCTAGAACATATTATATTACTCCAAGTTCTATACACAAGTCAACTAATTCAATTCATGATACATATTCTATTGTTTCTTGTTTTTGTGGACCGAATAGAGTTTATTTATCAAATAGTTTACTTAATGCATATAGGAAACTTATAAAGAAAATATGGGTTCCCAAAGCACTTATTTAAAAAATTACTGGCTCCAAACAATTATGGGTAACAAAATCTGTTTTTCTTGATCATTTTTTAGGAAATATGATTAAAGAGTTCCTATAAAAGTTTTTGGTAATTTGACAGTGGATGGTTAAGGAATATGAAAATAGACTACTCATGCTTCACGTACCTAATCATAATATATGGATGACATGTCACATTTGGTGACAATGCCAAATGAAAGATTATTGTCCTCGGCCAAATCAAAAACCCTAACTCAGTTTCAATTTCTTAAGTACTATTTGTGGATGGATTAAAACACAATCTGCTATGTAACCCATAGTTATGTGATTATAGATTTCATGTCAGATTTGATGATGATTCTTGATATATCTATAATTCTAAATATGAATAACTTTTTTCTGCTTTATGAAATGAAAATGTTTATCTATTAACATAGTTTCCTTAGATTCTCAAAATGGTTCATATTTAACTGTATTTCATAAATATTCATGGCTCTAGAATAGGAGAATAGGACACTGTAATGTTAGCTCCTATAGAAAGTTAAATGGAAAACGCTTAGTTAATGACTTTCCCAAACATGAGTATCCAATTGAAAAAGTGTGTAATCCCTGTCAAAAGGAAAACCAACACAAAAATTACTTCAATCCAAAAAAAGATGTGTCAACTTCTCAACCTCTCGAACAAGATCACATGGATTTATTTGGATTTTCTAGAGTTTCTAGCTTAAATTGGAACAAATATGATTATGTTCATCTAGATTACTTTTCTAGATATACATTGTCCTTTTTTATGGCTCACAAGAGTGAAACCTACTCTTAGTTTACTAAATATTCCAAGTCTGTAGAATATATTAGTGTACTTAGAATCTAATACTTAATATGTGATCATGGCTGTGAGTTTGAAAATCAAGATTTTTAATCCTTTTTCTCACAAAATGGTTATAGTCACAATTTGTCTGCCCCTAGAACACCTCCAAAAAAAGAGTTTTAGAAATAAAAAATAGAACCATGCAAGAGATACCTAGAACAATGCTGAGTGAATAGGACCTACCAATTTATATTTGGGCTGAAGCTGTCAGTGGATCATGATACATAATCAATAGAGTTTTGATTATACCCATTCCAAAGAGGAATACTTATGAGTTATAGAACAATAGAAAACCCAACATTAACTATATCAATATTTTGGCTGTAAAGTCTATATTCTTATTACTATGGACAATATTGACCAATTTGCAACAAAGGGTGTTGAAGGTATCTTTTTTAGATATTCGATGTCTAGTCAATACAATAGGGTGTTCAATTAATGAACTAAATGTGTGGAAGAATCTGTCGATGTCAAATTTGGTGAAACAGATCCACATGAGCCTAAAACCTCTCTAGAAAACCTGAAGGACGATGTATCTAATCTGAAACTCAATTCAAATTCCTCGAACACTTCTGTGAAAGAATCTGTGAAAAATTCTAGTTCTAGAAATTCCCTATATCAAGTCACAATGAACTTTTACCTGTCAATGAACCTAAAATCACTAGTCCCTCTATTTCTAGAACTATTATAACTCTTAAGAACCATCTTTAGATGCCATTGTAGGAGACCTAGACAAAGGAACATAAACTAGTGCTTTTCTTCAATATCAGGTTGAAAATCCAGTCTTCTTGTCACATGTTGGACCAAAAAACATTGTTGATGCTATCAATGATGAATTTTGGGTGATGGATATGCAAGAAGAACTTAATCCCTTTGAAGGGAACAATTTTTGGAAACTTGTTAAAAGACCTAAAGACACAATAACCATAGGCACAAAATGGGTGTTTAAAAATAAGGTAGATGAATCTGGTAACATAGTTAGAAACAAGGCTAGATTAGTTGCTCATGGCTATAGTCAAGAAGAAGGAATTGACTATGAGGAGACTTTTTCACTAGTATCTATACTCGAAACCATTAGAATCCTGCTAGCCTATGCCACACATCTGAATTTCAAACATTATCAAATGGATGTTAAAATTTCATTATTAAATGGGTATATAGTTGATGATGTTTTTATGAACAAACCCCTATGTTTACAAACCCTAAATTTAAAAATCATATTTTTAAATTATCTAAAGCTTTATATGGTTTAAAACATGATCCAAGATCCTTGCATGATAGATTAAGTACTATTCCTATTTATGAAGGTTTTACGAATGGAATAGCTGATCCTACCCTTTTTATAAAGTTAATTCCTAATGATATTTTATATGTTCAAATCTATGTATATGTCATTGATTTTGGATCTTCATAAAATTCATAATGTGTTGATTTTTCAAAAATGTTGCAAAGCGAATTTGAAATGAGTGTAATGGGTGAAAAAAAATTCATTCTTGGATTTCAAATCATTCAAAATAATGATGGAATTATTTTAAAACAATGTAAATATAATAGAGATATTATAATACGTTTTTGATTGGATAAAGCTAAAAGGGTTAACACTATCATTTTTACCACTTGTAAGTTGGATCATGAGGAATATGGAAAATATTTTGATCAAACCACTTATATAGTAATGATTGGAAATTTACTCTACATGACTGCTAGTCGACCAAACATTATATTTAGTGTGTTTATGTGTGCTTGTTTTCATGAAAATCCTATGGAATCTCATTTAAATTCTATAAAGAGAATTTTCAAATACCCCAAGCATACACCCAATCTAGGACTGTAATATCCTAGTGTAAAATCATTTGAATTAGTTAATTATTCTGATGTTGAATATGGTGTCTGTAAGTTAGATAGAAAATGAACATTTGGAAGATGTTACTTTTTAGGTATGTCACTAGTATCATGTTGTAGTAAGAAACATAATTTTGTTGAATTATATACTCCAGAAGAAGAATACATAGCTACTGGAAGTTGTTCTGTACAAATTTTTAGATGAAACAAATATTACTATATTATGGATATCAATTCAGGCTTGTACCAATAAACTGTGAAAACACAAGTATTATTAACATCTCAAAAAATTCTGTTTCACATTCTAGGACAATGCATATTGATGTATGAGATCACATTTTGAGAGATCGTTATCAAAAATGTTATATCACGTTAGAATTCATTGGTAAAAATTCTCATCTTTCTAATATATTTACCAAATAAATAAATTATAAAATAATAGACTACGTCATACATGAATTAGGCATGATGATCTTAAGTAAATAACATATTGTTTCATGATTACAGTCTCATAGTTAGTGCTTCATTACTACTATCTGACAGTTACTATCTCACCGTAATGTTCATGTTTACTATCTCACTATAAAATTCATGTTTACTGTCCCATCGTGAAGATCATGTTTACTGTCTCACTATAACGCTAAGTTACTGTCTCACAGTATTACAATCCCACCGTGTTACTGCCTCACTGTAAAATTCATTATCTATTTCATCCTAAAGACCCAATATGATCTAACTATAATGATTCTTCATGATTTTTATATATGAAAAAAATTGTATCATGGTAATTATCATTTTCACCTTTTTATTTTCCCACATGTTTACATTTGTGACGTTTGGTATTCCTAAATGATAAAATAAAGGAAGTATCATTTTTCCTTCACAAGAGATTTTTTCTATTCACTAATTCATAACCTATCATCAACCCTACAACCCTTCTCTCTCTCTCAAAGATTCGGTGGATCCCAGGATGAAATTCCCTTTATCATCGACTCCTATGAAATGTAGCGCAATGAAAATGAAAATTTCACCCAAGCAAGAACCCGAAGATCCTCTAAACCCATCTCTGGTAAAGAAAGTTTTTGTACTTGAAAACGAGGTTTTCCCCAAATGGCTCATATCAAGTAAGTATATAGTTCTGAAAGTCTTAAAAGGGAAAGTATGGATAGTGTGGTTCTTGAAGGAAGATAGACCTATCTATCCTAAGATAGTGGATTTTTTATCAATATGTTCAGTTCTCCATTATGTCTGAAGATGGATATGTTTTGAGAAGCTGGTTCAATGGGAAGAAATTATCATTCTCTTTGAGGTTATGGGCTGCATGCCTTAGGATACCTCATGAAGGAATTTGTGAGGATTATCAGAGAGGACCCCCACCTTCAACCAAATTCTTTGATCTGGAGGATGCTTTGAATGCCTTAACTGGAAATGAATCCAAGAGGAGAGCCATTTCAGTTGAACTAGATCGATAATCAAGGCGTCTGTTCAAGATTATTTAGAATCTAGTTAGACACAGAAAAGGTGATTTTTCGGTTTTAAAATATCATTATGTGTTTCTGATTAATCATATAAAATATTTACATAAGATCAACCTTTACATGCATATCATACACCATATATGTGAACTGATCAAAGCCACATCCAATTCAACCTCCCTGTTTTACTCTCAACTTATCTCAGCCATTCTACATTCCAAAGGTATGGTTGGACTTAATGAGGAAGTTAAAAATGAATGTGATTACTACCTTTCAGAAGTCACTATGAAGAGGATAAACATAATTTGGAACCCTAGGAAAATGCACCGGTAGAAGAAAATGACAGACTATATGAAAAATTCAATCCTGTGGAACATCCCTCAAGACCAATAGATATTTCAGATCTTGGTTTTGAAGTAGATGTTGGTGTTGAGGTCTCTTTTGAAGAAGAAGAAGAGGATGATGTGCCTCCTAAGGAAACTGTTTCTGTTAACGAAGATAGTACTCATATTCCACTTGTGTTACGTGAAAATGAAGTTCATGCACCTATAGAATTTGTTACTCTGGAATCTCAACCTGAGGCTGAAATAGAATATGTTTCCAAAGAAACATAAAATTATGTCATGGAAGAACCTATAGTAGAAGAGATCCCTCTTATGAATGATTATAACCTTGAGGAACTCCCAGTGGAATGATTTATTCCTTAAGTCATTCCCTCGGCTGAGGCAAGGATGGAGCTGGTTTTTCAGTTGGCTAGACATGAAATGGGAGAAGAACTACGAGTTGAATTTGAGGAAATGGATCAAGATCCTAGGCCTCTAGATCTTGATATGGATGCAACATTTGAGTGGGATCAAACCCCACATCTGGAATCTACTAAAGTACCAAACCCAATTTTTTCGAGTCCTATAGATTCTCGATATATGTTCCCCAGTTTTTATGATGTGAATGACCCTCAGAAATTCATATAAAAAGGACATGAACTTTCATCTTTCTTCCAGTTGAAATCAGTCTCTAATATCACCCCTTTAAAAGAACCCGAAACCATATGAATCCTTGTTTATGAACCTTCATCACAACAAGAATTCTTTCTGATTAAAGATGATCTAAACCAATTTGGTTCTACCCTTTTGTCTGGTGTTGAATATGTTTGGAATTACCAACCTTCTCTTATGAAACATCTATGAGAGAAAGATGCCACTTTATTTTTGGAGAAATTTATATGGAAAATTAAACCCAAATTGGTTCATGACATTCAAGATGACTAAGTTGAAAACAGACTGCTTAGTTCTAAAGTGAAGTCTTTGAGAGGTATGATTGAAGAGATATAGAAAGAGATGCATTTTAGATCAAAGCTTATTTCTCATCCTAGGGAACTTGTTGTTCCTCAAACACCACAGAATGTTGTATATAAGATTCATCCACATTTAGATTCCTTAGCTAAAAAGGTCGTAGAAAAGAAAAAACAGAATGTGAAAGAAATTAGAGAGATTATGGTTAATCTAAACAGACTCACTGAATGTGAGAATAGTATACTTTTAGAGTATTAGATCATGCAACTTGATTATACTGAATAACACACAAAGCATATAAGAATCCTGAGAAAATCCTCACACTATCATGCATCACGATGAACACAAGCTGAATCCGTCTAACTTATGACAATTTGTTTTCCAGACAAGGACTCGATTTCTGTATCTGCTTCATCTCAGAAGTCCAGATATAAAAAGTCTATCACTCAGAGCACTTCTAAACCTATCTCCATATTTCTTCTCTATTTTTTGTCTTTTTATTATCTTTTGAGTAGTGAGTGTTTCCGCATAAAAACACACTCTTTCTCCTTTATTAAACTGAATGATACAAGATATCTTTACTCAAACTCTCATTTACTCTTGTGAATACCCACTGATAAGTGTGGAAAAGGTCCCTATGTGGCCTGGTCATCTGTACCCAAGAAGAACTGTGGAAGATGTCCCTTTGTGACATGGACAGTCCGATGTACTGTTCTTTAACCCCAATCTAGGGTGTGTATAAATTTTATTTATATAAACTGTTTGGTGGCAGGTTATCACCATGTTGAGTGTATTATGTATCATTTGGAGACTCATCCACTAGTTTCATATCCATTGTGAAGATTTATTTAGTCTTCTGTGTTTTACTTATTTTCAATATAACTCTGAAATCACTAAATTCACTTTGATAGTTAGTCTTGGAATGATGTTATAACTATCATGTATTAGCAGAATTGCTTCAAAAGTAATGATAATAACTGATATTATGATTACTGAGGATTAGTAAATCTCGTAAGAAGATATTTAAAAATTGATACTCTTATAACTATATAACCATGATTAACTAGGCTGTATCTATCTTTGGAAAAAACCCATCTTTTTTGGAAATAATTTTTACAGAAATTTTTAATGTTACTCAGTTCACCTCCACCCCCTCTTGAGTATACTACACCAACCAACATCCATAAACTGTGTTTTCCATTTTGTATATATGTTTATTATACATATTTAAATTATAAATATATATGATATTTAAATCATTTCTTATAGTCTTAATGTATTTAAATCTGGATCCAAGTGATACAATAAAGATTAACAAGTTAAAACACATACCATAAAGAAAGGTATTATTAACTAAAATGTTGATTTAACATGGAAATCGTTTTTAAATGGGGATTATAAAGTCATAAATGAATCATGTATGATATCATAAGTATTTATATGGTTAAGGTATAATTTAATATCATTTTATAGTCTTTATACAAGAGGTTAAATGTCCACTCGACTAAAGGAATGATCAAGGTAAAGGTTATCTCCTCAATCTCATTATTATCCGATATTGTTTATTTTTATGTATTGACTTTGAAATTTTAATCATTGATACTGATATTTCATAAAAATGATACAAAAAAGATATATTTTAAGGTTTTATGGGAGGGTATATTAACCAAGATCACCATTTTTAATGTTTTAATGATTTACATTTTTCTAAATATTTTTACTTAATGTCCATGTTTTCAAAATGATTTTAAGGATTTATTTATAAGGGAATGAATGTTTTGAAATGATAATTCTTTTAAAAAGTGTCAAAGTGGTATGAGACACTTTGATTCATAAATATCTTTTTAATTCCTTATTTAATAAATGTGTTACTTTTAAATGTTTTCATGAAAAAGGAATATTTCTCTCAATGATTTTTACAAATCATTTTCATCAATGTCAACATCCATTGATGGATTTTAAACTTGTTTGAAGTTGATTTGTTATGATACAAATCTTCCATATTGTATTGAAATTTTTTTGATATTTTTTACTGTGGATGTGTTTTTTTTCTACCATTCATGGTTTATGGTTAAATTATTTCCAATTCATTTCCCAGTTTTAATACAAAAGATTATTTTATGTTTCAACCTTTTTTATGTGAGAAATGTATTTTACATAGTAAGTAATGGGTGGAGCATGTTATAGCTTCTTAGTACATCGGTAGGTATTATGAAAAAATTATACGTGGAATTGGCTGAGGCCTTTTGCAAATTTTATATATGGTTTTGGGTGAGGACGTAATAATTTTTAGATCTCTTGGCCAAGCCCATGAATGTTTTTTCATAATGTACGACATTATACATTCCCTCATTATGAAAATATTATTGATAGTTCATGTGGTTATTCTACTAGTGTAATACCCATGGCTACGTATTATTATGAAATTATTTACACATATCATATTCCTGGCATAAAGTGTTCATTTTTATTATTTGTAAAGGAATATGTTTTAAATTATTCACCATGCATAATTTTTATGTTTTTCCTCTAATTTCTTACCCTTAACGAGCGTTTGAGCTCACCACTTTATTATAATTAAATTTCTTAGGAATCCATGAATTTTATTATGATTTATAAGATGGGTTAAGCTAGGGGATTAATGGAATTCTCAAAGGATCATTTTTTTGTTTTATTTTTTCTAATGTGTAATGTAACATTCATGTATGTAATCTATTTTACCAGACTGCAAAACTAATAGGTCCTTTGGGATTTATTTCCTTAAAATCATGCCAATTTATTAAAATAATGCACTTGCTCCAGGATTCTGGGATCAAAGCGTTACAGTTGGTATCATATGATGTTTAGCAACAACCTAGGAAATAGATTTAGATAAACTCTGATTACAGAAAATTACATTAAGATAGACTTTGAGGATTACTATAAAAGAACTTCATAAAAATTTGGTAATTTAAAGATTTTGTGTATTTCCCAAGAATAACATCTCTATTTGAATACAATCAGGTTGTGGCGGCTCTGGCATAGATGAACCTAAGAGTGAAAACTCTAACAAGGAGTTTCGATCTTTACTCGGGGTATCCTGGTACACAACAACCGGCCTTGTTGCAATCTTGGTTATGACACTCCCAAGGGATATTTGTAGGATAATTTAAATTTTAATTACAAGATATTATGAATTTTTTAAAAGTAAATACTTCCACAAAGAAAACATTTTATGTTTATAGATTATATTCATTATCTTTTCAATTTTACATTGGGTATTTTACATGTTTGGAATTATGCATTGCGATTCAAAATCTAACATAGTTTATGCCTTTTTTTTAGAAATGGAGCGTAGTAGAAGGAATGATAATTCAATCAAAATCATTATCGAAATATTAAATGGATCATATCATTCATAGTATTAATCTAACATTTAAAATGAAAATATTCTCCCAAGTTTTCTAATCATATAAATAAATTCTATAATTTGTTAATAAGATATGTAATGAATTTTATGAGTGATATGGCTCTAAAGGGAAGCCAGAGAAGAAAATTATGGAAGAGATAAATATGAATAAAGGTAATAAGGGAATGAAATATTTTCCCATATTTGATATTTGAGGAAAGAATCACATTGGTGAACTCATGAAGGGAATGGGAGTTTGTTATTAGTGTGAAAAAAGGGACACCAAGTACATGATTACAAAGGTAATAGAAAGGTTACAAATGTACAATTCTTCAACTTCAAGGAGTTGGGACACTATACGAATCAATTTCCAAATCCTCAGAGTACACCCCAAATGCTACTATTGGATAATAATCAAGTTATGATACTACTGAAGATGAAGAGGAATGATTAGAGTTATTTTATTGTCAATGTTTTTGTCATTTGAGTATTTTATTAATGATTTAAATGTTTTAATAATTATAAATTATATAAGGAATTTACTACAATATTATTTCCTTAAGGACATGAGATTGTGTGGAACAAAGAAAAGAGAATCAATAGTAGTTTTTTTGGGAAAATATACGATTGAAAGAGAGATAAACCATAATATGGTTCTGATATCGAGGTAGTGATTTTTTAATAATATATGATTGATTTGGTTAAATTATATTGGATATTCTTGACTACCTTGAAACAGATTAATGATTTGTATATTCAACAATTGTTGGATTTCAAAACATTTTTTTTGATTTTAATAGTTTATCTAGTATTCTTTGATTTACAGATGGAATAATGAATTACATACCTATTCAAATATGGTTTTCTGGCAATTCATTATATGTCCACATTTTTAAAGAATACATGATGAAAGTATTCACTTGTATATTATGTGACCTTCCTTATAAATTTTGGACTGTGAGTTCGGACAAATGTATTTTGGATATGTCTAAATATTCGAATCTATTAAGTTTTAAATTTGATAATATTGTTAAGGTTAAATGATATCCTGAGATTATTTTTGGTTTTTCATAAAAAGGACAACTCGAAAGTCGGGCGACAACCGTCGCGTCCGGCAAGGCAGCGAGACTTGAAACCACAACTGGAGGGCAACACGGGTGGATCAACTACCACTGGCATACGTGATGTATTGGTTTTTATAATGTATTTTTTTAAAATAGTTTGAAAAATTAATTATATAATAAATATTTTTGGAACCCAACATGATTTGAATTAAGATAATATTTTCCAATTCTATTATCATTTGGAGTGAAAGATGAGTTTGTGGTAGGAATTTGTTGAAGGATTAAACTCTACCTTTCAAGTATATATATATACATATATATATTCATCTTATTATATTAATACATTAATTATTAAACTTTAATGAAGGGTTCATAAATACAAAAATGTTTTATCCTAATACCATATGTTTTTTTTGAACCGATGATATTTTACATCATCTTAGATTGATGGATTTGAGGCCCTGAATTCTACACTTGTTTGTGATTGATAACCTCAATCACTCCCTATAAATATTTAAATTTTACTCCAATTATGTGTCTCTAATTTCCCCCAATGTTCTATTAATCAAGATAATAATTTGGTGGAGTCTTTTTTATTTCCCTTTCCATCTTATTAAGACTAAATTTTATTAACCCAATTTCTGATGTGGGTTTTCCACAAATGTATTTTCCTATTATTAACCATTTATTTTGGAAGAATAATTTAAAATTTCGAGGATGAAATTTATTAATGGAGGAGATAATGTAACACCCCCAACATAACATAGTACGTTATCTCATTAATGTAATTCAATTGTTTGCGCTACCGGAAATACGAGTTCGAGCACACCAAAAATTACTAAACTAACAGTTCCAAAAGTAGTTATGAATAGTATTAATTGCTTTTTGGATCTTTTATACTCTATATAATTTTAACATCCATATTATGTGTTTCTTAGAAATAATATAATAATAAATTCATTTTTCTCAGATAAATTAAGTAATTTTAAAAAATTGCAATTTTACCGCCTTTTAATGTAAAACACATTTTAAAACCTATATATGACTCCTTTATATATTAAATTTAAAGAAATTAAATTCTTATTTATAATCGGGACATAATAATTTATTTTTGATAAATTTTTTGTACTTTTCTTTGATAACATTCATATTTTGAAGAATAGTGAAAAATAATATGTTTTAATTGAAGTCACTTTTTAATCGAATTCATTTATAGTGTTAAATTATGCATTTGAATGGTTTTGAAGTATAATTATATTATATTTTTATAATTTAATACAATGTAGGTGATTATAATTAATTTCACATTAAAATTTGACATAAACAAATGTAAATATATTGATTGTTTTTACTTTTGAAAATCCGGCATTTTGGTTTTGACAGTGATAATTAATTTTAAATTAATAAATGAAAATTAAATATTTTTAATTTGATAAAATAGTATTATTTTTTTATTTTAGAATATCAGATTTAGATTTGGGTAATTTTTTTGTATATTTCTGAAAACATCCAATTGATGACGATTAGTGAAAAGCACTTCATTATTATTTAAAACAAATATTTTATTTCAATAATTAGTTATTTTATTTTAATTTATTTTATGTAAAAATAGATATATAATAAATTTATATGTTCAATGTGATTTACTGGAGTAATTCTTTAAAATTATTAGATATATAATATTTTATCGAACTTTTTAATGTCTATTACCCACCTCCTAAGAGCATTTATAAATCTGCATAAAACATAATTTTACCGCTTCTTTAAGTATAATGTCCAAAATCTTAGAGACATGGTTAATATCAGTAAGAAAAATGTGGTTCAATAAGATGAAAATAATTTTTGGTGAATTGTATCTTTTGATATGTCATTGAATGGTGCTAGTCCCAAAAAACCTAGTGGGAGATAATTTAGCTTACACATGTACCAGTGATTATGTTTCCATGTTTCCAATAAGCTTAACTAATATTTTAATTCATAATTTATTGTGCAGTGTTTTATGTTTTGCATAAAAATTATTTAATTTTAATGTATGAAAAATGTGGGTGATTATATTTCGGGTACCCTAGTTAAAGATTCCACATAATTTTGGGGAGCAATACTGACCATATCCAAATTTAAAACCCAAGGATGTGGATTAAGTTCCTCAAAAACAACCATCTGGAAAATTAAATCCAGTGATATAATATTATAGGGAATATTAATATAGAATAAAATCTGATCTCACACAACTGTGAAAAGTCCCACGGCTCTCATTATTTATAAAAAACTACTCAACACCATTTAAAAAAACATTTTCATGAGGTTTTTCGTATCCTCATCGCTCATAGATATATCCATTGCTAGTTTTTATCATCACTTTGATCACATTTCTCTTACGAAAAACATATTAATATACTATAATAAGTATACCATTATTTAAATAACCTTTTTCCTTAGTTCATTTAATATTTTATTAGATTCCTTAAGTAATAACTTGTTAGATGAAACGCTTAAGGTAGGTTTTATTTTCTAACAAGATGACCTATGAACCATAAATGTTATTAACAAAATTTCTTGAATGAGTCATTATGATAATCATAACTCTAAACTATATACAAAAAATAATCTCTATATATATCGAGACCAACCTTTTCATAAATGTTTTTTAATATTATTACTTAACAAAATTATTTCATTTATAACTTCAAAAGATCTTTTGAATATTAGTGTCATTGAGGCTGGATACATAATAAATTATGTACAAAAAGAAAAAATAAAAAATAACAATATTTATTTATATTGTTAAAATAATTAATAAATCTATCCTAGTCACCTAACAACATGTAAATTCCTTGGGACAAATAGAAGAATAATTTTTTTATCACAAATCCCAATATGGGATAAATAGTAGAAATGAAATTTGAGTTGACATCATTGACTAAACATGAAGAATAAAAATAACATGATCCTAAAAACCTTATGCACAATATAAGAGAATGATAACATTTTCATGACTAAAGACATGGTAATGTGGAGAAAAAAATTAAAATGATAAATTCATAATAATATCACCATGTTTTAGTAAAACTTATTTACAAGGACTTTTAAAAAGTACCATTAACATGTTTCATTTGGGTGAATTATTTAATCAATTAATGGATTAAAAATAATTTAGAAACCTTCATATTTTCTAGATCATGTGTAAGAAATTAATCATAAGAACCCATTTCATTAATAAATCATCGAAAATATTGACTGTGTTTTATATTAATGACATTGACTATTAGATATTTTTACCAGATGAGATGAGAAAATGGGTATCATGTTTTGAAATATTTAGTCAATAATGTATACATAAATATATTTATATATAAATTAATAGACAAATAATATTTAGTTAAATTAGTCTTGGTAATCGTAAAAATATATGGCATTAAAAATCATTGGATAGTTTTAGTATTATACAAGTGTACATAAAAGAATATGTAGAGCTTTAATTATAGATGAATGTAGTATCTCATTATTTTCGAAGTAATTAATTTCTATAAAATATGGAAGCATAATATTTTTTTATATAAGAAGATTAAAATAATATATGTTCTTGAATTGAAAAGGGGATAAATAGAACCCTTAAACTTAAGAGGTTTATTCTTAAAGGCTCAGAGGAACTCAATAGAAACGTTAAAACTTCAAGGGATATCACCAATGAGGGAAATTTAGATGAAAATAATTCATAATGGATTTTTAGTGAGGAGAAGTAGTATAATGAGTGGGTATTTTTAGTTAAAAATTGGGAGTGTTTTTTAATTTCCAATCATAGGCCGTGGATAACATGTTAATAAAAAAATAAACACCATTATCTTAATCATGGTAATTTTGCATGGTATTCAAAATGGTGTAGTGTATTAAAATGTTTTATTAGTTTTAATAACAAAATAGTTAATATAGTTCCATTCATTATATGGAATTGATTCGTGTTTATACAGATTTTTTTAAAATCAGCATATATCCTATAGGTTTTGGAAGGATCTTATAGATTTGTAAAAATAATATTGTCGAATTTAAAAAAATTAAATTAAAAATAATTGGATTTTTGTGTGACTAAAATCCTTTATTACACTTATTACATAACTTTTATGTTATTATGATTTCAAAATACTTGTCAAATATTCATACAATTGTTTTATTTGAAACCAAATATTTGATTATCTCAAAAAACAATGAAAATATTATCAAATGGCTATTTTCAACCAGAGAATTTGAAAAAAGATATTTATTTTATCCAAAAAGTTTATAAATATGTTTATTTTACCATATAAATAAATAACTAGTTTGAGTTCAAAACTAATAATTTTATGAATTGATAAACTTTTTAACCCCTATAAAATTTACCTAAGTTATTATGAAATAATATTTTAATTTATATTTAAATAAATATTGTTTTATAATACCATATAATGAAAAAATATTATTTAAAACCATAAATTATATTATTTAATGTATAAAATATATGTTTCTATTTTATTTGTATCCAAAAAACCTTTTTTATTATTCATATTTTATTTATTAATATTTTCATAAATAAAATAAAAAAGATAATGCGATTATATAAGCCTTTAATTTATTTCTAAAAAAGGAAAACTCACATTTAAAATAATCATTTCAAGATATATAAACCCCTACTAAACTAACAAACACCATAATGGTTATGTGTGATATGGTAGTACTTTAATTGTGTGGATTAGCTAACAATGATATAGTAATTATACCCACTAACATAGACTTCTCCCATAGTCGATTCCAATCAGTCCTTACTTATTGTTTTTATTCATGGTCTTGTTTAATGTAGATCCCCATTAACTACACCTTCCTACATAGTTTTGACAAATTTTCATCAAATGGATTGACCCTACCTATTGGGGACATCATTTCACCCTGATGAATCAATTATATATCATTATTACCCTTTATATATAATAAATACATCATCGACATTATTACCTATGGTTATAATGCCCAAATGTCATATTTTCCAATAGTAATATTAACCAACACCCACATTAACCAATGGTCATGAAAGGACATGATCCCAAAGTACACATTTCCCATTACACATTGTATACAATACAATATTATTATACATCATCATTCACTAATTCACATATAAAGGTTCTATACGTTCCATGATATTTTTTATCAAAATATTAACTCATCTATATTTAATAATTTTTTAGAAGAAGTCATCATTAAGTATTTGATTCTTATGGGGTTTACAATAATGAGTATATTGTTGTTTTTCATTTATATCTATGTATTATATTTAGCTGTTATATTAATTATTATTTCATTATGAGTAATTAAATGGAAACATAATTTAATTTTATTATATATTAAAACATATTAATGTATTGATAGTGATACATGAGTTCATTATTTGACAATATATGGTATTTTTTGGGTCGTCACATTCTTACACCCATAATAAAATTTCACTAAAAAATTAAATTCATATTTAAAATAAATGGGATCATTTATTATTCAATGATATTATATGATATTAGGTTTCTTATTTAAACATGATATTTCTACAAAAGAATCACTGAGTTGGGTGGAAATGTTCTTAGAAACAATCTTTCTTTCATCAAGAATCTAGATCAGTTATTCTTCAAATGATAGATTAGTTTCCAATTCAATATCATGTGTTTCAATTTTATTTGTTGTGTATGACATATAAAATCATAATAGGTACATAGAAAAGGATTTATGAACCTTTTAATGATTTGGAATCCATACTAACTGATAGGAATCTTAACATATACACTTCTTAATCTCACATTTTCTAGTTTAATTTATTCTAAGTTTATATTTCTTTCGAAATCTCATGACTCTATTCCATGGTGATTATTTGGGAAATACATGATCCATAAAAATTCCTTAAAATCCTTTCATTCTATTATTATTATACCTGTTTTTTTATCATTGTGCTACTAAGATATGTTCCTAGATTAGTTTTATGTTCTCCATATTTTCATTCAAAATGTATGGTCTCAATAGTTTTCCTTCTCAAACATCATCCCATTATATTTTAATTCTACACCTCTTCTGATATTTGTTTTCATAAGGTTATGTTTTAATTCTTATGTTGATACCTTTGTTATAGTAATATTTGAAAACAAGATGATTTTTGAAAAAAATTATCTAAATATCATGTTATCTAGACCTCAACATGTATTCAAATGTTTAAATGGTCTTGTTATACTTCCCATTTTTTTTATATAATTTGGTATTCAATGTTTCACTTATATGTTGATAATCATTTTATCGATCCCCCAAAACAAAGATATAAATCATCGATCATATTTTGACACCATTGAGAGTGGTTCTTCATAATGACTCACCACTTATGGAATATACAGACAAGAAAAGTGACCAGTGGATAAATACTCTCAAATATTGATAAAACGAGTAGAAAATGTTAAAATATCAATGATTATTCATGTGGAATTGTTTTCCACTATTGTATATGGAATACCAGTAATAATGAAAATATAGATGTTTCATTACATACATGTAGGTTTTTGTTATTGGTAAAATATTTTGATAGGTAGTTGTCATTATACCATAACTTTCATACATACTAAACATCTTGTAGTAATATTTTCTTCATTTATTTTTCATTTTATCCAACAAGTATTTATCCCACAAATCTATAAACAATTTGGTTCTTTTGGGATGAATTATGAAGATTTAGGTATGAGCTTAATTTATCAGATCATTTTTTAAATCAATTAGATATGTGATATATAAATTTTTACCAAACCCCAGTACACCATCTTGATCCATATTTAAATCTAGAAACATCCAATTTTTCACTATTTCTATATTTTGTTTTATGAAAGAATTTTCCATTTTTTCTTTCATAACCTTCCATATTAGTGATGGATGAAAAATAATTTGGGATATGATTTATGATTTCTATTACCATGTGAATATCATGTATATCTTTAACAAGTCCTTTATTAATGGATATTCATCAATCCAATTAATGGCAATAAGCTCTATGTACTTAATACTCATGGAAGTGTTGGATCTGTTTTCTTTCCAAGGGTGATGAAAAATAATATAATTTCCTACATTATGAATATTGAAACCATATCATATGTACCATTTTAAATTATTTTTTTTTCTGAATATATATTTCAAAATATATTGGTAATTATAAATATCAAACTTCTCTCCACGAATATATTTTTTCCATAACATTATTTCAAAGATAAATACAACTAACTCAAGATCATGGGTACAATATTTTCATTCATGAGTCATATAATATCAATATTCCTAGGAAATATATTTTAATTTCACATGATTTGACATCCATTTCATTTCATTTATACATCATAATAAATGATAAATATTTCACCTTTATATGGTAAAGATACAATATGTTCACTTACCAACCTATACTATATATCTTAAAAATATTCCCAATGTTCTTTTTTCGAGATAAATATATTTCCAAATAATGATAACTAGGTTAGTGGATTATAAATCCATGGTACGTTTTTTCAAAACCCTGTTATACTATCATTCTAGATCAAAGAAAACATTGAATCTCTAGTACTATTATAGGATGATTCCACTTCTCTATGAACATTATCTTTGTGGTGTTAACTAATATACCATCACTGATTAAAAGTGTCCCGTGAATGGTACATGTTTAAACAAGAAGTCAAATTTACTAAATTTACCAAAAACATATCATCCCTTATAGATAGTAATATGAACATTAAATTATCCACATACTCATTTATTCATTATAAATATATAACAATATCATCAATAATGACCCCAAAAAAATTATCAAGGTATTTACTAAAGTGTCTATTCATAAAATCTATAAATTTAGTAGGATCATTAGTCAATCTAATGGTAAAAAAAAACAGAATATATTTTTATTATATGTATGATAGTCATTAGAATATCTTATTTATTCACCATCATCTGATGATAACATTATCATAGGTAAATATTGCATAAAGTAATAGCCTTAAAAAGATGGTGGAATAAATCATTAATCTTTTGAATAGGGTATTTTTCACTATGATCCCATAATGTTCACATTAATCAATGAAAAAAATTGATTTTAATCATCCTTATTTTTTAAAATGATAATAGATTATTCCCTAGGATACACACTAGGTCAAATTACATCATTTTATGAAAGATATTAATGTTTCAATTTTAATTACTCACTCTATACATACTGTTATGTAATGGATTTTCAATATTTTCATTGATCCGATAATGGTGTCAATTGAGAGCTCTACCTCTATTTTAGAGGGATGTCTTGGTAATTTATTAAGAAACACTTCATTTTATTCCAGAAATATTTGAACATTTACCATCATTATACATTGAATTTCTTCGCATTCATCACCAATTAATATCATAATTAAAGAAATGGGGGGTGGTCCTTATCAAAACTCATGTTAGAATATACCTCCTTTAAATATTAGAATAAGTTGTACCTTCAATTTGAATGAAATATTCTTTTATCTAACATTGATATTGGAATTATATTATTACAAACAAACTAAACATATTATTATGTCAAATTCCACATTTAGATTGACCATTAAGTTTATAGAGAGATACAAATCATCGTACATAACATAGTAATATTAATATATCCCAGAAGCATGAATATTTCATTAAGGAGTATTAATTTATAGTGCAATTAGTAGTAGTTCATGATATAATTTAATTTTCATAAAAAACAAAAATGTTATAATGGAATATGTATACTAGAATAAAACAATTTAAGTATTATATTTTATTATAAGAGGTGTTTACCTACCTCTACATAATTCAAATCCTCAACTTCATCAATAATTATTAACAAAATATGACCTTTCAACCTTATCTTAATTTGTGGTTTGTAATGGATTCCCCTTATTATATTTGGATTTAGATATTTTTTATAAAAATGTACACAACCCATATAGATGAAGAATTTAAATGGGGTTTGGTCGACCACAATAATACCTCTCACATTTTCAGTCAACAATGTAATTTTACATCTCTATGACAGTGTTGGGATATATGGTAATCTTTTATGAACATATAATGCATTAAACATCCTTTACAAAAATTACCTGAATTTATTTTCCCATACCTTATTCATATGTGTATTTTATGATTGTTATATTATCATTCATGGCCCAAATAATTCGAAAGTTTAGCTATCCAGTCACTTATTATGATTCATTCCATGAAACCACTTCACCTAACCAAAATCCATTTCCACTTTTAGATCAAATTATACTATTCCATCATAACTACCAATGCCATTGACATCCAATATATTTTATATAAGTGTTTTTTGTCTACAAATTAATTAATTTTTGTCCCATTAGAATCGATATAAATATTTAACCTTATCATGTAATGAATTTAATATTCATTATATAACTTCACACTGATTATTTTTCCTTTTTATATTAATCAATGAATTACATTTCTATCCTGGATAAAATGGTATGAGGAAAATAAATATTTTAATAGAATTTCTTGATGTCCTACCACTCCATAACATAAACATAATCCTTGGGATTTGTATTCTTGATTAATTTATACTATTGATCATATTCTATCTCTAAGGTATATACATCAAATGTAACATTCACCCACTAAAAAATGAAAAATATAAAATATTTTCTCAATATTTTTAATCCATTGTTTTGAAATCAATTGTTTAGAGGATCCAAAAAAATGAGTGGTCATTGTGGAGTGAAGGATTCAACTAATATTTTTTTCATCTATAGTAAAGAAGTATGAACCATTAAGTAATTTTATTATTCATAATGTTATTTAGAAACATTAAAATGTTATCAACTATAAATATCATCCTATTGGGAAGGATATAATTACATTTCATGTCTTTTCCATTATTTTCCTTGTTCTTCTATTTCCCACCATTTTTCTTAATGATTGAAAGATAAATGAAAAAATTAAAACTATTTGAAATCTTATGGTAATAGTTCTAATGTGAAAGCATAGTGATAAATTTTTCTTATACCTTTTTCCTATGATCATTTAATTCAATATCATCTTCTAAAAATTAAGGACTTTAGCTATACATATTTTATAATTGTTTATATAATTATTTGGATTAACCAATGAATATCCCTTAAGAGTATCTAACTATGAGTATAACTATAGGTCCACTCATCAGGAAATAAATAGATATCGACTTAATTGTCAAAAATGATATTTTGGGGTGATTACCCCATGGTTTATCCATTTCATAACCACATCAACATTCCAGTATTTTGACAAAAATGAAATTTATCAGAAATATCCCACTTTGTACATCACCAAAATATAGAAGGGTATTCTATATATAAACTTAACCTAAGGATTATTATTGACTTATTCTAGTCATTATTTCTAAAAATAATTTATTGTTCATTTATATCATCTCTGGGTACCAACCTTATTCCTTTTCATTTTTAACATAATGCATTTAAAATTATTTCGTTAATAACATATGAGATTATTTTTATGAATATTGTATTAGAAACAAGAAAAAAATGATGTTCCTAAATAAAACATAAAAAGAAAAATTATTTATTCCTTGAAAAGGTCACCTACATTAACAATTACTATGTCACCATTGTAGAATTTATTTAAATGGGACATACATCATTACAAATGGTGATTATAAATACTAGTAAGGGATAAATAAACCAAGTGAAACATGATTGATCATCATGGATTAAAAATTATAAATTAAAATTTATCTAGACTATAATTGCATCAAGCCTAATATAAGATTATGTTCACAAGATCATGTGTAATTACATTGTTATGTACTCACAATATAAAAAAGATACATTCATAAGCATATATCCTTGGTTCATCACCATAGTATCATAAATCATATTAACAACATCATACCCTGTGGTATTATTAACAGGTTATCCCTATTTATTAATTTTTTACTAATTATTTGAAGTGAGATATGGGTTGAACCTGAATTTATCTTAATTCTTGTGCTTAGTATAGATAATGGGAATCAATTTCACCAATAACCCGTGTAAAATAACGAATGAGTTTCATATCAAAAAGATGGATTTTTTTAATCCAACATGGAGGTAATTTTGGGTTTTTATATGGAATTAACCAATCAATAATGGGTATATATATTTGAATACCCTTTAATGAAGATATGGTTGGGAATTTAAAAAAATATGACCTGAAAAATAAGTTGTTCATTTCAAAAGTATAATAGGTGTAAATAAAAGATCCGGTAAGGGTTTACTAATATAGTAAATTAGTCCCTCATTATTGTATAGTAACGGATGTCTACAAACATATTTACAAATTATATATTAGAAATAAATAGTCTTAAAAAGGAAACTCTTTATTTTAAAAGAGTAATGAGGGAACAACTCATCTTAAGAGGTTCATTTATAAATGTTAATATGATCTACTTAGATACATATAAATTACAATAAATATCCATAGATAAGGAAATTCATATAAACTATGTTATTCATGTTGTTAGAGTGAATAGTAAGTTGAAAATGGACAGGTATTAGAGAAAAGGAGAGGTGACTTTTTTACTAATTTTCAATATTTTCCTTAGAAACCTTGTCAATAATTATTATTAATCCAATTTTATCCCCATGGGGTTTGAAAAAAATATTTTCCAAATATGGTTTAATTTGATTTTTTTTCAATTAGGAACTGAAATCCTTAATATAATAGCATTCATTATGTAGATGTGTGTTGTGTTTCAAAATAATTGTTTTTGAAAATATACAATATACATTATTTTTGAATAATTATTTATTAGTTTCAGAAAATGATTTTATCATATTAAAATAAATAATTATAAATAAAAAAATATTTTTTTCAAGAAAAACATTGATAGAATTTTTTACATTGGTTTTGAAAAATAAACCATTGGATAATATTGAAATCCAGATTTAGAAACGATATTTATTATTTCAAAACAATTTTTTTATAAATAATAATTTTTACATTCAACTAAAAATACTTAATTACTAAAAAATTAATTTTTTGGTGGAATAATCAACATTTTGAAACATTCAATAATTACATAAACATTCTAAAATTATATAATAAATTATTTTTAAATGAATATTTTTTTGAAGAATATTTTAGGACAATAAATTTTATCCAAAATGATAATTGAAATGATATATTTTTAAAAAATAAAATTATTTTTATATTCTATCCAAAATTATATTTGTTATATTCACTTTATATTCATGTTTATTTTTTTGAAAATGTAATAACAAAAATTTTGTCAAACTAGAAAATAATTAATTTAGAAAAAGATAATTACACATTTATAATACTAATACTTAGACAGATGAACCATTATGTCAACAGTATTCACCCTTAAGGTAGGGTGTGTGGTGGTGGTACATTCATGGGGTGGCTCAACTAAAATTGATCTAGTGGTGAAGGACACGATATTGAACTTTTCTAATAGTTGATTATTCTAAAAACTTAATTATATATGAAGTTATTGGAATATTTCAATGGTGAACCCAACTATGTCTACCTCCCTCCAATGTTCAAAAAATGGACAATATTGGAATGATCACAGTAGTTATAATTATCATTTCACTATTCTTCATCAATTATATTTTCAATTACACATTATATATATTAATTATAATAGAAACATTATTACCAACTACCATATTTACTAATGATTATAGTTATCAATATTAATAATGATCAATGGTCATATTTTCCAATGTTTTTTTGAAACGTGGAAATATAATAGTCATATCCAAATGGTTACATTTTCTAAAATAGACAATATATACTCCACATTTCCAATATATTTATTTTACATTCTTTAATTAAAATGTTTTTTAATTCCCCTTGATAATTTTAATAATATTCTTAACTCATCTATTTCTTTATAATATGTTAAATGCTGGTGAAATGTTCATTGTATAATTCAATCGTACAGTGATTACATTCAAGTGTTCATTATTATTATTTCATTATCTAATAATATTTTTTGTCACTAGTATATTTAATATTTTTTCATGTTTTGTAATGAAAAAAAATTCATTATACATTCTTGTATAGAAAAAATAATAAATCTTTAATTATGAAACATGTGTAGTTTTGAAAATAATAAATGTTAATTTTGGGATTTTTTTCAAGAATAGAAATATAAAATCACCCAAACCCACGAAAAAACACCACAACTAGTGGATACCAAGTGTGACACCATAAGAACACATAATATAGTTAATGGTCCACTTATTATCCCCAATATTGAATAACATGTATATGAGAGTCCCAATCCTATACCATGTACATATAGAAATATCTCTAACCAACCAAAAACAACACATCTAAATCTGTTAAAAAATATAACGTAATTAAATATTCATTAATTTTACCACAAACATAAATAAATTCAATTAAAAATTAGTGTTTATAAAGTAAAAAATAAAAGTCCCAACATAAATGAAAAAAATTACATCCTAGGTCATTTTCAGGATGTCATATATGTTTTAAAATATGCTATCATCCCAATTACCAATAATGGTTATGCCCATGATCCATTAAGATCCATATCCACTAAATTCACACCTACCATGATCATATGTGTCATCTTTATAAATAGAGAAACTATGGAAACAAATACTATTCAATGGCGAGTAGAAAAATACATATTAAGAAGGCCCAAAAATGGAATCTTGATTTAGGTCAGTTCCTGACCAAGGGTGGAATAATTTTCAAACAAAAATCAAGAGGAAAACATAAATCATTTCAAAATTATTGAATTTAATTCTAATTAAATACTCAACCATTTTATCATATGTGAATAAATAATAAATTGATTATAAAATCATCCCATAGAATGAGAAATCTGAAATCATACCTCATGACATTGGAGAAAATTTTATTCTCTATACTCATTAGTAATGTATAAAATCAGACCACAATCTGTCTACATAGAGGGACCAAAAAACAAATCCCTATATTATACCCAAGGTATCAACAAACAATATTCCATATTAAGGTAGGATCATTGAATACTTATTTTCAGTATGTAGCCTAATACCACCACTCACTAAATACATATGAAAATGATAGAGATTCCCATTGCATAATTTTTCGATGAAAAATTACCTATAAATTATTTCTTTAGAATCTATATCTCACAAAACCTATTTCAAATAATCTAATTAATTTTTTTTGGAACTGATACATATATTAAGGGAATTATACTATATGTGGGATTTACAAATCCCATTTACAAGATGACCACACCTTGTTCCATAGAAGTGTTCTACACCCAAATACATCACCTCAATAATTCTTCATCCCAAGATGGTGTATTCAGACCCATATATAATTACTTGTGATAATAACCAAAATTAAAAAAGTTTCCCCACCCATATTGATCATTTATACAATGGTGTCAAATCGATTGTGGACCTATACAAACAAATATATAAAATATCTCCAAACATAAAAACTATGATTCATGATCTATTAAAATAACAATAATAGACAATTTTGCAATCATAATGGTAAACATTTTCCTCATTAGAATTTATAAACATTTAAAGGTAGTTATTAAACCCTTAAATGATTGAATTAATGTTCATTAGGTATGATCTATTGAGGTGAGAACTATCATTTTCCACATTATAGATAGCCTTGTCAATAGTGGGAGTTATGGGAAATCGATTCTTTATCATAGAGGTACCACAAACTATATTTATACGTACTATATTACATAATCTGCCACTATCATATTTCTGCATATTATTCAACTAAAATTATTCAATAATTTCCACAATAAAAACTAAAAATTCATTTATAATCCACCATCGATGTTAGCAATTATTATCGTTCATCATACACCATTTTCCATTACATGTAGTTTTATATTGTGTTTTAATATAATTAACATTCAATCAATTATTATAGTCTTTTGATAATTTATTAATAGATAACACATAAAAATTATTCATTTATCATTTGAAAAAGTCACCCCTTGATGAAAATATCATTTAATTCCAAATGATACACTTCCCCTATATTTTTTTCTCAAGATTCATAAAATGGCTCAATGACATATGTAGTAGGAGAAAAAAAGTAGTGGTTGGATGGAATATTGGACACCACATATCTTTCGTCCATCATGATATTATACTAAATTTCCATCATGTCGCTAAAAATTAACTTTATCTATTTGAATGGTTATAAATAAAATGAATTTTTATTTAAAACTAAATAGAATGTGTCATGGTATCTATAAAATAAACATGGAACAACAATGATTATGAGGTTTATTGTTGGGTGTGGAATTAGCAAAAAATTATTTCCATGTTACAAATGTAAAAAATATCTTGTAAATGGAATGATTCAATGTAAGATATGGTGAATGTGAAGGATGGTGATAGTTTTCAGCACAAGAGACATAATGATAACCATGGATATCTATGTGAATCTTGTTAATTGTGATAATGAATATATATTCTATTGAGTATGGTTTTTAATATTATAGTTACTAACTTAAAATCATATGTACTTTTAGAAACATAATTATTCTATTATTGGGTGGTGGATAGTGTTTTTAGTGAAGGGTTAACTATGATATGAATGTTTTATTTAAATAATATTTCATGTTTTCATCAGAATCAAGACTTGAGCTATACTTGGGTACAAACCTGAATATCTCATGACCAATCATTCTATAATGAATAGGGGGAATTCTATGAACCTAGGTAACAAAAATAAGAATATATGGGATACACACTCAATCAATAGTCTATCAATAAAATACTTTTCTCCAAAAGGGGAAATTTATATATATTTAGACCACATGGATTTAATATAGTAGCATACCTCTAGGTTTATACCATTTTAAAAAATCAATATTTGAAAGGGTACATGTTTTGGGCCCTCGACTTATTTTATTCAAATGTGTTAGAATTTTCTTTATAAATAGTTATTTTATTAATTGTAGATTATAACATTTTTTCATCAATGATACATTGTTTAATAATATATATCTTTTATATAAAATATCCATTACATTTGATATTCTCTATTGATGTTGGTCACTATCACATATCATAGTATGGAGTGGAATAATTTTTTATATTCAACCAAACATCAAGCCCATGGGGGGTTATAATGAGTCCAGTCATATCATATTGGTAATAAGGTGAGTCTATCATATGTAATTAGTTTGGTGTTATGATTCTTTTTATGTATCGTTTGCGAAACATATGGAAGAAGGTATAGGAGTCTTATATTATGTATAGAAAATAAAAATCCTAGTGGTGGTTTATGAATTTCAATTATCCTTTTATTATACACTAAAAAATATTAATAAATTAAGGATAATAATAAAAAAAATAGTTTACGAAGAGATAGTACATACTTAATTCGGAATGCTAGTTTTGACTTTCCACATTAACATAATTAATCATCTCCAATAGATATGATTTTATAAATAGTGATATAATTTATTTAATATATAAAGAAACCTCAATTATAATATTTAAATATTTTTATTTATATTCCTTATTATCCCCTGACTTTTCAAAAATATGTAGTGGCTAATCATATAAATGATGGGGAAAAATTAACTCAAACAAATGTAAAGGGTCCTCTAATTAATGTACAGATAGTAGTTCGTCCACCCATTTTGTAGAGAGTACATACTACGCCTATGGATCTTATGGTAGTAATGGATGGATTAAATGAGATTGCTTATATAATCAACACTCTATATGAGTTTGATGGATATTAAAACCACATGATTTAAAGGTAGAATGATCCATAGATGGCTGAGGATTAACTAAAGTATATGAATCATTAATCCCATCAATACTGAACAATATATAACTGAATAGTTAATCTTCATTAATTTTTTATTCATGGTGTTTCTAGACATTAACAGTGGATGATTTCTAGGATCCAAGATGAGGACAGTCTACTATAGTAATAGTTCAGAACATGTTTAGACAATATAACTATTCAGAATATTTTAGGATGGTACATGTTTAGTACATGTAATACCTTTAGTATGGAATCATAGTCATGGTAGGATAGTAATCTAGGTTCATAGAAATAATGATGTACAAAGAATATATGATTCCTGGTCAATTTATATAAGAATTTATTTTTGAAAGGGGACTATATATAATTATATGGGGATGGATAATTTTATTATAATTCAACACTAATTCCATATCCCTAGAGATAATCAATGTGATTGGGTTTCTTATTTAAAATTCATTACCATAGAACATGTTAAACACTCATATCCATGAGGTAGATTCATTAGTATAATCTAATGATCAATGGAAATCAAGAATCAATTATATTGGTAGCCATATTTTTTATCCTAGTATCAATGACAATTGTTAGAGGATTCCAATGTAGGGTTTAGATAGTAAGGATATTTTAATTTCAATGATTCTTGTTGTAAAAGGAACTTCGTTCCTAATCATTTGGTTTGGAAGAAAACATAACGAATATAGAGTGTTACCATGTATAAAACATCATCACAATGACAATTTCAATATTTTGTGAATCCCAATAGGGTATAGTATGACAATCAAGGTGATGTAGATTGTGATGTCCTTTTAGAAACTATAGAGGGATATAGAGGAAAAAAGACGATGACCCACTCTAACCACTAAGTATAGGTTGTCATTTCCTAGTTAATGGTGGTTCAAGCTAGGTCTGGTATTGGATACCAGTGATTTAGAATAGTTATTAATAAAATATTAATTTTTTTATAAATATTTTCTCTACATCAAAATTAATATTTATCTAGTCCAAGATAATAAATTATCATTATATTGTATCATTATCTACGAAGTAATAAATACTTTTTGAGTCAATTTCCTGACCTCATTACATGGAGGAACCTACTGAACAATTTCATCATCTTAACCTATCTACCCTTAGTGAAAAACATTCTATTCATAGAGAGTATTTTTTTAATGTTGTCATCATGGAATATATGAGACACTTTAACTCCATCATTGATAAGGAATTGGTATTGATATTCTCTGATAGGTTGCATTTCTATTTTCAATTTGTGATTTATAGTTGATTGTGTGGATATTATATAATATTTATTTTGATTAAGTTTTTCAAGTGTAATGAGTAGTGAAAACCCTCTAAATATTGTTTCTAATTTCTCATCAATTAGTTATCATTGATTTTAATATGTGTATACCCTGTGAGATTATATTCTCAAAATTATTTTTGGATCACAATGATTTTTTATGAAGATATCCCCTAGATTATCCTTAAAAGGTATATTAATTTAGGCGTCTACCTACATAACATGACCAAAATGATATCTTATGAAACCTTTTTAATATCACAATACAAGATCAATTAGATGAGTGTATATTTGAAATAAATTTTGATAAAAAAAAATTATTCATAACATATAACTCTATACATCTCCCTCTATATTAAACAATTAATAATAAGATATTTTAATTATTTTAATTTTTTATCAACACTTAATATAAGAAATATTCAGTAAAAATACCCTTTCTCTAGGATTGACACCCAAAGAGATTAGTTAAAGGGTGTGCAGTTGATATGAAAGATCTACCATAGTTATCAGAAACATCGTCTATTATTTCAAGAGGATGACATCTTGATAATGAAATTTGGGTACCTCTTTGACCATTTGGTATTTTTAGCTGCATAGTTCAATGTTTTAAATCCCCCTACTAATATCATAGGACTAATTAATTGGATCTTTTCACTATTCATACACATATTATTGATGTCCTTCATGAACAAGAATCGCATATACTATACAATAGTGAAATAAAATCCCATACATCTGATGATTTCATTAGTCATTATATTAAATAAAAAACAATATAATAATATATATATATTGGTGTTTTATAATTTTGTTTTGAATTTATTATTCAATTTAATTATGGATTATTGGGATGTATTTGAAAATTGAAATATTGATGTATTGATAGTTGGGATCCTCCCATGAACATATTTAAGGTAAATTAAATTTCATACATTATAAGGATACTATTAAATACTATTATTATAATTAATTAGGATTATGAAAACCCCACAATCCCCTTCTAAAAAGGCAATGTTATAACCTGATTTTAATTGGGATATGCATTATTCTAAATAGTGAATTTGAAGTCTAGATAATTCCAAATTTATCTATTTTCAATAGGATGGATTTATGTACATGGTGTTTTCAAATCCTTCTATAGTAAATAATGGATATAATCTAATAAAGTGAAAATTGATGATTATTTATAGATCATGGTAGCTTAGAACCCATAGATAAAGAGTATAATAATTTATTCGGATATATATAGAGTAATGACAACCCCAAATACTACAACCCACTAAAATCAATGTGAGAAATTTATGGTTTAAATTAAGTAGAACATTATTATGTATATATTCCCCTTATTAAATTTAATTTGAGTTTGAAGTGATTTATATATTTTCTATATGACTATATGTAAGTGATACAATGTAATGACCCAAACTTTCATTAATGGAAATCCCTCTTGATCTAATTAAATGTCTATTTATAAAAAAAATTATATAAAATGTCATCTTCATTGGTTTTATATTTTCGGATTTTTAAATACTATTATGAATTGTGACCATTTCTAATATAGTCCTTTAACAAAGATTACATGATTAGTATAAATATAGGTCTTTAACAAATCCAATTTACTCAGACAAAGGAATCGATGACATCATCAATTAGATGTGCCACATACGAAGCCCATTTGTCAAAGATCAAAAAAAAGTTTGTGTATTTGGTATTCACACTAGATGAAGCCCATGTCGAACATGATTATGTTAAGCTCGAGTCGGACCACCTATGAGATAAGTGGATGTTGAAAGAGATTACCACCCGAGCAATGTTATCTGATCCACCCCAAGAGTCTGTCAACATGGAACACCTTACGATTCGGTCTTATGCATGTGTTATAAGGGGTTATGTAAAAATACCATATCAATATGGTTATTTACATTATTTTTTAATGTAATAATTAATATACTTTCATTTTGATATTGTTACTTTGTAAATATTTTTTAAAGAACAAATATTAATATTAGTCAATGTTCAACTAAAAAATCTAGTTTGATTAATTAATTGTTTTTTAATTAAATAATATTATAAAAAAATATTATTATTGTTATTAAATTAATTTATATTAAATTTAAATTATCGTATAATTTTATGAATGCAATTGTAATTTTTATTAAGGTTCGAAAGCCATTTTTTTCAAAACCCACGAATTTTCAATAAATGTCAATTTTTATATTAAAAGTGAAAATTAACATATTTAGAAAATTATCTAGATAAAATAAATATTATTTCTGGAATCAGAATGTCGAAATTATCCAATGGTGAATTTTTAATAATTTTATGAGACAGTCAAATTTTTTGTGTAAAAATTAAATTCCATTTAAATGTTTAATGATTTTTATGACATAATAATGACCTAATAGTGATGTAATAAAATACTATAAACATTATTTTTCTTCCAATATATGTTTTACTATTAAAAATATGTTATTTTGGGTTTGTTTAATATATTTTACAAAGCTTTAGTGGACCATGAATGACTTATTAATCATTTTCCCTTTTTAAATTGTTTTCCTTGGGAGTGTGACTCACCTCCACATAAGAAACCCCATTATTTGAAAAATTTAGGAATTTGGACTTATAAAAAATTTTCATCCAATTATAGTTTCCATAAACAATGGGAAAAAACCAGGGTTTGTTTTGTGTTTTTGATTAGTTTAATGTGAGGTGTGTGAAACCAAAATAATAAACAATTCCCTCTCCTTTCTTATATAATCCCAACCAAGATCCCTCATCCTTCTCACTCAAAGCCTTTGGAGTTCATATAACCTCTGAACTAATCACCATAGAATCCTCCAAAGGTGCAACAAACTCCCATTAAGCCTCTCCCAAGCCTCCCTCACTCCATTGGAAGCACACTTCCACATAAGGGTTTTTCTTCCTTTCTAATATTTTTCTATTATTATTTAAATTGTTATTCCTTTTAATATCAATTATAAAAGTTGGGGTATGGTTTGAAGCCCCCCCATACATCCCTCTTTATTTTTAATCACTGTAGACACCTTTCTCTATAATTAAATGCCTCCCATGTACACTCGTTACTATGCCGAAATTCCGTAAGGAATTTCTCTCTCCTCATTTACATTCAAGAAATTCTTGTGTATCATGAATCTGAATTCAATTAAATTTGTTGGGAAATGTATTTATATGACCCCCTTACTCTCTATGTCATTTAAATATGATCATACACCTATTTCTACATCATCAACCATTTTTATGAGTTCTTCTGTCACTCTATTATGTTGCCGAAATTGCACAACAATTTTCCAATCCAAAGTCATTGTGTAGTGAATACCATGAACATTTCTCTATCAATGGAATTCACTTTTATGAACAATTACATATTGTTTATATAGTTTCATTAATTTGTTCCAAATGCATTTATTATGGAATAAATGATTATGGTGAATGATTCAATGTTTTATAATCCATGTGGCACACATACGCATGAAAGTAAATGTTTAATAAAGGTATTCCCTGATAGCGCTCCACTGCATTGGGTAAAGTGTAGTATCACGATACGTCATGTGCAATGGTGGTTTACTCATGCGAATTCAATTGCAACAACGATTTAATCATGATTTATATACATTAAGGGTTTACTCATTCTCTATGTGCAATGAGCCTTGGCTCATGGTAATTCTATGTTAAGTGTTGTTTCCACATTTCCATGTTATGATTATCATGATTTATCATGCATTTATATTTATGCTTCACTTATGATCTATTGATATGCCTATATTCTATCATGTATTTTATTCCTCATGTTATTCCATGATTATTCCTTTACTGGGATTTATAGCTCACCCTTTTTTATCCATGTTCTCAGGTTATCCCATGAAATGCTAAGTATGAGGAAATGTAGTGGTCATGTAATGGATGTTTTCAAAAAAGTTGTTTTTTTAATGTTTTATGTTATTATGTAATGATCATAAGACCCAATGAAACTATACCTATCGATCATCTGTGTCATATCAAATGATGTTTGTGTAATAAATTATGATTAATTGTGTAATAAAAAGACGGGTTGTCATAGTTGGTATTAGAGGATAGGTTTAGTTATTATTGGGATTTGGATTAGAAACCCCTAGTAAAGAATTTCCGGAAATACTAGGTATAATAAAAACACCCGTATGTTTTGTTGAGTATTTATTATGTGTTTTATCATGAAAATACATCCCTTTCTAGATATAAGAAGGTAGAGGTGGCTATAACACAAATGTATCCTAGGGGTAAAATTCGAAAAAACTGATTTGAGATAGAATCGAATGGAAACTGGTGCAAGAAAACAGTCATTGCTGCACTTTTGATTATGAATGTCTTGGGTGATGTGGTTTGGTAAATTCCCAAGATTAGAATGAGCCATTATTAAGGGGCCCTAAAATTCCCTAAGAATGTATTTTAGAATGTAGATCACATAAAACATAGATTGAAGCCAATAGATTTCTATGTTATGGAAATAAAAGTTATTTATAATTCACCATTTTTTTCCTTTTATTACACTTTATGTGTCACCCCTAACATTATTTTTATTCCAGCCAATGGTCTGCAGTAGTAGGACTCGAGCTAACAACCGATGTGAAGATCAATGTGATGAATATACTAACAAGATGCCCAATCCAATGAGACTAGGAATCACAAACTCTGTCATGATTCTCTATCTGCTAACTCAAGAATTGATTTGAAACAAGGGTCAAGATTAATGGTCAACCCCCCCCCCCCCAAAGAATTAACCAGTTAGTATCGAGAGCTTCATGAGACAAAGGCCTTCTACTTTTAATGGATCATCTGATCACTCAATCGCTGGAAAATGGATCAACTCAATTGAAAAGATATTCTCCATCCTTCAATGTTCTGTATAAGATAATGGTCTCCTATCTGCTTATCATATAGAGGGTGAAGATGATCAATGGTTGATGTTGATCAAAAATACGAAGCCTGAGGATGATATCGAGGCCTTAGAATGGAAGAATTTTCAAAAGATGTTTTTCGATAAATATTTTTCATGCACCCTCCAGCTTAAGATGGAATATGACTTCCATGACCTCAATAAAAAGAGATGAAGAATCTATTTGGTCGTATAAGTAAAACTTCACAAGGCTTGCACGATATTCCTCCAGCTTTGTAATTAAACATGAATACAAGGTTTACATCTTCTTTGGTGGGTTGAAACTTAGCCTACGAAAAGCGCTGGCGATCCATGACATTAGAAACTATGAGGAAATTGTCTATTGTGCCTTAAATGTCTAAATGGAGATCAGAGAATCTGAGGGGTATCATGGAGATAAGAAGTGTAAGGTGAAATTTAATTCTGCTGGTCAGATGGATAAATCTGACGGTGCTAAGAAGATCTAGCACACCACTTCCATTAGTGTGGAAAGAATCTCCCCAAAAATTTCTTGAAGGGGATGAGAAAATGAATGAAGTGAGGAATAGAAGAGCACCTCGATATTAACTATATGAAAGAAATACTAGTGGATGTGTTATAAGAGAGGAGTTATCCATTCAAACCTCAACGTGTGGTTCTTTGCTATAGCGACAAATAATCGGAGCATCTGTAAAAATAGTGTCCAAAGCCAAGGGATTTCAGAGGCAACGAAAAACCTTCAAGGCCTCAAGGGCGGGATTTTTCCATCACAACTGCAGAAGTGAACCTCGAAAACAAAGTGGTGATATGTACGCTAGTTATACATTCAAGAATAGTGAATATAAATTTTAATTCAAGTTCAACGCATTAATTTATATCTCAAAAGTTTATTACAACAATCCTAGAACCACCAAAAATCCTGGAAGTGAAGGTGTCAGTGAGTACGCCAAATGGTGAAAACATTGCATACCATGAATATAACTCCTACCCTATCAAAATGTGTGGATCAATCTTTGCATAAAACCTTTTCATACTCCCTATGTTGGAATTTTATTCAATTCTTATCATGGATTGGGATTCCTTATATAGAGCCAACATAAAATGCTGGGAGAGGGAAATCACTGTCCATGTAGATAATCGACCCTCAATTCTATACATGTGCAAGGAGTAAGATGAATCTTCTTTAGATACATCATCTGAAATGTAGATATTACCACCTTATGAGGAGGCGTATCTGGATCAGAAGATTGAGTCTAATGAAGCAACCATCCATGAAGACATGCCTATTGCGATTGAATTCGATGAAGTGTTACACGAGGAATTGCCTGGTATTCCTCTTATAAGAGATGTTGAATTCTCAATTGATCTTTTACCTGGATCATTTCCAATATACAACACTATATATGGAATGGATGTTGTGGAGCTTGAGGATCTAAATAAATAACTACAAGATAATCTAGATAAAGTGTTTATACACCCAAGTGCTTCACCATGGGGTGCATCGGTCCTCTTCCTCAAGAATAAATATGGGTCAATGCGGCTTTGCGTCGATTATTATGATCTCAACAAAATCACGATAATGAAAAATTAACCTCCACCAGGTATTGATGACTTCATTGATCAACTACGTGGAGCACAATACTTCTCCAAGGTGGATTTGCGATCGGGATATTATTATTAAAGGATTAAGAGAAAAGATATCCTCAAGACTACATTTTGTATAAGATACAAGAGCTATGAATTAATATTAATGTCTTTCGGACTAAATAATGCTCCAGAAATCTTCATGGACATGAGTAATAGAGTCTTTAGAGATTAACTCAGAAAATTTGTGGTAGTTTTTATATATGATATTATGATATACACAAAAACCAAGGAGGATCATGAAGAGCATCTAATAACTGTACTAAAGACTTTGCGGAAGGATAAGCTCTATGAAAAGTTCATCAAGTGGGAGTTCTGGTTAAAGGAGGTCTCATTCATGGGACATATCATCACAACTAATGAGATATCTATGGATCCCCCCAAAATAGATGTAATTGAGGGATGGAAGAGTCCATCATTGGTAATGGATATCAGTAGTTTCTTGGGGTTAAATAGATATTATCAACAATTTGTGTGAAATTTATTGTGATTGTCCAAACCTCTTATTAATATAAATCGGAAGGGAGTAATGTTTTCCTGGAGTGATGAATGCAAAGGAAGCTTCATAGAATTGAAAAAAAGGGTTATCACTGCACCCGTGCTCACATTACCCACAAATGGAGAAATTTTTGTGGTATTCAGTGATGCTTCTAATAAGGTCCTTGGATGTGTGTTGTTGCAAAATGACAAATTCTTTGCCTATTCTTAAAGTAAATTAAACTTTCATGAACATAATTATCCAACACATGACCTCGAGTTGGATATAGTGATATTAACTTTCAACATTTTGTTGAATTATCTCTTTCGGGAGAAGTGTGAAATATATATGGACCAAAAAGCCTCAAGTATATATTCACACAGAAAGAGTTAAACATCCACCAATAAAGATTCATAGATCTGATTAAATACAATGACTTCTCAATCCATTACAACCCTGGGAATGCGAAAAATTTGGCAGATGCCCTATGTAGAAAGGACCCAACAATTCAATCATTGATGAGAATTGAAAAGGATCCAATCTTCATAGATTTGAAGAAGATGTACGTGGGAATCATAGAAAATGCAACATCATCTATCCTTTCACAAATGAATGCTCAACAATCACTTTTGGTGATGTTACAGGATTCTCAAAAGAATGATGTGGGAATTCAAGAAAAAGTGGAATCTATTGGAAAAGGGAAATCCTCGAAGTTTAATATTAATGAAAAATGAATTGTGATATTTGGGAAAAGACTATGTGTTCAATCAAGTCTGGAGTTGAAGAAGGAACTTTTGGACGATTCATATAGTTAAAATTTCTATATTCACCAAGGAAACATAATGATGTATCGAGTTCTATGTGAGCATTATTAGTGGGATTATATTAAGAAGGATAATGGTGAATATACATCAATGTTCCTAGAATATCAAAAATTAATGTTAGAGAGGTAGAAGTCTAAGTGGATGATGCAACTGTTGACCATACCAGAATGGAAATGGTAGAACATCACCATGGACATTGTCATCAGATTTCTAAAGACATCCAAAGGGAACAATGCAATATAGTTTGTTGTGGATCGTCTTACAAAAGATGCACACTTCATTGATATTCTGGATGATTTCTTATTGGATCAATGTGCACAAATATATATCATGGAAGTGATAATACTTCATAGAGTACCACTATATATTATGTCATAGAGAGATCCAATATTCACCTCTATGTTTTGGAAGAGTCTTCAACATGCTCTAAATACTGATATGATCTTCAGTATGACCATTCATCCAAAAACTAATGGATAATACGAGCAGACTATCCAAACACTTGAGGACATGTTGATATCATGGTCAATGGACATTAAAGGTGGATGGGATCAACATCTTCCCCTGGTTGAGTTCTCTTATAATAATAGTTTCCATTCGAGCATCCAAATGGAACCATATGAAGCCCTTTATGGGAAAAGGTGCAGAACACCGGTGTGATGGGTTGAGGTTTGGTGAGCGTAAGATACATGGACTAGAAATGGTTGAAAAAATGGTGGAGATGGTGAAATACATTCAGCAGCATATCAAGGCAGCCCAAAGTCAACAGAAGAGTTTTGAAGATAATTGTCGACGATACCTTGAGTTTAATTTTGGAGACATGGTATTTCTTTGTATATCTCCACAGAATAAGTTCATGAGGTTTTAAAAGAAAGGGATGTTATGTTTGAGCTACATCGGCCCCATCGAAATTCTTGATCATGTCAGGGTTGTGGCCTATCGACTAGAACTTCCACCTACCATGGCCAATGTACATGATGTATTTCACGTATCCCTCATAAGTAAGTAAAAACCAGACCCTTAACATGTACTATCTTTATAGGTGGTACAGTTAGAGGATGATCTTTCTTATTAGGAGAAACCAGTGAAGATATTATATCGCAGAGAAAATGTTCTATGAAACAAGACAATGCCCATCGTCAACATGTCGTGGAGAAACCACATGTTTGAAGAAGCGGCATGGGAATCACAGGAAATGATGATGTAGAGTTACACACATCTATTTTAGTGTGGGAATAAGAAATTTTGAGGGCTAAATTTATTAAGGGGGGAAGACTGTAACGACCCAAACATTAGTATTTGGAAATCCGAATTGATTAATTAAATGTATCTTTATGTTAAATGTTTATATAAAATTTCATATTATTTAGCTTTATTTTTTTAGGTTTTAAAATATTTTTAAGAATTGTGATCGTTTCTAATATAGTCTTTGAACAGTGCTCACATGGTTATTATAAATAAGTCCTTATCAAATCCAATTTACTCAAACAAAGTATGTGATGGACTCATCTAGTAGATGTTCCCCATATGAAGCTCATTTATCAGAGCTCAAAAAGGATTTTTCATCGCTGGTATTCACTCTTGAAAAATCCAAACTCGAGCTTGAATATGTTAAGATCGAGCGTGACCGCCTATGAGAGAGGTGGAAGTTGATAGAGATTACCACCCGAGAAATGTTTTCCGAGCCATCCCAAGAGTCTGTCACCATCACCCACCTTACTCTTTGGTCTTATGGGGGTATTATATGGGGTTATGTAACATGACCTAAGCCCTACGGTATGTACGTTATTTTTGTATATAAAAATGAATATAATTTCATTTTATTATTGTTACCTTTTAAATAGTTTTTAAATCCCAAATATTATTTTTAGATAATGTTCAACTAAGAAATCAATTTTTATGAATTAATCAATTTTTGAAATAAATAAAATTTTAATAAAATATTATCATTTTTATTAAATTAATTTCTATTAAATATAAATTATCATATACTTTTACGAATGCAATTGTAATTTTTATTATGGTTTGAAATCCATTTATGTCAAAACCCAAGAATTTTCGATAAATGTTGGTTTTTATTTTAAAAGTGAAAATTATCATATTTATAAAATTATTTAAATAAATTGAATATTATTTATGGAATTAGGACTCCAAAATTATCCAATAGTGAATTTTTCATAAATTTCTGACATAGAAATATTTTTGGGTAAAAATTAAATACCGTTAAAATATATAATTTGTTTTATGACATCACAATGACCCAATAGTGATATAATAAAATACTATAAAATTTATTTTCGGAAAATATATGTTTTTTCGATAAAAATATAGTGATTTTGGGTTTATTTGATTTATTTTACAATGCTTTAGTAGATCCTTCAATACTTATTAAACATTTTGTCCTTTTAAATTGTTTTCCTTTGTAGTGTGACTCACCTCCACATAAGAAACCCCATTATTTTAAGAAGTTCAGACTTTGGAATTATAAAATATTTTTTCCCACTTCCCTTTTCCAAAAACCATTTTTAAAACACATGGGCAGGATTGTAGTTGTGATTAGTTTAATGTGAGGTGTCCCAAACCAAAATAGTAAACAATTCCCTCTCCTTTCCTATATAAACCCACCCATGCTCCCACATCCTCCACAATCCAAGGCTTTGGAGTTCGTCCAACCACTGACCCACTCCCTTTAGAATCCTCCCAAGGTGCCTCAAGCTCCCATGAATCTTCTATCAAGCTTCTCTCTAACCATTGGAAGCACACATCCAAGTAAGGGTTTTTCTTCCTTTCTCATTTTTGTCCAATATTGATTAAATTGTTATGCACTTATAGATTCAATTATAAATGTTGGGGAATGGTTTCACACCTCCTACATACTGCACTATTTATGTCTGAATAATGGGAGACCACTTTCTCTCTCGTTAAATTCCTCCCATGTACACTTGTTATTATGCGAAAATTTCTAAAGGAATTTCTCTCTCCTCATTTGCAATCAAGAAATTCATTTGTATCATGAATCTAAATTCCATTACATTATTTGGGACATGTATCTATATGGCCCCATTAATGTCCATGTCATGTAAATATAATGAGACACCCCTTTCTATCTCATCAACCATTTTTATGAGTTCTTATGTCACACCGGTATGCTGCCAAAGTTGCACCACGCTTTTCCAAGCCATCAACATTGTGTTAATAATTCCATGCACATTTATCTATAAAAGGTATTAACTACTCTGTACATTAACCTATTGTTTAAATATTTTCATGTATTTATTACACATTCTTTTATCATGGATTAAATAATTGTGTTGAATGATTCAATGTTTTATGATCCATGTGGCACACTTATGCATGAAATAGAATGTTTAAGAAGGGTGTGCCCTGATAGCGCTTCAATGCATTGGGTAATTAAGTCATGTACACTGGGTGTTTACTCATTCTAATTCAAGTGCAATGAGGGTTTACTCGTGCTTCATGTACAATGAGGGTTTACTCGTGCTCCATAGGCAATGAGCCTTTGCTCATGCTAATTCAATGTTAAGTGTTGTTTCCACATCTCCATGTTATGATTATCATGATTTATCATGACTTTATGTTTATTCTTCTATTGTGCTCTATTGATATTCCTATTTTCTAACATGTATTTTTTTCATCATTTATTCCATTTTTATTCCCTTACTAGGCTTTATAGCTCACCATTTTTTGTTATGCATGTCCCCAGGTTATCCCATGGAATGTTAAGTAGGAGGGAATGTAGTGGTCATCCAAAGGATGTTTCAATAAAGATGTTGGTTTTCATTTCTTAAGTTGTAATGAAATGATCTTTATCCCTATAGACACCAGACCTCCCGATCTTCTATGTATTATCAAATGAAGTTTATGTAATAAATAATGTTTAATTGTGTAATAAAACACAGGGTTTCGATATACAATATACTCTAAGAGAGGTCAATGTTTTGGTTTATTGTATTTATAAGAAATTTTAATATGTGATTTTATAGGTTGTGACATAGATTCTAACCATAATATGGTTATTCTTCATAGAAGAATAATTTTTTTATATCATTGATTAATGTTAGTGGAGTACACATATTATCACTGATATAGGTTGGATGATTATATAATTTTAGATATATCATTTCTATGATAATTTATAACTATCTAATATTAGGACATACAACTGATGAATTTTTTGATGGTATAGAGAAGATCATCATATTTCAAGGGCATACACTGGTTTGAGTTTGATAGTGTAAGGATATGTTCATAGAGTTTGTTAGTTATTTTTTTGATAATCTTCTTAATAATAAAATAATTTTACCTGATCTTAATCATTTGTAAGGGTTGTTAATAATATGTTTGGGTGTTTCAAAATAGTATGGTCGTGCATTACATGTCTAAACATTAATTGGCACTAGGTCAAAACTAGTTTTATCGAACAAATTTTAGTTTCAAAATTTGATTTATGATATCATATCAGTGAGTATTGTGTTAATATATAAAAATATGTATAATATATAAAATAATTTAGGTTAATTACAGACTGAATGACCATGTAGTCTTATTTTCCTCCCATTTAGGTGTAATGTCTAGTGGATATATTAATATGTATATAGTAAAATGGTAGTGTTTTCATTAAATGGAGTATCCCCATTAATCATTTTGATGTATATTATCCATTGATGTTTTTTATGTTGTGGAAAAATAAGGTGAAACTAAAGAAGCTGTTATGGTAGAGTAAAAATATGCAATCTTATATAGATGACTATATAATGAAGACTATTATATTTTGTAGTTAAATACTCTATACATTCACTATCAACAATGGTGGAGGTTGGCTATGAGAATAGTGTTTCTATTAGAAGATACGTGTATCATGATTGGCATGCGACCGGTTTAATAAATACTGATAATATCCTTTTGTTTTGGACTAAACACTATTACTGAATAGTAGTAGTCACACTAAAATGTCGACCATGACAAGGGAAAAATTAGAAATTTTATTAGGATGTTTTTTTTTCTTGTGGATGTAGTGATATTGATGAAAATATTTTTGGGGTACACAATAATAGATCCTTCATTTTCTACAAGCCGGGTAAAGAGTAACCTGGTTATTGTGATACATATATTGTATATATTATACAGATATCACTGAATCTAGTAATTAATTCCGGTGTTTATTGGATTATATCCATATTGTTCATGTTTTAAAGTTAGGTTCTACACCATTTATGTGGTTGTTCTTTGACCAGTGTGAAGTCTATATAGATTAAGGACTCCAAGGACCATGTAATTATTCATTTTCAATTACTAATAATGCATGAATAAGGATTGGGTTTTATCAAAATAGATGTACAGGGATTAAAAAAACCAAAAACATTTTGCATAAATGACCCACTCAATAATTATTATATCATTTCACTTGATGTTTCTCGCATTGGACACGGTTCAGCCATGTAGTGATTCTCTAACATCAAGATAAAAGAATTCTATAATAATAAAATTTTGTACTGGTTTTCCTGGAAACAATCCTTCTATAACTGGATGTTCTATGCTTCAAGAGCTACTACTATAGATTTTATAAAATGGAAAATATATGTTAAAATAAGGTTAATAGAATTATATATTTTTTATAAAATGTTTTCTATAATTCTAGAGACATTTTTTGGAAGATTTGATCAGGAAAAAAAAAGAAAAAAAATAATATGAAGAAAAAAACTAGTTTCACCCCCATTCCCCAAACCCCCCCCCAATTCACCCCCAACACCCCCTACCCCTAGTTCCAAAACTAACCCTTCCCCCTTCACCAATCCCACCCACCCACCTTTCATCACCACTTCGCTCTACACCCCCTACACCCCCACCAGCACCGCTACTTTCCCCCAACCTACACCCACAACCTCTTCGCACCCCCACCTACACCCCAAATGTACCCCCAACCTATACCCCCACTAACCTCCCCCTCTCCCTTCCGTGAACAACCCCTCCCACTACCACTTTATACACCAGCCCCCCCCCCCCCATACTCACAATACCTCCCTCTCCCCCTACACTACACAACCCACCCCCTCCACCTAGTACACCAACCCACCCCTCCCCCCGATTCATCTATATATACATGAGAGTTTTTTGAGAGGATACTACTAATTACAATTTTATACTCACTCATATAGTTTCTGTATGTTTATTTCTAGATCTATGGGATGGATTTAATAGAAGGTATAGGATTGTCTAACCCATATATAATAAAATAGAAAGTGGATAGATAAATGAGAAATGATATATACTGATATATATGAGGGAAATATTTAGATATAAATAATACAACTATAGTAGAAATAATCTACATTGAAAATGTTTATAAGATCTTCTCCGATGCTTGTAAGAGTTGAATGAAATCATAAAATTCTGTTATTTTTTTAGTAGAAAAATATAAAATGTAATGGGATGTGGTTTCATTATTTTGGGTGATGTGGGATAGAATTGGAAAGGTTATGGTTTGAAGAAGCATATAAATTAAAAAAAAAGAACATATTTGTAACTCTACACTGACAGATTCATTATAGTATAGGTTTTCTAATATGTACCAGACTCTCATCAAGTGAATATGATTGGAAAAGTATTTTTCTGGAATGTATTCGATAATGCATCCATATAATGTGAAATGATAAATATATTATTGATATGGAATACTAAATTTTAAATTGTTTTTTCATTCAAGGTTAACTAAATACGGGCTTCATTTCAGTAACATAATATGGTACATGGGCATGGGGTTTGGCTGGATCAAGCTTAGGATTGGGCAAGACAATTCCTGACGCATATGTGGTAGCTCTTGCAACTAGTGTCCCAGATGCAGTTTACTCTGAAGCTACCCTAACCAATATCATTTGGTTCATTAGGGAGTGTATTTTGGGGAACCATTTGGTGACATAGCACCCAATATTGAACATTAACCCCTACTTCAACCCTCTTTCACCCCTCCTTCACCCACCCCTACACCCACCCTCTGCCTTGCGCCCCTCCTCACCACCACTACCCCTTCGCCCCTATTATCCCCACCCCACTACACCCACCCTATCCCCTGCCCCCACTATCACCCAAATTCTCCAACTATTATCCACACCCCACTAATATTAATAGAACTAAAATAAAATAATTGATGGATCCCTAATAGAACTAATATAAGATGTAGAAAATATATAAAATCATTTAATGGTATCACTAAAATTTTTATTTTTATAAAAACACCTTTTAGGGGTTATGTTTGAAAGAACACAACAGATTACAAAAATACCCACAAATCTGTTACAGATAGGAACCAAAATTCATATTCTACAATTAATCGTAGAATTTAGTTTAGCCAAGCACAATAGGAGTTTGGAGGAGAGAAGACACATATCAAGATCTATGAGAGTTATGGAATCATGTGGCACCTAAATATCTATGTCTGACTGAAAATTCCATTTTTTTTATTTTAGAAAACCGCATTGAGGATGAGCGGAAACCTTAGTGGGATAAAAAATAACAGTACATGATAAAAAATTATAAAACATATATGAAATTTGAAATTCAAAATCTCCAACACTGAACCTGAGGCCTCGATTCGGGGGACACCCATGTCAGCCGAGCTCACGTCGCCATCATTCTCCATCATAGCATTGGTACACCACTTCATTGGCTGCCCATCACCACTGGCGCAAAGGACAAGAGAAATTAGAGAAACCTTCAATCTCCAACATCACCAATGCACACCACCTCATCTAAAATTCTATACTATTGATTCTGAACCCCACTACACCTAAACCGGTTTCTTCTAAATCCCCATTTTCATTATTGAAGATTGATAACCATGAACAACGAATAGAAAATCCATCATCAAATTCCACATGATTATAACACCCAGAATGACCTTCAACAATGATAACATAAACCAGTAATCCAAACCATGCTGATCCAAATACTCTAACATAAACAAACAAACCAAACCAAGTTTAATTACTGAACTAATAATAACCAAATAAATACGGACATAAAATTATACAAATATATGTGAACTAATCAAAATCAAATCAAACATATAAATAATATTACAAGAATTGATAAAACCATCATAGTTTAAATAAATCCTAATAAAATCTACAATGATATAACTAAATAAATGTAATCTAACAAAATTGGTTCACTAAGAAAAGAACCAAACGTTATAGACCTAAAATAAAACAAATAGATATTTCCAAATCAAAATTACATGTAACTAAACTAACACTAATAGAATCGATACAACCCATCATAAACTGAACCATCGTAAATAATAATGAAATGAAGGAACTTACACTAAATCATTAAGAATGACAAAAAATTATCAAATCCATGAATTATCCATCTACATTACATGATTTAATGAATCCAAAAAAAAAGTTAAATGTATTTCATAATAAAAAATCCAATTTTATTAATAATGATCAGAAAAAAATTATAATTGTATACATAAATAATATATATATATAATTTATAATATAATAAGTTCACCACCACTTCCCCCCCCCCACACCCCATTCCCCCCACTACACCCCCTTCCCCCGCTACAACCCCACTCCCACTTACCCCAGACCCCCACCCCCAAACAACCCACTTCCCCCACACCTTTCACCCGCACTTCAACCTCCCTCACCCCACTTCCCCTTGCACCCTCCTATCATCCAACAATCATTATTTTATATTAATTTTTCTTGTTTTAGTTTTTTATATCACTTGTTAAAATCTAAATAAAATAAAATCTTTGGGGTTGATACATAGGTTGAGAGAACTATCCTAGATTGAGTATTAATTTTAGAATCATTTAGAATTGAGATAGAGTTTGTCACAATTTTTTTAAAATTTCATAATCCTCATATTCTTCTATCTATTTACTAAATAATTATAATATGGAAGATAACATAGCTATATTAATTCAAAAAACTAGAGATTTGTTTGTCTAAAAATTAAATTAATAGAATGGTCAATTGTTGTGTCCAAATATTCAACTTAACATTGAGTTAAATCATGGTCTAATCCATATTTTTTCTATTATACATGGTTTGGTTGCTGAATCCCCCAAAAAGAACAAGATGGAATTTGTAACCATGTTCATTACTTTCTAACTGATAGAAATTTTATATAATCAAATAAAATGGAAAGAATTACCATTATCTATAAAGGACTCAACAAAGGAACGGATGAACAAAACATAACTTGGACAAGACACAAGCTAGTATGAACCCTAGAGATTAATTCACTAAATGGAATTCTCTACTTCCAGGAGAACATATTAAAAAATGAGGTTTATGGAACAATGAAAGCTAGTAGAGAAAATGTTTATGGGTATTGGGATAGGATCTGGAGATTTACTACTAGTCATTTATATCATAAAAACATATATTATCATAATTTCATAAAATTGTTATATCTAGGCCTTATGAACTACGATATAAACCTATTAGATTCTTGATCAGGTGGAGCACTCATGAAAAAATATTTAACTATGATTAGTATGTGATAGAGAAGGTCTCTTAGAAATATATAAATTTTCATAAATAGTCCTCTAATAAATGTGTTCATGAGGTAAAAATATTTAACTCACATTACCATGAGTCTATAATTAATGAACTGACCTCTCTTATGAGATAATCAGTGCTGAGATAAGTGAATGATTCAAAATCTACACCCCCTTTGGTATCTTAATTGTATATTTTCACAAGAGTTTTTATAGAATTTATCCTTTAAATGTATAACGACGGAATATATGACACAATGAACTAAAGATAATTCTAACAAAGAATATTTCAGGGAGTATTCAATAGTATGATATGGATATTGAAACAAATATCAATCCAAGTCACATTTCTGATATATTTTATTATAGATTTATCATCACCCACACATACAATAAGTATGTAATAACTTTCAACCTTGAATAGGTAACCAAACATATGTTAAAATTCAAGATCTATCCCTGAATGACCCATAGATATAGATGGAGTACCGAGGTAATCAAAAATCTACTTTGACAAACCATGGATATAATCTTGTGTAATTAAATCACCAATATGGAAAAATCATTATTATTTTAAATACATTGATAAATTATGGTCCTTATAAACACATATATTAAATAAATCTTAAACCAAATTGTTATTTCTATAACGATTGGTATGGTGTTATAGGGTAGTGTGGATCAACATATAGTATAAAAACCTAAGACTAAACACACGAAGGGAAATTAATAAGACCCTATGTAGAAATAATTTATTATGCATCTATCACTTCTTATTTCCAGAACATACATTTTCTAATTAACTCGTCATTATAGTATTTGATTTTATTTATATGGGAAAATAATTTTCTATAGAAAAAAATTGACAACTCAACATTAAATTTAATAATTCATCCATACATTTCTTCTAATCAATAATTGAAACAATATCGTGACATGTCATATATCAATCAATATGAAATATAAGTTTAAAACAACCAAAGTAATAAAAATCAATGAATACTATATATTAATGAAATTTTCTTATATAACTCACCAAAGACCATTTATCAATCTTAATATCATATCATTGTTACTTATAATTTCCAGTGTTTGCCGATTTAAAATTAATAGGATAATAAAAAACAATGGAAATAAGAAAAAAATTAGTCAAATTATACCTGATGTAATATGTTACAACAAATAAACCATATCAATTAAAAAATTTAAAATTAAGAAGAAATGATATAGAAATAAGTAAATCTTATCCCATGAAAATAGAAGAGGTTGTGGATCTGAAATCAAATAATCCCTTCTCCATGGCAAAAATCATAGGGTATGTGAGGACTTAGAACCATCATCGGTCATATAAATGCAGTTATATATTGCTGAATATCAGAGATAATTGAAACCCCAACAATATAACTAGAATAAAATTTTTTGGAAATAGAAAACAAACCCTAACACACCTTACTACAAACCACACACAAGCTATGTGTAATGCACCGCCCAACAATGAGATGAAGAGGGGATCTTGGAATATGTGAAGATTGAAAAAACATTATAAAGTGGTGAATTGAGGATGTGGAATGCCAGATGGTGGAGTTGAAGGTAGAGTCACGTTAGAAGAAGAGGATTAAGGGGAGGTTGGTTGGTCATGTCATTAGAGAAGGATTTTTCGGACGATGGGTGGTCACATAATCGGAGGAGAATCATCCCAAGGTTGGGAGGCCTCATCGTCATCAGAGGATATCAGGCAATTGGGTGGAAGTATTAGATGAGGAGGATTGCCAACTCACAGAGAGGAGAGATCGCAACCAGGAAAAATTCAGGGTTGGGGCCGTGATAAATGTGGGGCTAGGGGCGTAGCGCAATATGTATATTGTGTCTCATGGGGGTATCTTTGGCTATAGCCCCATATTTTTAAATTGTGGCTATTTAATTGTGGTTATACCCTCAATTTCTATAAGTTTCCTTAAATTATATATAAATAAATTTCCTAGAAATGTCATGAATAAAATATTAATTAAAAAAATATGTATATAAGCGTAAAATTCCATTCATTAAATAAGGATTACGATGAATAATTATTCAATTGTCACTTTTTAAAATTTATATTAACTATATTTACCCTTTATAGATGTGATTAATTTTTCAACGATTACTATTCATATTGACCAAAAATTAATGGGGCCTATTTATGAAATTTGAACGTCTAATATATAAATATATTATTCATTTTATTTAATTAATATTTCATTAATTAAAAAAATTAATTTTATATTACGTTCCCAAAATGTGACAAAAAATTTATTTTTGAAAAAAAAATTATCATACAATTGGATTTATTTTTAGCCTATTATTACCATAAGTTATGTTGTATGCTTCAAAATATTAACCAGGTAAAATATATTTAATTTTCCTAAATGAATTCTCCAATTTCAATATAATTAGTTTATTAATATAAAAATATATTTCGTGCATAACGTTAATTTCTTTCTGAAAATACTTCACTTTAATTTTCTAATAATTTTTTTAAAATTTTTATAATTTTAAAAATAATGAATTAATTTTATGAAAATAAAATCATAAATTCTCTATAATTTAGTTACTCTAATTCTATCCTACCAATCAAAATGATATACAATAACTCACTATTTTAATAATAATATTTTAATATTATAAAATTTTTTTAATCATGGTGTTCTATGTAATGTTAGCTATCAAATTAATCAATTTATTCAAAGAGAAGTGTTTCAAAAAAATATTCATGTGTTACAATTATTGGATCCAATAAAAAAAATTGGGTGTATTATTTAGGAAGAAATCAATAGAAAATTTTTCCCTAATTAGATCATTTGAAATCATAGCATGACGTCCGAAGAAAAAATAATTGCAATAAAAATTAGATTTTTCATTCCAGATCCCTTGAAATTAAAATTTCACTATTGGAAAATTGTCACTTTTTCTCTCACATTCAATTTTTAATGTGGTTCAATATCATTCCATCCAATAAGTAAAAAACAATATTTTTCTGAGAAAAAATATTCATATTGTTAAATAATATAATCATGAAAATAATTTGTTGTATTTAAAAATAATAATATCTTCTTTCCAATATATGACAACTTAGTCTTAATATAGGCCATCCTAGGTAATTATATATTTAAATAGTTCATATTATTTTATAAAAAATTAAAATTAAAAATAAAATTTAACTTGGGAGAGTCTGGCAAGGAATGTAGTCATGGGTATACTCATCGTGCACTAGTAGCGATCATATTAACACCAAATATAGCCCTTTTATTTTTTTTACCCCTAGATGCATTTGTTTCAATGTTTCATCCACTTACCAATATCTATATATGTATTTATTTTTTCCTATGAAACCCAACTTCATTTAATTAACATAACTAAAAATGGTATCTTATGAACATTCATTTCTTATGTGTTATCAGTAATGTTTCCTCATCTTATATTACAAAAACAACTACTGAATTATTTTAGAGAAACAGATCTATCAATAGAATTTCATACAATAATATGTCATCATAGTAAATGAATATTCAATAAATATGTAACACCTCTACAATGATTTGTTAATTATTTTATTATATAATTTTTATCTTTTGAGATTTGGGTCCAACTCATTTTAAAATGTAATATTTTCATGGTCTCTGGTAGAGGTGCACTTCTATCACACATTTGGGAAAAAATGATGCCAAATTGTGTGCTATTTTCATGGATTTGATAAGAAATAAAAAAAATATAGAAAAAAATATTTTAATAGAAATTATAATATTATTATTATTGTTAGTTTTATTTTCATTGTTATTATCATTATTATGTTTTGTATTATTATTTTTTAATTTTTTTCTTTCTTTCTTCCTTTAATTTCACTCATTTTCATCCACCCCCTCTCTCATGTCGTGCATCATGTCCCATCACCAAACCATTCCTCCTCCTTGAACTCCCCTTTGGAGGTGCTCCCCCTACTCTAACTTCTATAAATACCAGTTCACCACCCCTACATACCTCTCGTCGAGTAGCCTCACACCACCCACGGTGCCTCACACCGAACTGCATAACCGTGCAGTCCTTGTGTCACCGCCCTTTCATGGTTGGACCATCCAAAACTAATTTAAGTTGTGATTCACTTCTAGCAGCCCGTATTTTTACTTGGTTGGCCTCCAACACCCCATCTACAGGTGTTTTCTGCATCAATTTGTTGTTTCATACATTTGGTAGGTTTTCAGGTAAGGTTTTCATGTTGTAATTGGATCAATTTTGGAGTTTTTAGTATGATGTATTTATTTTAGAGTTCAATTAGAATTTTTTATTGGGTGATTGGCGATAAATTGAAGTTTGACACCAAAATTTCGGGGTTTCAACACCAAAGGTAGGGGTTTTGGGCATCATCATTATATAATGATTATTTTTCTTGTTAAATTAATTTAGCATGATCTTTGATAAATTTTTTTGATTCAGATTTTGTTTTATGGGGGTATAATATGTTTTTCAACCATTTTGTAGCACGTTTATATGGAGTAGAGTGATTTTGTGAAGAAAACCCATGTTTAGTTTTTTATTAATGTTTATCTTAGTTGTGAAATGGTTTTGAAATTTTTTTTTACATGTTATTATTGTTATTTTTTCCATATAAGTGGGTTTTGGGTTTTATTTTGTATTAAAAGTCTTGCGATACCACTGGGAGTTGATTTTTAAAATTCTACATGTTTTATTAAGTCTTATAATGTGTGGGAAACATGTTTTAATGTATTTTTGGAGGGCATATGTTTTTAAAAGTGGTTTTGACTAAGAAAATGTGTGTATTTGTGTGAGTGCATTATTGTGCATTTTTCAATATTCATTGTAAATTCATTTAAGAGTTGGATAGTATGTTTTAATGTTGCATGGCTGTACGTATGGTTTTAAAGTGGATTTTACTACATGAAATTGAGTCTGTAATTGGCATACCACCGTGATGTGTTTTTTTTGAAATGATTTATAGATTGATTAAGTGTTTAATTATTTTAGAAAATTATATTTTTAATGTGTTAGACCACGCTATGATGGTTTTGGGATGTGGGTGTCGAGGATTCTAACATGTACAGGCATAGGGTAAGGTAAATATATTCCCTCTTCATTCATATTCCCTCATGGTGTGGTGAGTATGTGCAATACAACTAGGGGTGTCTATATATATGTGTGTGTTCGTGTGTGTGAGAGTGAGTGAGTGAGTGTGTGTGTGTGTAAATTCATGTGTGTGTATACACCAAGGGTTGGTTCGACTGGTCTTTGATAAATATCAGCGTGTTTGTGGTAGGTTCCCTATCCCTAGGTCTTTAACTTAAATTATATGATTTATTTATAATTTTAAAATGATTTTTTGTGTCCATTTTTATATGAAATGAATACATTTTATACATATATAATATTAGTAATTGTCTTTAATTTTTTTTGATACCAGTAACTATATTTTAATTTAATCATTTAAAAGTTAATTGTTTGAATTATGCCTCGTATGAGACTTTCTTTTAAATGTGTGCTATTGTGGGTGTTCCTTCAGACCATTAAAATGATTTTAAAAATTATTGTTTTGGTTTTTGAGGGTCAGATGACTTATGTGTTAGGTGAAAATGGTGTTTTTGAATGTTTATAAGATTCATATGGTTTGAAAGTGGATTCTGTGTGTGTTTAAATATGGAAATGGTTATTATAGTGAGAAATGGGGGTTTTTAATTGTGTATTCACATTTATAATCTATTCAAGTTAATGTGGTTATACCTATGTTATGAGAGAAATAGAAATAGAGAACCTAAGAAAACCAGGGTATCAAGGTGTGTGGAATAGTTCTAGAATGCTAGTGATTCTGAGTTGTTCGTCCCGACTTCATTTAGAAAGTTTGACATTTACAACACAAACTCAACATTTGTGATGATATAAAATACCATTGTCTTATTGGTGTGTTTCCTTACAACAAGATCATTCATGATTATGAATACATTTTATTGTTACTCTTACACTGTTATTTGAGGTTCTAGGGTCCTCCATGAGCTAGATGAACCATAGAGTATTTGACCATGGTTCTCACATATGACTTGGTGCTTGTGGAGTGATTTTCATTACAGTTGTTTCATGAGTGTTCCCTCTTTTGTGAAAACTATACTTAAATTTAAATTAAATTCCTGAAACATTAATTCACACTTGGATGCTGCATTGAAAATATTGGATGTGAAATTTTTTCCTTAAAAGTGAAACTTGTTACATGAATTGTAATAGAATTTAAATCATTATTTTAATAGGTCTGATTATCAAAGTGGCATGACTAAGTTTCATTTTAAAGACAAGGTTGTAGGGAATTGTTTATCCATGGAATTCCTAATGAGAATCTCCGCAATAATTCTTCCTATGTCTTCAGTTTAAGGTTCTATTAGTTTTGGAATGCTCTTGGAGGGAGTGGGGTTTATGCCCCATGGTGACCTATGGGGTCACTTGAGGTATGTCACATCACTTCATTTATATCATTTTCCACTGCAAGTTTGTTTGGATTATTTTCTTTTATTTATATATTTTTTCATTTTATGAATATTGTTTTATCATTTTTATAGGAAAAATCATTCCCAACTAGTTAATTTTGAGGACCAACACTAGTTTTCAGACCGTAGGTATGGGGAACGCCCTTTAGCCATGTTGCAGACCAACCTGAGTAACCGATTTAGGCTCGAACTAGATTAGATTATGACAAAATGGTGTCAAAGGAGGCCCTTGTTATTTGGGGTATCTGGTAGCTTGGTTATTAAGAGTGTTGGGACTCTTAGAGGAAGGTCCGAGAAGGATGTTAGGAACCCTCACCCATCCTGAGACTCAAGTTTCTAGGGGGAGTCTGGGATTTGAATTTTTCTATTGTGTGATAAGTGTAGATGAAGGATGACATAGGAAGTGATCTGGTGTTACAGGATTTGATTTCATGGAGTAGCACTTCATGTGTAGCCTGAGTGAATGGTTTAAGATGCTTATAATGGTGGATTCCCGCACAGATCCCGTTATGATAATCGGTGTTACCAGGTTAGCATAGCCACTAGTCCTTTATATATAAATGTTCGGTTGTGAGTTATTATTGGGATTAGATTAGATTAACATGAGATGATTTCAAATGTGAAATGGGTTCATAGGAAAGTGGTTTTAAAAAGTGAATGTGGTTTTGGAGTTGAAAAGTAGTTTTGTTAAGGAAATTTTTTTCTTTTAATAGAATGTGGTTTCAAAGGAAAAAATGGGAGATGTTTTGAATGTTTTTTAGGATATTGGTAAAACGTTTTGGAATGTGAATTAGAAAATGTTTGAGAATTTGTAAATGTATTTCTTTAATGATATGTGATATTTTAAATTCATTGAGAATTTTTTTGTTACATTGAATTATCCTTTTTTTGAATGAGATGTGTTATGAATTATCCCGTTGAATTTTTATGAGGGGCCACATATATAGAAGTACTCATGGGGCACATGAATATTTAGTGGCATGTGTTTATGGGTGTATGAGCTAGAATAGGGGTGTATGTATATGTTAGACTTCATGGGATACCAATGGAGGATAATTAAGTTATTTTTTTTTTCAGAAAAGTTGTTTAGAAATGTCTTTTAAATGTTTTGAAAAGTGAGTGAGAAATTGTTTAGTACTATCTTTTTGTGTTTAGTATTATTTTTTGTGGGTTCGTTGCTTCAACATATTGAATTGCTGTCAGAATGGGGTTTTCAGTTTGAGAATTAGTTGGTGATTGATGTGTGCAATTTTGATTTATGACGTGTTTTGATTTGGATTTGTGCCTCTTGTTTTTGAGTATAATTCCTAGAAATGTCCCAAAGGTTTCTAGTGAGTCTTTTTGAGTTGTTGGTTCTACCCAGAATCTTAGTGTAGTGGTGGAAATTTAATTCTCTTCGGTAGTTCTCTGTCATTCATGGTGATCTTTATCTATTAGATATAGTTGACAATCTTTGTGAAATTGTTTGTGTTTTTATGTGATTAGAAACTCCCAACGCTATGAGAGACTATGTTGGTTTGTGCTTTTTTTGGAGTCCTTATTTGGATTGGTGGCGTAGATAATCTTATCATTGTTTCATGAAGGAATTTCATTAAAGGTGTTTAAGACCACTCTCATACAAAGGTTTATACCAAAGGATGTGAAGGTGAGGAATGTGGAAGAGATTTTGAGTGTCCAAGAAGGCCAATGAACAATAAAGGATTACGTTTCGAATTTCAAGGGGTTGATTCACTATTCACAAAAAGTATTATCTTGGAATTAGTAAATGATTCCCTTATGTGGGGTCTTTGTCCAGGGTTCATTGACCAATTCTTTTGGGGGTTGCATAAGGTTCCCCTTCTATTGATGCGAGAGAACTAGAGGCACCTATCTCAAACAAGTATTCATTCTAATTCTATATTCTATTAGTTGGCTCACACTCTTTTTTCATGTGGTGTGTTTATTTTGGGTACTTTCTTCCGCCTTATAGTCTTCCTCCGAGGTATTGTCGTCAGTTTGGTCATTTGGTACATGTTGATAGGTATTACTTGCTACATTGAAAAAGGGATTCTCAACCAGAGGATGTTAACTCCTAATTGCGAGGCAAAAAATACATCCTGACATCTTAGCTCCTGCGATGGTTCTATGTGTGAATCTTTTCAGGTAGTTAAGAATCATTAGGTGTGGAGATACTTGGTCAAATTTCTGCCTCCACAAATGAAATAAGGACGGTTTAAATTTATCCTTTGTATATCCCTCAACTTTGAAGGTTATATTTTTATGTTAGTGTCATAAAGGCCTTTTTTTCTCAATGTGGTGTTTGTTCATTGAATACCCCACATTTTTTTAATAAGGTGTATTTATCTCATATTGTAATTCTAATATTTGGGTCTCTTCAAATTTTTTCTTTTTTAGGTTGTCTCTTATTGGTTGTGAGTCTCAAGATTATTTCCTCTTGTGTGGATAGATCTTTTAGTGACATGTTCTTATTTTATGATGTGATTGTCTTGGAGATACATGTGTCATGTGCAATAATTAATATGTGTTTTATCTATTGTTCAGTTTTGGGGTCTTTATTTGGGGACCAATGTGGTGGGGTATTTTTGTGATGAGATCAAGGGTAAGTTTTTTCTAGGATCCCCATCTTGGTATACAATGGGCCTAATTTTTTCTGTTTTTAACTATTTGGAAGACCCACAATGGATCGTGTTATGACTTATTCAAGAGATGGTTTGTGTGGGAATTGTTGTCTATGTTGGCGGTTTCCACTTTAGATCATGTTAGTTTTTCCAGAGTTAGCTCATGTCGAGAGTCTCAATGTTGGTTTTTGTAGTTAGTTTCTAGTTGTTAAGAAAACCCTCCACATTCCATGATGTCCCTTATCGTTGTATTATCCCTTAAAGTTGGTTGGGTGTGACTGATGGAGTGAAAAGTAACCCTGATTTTTTGGTTTTTCTCCTTATTCAGATTCGAACTCGAGTTTGATTCCTCGTTTGGATGATTGTATTTCTGGGGGAAAAATGTTTTGTGGTTGGGAGAATTGTCAACCCTTGACCATGATTTATTAATTATTTATTTATATATAGCTTTTATTTTGAGTTTTAGGTCTAAATCATTTTATAATTTCACATTTTCGGGGTCTCTGGTAGAGGTGCATGGCTAGCACACGTTTGGCTAACCTTGCAACCGAATTGTGTGAATTTTTCCTTGATTTTGAAAAATAGAATAAAAAAATAATATGGAAAAAATATATAGAAATAATAATAATAATAATACTAATAATAATATGTTTTGTTTGTTTATTTTTTTTTATTTTTTCATCATTTTTTCCCTTTATTTTCCCCATATTTTTCACCCCTCCCACCATCAGATCACGCAGAAATTCCCCTCTCTGAACCCTTACTCATCCCCAACCTCCCATTTTGTAGGGATCCCCCTCTACTCCCTTCCTACAAGATCTTAATGGAGAACCGACATCCCTCCCTTCGAGTTGCATCGCACCACCCCTACTACCTTTCACCGAACCGCATCTCTGCGCAATACTTAAACCACCAAACCTTTTTATTAGCACCCTCAGGTAGACTTATTAAGGTAGGATTCACCTCTTGTATCCCACCTTCTGGCTCGGTTGGCCTCCCACACCATATTCGTAGGTGTGTTGTGCTTGGATTCGTTGTTTCTTCTATTTGATAGGTTTTTGGATTAGGGGTTTGTGTTGTAATATTTTTGGTTGGGATGTTTTTGGTTATATTTGTTGACTTTAGGGTTCAATTTTAATTTCTTATTGTGATATTGATGATCAACTGATGTATCATACCGAAAATTGGGGTTTTCAATACCAAAGGTTGGGGTTCCATGAATAACCTTTATTTGATGATTTATTTGACTTGTTTAATTAATTTAACATGGTATTTGAAGAAATTTTTTGATCTAAATTTGGTTTAAAGAGATACTAATATTTATTTGATCCATTTTTAGTGAATTTACATGGGGTGGAGGGAAATTGTGATGAAAAAACATGTTGCATTTATTATTATTATTTTACTATGTTGTGAAAGGGATGTGAATTCTATTTTTCCATGTTATTAGTGTGTGTTTGTATTTATAAGATGTTTATGGTTGTGATTTTGTGTTCAAAGCCTTGTGATACTGCTTAGAGTTGTATCATAAAATTTTAAGTGGTTTATTAAATCAAATAAAGTGTGGGAATCATGTTTGGATTTTGTTTAGGAATGAGTATGTTTTCCAATGTGGTTTTGAGTAAGAAAATTCGGGTATTTGTGTGTGTAACTAGTTTTTCATTTCTTAATATGTATTGTAAACACTTTCAAAAGATAGATTGTTTTTTAAAATTCTCTTGCTTTTAAGTTTGGTTTTAAAGTGGCTTCTACAACATGAAATTGAATGCATTATTGGTGAAACCCTTGATGTGTTACTTTGAAATATTTTATAAACTGATTAAGTGTTAAATTGTTTTATTAAATTATATGTGTAGTGAGTTAGACCTCACTATGATGGTTTTGGGATGCAGGTGTCTAGGATTCCAACATGTATGTGAAACGGGTAAGGAATATATATATATATATATATATATATTCCCTCATTGTGAATATTCCCTCATAGCATGGGTAGTATGTCCAATACCTATAGGTTTGTGTATGTTTATATATATATATATATATGCATGTGCGTGTATTTTCCAAGGGTTGGTTCCAGTGGTCTTCAGTAAATAGTGGCTTGATTGAGGTAGGTTCCCTATGCCTATGTCTTTAACATGAATTCCATGATTTATCGAATGTTTTGAAATTTTTTTATTACATTTATATATGAAATTCATATGTTATGTACATATATTTAATCGTTCATGGTCTTTAAGAAAATGGAATTACAGTAAGTAATTAGATTATCTATTAAACCAATAAAAGTAAATAATTTGAATTATACATGATATAATTCTTTTTTTAAATGTGTGCTTTTATGGTTGTTCATTAATACCTTAAAATCCAACGAGCCTGTACCCTAGTGGTATAGGCTCTTGATTGGCATCCAAAAGTCCCAAGATCAAATCCGGGCAGGGGAGAATTTCTCAGGTACTATTGCAGTGGCGGCACTGTAGCAGCGGCAGCACTGTAGTGGTGGAGGGACTGTAGCAGATACTATAGCGGTGGTGGTACAATAGTAGGTACGGTAGCAGCGCGGGTACTATAGCATTATTGTTCACCGAGGGGTCCTTTGGGCAAAAAAAATGGGCTTTCAAGCCTTGTATTTAGGCCACTTGGCCTTGGGCCTTTGGGCTATGTAATGGGTCTCCCTCTACCCAGTCTAAAGAGGTCTTTGCTTTCAAATAATAAATTGAGGCTTCAGCCCCAACATTTAAAAAAAATAATACCTTAAAAAATATTTTGAAATTTTTTATTTGGATTATTATTGTCCAATGGATTGTGTGTATGGTAAAAAAGGTGCTTTTTAATGTTTTTATGATACATATGGTTCTAAAGTGAATTTGTTTTTGTGTTTGTAAATATGGAAAAGGTTCTTCTTATGGGAAATGGTGGTTTTAATTGTGTTTTCACAATTATAGTGTGTGAAAGTGAAATTGGTGATACATATGTGATGGGATATGTGGAAATAGAGAACATGGGAATCCCTGGGTATCTAGGTGCGAGGATTTGTTCTTGCATGCCAGTGATTCTGAGTGTTTCATCCATGCTTCACATATCAATTCTGATGCTTACAACACTAACTAAATTTTTTTAATGATGTTTGGGACCACTAGGTTATGAATGTGTTTCCCTACTAGTGGATTGGGAATGAGGAAAAATATTTTTTACGGTCACTCAGACACTATGAAGTGAGGATCTATGTACCCACATGATCTAGATGAACCTTAGGGGATTTGACCAAGGTCTTTACTTATGACTTGGTGCTTATAGATAGTTTCTCATTACAATTGTTTCGTGTGTGTTCTCTCTTTTGTGAAAACTATAGAAAATTTTAAATTATCTTCCATTCATTTTCAAATGATAATTAAGGCATGCATTCTACATTGAAAATATTAGAAGTGAACTATTTTCATTAAAAATGAAACATTTTGGTTAAATTTTAATAGAATGGAATGCATTATTTTAATAGGACTTATTTTCAAACTAACATGATTGAGTTTATTTTTAAAGATAATGGCATAAGGAATTGATTATTTGTGGTATTCCTACTGATAATCACAGTGCTCACGCCTGCTATATTCGTAGATTTAGATTCCATTATTTTTGTATCATTGTTTGAGTGATTTGGGTTTGTGTCCCATCATGACCCATAGGGTCACATGAGGTACGTCAGGTGGTTTCATTTATTCTTTTTTCCACTACCAGTTAGATTGGTTTATTTTCATTTATTTATATATTTGTTCAGTTTATAATTATTAATATATAATTATTATATGCCAAATCATTCCCAACTGGTTTATTTTGATGCCCGACAGTAGTTTCCACCTTGTGGGGATCAGGGATGCCATTCTGGAAAATTCGCGGACCGACATGAGTGACTGGTTTAGGGTCAACCTCCGTTGGTTCATGACAAAATATCATTATGATCAATTCCAAAACTATAATGGTTCAGTGTCTATGAAAACATGAAATAATAATCAATTGGTAAAGAAAATATCAACATCATATCCTATTATGTTTTTAACAACTATCATAATTTTTCAGCTTATCATACTAAAAAATATACAAGGGAAAATCAAACGTAATAGTGGATAACCTTATATGATCAATATGGGTAAAAATGGAGATATTAATCAACCATAATTTTTATTCAATACATGAGTGTGTCAATTTTAAATTAAACCCATGTGCTCATATATCACAATCATGATTCATGGAATAAATCTAGGATGTTTATAAGACAATTATCATAAAATAATCCATGAAAATAGTTAATGAGCACATAAAATTGACCTAAGACCTTCTAATAATATAATTTCACAATATCTATCTCATATATAATAATAGAAATTAAGACATAGATATTCACCAAAAAATTAATCAAATGACACTTATGGGTTAAAAACCCATATACCTATGTTGGGCATAAAATAACACATCATTTAACCATGTTATAGATTTTATAACCACTTATTAACCAATTGTGCACATAAATAATTAATCTTACCAATTATATTAGAGTTATATAGCAAAAAACCCATCATTGAATCACAAACTATTCATATTCATGAAGTCAGATCATGGGAACAATTTTTATTTCATCATATCGTATCACAAGGAATAAAAATGAGTTTCCTTCAAATGTAACCATTTTAATAAATAACTATCCTAATAATGACTATGGATAGTATACTTGTATCATGTCCCCAATCAAGAATTTGTAAAACATATGGATGTTTTATTTGTTGAAAATACAAAAAAATATCATTATTCCATTTAATGAGGAATTCAACATTATCATTTTGAAAATTTTTATTTAAAATATAAAAATTTCCAGAATAATAGGAAAAATAGATTTTTGAAAATAAAAATATAAAATTTTATATTAGGAATAAAATAAAATATTATTCATGAAGATATAAAATGTTTTTCTTGTAGTATATGTCAATTTAATATTTTGGTTTCACCTTTCGTAAATAGTACCTACTTTGGAAAATGACATTAAAATTTCCTTTCAAACTATTTATAAAATGTAAAATATTTGTAAAAATGACTTTAAAAATAATTTCTTAATATTAAAATCATTATAAAAAACAGTTTAAAGAGTATATGTTCATGGAAAAAATTATTCCCCACCTAAATAAAATAAAAAGATAGATTACCATAAAAGATTTTTTTTTCATACATTTGAGTTATTACAAAAAAAATGAATGTAAAACATGTAATATTAGAAAATAACTAGTTGAGAATAAATTTTATGAAAATTTTAAGATAAATATATCATAATTTCTTCATAAAAAAATTAATTATAAGTAATACTCTTAAATAATTATTATCACATAAAACTCTTACCATATGTTTGACATTCATCACATGTGCTTTAATATCCTCTTATTAACGATCCTTAATTTAGATAACACATTAATCATTGGGTGATTTATATTATGAAAAATAAATGTGCTTTAGTGTTAAATTAATATGGTTAATATAGTTTTGAGATAGGTTTTAGCTTGGTCATATGGATCATAATTCATGAATAATGAAAGAGATGAGGTGCACATTTTTCTTGGATTGAGTGAACACACATTTAATAACATAAAATAATTAAATAAAATATATGATGGAAATTTCAATAATAAATAATAATTATAAAATTTGGGTTTGGAAAGTCATACCCTTATCCATTAGTTTCACAACATGTAAACTCGTTTTAACTGTAACATTAGTAACAAATTTTTGATGTTTTAAATGATACTTATGACCAAAAATAAAATCATCATTGAAAAAAAAGACATGATGATAAATAATATTTAATCTAATATATCTAATAAAGGTTTTATAATCAGAATGAGTTATTTTTGAAATATATTTTTTTTGTAAAATATGTATTACTTTTTATATATCCATTTAACACATAATTGTTTTCACATTCAAAACATGGGTATTGAAAACTACCAAATAAATTTTAAAATATTTTATTTAATATATAATCTATGAACTTTAATAATAAAATAATAAAAATTATTTATTTAATTTTTTACGATAAGAACTGATTATACATATACATATATATTCTTATAAATATATCATTTAACATTAAATGATTTTATCATCATTACTACTAATTATATAACTCATTTATATATTATAATTCATATATTTATATAAATTATAATTATATTTCAATAATATATATTTTAAATGGGTATTGATATATATTTCTATTACAAAATACATAACATATAGGAAAATGTACTTATTAAAAAATAAGTATTTTATTTATTAAATATTTTTATTGAAACATAGTTGGTATCAATAATTTCTTTTCCATTATAAAAATATTTCCAAACAAGTTATTCTTTTTTGTAAACTCTAATCCGAAAACTAGGTTATAAATAAGTATTATATTATGAATTTTTTTATCCTTATAGTTGTATGTCAACCATGCTCTTAAATACCTCAATTTTATTTCAATGGAAATAAATATCAAATCTCATGGTGTTAAAATAAAAAATAAAACACATCTTAGTATTAATTATCATGATATTAAAAGGATCTTGTTAAAAATAATGTTGCATACTAAAGGTGTTTATGACTTTTTTTCAAAAAACAGGGACGTAATACTTCTCAAGAATACATCTTTGAATATACTGAGTCCTGGAATTTTATTTGAGGAATGTTGGAGAAACATTTGAGCTTTAGTGTCTCTATAGAAAATCCATTATGATAATTTTATGTTATGATAATGGATGGATTCCTCTAGTTTTTGGTATTCAAATTTTGGTAAGGGATTGGAAAAATATTCAATTGATATTAGGTATGTGTTTACTTTTATTTTCAACATGAAATAACTTACATACATATATTATGTATTGTGACTAAAATAATGTGATGGTATTTTAAAATTTATGTATTTTTTTGTCCAAATATATATTTCTATGAATAATGATGTGCTTTTGAAAAAGTCATAATGTATTTAAAATGAATCAAAATTTTATTATTATATTATCAAGAAAATTAATAAATTTTTTAATATAATACAGCATAATAAAAAATAAATGAAAAATATATTGTGATACTTTTTATTACATAGAAAATGTTATCATTATAATATTGTCATTAAAATCGTGAGCATATATAAATGTAAGCACATAATGAGATATATGCATAAATAATTATATAGTGTTTTTAGGTCAATTAATTGATAAATATAATTGGGGTAACAAACCATCTATTATGTTAATTTTATGATTAAAATTTCATTTTCTTAAAAATTCCATATTCAATACCTATGTTTTTTATTTTATGAAAATAAATATATTATGATATAATGATAATAAAATATATTGTTGAAAAAATAATAATATATCAGTGATTAATATTTTAATTTCTACAAAATGAGAATAATACATGTTAATGTTTTATGAACAAAATTTCATAAGAATATTTTTTGAAAATTATTATTATACATTTTAAAATTTAAAATAAATAAAATAATAATTTGAATCTGGAATAATTTTACTTCATTTTAGGATTTAGAAAAACAGATTATTCTAAATATATAATTTTCATCATTGTTTAGAATAGTTTATTTCTAGGTAAAAGGGGGAATGTATATTTTGTACAAATACCGTAGCATATATAAGATTATCATAAAAGAATTATGACCTTAAAACTTATAAAACACCATTCAATGAAAATAAAAATCTAAAAGGTAAAATGATTCATTTATAATATTAATATTAATTTACTAAAACTCGTGTTTTACATTTTTAATACATAAGAAATATTTTCTAAAAATAAAACAATTTTCCATTATTCTCTCTTAATTACATTTATTCAAGGTTTAATTTGATTTTGACTTTATTTGAAAGCCATATAAATATTAATTATATAATTATTCATCAATTAATATCATTCAAGTAGAAAAATATTAATTTTATTATAAAAATTATATTTATATTAAATAATAAAATTTCTATAAAAATATTTTTTAGGACAAATGTGAGATAATAACAATTTTTTTTCTCCCTCTTATAAATTTAATTTCAAAATTTTAATTCCATATTTTAAATATTAAATTTCATATTTGACTACATGTGTTATTTTATTTTTAGTATTAAAAAATTTATAACTATGTTTAAAAGTGTTGCGTCCACAGTAAATGTAAATGATGCTTGAATGTGTTTAACAAAGATTAATGAAGATAAAACATGTAAAATCCAATCCTAAAATTATTTTTTTTCCAGGTAAACCAAAGCATATATCCTATCCATTATTTTCCAAATTTTAAACTACTTTACATATGAGACATGTGTTTTTTAAATTAACATATCATATTTACAAAAAATCACATTCTAATAACATATAATGTGACCATTCACAACCCTTTCAAAGAAACTATCAAACATTAAATTTCTTTTGAAAATTATCTAATTATGAATCACCTATAATCTTGTTACATAGCTCTAATAATTTAATGAAATTAATTTTTCCCAACTCATTAATTTTTGTGAAGTACATAAGTAGAATGTTCAAATTCTATATATATGTACTAATCTCTCATTATTTTCTTTCCATGTGTATTAATCTCATCCAATCCTATTGTACCCATTAAAAAAATTATTAAATTATTACTATTTATATACTTATATGTTTTTTGTTTTTTATAATAATTACAATCATTTCAACCTCTTTTGTAGTAAAATGAAAATATCATCACATGTATATGCATACCAACTCCTCCTTTAAGTTTGTGTTTTATTTTTCATCACCAACATACATCTCTGGTTAAAAATTATATTTAATCAACTAATATTATATTTATATCAATATTAATATTATTAAATGATAATCCATTTTCATCAGATAATATATTATTTAAAAAATGAAAATATCTTCTATGTTTGTGTAGAAAAGTGCCACCATGAAGTGATGCATTTTTTCAAGCACTCAAGTATATTCAGAATAATATAATTACTTTCAAATATTATTCACTAACATAATATATCTAAATACTTTCTTCATTCCTTTATATAAATGATATAATTCAAAAAATATATATATTTAAATTGTTATAATTCATTAATTATACCATGTTCTTGTTTGAGTATGTTTAAACACTTACATTAATGTTGGTATAAATTTACATAATGGATGACTATGGAAACATAAATAATTATACTATTTGATATTAATGATAAATAAAATCATGTTTTAAGGCCATATAATGGTTTTATTAATATTTAACATATTATTAATACACTGGTGTTTATTCATTAATAATTACTGAAATAGGAATCTCTTTGATTACTTCATCACAAATCATAACAGACTCTTTTGAAAAAAAATTAAAAATAAAACTTATTATAAAAATTCAATTAATGTTCCCAAAACAATATATTAATTGTTAACATATAATAATGTAACTGGGACTGAAATTGATATTACATGTGTGCACAAAAAAATAAAAATTTCAAACATCTTATGGTAAAAAGAAGATATAATTTACAAATCTATTAATAATTACTTTTAATAAGTGAAGTATATACAAGGTATTAAATATCATTAATCCAATGAAAATTTTCAGGTTAGTTAGAAAATTAAAAAATATTCATGGAAGTCACTAGTAATGGTAAGGGGTTTTTTCTTGAATCAACTCCTTTTCATTAGTCATAATGATTCATATCTAACTACACTTTATAAAATATTTTTTTTTCTATGATATTTTTATAATTTATTTCCATGTTAATTTTTGGAAAATTAAATTTATGCATTTCCCTCTATGTAATATTTTATGTTGTTAATAATAACACACATAATTTAAAATTTATCTCTTTTTATTCCATATATGTATTCAGTCATCCCTCTAATATTCCCCATTTTTATTTTTAAAAATAATTTTTAATTTTTTTTCAATAAAGATTCATTTATATTTTAAAATGGGGTTTTATAATAATTTTTATATTGTTGGTTTTAAATAATGATATTTTCAATATATTTAAATGAATTTTTCATTCTGTTTTTTATATATACCAAACACACCAAATTTCCTCTATAAAACCATTATTTATTTCTCAACACAAAATTATTGAGTCTACGTTAAAAATATTTATTAATAAATACATCCCAACATATTATTATAAAATTAGGAAAGTAATATATAACACCGTTTTTATAGAAAATGTTAAAAATATTTTAAGAAAACCCATTTTATGATTTCACATCCATTTTCCACTTTACCTATAAAATATATATATCCTTTGGAGTAATGTTTTATTAATAACCATATAAATGAAATTATGAAATACACAATTTTGGTCATTGAATTATTACTATCACACTATAGAATTCTTAAAATCATTTTCTAGGATACTGTATTAATATTATATGAAACCCATATTCATTCAATGGGTTCATTAAATTATATTTTATTATTGAGTTTTTATATAACCAAATGTATTAATAATTACGTTTGGGGTCATATATCATCCAATAATGTATTGGTAATAGTATTATAACTCATTAGATAATAAATAATGGTAATTTTTTGATTTGGTCGCAACATAATGGGTGGACATGCATATATTTTTACAACAAAACAAGTGGAAATAATTTTATTTATTCACAATATAATGGGTGTAAATTGTACGATTTATTCATAAAATCATGGGTTTAAATATAATGATTTTTTTACAACATTAATGGCGGTCATACTTATATTTTTTCACAATATTATTAGTGCACATACATGTATTTATTCACAGAATCATTGGTGGAAATAATCATATTTTTTAACTTCATAAATAGTGTAAATGATTGGAGTCATTTAAAAGGTAATGGGAAAACATACAAAGATTTGATCATATAATATCTAATGTACATGAATGGTATTTTTCACAACATACATGGTGTACATGATTGATTTTTTTCATGAATTAGTTTGTGCACATACATGTATTTGTTTATAACATATAGGGTGTAAATGCCTTAATTTTTTAAAAAATAAAGGTTGGACATTATTATATTAGTTGAAAATTAAAATGGTGGACATATATGGATTTATTCAAAACATAAAGGGTGAATTGTAACACCCCCTTATTAGAAAAACTATGTTCGATAGAGGGTATAACATGAGACAATAATAATTATGTGAACCATGATGAACTATTAAAAAATTATCATTAAATGTAATAGTATTATACTAGCCATTGGATTGGAGTGAATAAATAGGGATGACCACATTTTGAAAGGAATATATCTTAGTTTTGTATACTTAAATGATAAATAAGAATTAATTAATCAATTTTTTTGTAAAAAATTATTTATATTTCAAAAATAGGTTTCTTCACAAATTGGTTTTTATTGAATTATCTATGTGTGAATTGAAATTAATTTTTACCACTTTTTAAAATTGTGGTTTTAGAATGAAAATATTTTTTGAAATAATCTTATAAAATTTAAAATAGGGTGAAATTTTAATATTATATAAAAACGTTTCCAGGTTAGATTGTGAAATACAATATGTAATGAAAATATTACTTCTGATTCAATATTTTAACCACATAAATATTATTTTAAAATTGATTTAATTTTTTATTTGTTCTTTTTTATCATTAATAAATAAATTATTTCCAATTAAATAAATTTTATTGATTTATTTATTATAAAATTATGTTCATTATTAACAATAAATTTTTGTGACCAATTATTTTTTTAACTCTGAATTTCATTAATAAATTGATTATTCCACTTATAAAAATTGAATCATGAAAAATTGATACCATATTTGGAACCATGAGGTCTACATTTGGTAAATAGATTCCTCTAATTTATATTCACCTAGAGTAGTAATCATATTAAATAATTTTCACCATTGAAAGGGTAAGTAACATATTATGGTAAAAAATAATTTGATAAGGGAAAAATAATCAACATATCAAATGTGACATAATATGTTTAAACATATAATAAAATTATATTGAACATAATCATCCATTAATTACAATCCAATTAGAGTTATGAAATGTTATTTTTCCAAAAAAATTGTTTTCTTATGTATTATAAGTTTTCATAAGAAATTAAATGAAAAAATGGTTGTAATTATTAATATTGTATTATTTATAATATAATTAATCTAATGATAAATATAAATCCATCCTAAAACAAAATGCTATGAGTAAATTCTGTAAATAAAAATCCATTTCTTAATAAAAACCAATATTTTTAATATTCCTCGAAAAATATATAAATTATGAAAATTATAAAACCTTCCCACCACCAAATATGATTTTTTTTTATAGAAAAAGAAACATACACGAAGAGTTAGACGCACGACACAGGAGGGTAGTCATGGGGGTCTAAATTAATGGAGCCTGAGAGAATCCCCAATGACAAGAGCCATGCTCTCGGGCGGGAGGGATTCAGGATTATAGTAATATGTGAGTTCTCCAATAGGGCCCACTATAGAGGCTAGAAAATATATGACTCTATTTCCATCCCTCCATGTGTGAAGAATCTCCAACTAGGGGGAAATGAGACAACGAAACTTATGGATAGTATATGCAATGCACCATGGGGTAATGCCACTACCTTGAAGAGCATGGTGAAGTGTTGTGGAATGAGTCTCAATGGACGTTAGGGTGATCTTCCTCTCACCTTAAGGAATGAGTCCATTGAGCATTACTCTCGCCTCTTCTTGAAGGAAATTGCCACTCCCAAATAAAGATGAAAATTCAAGGATTGTAGACCCATTATTGTACCTAAGAATACCTCCCCCTCACATGACCCCCATCCCATAGGCGCCGTCTGAGTTGAGCTTGAAGCTGGTGTTGGGTGGGATCCAATGCACCCAGTGACCATGCAGGGTTCTGGGAATGGGAATTCTGGCTGTCCAAATATTCCTAAATGAGGGCGACTCTTCTCCACTCTTGAAAAGACGAACGAGATCAACAATCATTGCTTTAGTTCTGAAGAGGAGTGTTTCCCGTGAGGTGATGATACCCTTATTCCTCGCACGATTCCGAGCCTGCCCGATGTTCCAGCACCATGCCAGAAGGATTTCCACCCTTTCCATCTTCTCGATGATCTTATCAGCACCCTTGAACCATGCTTGCTGGAAGTCAGTGCTGGTGAAGACCGAATAGCTGCTGGAAGCACAGAAGGCCTCCCAAACTGCCTGAGTCCATGAGCCTTCAAAGAAGACGTCGGTAGCAGATTATTCTTTGCTATCAGGATAGAAAGCACATCTGGAGATGAGTGAAACTACATGTCTCCTAACATTATAATCCATGGAGAGGGCCCAGTTCCGAATGCACCAAAGGATGAAGTTCAACTTGGCTGGGACTTCTTTACACCATTACAGATCACCCAACTCATCAGTTGTAGAGGAATTTCCCAGAAATGGTCGTTAACCCTTGCTAGAGAAAACAACCGCTGGTGAAGCATAAAAAATACAGTAGTACGAGTATTTGTTCAGAACAATTGACACAAATAATTTTCGCTGCAAGTCATCCAGAATGGCGTTGATAAACTGAGGGAAGATGTTGGCCTCCTTGAAGGAGATAAAAGGGACCGGGCACCCGTGGAAGGAATGTTTGGTTCCATCCCAATTGTGATGCCATAAACTGATGTCTCCCCTCCCAATAATCCATCTACTGTGTGCCTGAATAGTAGCAATAAGCATCTGGACATGATTACACTAGTTAATCATGTTCTTTAGTCGATTCCCATTCATGTTATTTCTTGTCTCAAGGTCCTGAAGGGTGTCTTGCATAATATTGAAAATATCTTCAAATCTTTTATATGGGACGCGCACTTTGATGGGAGACTTCATTGGGCATCCTGGCAGAGACTGGCAAGACCTGCCCAAGAGGGTGGAATTAATGTGAAAGATTTGGCTAATACCATAAAAAATTACCACTAATATAAAAATAATAATTCAAATATAGATATTATTTTTACTTTGAAAAAAAATATTTAAATGATTACTTAATTGATTTTTATATTTAATAAACCAAAAGTATCAATAATAATTTTTGATGAAAACATATTTTTTGAAAGCAAAAATTTCTTAATTGATTGTCGACTATTTATATCCTACGATTTTATGAGTACCTTTATATTTAATAAAAAAATAATATATATATATATATATATATATCTAGTTAAATATATTCATAGAAAATAATTTAATGGCTAGTTTATAATGGTAAAAAATTACCATGGTTCTCTTAGACTATGTGTTCTTTTTCGTAAGAATTTGGAACATAGTTTACTTTATCTAAAAAAAGTATCATTGTTACACACACAAATTATTTTATCCTATTAGAAGATATTATTTAAAAAATGTATGTATAAGTTTTGAAAAAATGGCACCTTTGTGCCAAATGTTTTTATTAATACCCTTAAATAAATTTAAGAAAAAACTAAAAACAAAATGTCTCTCTCTTGACTATAATAACTTAATATTTTAGTCATAAGGATAAAAATGGATACGTTCTGATCTAATTTTTTTGGAAAGTTAAAATAATTTTTTATCACTATAATTTATTTATAATTTTTAAAAATTAAATAATTATCTTAAATTCTTTGGTAACATCGATTTTGTTTTTATACTATTTATAGAAATATAAAATTTATTATTTCTAAAACACCAAATGTAATATTTTTGGGGTATTTATTATGAAAAAATAATATTATAGATATATATTATATATTATAGTTATGTATAGAATATATGCTCTAATTACATATTTTTTAATGACATTCATGTAAAAATATGTGAATAGTGTCAGAAATGATGTTAATGATATTTTATGAAAACAATAATTTCATAATTTAATTAAAATATAAAAAATATAGAATATGGACAATAGGGGTTACATATGGTGTAAAATGTCATTAATTGTCTGTTTATGGTCCAATTTTTACCTTATACTAAAAATTATAACTACATGATAGTGAAAAACGTGTTACCAGGGATTAGGTTAAATAAGATAAAAAAGGGGGTACACAAAAATATATAGTTTAAAATAAAAAAAACTTTCCAAATTTTATTTTTTGATAAGTTTTAAAAATATCTTCTATTAATTTTGAAATAATTTCTACAGTGTTCCACTTTCACAAGAGAATGAATTTATTATATTTTCATCATTATATTATTTCTCTTTGTTTCTTTTTGTTCACTGGAAAAAGAAATCCACCATCACCTAATATATACACAACCTATAGACTATTTGTCATAACTAAACCATAAAAAACTATTCTCATCATCATTAAAATTCATCAATAGGTTATGGTATTTCCAATAGTTCTACCCTAGTACCCTTGAGAGAAAATCAATTGGATCTCTTTCGATGAAGATGTCGTCATCCTTACCAACTCTTTCAAATTTCATTCCATTCAAAATCCTATAAATCAATTATAAAAATTATAAAATAACATTACTAAAAAAGGGACCTTTATCAATGATATAATATGAATTTTTATGAACTATAAAATCATTAACTATGACAGAGTGGTTAAAATGATAAGAATATTATTTGTGTTCGATATGTGTTGATAAAGGGTTAGTTTATCAGCACAAAAAATCACTGATAAATTACACTTTTATCATCACTTTTAGATGTTCTGAAAAAAACATCATTTATCAAGGAATTTATTTTTACTAATATTGGAGTCCATTACCAACACTACATAATGTATTAATATAGAAATCAATTATCAGCACTACTAAATTCACTGATAAAGGGACTCTTTATTAAAACGTTTAAAAGAACAAATAAAGGGAATATATATATGAACTTTTATAAATGTTGGAGAATAAATTCATTATCTGCACATTTATTATTGCTGGTAAAAGGTAATACTATATGGTGATGATATAGAACACAACGTCACCTAAAATAGAATAAAAAATTAGAAAAATTTGTTACAAATAAATAATTTAATTAAAATAAAACATCAAACATAATTACAATAGAAAAAAAACTATTATAGAGTACAATACATATTTTTTAATAATATTAAAGTCTATTTTGAATCAAATGGTGTAGATGGAGTCATACCAGTTACCCAATGAGTTGGATTGATGTTCGGCTGATGTTGCACTTTAAAAAATGATGTATGGATCTCATTTCCTAAAGTACGAAAAAAATCTGAATGTTTTTCTCCATTTGCAGTATGTATGTAGTTTTTTTATTAAAATTAATGTCTATTTTGAATCAAAATATGAACATGAGATACCAGTCACAAAGTGTGTTGGATTGTTCTATGACTAGTTATAACACATCTCCATTGCCTTATGGATTGTTTTTATATATTATCAAAATTAATTGAATGTGTTTCCATAGTATTGAGTATGCCACATGTGTTTTTTACTAAAATTTCATTTTAAAGTAAGATTAAAAAATTTGGGAAATTAAGGTCTCATAGTGTATTAGATTAAGGTGAAACTGATTCCTAAATGATAAGAATCACTTATGGATAATTTTACTAAAGTAAAATAACAATTCAAATGAGATTTGTAAGAACCTAGAACTTCATTTTAGGTATGTTTTTCCTTTTTCTAGAGTTTTTGAGAAAAGAGGAGTTTCGGAAAATTTTTAAAGTACACGCTGTGTACATTGATGCCGATCGAGTCCATAAGTTGGTCATGTCATGGACACACACATGGCCATGTAGGGGTGATTTGGAGGCCACTTAATGCGGAGTGCGGAAAATACTTGTACATGATGTGTACTCCAAAAGTACATTCCTTGTAAATTATTTTTTTCATTAAATAGATCGGGGTCGCGTTTTAACCCCAGAAACATCTTCTTCTATAGTTTCTTCGACCGAGAGTGAGGGTACGACTGCAGATCTTATCCGAGACACTGATCTATCACCGGTTATCTGAATCGAACTTCGTCGGTTGCAATACAATTGCATGGGTTTTTTCTTGGTTCTTCTTCGACCATGTTTCCGGATTCATTCTATTATGAGAGATATCATAGGTTGAACATTTATACATTTTTGTAGATATAATCCATTCTAGGCCAATTCACGGGCCAAGGTTCATGTATATAGATCTCCTAGGATCAAGGTAGGTGGTTTGATGCCTTATGTTGAATTTCTCTTATTTTTGTGTCAAAGTGATGGATTCCCATGTTTCGTGTATCCGTGGTTAGGGATTTTGGTCCTATTGTTTATTTTCCTTAGAATTATTGTTATAATAAGGTTAATTGATAATAATATATGATTGTTTGTATGTTTTAGGATCTCTCATTGGGTGTTTCTCTTGTTTTGGCTGTTTATCACCGTTTGGCTTAGGTTGCCTATGAGGCAGACCGGGTTGCATTGATTTCCTGCCTTGATGTAGCTGATTTCAAGTGTTGCATACTGTTTATATAATTTTTATGCATTGTAGATATTATCCAAGTGTTTTTTTGAACTTACATAGGTCCGTTGATAGTCAATTTTGCATGACTGGACTCTTCAGGGTAGTGTGAACCTGGTGCGGTAGACTAAATAGGGAATTGATGATTAAGGGATTCACTAGAGTGTCTGATATAAATTAGTATCATTCACAGGACCTCTAAAAATTTGACATTGTGCTTCCTCCGAGTGTCTTTAGTTATGTGTCGAGACTTCAGTGGGAATTATATGTAAGTGCTTCCTCAGAGAGATTATAATAATCATTGCAAGACCGCATTGGAATTGATGGTGAGAGCATCCTAGAGTGTATGTTCCTTTGTATGATTACATGACTAGAGGGGCCTACCATTATGATTCAGCTAGAGAGTTAGTGTGAATATTGTTTGGTTGGTTGTGATGAGTCCACCAAGCCAAAAAACAAGCTTGGGTTTTGTACTGCTTGATGTTTAGGTAGTCTCTAGAGATGCATGTTGTGTTACTTTCTATGACTTTGGAATATAGAGTTGTTTGTTTGATTCCTTGGTTGATAATTAAATTATTCATTTAAATTAAAAAATAACTGTGAATATAGATTCTTAGGTTTGTTCACTTTAGTGTACTGATCTTTTCTCTACTACATTTATTTCAATTACTTTTTCTATATTTCTCAGTGATAGTAGGGCACAGATCTTGTGGTGGTTGCTTACTGGGATTAGTCTCACACCCTGTTTGGGTCCTGTTTTTTGGCCCAAACAGGTTATATAGTTGTAGGTGTGGATAGGTATTGTGGCCCATCTACTTCAGGTACATGATTGTTGGTTGGAGCTGGAGAGCATAGGACCGATCTTAGGCTTGCGATTCTACAGGATTTGTTGTTTACTTTTCGTACTTTATTTCTCAGTTGTATTTCATCACGTTTATGTGTTTGCTTCTTTCCTTAGATAGTTGTACCTTCTGCATAATTGTCATCATTACTATATATTCATTGTTTTCTTTGTTTAGTTTCAGTCATTGTATGTTGTTTACAGCTTCCGCTATTGACAGTTATTTCCTTCCCCTTGTATAATTTACCAAATGAGGGTATATTTTCCCCAATGACTCTCCAAGGCCCTCGCTGCTAGTCGGAAACCTCTGGAATTTGGGGAATTGTGTTTGAGGTCATGTGGAGAACTAGGTATGGAGCACCAGTTGAGTGGCTTCAGATTTGGGTCGATACAATGTGGTATCAGAGGAGTTTCTTTCCTTTTCTATTGACTTACTATTTAGCGACATTAGACAGGGATAAGACGGAATAGGTAAATGGTAAATAGATGTGCATGGGAGTTCTAGAACACTTTTGTATGGAAAAATCCTGGTTACCTCAAATATTGCAATTTTTGAGTTTTGCAAATGTTACAGTTCAATTGATTTCACCGTTGGGTGGTGCAGTTGTGTTGTGTTGTTACTGTTTATATGATTGTGGTTCTATCTTATTGCAACACGATGATATGAGGGTGTTCCATCTCATGCATCATATAGGCGCTTGTTAGAAAATCACATGTCATGCATTTTTCTATGCCATCTAAATTGCATTAGATGATGCATGTTGTTGTGATAGAATTTGTGATTGACTGTTCATGCAGTTGTGATAGATGCTGTGATAGAATACCTACAATGTTGATAGGGTGTCATTTTTTAGAGCATCATTATCATGGACGCAAAACTTTGGTCTTAGAGGTGTTATGGGCCCTCAAGGATCAGAATTTTATGGATCGTGAGTTTGTTATACTTTTTGTTTGTTATATGCATTGTTATGATGCCATGTTTTGATTCGTGGGGAGTATGGGCCCTCACAAATCGAAATTTGGCACCTAAAATCTTGTTTTTTGTGTTCTTTGGGCTTCAGAGCGGTTTTTGAGCTACTGCATGGAAAAAACTAGAATACATGGAGTGCATTTAATTAATACATTCCATGTAGTTTTAAACCATGTCACTGACTGTGTGAGTAGAAACACGGGGTTCTAAAAACAAATCTGGTAGGAACACACTGTGTACTAGTTTAGCACGTTGTGAAGTATGAAATAGGTACCCCTACTGTGTCTCGAAAAACACGGGTCATGTTATCTTTTCAAATAAACATAGTGTCTGAATATTACATGCCGTGTATTTTTCTCTTGGTACCCGGCCGTGTCACGAACAACATGGGTCGGTGTTACCCTTCCACGTACATGCCATGTCCATCGGGAACACGCAGTGTAGTGTCTTCCATGTGTCAAGTCGTGTCTCTAATAACACAGGACATGTAATCCATGTCCAGTATAGGTCGTGTCTTCCTTGAACACGCCGTGTAGTTTTTTATTATAGGAGTCGTTTGCCTTAACCATGTATAAGGACTCGGGCATGGAAGATGATTCAAGTACGCACCACATGTTAGGATTACACGCCGTGTATTTGGGGCATTACACGACCAGTCTGGGTAGAAGTACACGCCATGTGAGTGACCTAGGGGAACATGCCGTGTAGGGAAAGAACACACCGTATAGCCATGTTTTGCACAAATTTAATGCCTTATTTTCCCTATTCCTTCTTATGCTTTCAGTTTTTCTATATTTATTAATCTTGAATCTAATGTCTACTTGACCTTGAAGAGTCATGGCACCGAGACATCCTCTAGTTGCACATCAGGACCCACAAAGTGACCGTTTTCCTAATACTACAGATCAAGGACTACCAGTAGTTCTGCCAATCATTCCGGATATGGCACCAGCAGTGATTCTAGACACTAGTACCGATGCTCAGTTTAGAGAGGGTTTCATGAGATTCATGAAAACCTTCCAGGGAGCTCAGTATCATGCCTCGTCTATGGAAAAGATGATGTGGGGTTTTCAGCAATAGAATCCTCCCACATTAACTGGGGATGGAGGACGGCAGGTTGCGGAGTCATGGCTAGAATCCATTGATTCCATCGTTGAGAATCTGGAGACACCTTTAGAGAGGAGAGTGAAGCTAGAGACTTATGTGCTGCAAGATTCCTCCAAGAGATGGTGGGATGTGGTTTTACATGCAGGCCACCAACAGGCTATGGCTTGTGATGAGTTTCAGAGTACGTTCTATGACTACTTATACCCCGTGATGCTGATGGCTGTTAGAGCCAGGGAGTTCATGAACCTGCAGTAAGGTACTCTCACAGTTATGGATTATTCCATCCGCTTCACATAGTTACGGCGTTTCACCTCCGTTCTAGGGAATGAAGAGATTTTTTTAGCGAGTAAGTTTGAGGAAGGCCTCAGACCGAACATCATATAACATTTGAACATATTTCAGTTTACTTCTATTACTCTAATTGTTAACCAGGAGCTTATCACGGAGAGAAATATGAGGGAGACTGGAGCTATAGACCAAGGCGGTATAGTATCTAGGGCTGTTTCATTTCAGATAGACAGCAGGAAGCGCCAGAGAGAGTCTACATGAGGTGACATGAGGAAGTGAGGTATTCCTTCTGGAAGACGAGATCTTCCTTCAAAAAACCAATTGGTGTGATATAAGGGTAGAAACAATGATCATAAGAATCCTCAGTGCCCGAGAGACCCAGTGGAGTGCCTATCTTGAGGAAAGATGGGTCATCAACAGCGTTTATGCAAGGTTCTCCTTCCAGCGGCTAGTGAAGGAGGATTAGTTTTGAATCTGTGTAAAGGATCCAGATTACAATTTACACAGTAGATTGGGGGCTAGAGTTCTTCAGGTCGTCCAGGCCAGGGTAGAGGTCGTGGACACAGTGTTCAGGCTCATAGAGGGTCAGCTCAGGGATCATAGGCTGCTACACAGGGCCATGGGGTAGGCCAGACTTTTTCAGCAGATCAGATTCATCAGAAACAAGATCCAAGACCTTGTACAGATATAGGTACAATCTTAGTAGCATCTGTTTTATATTCTTCTCTCTTAGATAATGGTGATACACATAGATTTATCTCTGTTTCTATTGTGGAGAGCCTTGGGCTATATATCTTTTTTTCTGCGGATATGTTCACACTAGACACACCATTAGAGACTAGGACGGCTAGTGTTCGTCAGTGAGAGGTGTGACCTATAGAGGTTTCTAGGTACCACTTTCTATGGTACCGCTATGTCTAAGATATGACAGGCTATGAAGTCATTCATGTAATGGATTGGCTCGTTCCTTTCCAGGAATTCATTGACTATTATTGCCGGAGGGTGAATTTCATATCACTGGAGGGTCAATCATTTCCTCAAAAGGGAGAGTGGGATTTATATGTGAGTAGAGTTGGACCAGAGAAACATGGGCTAGGCAGATTTATAGCTCAGATCTCTAGCTTGTATCTGGATGACCAGGGGACTTCACAGATAGACTTTCCTTCAGTGGTGGATCGTTTCAGGGATTTCTTTCTCGATGACTTCTCGTGTTTGCCTTTGGAGTGTGAGGTGGAATTTTCTATTGATCTTGTTCCAGTAGATGATTCAGTGTCCATTACTCCTTATAGGATGGCTACACCTAAGTTGCAGGTGCTCAAGAAGCAGTTGGAGGAGTTGTAGGAAAGCGGTTTTATCCGACCCAGTACATCTCCTTGGGGTTCTCCTGTCCAATTTGTGAAGAAGGAAGACGACACCGTGAGTCATTGTGTGGATTATATGAAGATGAACCAGTTGATGGTCAAAATGTGATTTCCATTTCCTTGGATATATGATCACTTTGATTAGATTTGTGGATCTAGAGTGTTATCAAATATAGAATTGAGATCTGGCTACCATTAGTTGTGTGTTAGACCATCTGATATACCTCTTACATCCTTCTGGAGTAGGTATGGTCTATATGAGTATTTGGTTATGTTGTTCGGTCTCACGAACGCCCCAGCAGTTTTAATGGCATTGATGAACATAGGTTTCCATACTTACATGGATTCATTCGTAGTGGTATTTGTGGATGATATCATGGTGTACTCTCACAGTCGACATGACCATGATACCTATCTTTAGATCATTTTTAATACACTGAGGGAGCATCAATTATATTCTAAGCTCTCAAAGATCCACTTTTGGATGGATGAGACTTGGTAGAGGGAGGATGATGTACGATCATAGTGGCCAGAGCTGTTTGGGGTTTCTTCTTCCATGCCTCGCTATCAAATTCAGGGACAAATTTCATTATGGGGGGATGTTTGTAAGAACCCAGACCTTTGTTTTCGGTAGGTTTTTTCTTTTTCTATTTTTTTGCGAAAAGTGATGTTTCTAATTTTTTTTTGAATTACCCGCCATGTAATTGATGCCCTCAAGGTCGTGTTATGGCTGTGTCATGCCACACACATGACCATGTAGGGGTGATGTGAAGGTCTCTTAATGTGGTGTACAGAAAAGCCTAGTACACGTTGTGTACTCCAAAAAGTACACACTGTGTTCTTTTTTTCATTAAACGGACTAGGTTCACATCTTAACACTTGAAACATATTCTTCACTAGCTTCTTCGACCGAGATCGAGGGAACGACTGCAGATCTTCTCCGATCCACCGACTCATCACCAGTTATCCGAATCGAATGCCGTCAGTTGCAATAGAATCGCAGTGGTGTGTTCATAGTTCTTCTTTGACAACATTTCCTGATTCTTTCTCTTATGAGAGTTATCTTAGGTTGATCATTTTAGACATTTTTGCAGATCTACTCTCTTCTTGGATGATTCACGGGCCGAGGTTCAAGTACATTGATCTCCTAGGCTCGAGGTAGGTGGATTGTTTCTATACGTTGAATGTATTTTAGTTTTTGTGTGAAAGTGCTGGATTCCCATGTTTCGGGTATCCCAGGTTAGGTATTTTGGTCCTATTGTTTATTTTCCTTATAATTCTTGGTAGCTTAAGGTTGATTGATAATAATATATGCTTTTTTTCTTGTTTTAGGATCACCCCATGGGTGTTTCCCTTGTTTTGGTTGTTTATCGTTGTTTACCGTAGGTTGCCTGCGAGTCAGACCTTGTTACATTGATTTTCTACCTTGATATAGTTGATTTCATGTGTTTCCTACTGTTTGTATACTTTTGATGCATTGTATCCATTAGCCAAGTAGTTTATTGAACATAAATAGGGCTGTTGATAGTCGATTACGCAGGACTGGACTGCTCAGGGTTGTGTGAACCTGATGCGGTAGACTAAAGAGGGAATTGACGATTAAGGGATTCCCTTTAAAGACTGATAAAAATTAGTATCATTCGCAAGACTTATAGGAATTGGACTTTGAGATTCCTAATAGTGTCATTGGTTATGTATCAAGACTATTGGGGGAATTAGACAAAAGTGCTTCCTCAGAGAGTCTATAGCTATCGTTGCAAGACCGTAGGGTAATTGATAGTCAGAGCTTCTCAGAGTGTCCGTTCCTTTGTATGATTACTTGACTAGAGGGGTCTGCTAGTATAATCTACCCAGAGAGTCAGTGTGAATATTGTTTGGTTGGTAGTGATGAGTCCACCAAGCCAAATAAGAAGCTTCGGATTTATACTGTATGATGTTTAGGTAGTTTGTTGAGATGCCTGTTGTGTAGCTTTCTATGCCTTGGGAATATAAATATGTTTTATTGATTCCTTGGTTGATAATTAAATGATTGAATTAAATTAATAATAAAATTTGACAGGAGATTAATAGGATTTTTTAATTTAGTGTACTCCTATTTTCTCTGCTGCATTTATTTCCATTACTTTTTCTACATTACTCACTCACATTAGGATACAGATATTGTGGTGGTTGCCTACTGCGATTAGTCTCACACCCTATTTGGTTCCTTTTTTTGGCTCAAACTGGTTATATGGATCCATGTGTGGATAGGTGTTGTGGCCCTTCTACTTTTGGTACATGATTGCGGGATGTAGCTATAGAGTATAGGAGTGAGCTTAGGCTTGCGATGTTGTAGGATTTGTTGTTTACTTTTTGTACTTTGTTTCTCAGATGTATTTCAGCACGTTGTTCTGTTTGTTTCTTTCCTTAGATACATGTACCTACTGCATCATTGTCATCCTTACTATATATTCATTTTTTCTGCTGTTTAGTTTCAGTTATTGTATGTCGATTAATGCATCCTCTATTGACTGATTTTTCCTTCCCCTTGTATACTTTACCAAATGAGGGCATAGTTCCTCCAATGACTCTCCAAGGTCCTCACTTCTAGTCAGTAGCCTCTAGCATTTGGATAAATGTGCTCGAATTCATGTGGCGAATTGGGTATAGGGAACCAGTTGAATGGTTCCGAATTCAGGATCATTACAATATTTCTCAGTTTTGAGTATGTTAGTTGGATTTTTATCTAAAATTAATGACAACTCTGAATAAAAATATGCACTTGTAGTCATACTAATCACACTGTGCATCAGATTGAGGTTTCTATGAATCTTTCACATAAAAACTAATATATATATATATATATATAAACTACATTATCATGATAATTTGAATGTGTTTCCTCAGTTTTGAGTACACAATATGTGTTTTTTTACTAACATGTCATTTTAATATGGTTATAGGCTATTTGATTCATACAAGATTCATCGTATGAGGGGTTGAAATGAGACTGTTTACTACATTTCATAAAATAATTAATAATCTTTTCTTAAAAATATTCGGATATTTTGTGTGAATTTTCTCAGTTTTTAGTGATTAACACTTTTATTACATTTAGGGGTCGATTTTGAACAGATAGCAGACACATTGAGTCAAATTAGGAATATCATGTATCAATTAACGGTGAAGATAATTAATACATGTTAAAATATACTTATAGTTAATTTTTATAAAGTTAAAAAATATTTTTAATGCATTTTCATGTTTTTGATAATTTTATTTATTATTTTCTCTAAAATGTTTTGCAAATTCAAATAATGTGACACACTATTGGTCAAACCAGTCAAACCGTGCATGTAACGACCAAATAATTTATCATTGAAATTTCAACCACCTTTTATTAATGTCATAGTAAATAACATTAGGATATAAAATGTTGCATCATTCTTAAATGAACAACCATGTATCCTTTAAACATAAATGTTCCACTTATATGTTTTGAATTTCGAAAATCTGACATACACTATTGCAATCAGTAAGATGTTTGGAGTCTAAAAGGACCAACATATTTTTTGGTGAATAGTAACCTACATCGAGCAAAGTAACCTACCCTTATGAATATTTATATGACACATATGAGTATTAAATCATCCAAAATAATAGCAACCTTACCCAGGAATGATTAAATAAAATATAGTTATCTTTAACGAGATAATTAGACAATAGAAAAAGAATTGGTATTTTTGTAAGTCATATATAATTAATTATAATTAATCGATTAATTTTAAAAAATTATTTTCCAAACTTTTGTTCATAAATTAAAAATTCTATGTCTTCTGGTTTTATGATAATTTTATTAGACTATATGTAAAATTTAAAAGCATTATAAAAACATTTTTTATTTTAAAATTTGTATTTATATGTAAATAATTATTTTAAATAATAAAATTATTATCATTTAGAAAATTATTTTAATAAAATTTAATTCATTTATGTATTCCCCAAGTCATAAAATGGATAGGTTGATTTTTGATACTGTTCTAATATACATAAATTTCGGGTGAATATTTAAATACATTAATTTACCTTATAAATACATTATAATTTAAATCCACTATTCCTTACATAATAAGTGATGTAAGAACCCAAATATAGAACTCAAATTTACATATTTTTATTATTGTTCATGGAATCTTCATTAATTCATGTTTTGTGGAGAAGTAACAAATTAATGAATATAATATTGAGAAACCCTCTCCCCTCCTCTATAAATACCACCCCTCAGACCCTCATTTTATCATACATCTCAAGCTTCAATCCATATAAATATTCTTCTCAAATATCATACCAATATCCTCCCCCACTTCCATGAGATCATGGTCTCATCAAAAGGCCACTCCTATGATCCTCAAATAAGATCTCAATAGGATCACTCAAGATGTAATTCCTCTCTCTCTCTCTTTTCATTCAATATCCATTAAAATTTCATTTCATTTCTTCTATTATCCTCAAATTCTCTTATCTAGATGCCATGATAACACTATTATTATTGATATAATGGTATGATATCATGTTAATGGGAGATTAATCATTATAATCCTTACTCTTTATCTTATTTAATTAAAATTAAATCATTGCTTGTGAGGTGTTAATTTACCTATATCATGGGTGATGCACTTCCATTTTCCCTAAAATCCGTTAAGGATATCAGTAAAACCATTAAATGGTTGAAACCCAAATTTAATATTTATGTTATAACACATTTTTTGTTCTTTAAACAAATTCTATTCATAATTCCAACTATTAAAACAAAACATGTTTGTTGTGATTAAGAAACTGCCCAAATTAACCTAAAATAGTTATCATTATATTTTAACTAATGATTCATCAACATTTTATATAAAATGATCAATTAAAATAATATTTACACTCCTAAAATATAATTAATAAAATGTAATATTTGTCCTATATGTTTACCCATTTTCAACATGAACTTCCATTTATGTGTACAAGTTAAGCATTCATGATAACTACGGAAAAGAACACTTCTGAACATTGGATTTAAACTCTATAACTCATCCAGGGGCCCAAAAAAGAACTTAGTCAAATAATTATGAAATATATTAATATATAAATATTTATATAATTTTCAATTAATGAATTTATTATTAGTATACATGACATTAAAGTGATGAAATCGTTTTGAAACAAGGTAAGGGGAAATTCTCAGACCCAACTTTATATAATATAGTTCTTCAAATTTCACTCCATTTTAATTATGGTTACTCCATAAAAATAATATATTATACATTATCATGCCTTTTATGGGATATAAATGTTTTCTACCTATGTTCATGACAATCCCAATGTCTTCAAAAATAATACTTTTTCAAATAAACACACTCTCAAAGATTTTTCCTTCTTCACTCATCATTGATTGTTCTTGGTCAAACATGTTATTCTCTCTATATTTTGGGAACCAAATGTTTATGAATGTATTTAATTTGATGTGAAAACAAATTTCTTCCATGGGTTATTTTATGTTCATTTATAACCTATGTTCTATATGGCATTCCTGATAATGAAAATTTTATGGTGGGATGGGTGCACCGGAAATTATATAGTGTTATGTGAATATTTTGATGTGATGGGAGATCTTGGAATTATATAAAAACTCCAATGAATTGGGTAATGTGATGAATCTCATTAGATTAAGTGAAAGGATGTGTGAACATGATTCACGCATTGTTCACAACTATGTGTGGTAGTTGTCCACTAAGACACGATGTTTTGTTTATGCATGACCACATTCCATTACTTTACCTAATAACTCCTCTCATGATATTGATAATGATGATATTATCATGCTCACCCCTTACATATTGTTCTTATCTATCCTTTTACTACGATTTTAGATCACCCATTTTTTATGTATATCCTCAGGTGATTATGTATACTAAATATTTTTCAAGGGAAAATAAGAATATTTAGAAGAATGAATTAAATAAATGTTTATGTTTGATGTTGTAAATGTTATGTCTGGTCCTAGTTTTCCCAATAAACTAATCCTATAGATCCACACGGTGTAATACTATTTTTTTTTTGAATTTCTAATTATGTCATATAAATTTACGAAAATGTTGGATCGCTATAGTTGTTATTAGAGGGATGATTTATTTAATTAGGGAATAAGGATTAGTGAACAATTAAGTAACACCCTAGTAGATGTAACACAGCAACCCCAGTTACCCAGAGTCGGTGCATTATTTTAATACATTTGCTTGATTACATGGAATCAAGTCCCGAAACAGCGATAAGTTTAGAAGTTTTGGAAAATAGATTACATACATAAACATTACATTATAAATTTGAAAATAAAACACAACAAACATGATCCAATGAGAACGCCATTAATTAACTAGATTAACCCTTCTTATCAATCATAATGCACTTTTTGGAATCCTGAGAAAATAATACATAGAAAATTGTGAGATCATATTCTCAGTAAGGAAAAAAATATAGAGAAAACATTCTTAAATAAGAAAAAACATTTATGTCAATGTATAAGACTAAAACAAAATCCTTTTAAAGATAAACATCAGCATAATATGTCAAATATAAAATCAAATAATATCATTTACTTATTCACATGGATATTCTTCTAGTCGAATAATAACTTTCAATATCAATATCCACTTTCATAAAGATGGAATGCAAAATGTGAGACTTCATAACTATATAGTCAAGGGCTTGTGCTGAGACAAAAAATAAGATTTTTTCAAAGCCGTGTTCCAAGAATCTAGTTTGTCTCATTAGTCCTACCGATTCATCATGGAGCTATAGCAGGCTCCACCCGTCACTTACTTTCTTCAAATCATTCCTCATATGAAAAGGTTTAAACATAACAAAACATTTGTATTAAAACTAGCATATGAAATGTAAATATTTTATCCATAAATCATTAATGGTATAAAAATAGCACATCCACAGTCAAAAATATTACAAAACCTTCAATACAATATGGATTATTTTGATCATATAAATCAACATCAAACAAGATTGAATATCCATAAAATTCTGTTGACATAGATAAAAATGAATTGTAAAACTCATATAGAGAAATATCCATTTTCATTAAAACATTTAGAAGTCACTTAATTTAGAAAGGAAGACAATTAAAGACATTTTTTAATCAATGTGTCCCATACAAATTTGAACCTTTTGAAAGTAATTATCATTTTAATGAAATTCATGTCCATATAAATATATCCTTATAATTAATTTTGAAAACATGGACATTAATGAGAATGATTTAGAAAAAATATGTATTTAAAACATTTAAAAACATGTATTAGTAAAAAAAGCATAAAAATAATCCATTTTAACACTATTTTATAAAACATGGACATTGATAATAAATATGTCCCAGTGGATACTTACGTAAAAACAATGTCTGTTAATAATGTGATTGTGAAATTAACACTTACCTTGTACTTTCCTTTAGTTGAGGGTATGTTTAACCTTCTGTATAAAGACTGTAGTATGTTGTTAAATTATTCCAGAACCATATTAATATTTATGATATCATAAATGATTCATTTATGATATTATACAATATATTTATTAATAATTTTCATGTTAAATTAACATTTCAGGTAGTAATCTTTTTCATTATCATGTGTGTTTTAACATGATATTCTTGATTGTATCACTTATTTCAGGATTTAAATACATACAGAATATAAAAAATTATTTATATATCATATATATTTAGAATATAAATATTTATAATAGACATATATATGAAATCGAATATACTGCTTATAAAGATGGTAGGTCATACGTGGGCATAAACGCTTTTTTCGTTTTCAAATCGTATAGAACGGAATTAAGTTAATAACATATATGTAAGTATATATAAATATTTATATATTGTAGAATTATTATGTCATGTATTACATACATATTAATGATATAACCATTTTTATAATCATCATTGAATGGTGAACATGGAAACTAATCTTATCACTTTATGGACACAGTAATGCGTACATAAAAACGAGAAAAATACTATTATATTGATGGTGAAATATCATGTAATTGGATATTATATAATATATACTGAATAATTAACATTTTATATTTATTATTTATATCAGTTATTCCCATTATTATACCCATCCATATAATTAAGTGTTTGAACAACAAACTACACCACGACGTGGAGACGGTAATCTATTCATACGCACGTATGGTGACTTTGTCTTTTATTGGATGGATAGTGTAATGAAAATGGTTTTAATTTTTTTATAATAATATACCAATATATATAAAATATTGGAGTTATTATCTTTTAATGGAAAGAATAGTGAATGAAAAAGTGGAAGAAGAAAATAACTTGAAAGAGGTGAAAAAATATTTACTTTTTCCTCAGGTTCTTCCTTTTGTTTTGATCAAAATGGCTCCATAGGTTGGCTTTTTGACCATGGTAATGCCTCTAGGATGAAGGGAGGATATTTGGGAGGATATTTGGGCCAGTTTTGGCTGAGACAAAAGGCAATGGATGTGTCTAATGAAGATAAGGGGAAGTGCCCTTTTATAAGAGAAGTGAGTGTCCCTTTAGGAAAATCCTGAAAAATTAATTTATAGTAAAATAGATTTCGATATATAATGGTTCCAAAATTTATAATTTAAAGGATAAGGTGTGGATGGGTCGAAAACATCTCAACCAATAGGTTTTAGACAAGTTTATGTTACCATATTAACCCTATCTTTTAGATTTAACACTAAGTTATATAGTTTAACTTTTAAAGTGTCTTCTTTCTTTATAAACTATATGGTTAATAAACATACTATAAATTTCCATGAGAATCTCAAGTGGATCATTAATGAAATATATAATATTATTTAAGAACTTTTTCCCAACCTAGGGGTTTCAATAATATTATATCAACCAATAATATAGTATTTTTTTAAAATTAATTTATGTCAATTTTGACACTATTTGGTATTTTGTTTTTTTGAAAGTCATAAAAACATTATCAGTTAAAAATAATTTATCTAATCAACCCCAAAATGTCTTATAAACCTATAAAATTAGTGGATTTAATCATATGTCTCAATTTAAATTCATTGGGATATTTATAATATCAATTATTTTAATATTTCTTTAATAAGCTAATTACTGCATCATCGTTGTGTCATAAATAAATTTAATTATTTAATGTCAAAAAAAATTAATAAAAATACTATTATGTATGAAATATATTTATATTTATAATGATTATATATATTTTAATTTCTCTTATGGTTAACCCTATATTAATTAAGGTTTATTTAATAAACATTGAATTTAACACATTTAACACTTCTTTAAATAAAATAATTATAAATGTCATATTCTAATCAATGTGGACCTAATAGGATCATATTTCATTCCTAAGGTTGTTTTTGGTCGAATTCCACTTGTCCAATAGAATCAGGCCATGTATTAGGGTAATTATAATATCATTTTTACCATTAATTATCATATCTACATTTAATTGTGGTAAATTAAAGTCAAAAGATACTATTCAAAAAAAAATTATTTTCATCATATTGAACCATATTTGACTTACAGATGTTTACATTTCCTCTCGTAATTTTGAAATTCAACTAATTTAATTGGTAAAATTATGTTTTCTGCAAATTTGTAAATGCTCCTAGAAGATGGGTAAAAAACGGTAAAAAGTTCAATAAAATTTTTTACATCTAAATTTATTATAAAATGACTCCAATGAATTACATTGAACTTATATAGGTATTATATATCAATTTTGACTTAAAAAAAATTTAAATAAAAAAATTACTTATTTAAATAAAAATCCAGTTTTAAATAATAACGTAGTGTTTTTCACTAATAATCAAAAATTGAATGTTTTCAGAAAAATACGAAACAATAACCCTAAGATAAATTCGATATTACTAATTCATAAAATAATTTCTATATTACCAAATTATAAACCTAGAAGATTCATTTATTAATTAAAAATTAATTCCCGTTGACAAAACCAAAAAGCGGGTTTTTAAAAAGTAAAATCAATCAAAAGATTGAAATGTGTTTATTTAAATTTTAAATGTGAAATTACTTATAATGTCCTACATAGTATTAAATGATAAAAATATAATCTAATTATACTTCAAAACCATTAAAATTCTTAATTTAAAACTATATATTATTTTGATTAAAAAGTTTTTTTAAATTAAAACATAGTATTTTCAACATTCATCAAAATATGAAAGTTATCAGAAAAGAACCAAAAATTTTCCCAAAATAATTTTTTATGTCTTATTCCTAACTAAAAATTTAATTTCATTACATTTAATTTATAAAAGTGACAAATAATTGTTTTAAAAAGGTTTACTGTTAAAAGGTAATAAAAATGAGTTTTTTGAACAATACGTCTTTTATCTGAAAAAATGAATTTGTTCTTATATTATGTATATGAAATACATAATATGGATGTAAAAATTATAAATATTATATAAGATTTAAAAATTCAGTTAATACTATTCATAACTACTTTTTGAACGGCTAGTTTGGTATGTTGTGGTGCTCTATAACTCGGTGTTGCGTGTAGAACAAGCTATTGAATTACTTTAATGATATAACGTACTATAAAATCTAAGCATGTTACATTCTACCCTCCACAAATAAATTGATTCCTCACAATTATAAATTGTTCTTCAAAAATAAATTGTTAAAAATAGAAAAATACATTTTTGGAAACCCTCATTAGATATTGGGATAATAAAATTTAGTCTTAATTAGAGTGAAAGGGAAATGAAATAGTCCCCACCAAATTATTATCTTGATTATAAGAAAATTGGTTGAAATCAGAGACACATAATTGGTGTAATGATTAAATATTTATAGGGTGTTATTGAGGTCATCAATTACAAACAAGGGGAAAACTTTAGGGCCCCAATGCCATAATTCTAAGATGATGTAAAATATAATTGGTTCAACAAAACATATGGTATTAGGGAAACACATTTTTGGTTTTATGATCCATCCCATAATGTTTATGAATTAATTTATTGATATTATAATATATATATATATATATACTTGACAAGTAGAGTTTCTTCCTTCAACTAATTCCAACAACAAAATCATCTTTCACTCTAAAAGATAATAGAATTAAAGCGATTATATTTATTCTAATATTATAAGGTTTGGAAAATATGAATTTATAATTTATCTATTAGACTATTTAATAAAACTAAATTTTACAAACTAGGACATCATATAGGCCAGTGGTAGGTGATGCACCGTTATCGCCCTGTAATTGCAGGTTTATGTCTTGCGCCCTTGTTAGACATGACAGGTTATTCCCCGACCTCCAGGTTGTCCTTTTTATTACAATACAAAAATAATATTAAGAATTCATTTTACATTAAAAATAGTATCCAATGTCAATATTAATCTATTCCAACCTTTATACTTATCCAAAATAATTTTTTCCAAACTCATAGTCCCAATATTATATGGAATGTAAACACAATGAATATCCTTTTTTTCCACATAATAACATGTGAATACCTTAATTATGTATTCTTTTAAAACATGGTATCACCCTGAATTATCATATAATTTTATTGATTACATTCAAGCTTTCTTTTTCCTTATATAATACATGATTTACTCTTTATATCCAAAAATATTATAAACTCCAACAATGATGGAAAATAAAATTCATTAATCAGTTTCATGTTAATCAAGATTATCCAATATAATTTATCCAAATCAATCATATATTATTCCAAAATCACTACCATAGTATCAAAATCCTATTACTGTTTATTTTTTTCTCAACCATATATCTTCCAAAAATTTAACCTTCCATTGAGTCACTTTTCATGGTTCCACACAATCTCATGTACATAATGAAATAGTATTGCAGTACAATCCTTATATACTCTATAATTCTTATATCATTTACATAATTATTACAATACTCAAATAGAACCATAATTTAATAACAAAATAAGAGCTTTTAATCATTTCTCTTTATCTTCTATAGTATCATAACATGATTTTTATCCAATAGTAGCATTTGGGGTATAATCTGATGATTTGTACAATGATTCCTGTAGTTTCCCAACTCCTTGAAAATGAAGCATTGTATATTTGAAACCTTTTTCATACTTTTGAAATCATATACTTAGTGTCCTTTTTCTCCAAACTTATAACAAACTCCCATTCTGTTCAATCATTTACCATGGTGATTCTTTCAACATTTATCACATATATGAAAATCCTTCTTTCCCCTCCTACCTTTATCCAGCTTTCTCTCTTCCATCCATTTCATCTATTTCATCCCTTCATAGCCATAGAACTCAGAGAATTCATTACTTATCTTATTATAAAATGATAATATTTTTTTATATGATCAGAACATGTGGGAGACTATTTCCATATTAAATGTTGGATTAATACCATGAAATATATGATCCTTCTTAATATTTCAATCATGTGTATTTCTGGAATTATCATTCCTTCTACTATGCGCCATTTCTAAACAATGACATACACTAGGTTAGTTTATGAATAACAATGCATAATTCTAAACTTGTAAAGTAACTAATGTAAATTGAAATTATTATTCATATAATATATAATGATAAAATGTTTTTATTGACAATGTATTTACTACGAAATCCATTATGATGGCTTGTAATTAAAATGTGAATCATCCTATACATATCCCCCGGGAGTGTCATAAACAAGAGTGAAGCAGGGCCCATTGTAATCCACCAGTTCCCATCGAGAATAGATAAAAACATTATTTTTAGGTTTTACCCCTAGGTACATTTAGGCCACTGGTGCCTCTACTTGCTCGTATCTAGACAGGGATGTATTTTTGGAAAATTCAAAAAACTATACATTAACCAAATTCTAGGATGTTCTTCTATACTAAAACTCTAAGTCTATCTTAGGGTAATGATCTCTAATCAGAGTTCTTCTAAATCTAGTTTCTAAGGTTATTTCAAAATATCATCTCATTCCAACTGTTACACCCCTACCCCAGTTACCCAGATATGGTGCATTATTTTAATAAATTGACATGATTACCAAGAATAATGTCTCGAAAGACCGATTAGTTTAGATGTATTAGAAAATCGATTATATACATGAACGTTACATTACACATTAGAAAGTAAAACAAAAAATCAATGATCCATTGAAAACACCATGTATCCTCTTGATTAACCAAGTTTATCCATCAAAATACACTTCTTTGAATCCGGGGAAAATAAAACATAGAGAGGGGTGAGTTCAGATGCTCAGTACGTATAACAATATATCAGAAACATTCATAAATAAGCATAAACATTTAATCCAATGTAAAGACTAAAAAAAATCCTTTAAAACATAAACTTCCGCATAATATGTAAAAGATAAAATCAAATAATTCCAATTACATATTCACATGGATATTCTACTAGTCTAATAGTCACTTGCAATATCAATAGACACTATCATAAAGATTGAAATCTTAAGGCCAGACTTCATAACAATGAAGTTATGGCCTTATGGAAAGACTAAAAATAATATTTTTTCAAGGCCTTGGGCCAAGACACAAGTTTATCTCTTCAGACCTACCGATTAATCGAGGATCAATATCAAGCTCCACCTATCACTTACTAAGTCCAATGCATTCCTCATATGAAAAGGTTTTATCATATCATAAACATTCGTATTAAAACTAGCATACTAAATTTCAATACATTATCCATAAACCTGGAATGGTATAAAAATAACACATCCACTATCAAACATATCACAAAAACTTCAATAGAATATGGTAGAATTGAATCATAATTAACCAACTTCAAACAAGTTTAAAAATATATCATAGGATGTTGACATAGATGAAAATTATTTGTAAAACTCATTGAGAGAAATATCCCATTTTCATGAAAACATTTAAAAGTCCCACAAACTTGAATGGAAGACATTTAAAAACATTTTTTAAACAAACTGTACCATAACACTTTGAAACTTTTTAATGGGATTAAAATTTTAAAAACATTCATGTCCATATAAATAAATCCTTAAAAACCATTTTGAAAACATGGTATTTAATGAGAATGATTTAGAAGAATAAATATTTAAAACATTTAAAATGAAGTTTTAGTAAAAAATCCCTTAAAATAAACCCTTTGAAAACTCTTTTATGAAACATGCACATTGATAATAAATATTTCCCCATTGATGCTTAAAAAAAACCTCGGATATTAAAGAGATTGTGAAATTAACCCTTACCTTTTACTTTCCATTAGTCGAGAATACGTTTAACCACTTGTATAAAGACCATAGTATGTTATTAAATTATAACAGAACCATATTAATATTTATTGTATCATAAATTATTAATTTTTGACATTATACAACCCATTTAAAAATAATTTCCATGTTAGAATAACATTTCAGGTCATAATCTCTTTCTTTATCGTATGTGTTTTAACTTGTTACTATTGATTGTATCACATAGATCATGATTTAAATACTTCCTGAATATAAAAGATTATTCATATATCCTATATATTTCGAATATAAATTGATATAAAAGACATATATATGAAATGTAATAGACTGTTTATGGAGGTTGTAGGCTGTACGTACGCATAAATGTTGTTTCTATTTTCATATCATTTTGAACAAAACTATGTGAATAAAATATGTGTAAGGATATATATATATATATATATATCCAGTAGAATTATTATGTCATATATTACATATTTATTAATGGTATATATATTTTTAGAATCATCATTGAATGGTGAATGTGGAAAGGAATCTCATCGCGTCGTGGAGATGGTATTCCATACGTACAAAGGTGGGACAATATCATTATATTGATGGGGAAATAATATTTAATTAGATAGTATATCATATATAATTAATCATTAACATGTTATGTTTGTTATTTACATCTGTTATACTCATTATTATACCCATCCAAATAATGAAGTGCTTAAATAACAAACTACACCATGACGTGGAGATGGTAATCCGTACATACACACGTATGGTGACTTTTTAATTTATAGGACGGATAGAGTAATGAAAATGGTTTTATAATTTTAATAATAACATCATAGTATATATAAGATATAGGATTTGTTATCTTAGAATGGAAAAAAAATGAAATAGGAAGTGGAAGAAGAAAATAACATGAAATTGGAGATAAAATATTTACCTATTCTTTGGGTTCTTCCTTTTGATTTGATCAAAAGGGATCTATAGGGTGGATTTCTGACAATAGGAAGGCCTCTAGGATGAAATTTGGAATTTTTGAATGATATTTAGGTAGGGTTTGGCCGATCAAAAAATCATTTTTGGTGTAAAATTAAGAGAAGGTTAAGTTCCCTTTTATAAGAGGCGTGAGGGTCACTATAGAAAAAGCTTGAAAACATATTTTTTAATATAGTCATATTAGGTTTATCATGGCTCAAAAATGAATTACATAAAGGATAATGTAGGGATGGGTCAAAAGTATCTCAACCAATATGTTTTAGGAATGTTTAGGTTAACATTTTATCCTTATCATTTAGAATTAACTCTTAGTTAAATTGTTTATCTTTTAATGTGTCTTCTTGTATTCATACACTATATGTTTAATAAAAAAATCTAAACATCCAAAAGATCATAAAGTGGTTCATTTATGAAATATATAATATTATTTATTACCTTTGGACAAACCTTTGGTTTTTAGAAATATTATATCAACCAATAATATAGTATTTGTTTTAAAAATTAATATATGTCAATTTTGACACTATTTGGTATTTTGTTTTTGTGATAGTCATAAAAACCATATCACTTCGAAATAAATATATATTATCTACTCCATAATGTCATATTAAAATATATAATTATTCTAATTTATCAAAATCCTCAATTTACATTTAGTTGGATATTTATAATATCAATTATTATAATATTTCATTAATAAGGTAATTACTACATCATCATTGTGTTATAAATAAATTTAATTATTTAATGTCTAAAAATTATAAATAAAATACCATTATGTAGGAAATATTTTTATCTTTCTAATTAATATTTATTGTGTAATTTATTTTAGGTTTAACATTATATTAAAAATGTGGTAGTTAATAAACATATAATGTAACACTTTTAACTCTTCTTTAAATAAAATAATTACAAATGTCCTAATCTAAAACAAGTGGACCAAAGAGGACTAAATTTTATACCTAATGTTTTTTTGGGTCGAATTATATATATCCAATTTAATTATGACATGTGTAAGGGTAATTATAATATCATTTTTACAGTTAATTACCCTATATAACTTTAATCGTGGTAAATAAATGTCAAAAGTTACAATTCACCAAAAATTATTTTCTTCTTATTAAACCAAATTTTACTTACTGATGTTAACCATGTCTATTGGATTTTTTAAATTCAAATCACATAAGTGTTAAAATTATATTATATGAAACTTTTTAAATGCTCCTAGAAGGTGGGTAAAAACATTAAAAAGTTTATTAAAATTTTATAGGTATAATTTTATTATAAAATGATTCCAATTAATTACATTGAAAATATATTGGTATTATATATCTCTTTTGACTTAAAATAAATTTATGTAAAAAATTACTTATTTAAATAACAATTCTGTTTTAAATAATAACACATTGTTTTTCAATATTCATCAAAAAATGAATGTTTTCATAAAAATACCCTAATTTGACCCAAAGATAATTTTAATATTTTAAATCAAAAATGATTTCTATTTTTACAAATTCAAAACATTGATGTTTCATTTATTAATTTAATGTAAATTATCGTTGTCAAAACCAAAAAGCGTGTTTTTAAAAAAGTTAAAACTATTAAAATATCAAAATGTGATTTTCTCAAATATAAAATTGAAATTACTTATAATGACCTTAATTGTATAAAATGATAAAAATATAATATAATTGTACTTTAAAACCATTAAAATTCATAATTTAACAATAGAAATTATTTAGATTAAAAAAGTTTTTTTGCAATTAAAACATAGTATTTTTCACCATTCATCAAAATATGAAAGTTATCAGAAAAGTGCCAAAAAATTAACAAACTGGATTTTTATGTCCTTCTTCTAAAGAAGAATTTAATTTAATTTTATTGAATATATAAAAGTTTCAAATATTGTTTTTAAAGAAAGGTTCTCCCTTAAAATGTGGTAAAAATACATTTTTTTTAAAAATACTTCTTTTATATGAAAAAATGATTTTGTTCTTATATTATATCTATGAAACACATAATATGGATGTTGAAATTATAAAGAGTATATAATATTTCAAAATGAATTTAATAATATTCATAACCACTTTTTGAGAGGCTTGTTTGGTAAGTTTTGATGCGCTCGAACTCGGTGTTTCGTGTAGCGCAAGCTATTGAATTACATTAATAAGATAACGTACTATAAAATATTGTAGTTTTACATTATGTTACTAAGTTCAAATATACACAATAGAATATTTTCTAAACATAGGGATCCAAAAATATATTCTTTAGCATAAACTGAAAAAATGAATAAGTTATTTATTCAGGAATTGTTGACTTGTGTTTTATTCTAACCTTTTCTATGTTATAAAATGTTAGGATCCAAGAGAAACCCTGCCAACAACCAATATGAGGGGCCAATGAAAAAATTTCCGGAATGAAATCCCTAATGCATTAGGATTTGGAGTTCAAAACTTCATGGTGATGCTTACCCAACTATCTCATGTTGGGAATAATAACCTAAATAATGAGGAAAATCCACCTTCTCCATTGAGGGAGCAACTGGTAGTCAATTTTTTTATGTAGCAATTACCACCAACATTTTATTTCTCATCTGATACACTAGTTGTAGAATAGTGGTTCAACTATATGGAAATGATATTATTTGTGCTTCATTGTTCTAAGACGGAGAATGTGACACTATCTGTTTATCATCTAGATGGTGAGGCCGATCAATGGTGGTTTTAATTAATAACACCAAGTTAAAAGAAGAAATTGAATAGATGGAATGGGAAAACATTATGACTATTCTGTTAAAAATTATTTCACATGAACTCTTCATCCGAATATGGAGAGAGAATTCATAGAGCTCAAGAAAAAAGAAGGAAAATATGTCACTACCTATGAAGAAAATTTTAAAAGGATTGAAAGAAACTTTATGTGTTTTGTAATCCACAGTGATAGAAAATTTGATATATTCTTTAGTGGATTAAAACCACACCTTCTAAAGGCACTTGAAATTCGATACATTGGGAGTTATGAAGAAGTTGATCGATGTGAACTCAAATAGGAGATGGAGTTTGTTGAATGGTTCCATGGATATGGTGATATGAAATGAAAGAAGAAGTTTCATGCTAGAGGATCTAATGATAAATTTGGATGAAAATGCAACCACCGACATGACAAAATTGTGGGAAGATGCATCATGGGAACTACCTCAAAGGCATGTGAAAATGATTCATGTTTGGGAAATAAGGACAACATTCTAATGTGTTTTTAAAATACATGGGAAGGAAGTAGAATTTATTGAATTAAAGAGAGCACCACACATGGTCTAATGCTACAACTGTAGGGAGAATAGGAACTGTGAAAGCCAGTGCACTAAACCTCAAGTCCTTAAAGAAAGTCGTCACTAATAGAAACCAAATATAAATAGACAATGTAATTATTATTCAATAAATGTTGTATAAGTGTAGTAAGATAATGAAGTCGGGTAAGGTACAATTATTATTTACACAAGAATGGAAAAAGATTAATTTCACCCAGTTCATCACATTATTATATATCTAGCATTTTTTAAGAACAATAAAATCGAAGCCCCAAAACGTTGAAGTAGAAATATCAATAAAAACACAAAGTGGTGTATTCATTTTAACCCATGTGTTTTATTATTCTCCTATTTCCGTATGTGGGATGATTCATCCAGCGAATCTTGTAATACTTCCATCGGTGGAATTTGACTCTATAATGGGAATGGGGTGGATCTCATTATATAGAGAACATATCAACTATCAGGAAAAGGAAATGAATATTCATATTCTAAAACATTCCATTATCCTCTATAAATGAAAGGAATGTCATGAATATCCTTTACAAAATCCTTCAATGGTGTGGATGTTGATTCCATGTGAAGAGGCATACCTCGATCAAATGGTTCAGTAAATTGAAAGTGTACACCTAGTGGAAATTCCCATTGTGATGGAATATAGTGAAGCATTTTATGTAGAGTTACCCAAACATACCCCAAATCATGAGGAATATTTCTCCATAGAACTCATATCTGGTGCTAGTTCTATCTCAATGTGTCTCTATAGATGACTCCAATTGAACTGGAGGAGTTAAAGAAGAAGTCGCAAGAGTATTTGAAAAAAGGGATCATACACCCTTGTGCACCACCATAGGGTTTTCTATTACTATTTGTAATATAGAATGATGGAATGATGTTGCAGTGTATCTATTATCAATAACTCAATAAGATCACCATAAACCCTAGTATATCATTCAAAGGATTGATCACTTGTTCAATCCATTTTGAGAAGCTCAATACTTATCAAAGATGGATATTTTTTCTAGATATAATCAACTAAAGATGATGATATATGATATTTAGAAGACTTATTTCCAAACAAATTATGGGAACTATGAGTATCTAGTGATTCCCTTTAGACATACTAATTCTCCTTCAATCATCATATATTTGATAAATAGAGTCTTTAGGAATTACGTCAACAAATTTTTGGTAGTTTTTATAAATGGTATTCTCATCTACGCCAAGAGAAAGGAGGAACATGAAGAACATCTAAGACTTGTGTTTGTGATATTGGGAAAGGATAAGTTGTATGCCAAGTTCATCCAGTGTGACTTTTGGATGAATCAAGTTACATTAATTGTACATGTGATCACAAGTGAGGGAATTTCTGTGGAACCTTCAAAAACAAAGGTGTTTGATGAATGGACTAAACCCTATAGTGTCACTGAAATCCATAGTTTTCGTGGATTCGCTTGGTACAACTGATGTTTTGTGAGAAATATCTCATGATTGTAAACCCACTAACCAAATTAAAAAGTAAACGGGAAAATTATGTATGGATGAAAGAATGTGATGGAATATTCATAGAGATAAAGAAAAGTCTGATCACTACTCCTGAACTAACATTAACAAAAAGCAGGGAATGTTTTGTGATATACAGTGATGCTTCAAAGAAATTATCGGGTTGTGTACGAATGAAAAATTATAATTTGATATTCTAGGCCTTTCTATAGTTGATGATACATGAGTAGAACTACCCGAAAAATGATCTTGAGTTGGATGTTGTGATTTTTTCATTGAAAATCTTGTGGCTCTACTGTTATGGTGAGAAGTGTGATGTGAACACTAACCAAAAGAGCCAAAAGTATAAATTCACAAAAAAGGATCTCCACATGCATCAAAGGAGGTGGTCAAAGATACTCAAGGACAATGAAAACTCTATCCACTATCATCCTGGAATAGCAAAGAAGGTATTTGATGCTCTATGTAGAAAAGAACCTAACACTATTTCCGTATAATGAATTGAGAAAGATCCCTTCTTCATTGATATTAAATGGATGGATGTGGAAATCGTATAGCTAGGGGATACATACTACATTTCACAAATTATTATGAAACCCTCAATACAAGAGGTGACTAAAAAGTCACAAATGGATGATATCTATTTATAGAAGAATGTAAATACAATAATAGAATGGAAGCTGCAAGAGTTTCATATCCATGAAGATAGTGTGATTCAGTTTAAAATTTTTATTTTTATTCCTTCATCACCGAAGATAAATAAGGAATGCACATAGCTAACAATTATCTATCCATCCTAGTAGCCCCAATATGTACAAATATCTTTGAGAACACTTCTAGTTGGATAACATGAAGTAAGATATTGCACAAAATATCTAAAGGTTCTTGGAATGTCAGCATGTTAATGAAGAGAAACATAAGTCCAAATAGATGATGAAATCATTGCCTATATGCATGTTGAAATGGTAGAATGTCCTAATTGAATTTTTCATGGGTCTTCTGAAGACGCCCAAGTGAAATAATGTGATATTTTTTCTTATTGACCAACTTAACAGGACAACCCATTATATCGCCATTCAAGAAGATCTCTCGCTTGAATAATGTGAAATGATATATATTAAGGATGTGGTGAGACTTCATGGTGTTCCAATGTTGATTTTCTCTGATCGTGATCCATGGTTCATATAAAAAATCTGGAAGAGTCTTCATCATGCATTGATAATTGAATAATATTTTACCATGACCTATCACCCCCAAACTATTGGTTAATATAAAACTAGTATTTAGACACATGAAGGCATTATAAGAGCCTGCTTTTTAGAATTTAAAGGTGATGAGATTAGAATATCCCATCGGTAGAGTTCTCATACAAAAATTGATTCCACCTTATTATTTAGATGGATCCATATACAAATTTCTTATGTAAAGCTATGTATATGGTCAACTTATTTGGATGAAGTTAGAGAATGAAATCGACTTGGAGTAGCTCTTTTGGAAGAGATGACAGAGAAAGATAGTGCATGAAAAAAATTATCAACTCTTCACAGAGTCAGAAAAAGAGATATGATAACTACTGTAGAAGGGAATTGGTGTTATATGATTGATATAATGTATTCCTTCAAATTTCGACATGGAAGAGAGCCATACAGTTTGGAAAGATAGAGAAGAGAAGACAAAGGTACACTGGCCCCTTTGAAATCCTTGACCACATAGGACACTTGGCCTATCATCCTGCACTTCTACCAGATATGGATCAAGTTCAATATGTAATTCTCGTAACCTTCCTGAGGAATTACATACCAGATCTGTCACATGTAATGAACTCAAAGGTGGTAGAACAAGAAGATGATCTCTTTTATGAGGAGCATCCAGTAATGATTCTGGACTAGAGGGATAATGTTCTACACAACAAGACACCTTACCTTATAATAGTGTTGTGGAGGAACCATAAGTACGAAGAAGAGACATATGAACCAGAGGATGAGATTAAGGAGAAGTACCCTCACATATTTATATAAAATGAAATTTAGAGGTGGAAATTTTAAAAGGGGGAAATGTAACGACCCACGGTTTTATCAATGTAATTTTTTTCTTCTTAAATTAATTTTAGAATCAATAACATTATGAAACACAATTACACATTATTCAAAAATGATCAACTATGTGACCTCTAATCATAAATTTTCCACCTCTATGTCTTGAATTTTAAAAATCTAACATACAAAGTTGCAAACAATAAGACATTTGGAGCCCAATAAGAAAAATATAATTTTTGGTCAATAGTAACCAACCCTCATGAATAGTAATCGACCATTATGAATAGTAATATGAACCATAGGAATAATGAATCGTCCAAAATAATAGCAAAATCACCCATGATTGATAAAATAAATTTTAGGCATCATAGAAGTGACAATATGACCATAGAAAAAGTATTCTTATTTTTGGAAGTTATAAATAATTAATTATAAATATTTAATTAATTTAATAGAAAAATTATTTTCCCAAAATGTGCTCATAAATTAAAAATTATTTTCCCCCTATTTATATTATAATTTTATAAGACATTATGTAATTTTTGAATGCATTATAAAATTAGTTTACATTTTTAAATCACTATTTTTCTATTAAAATATTATTATATTTAAAATTAAATTACTCTTATATATAAAATAATTTTAATAAACTGGAGTTCATCTTTAGAGAGATGATGTTAAAAAATGGTTAGAATGATTTTTGATATTTTTCAGATATACTTGTATTTTCGTTGAAGAGTCAAATACATTTCGTTGTCGTATAAATACATTATAATTTATATGCTCTGTTACTAACATCATTAGTTATGTAAGCACCCAAATATCAAGCTCAGATGAACTTATTACTATTCTTGGTCATATAATCATCAATATATATTTTATTCTATAGAAATAATAAATTAATGAATATAATATTGATAAAATCCCTTTTCCCTCCAATATAAATACCACCCTCACACCCTCATTAATTCACACCTCTCAATCTTCATGATTTGTCCAAATTCATCCCAAGTATCATACCAAGCCCCTCTCACACATCTGTATGATCTTGGTCTCATAAAAAGACCAATACTCGGTTCCTTAAGGAGGATCTCAAGAGGAGGATTCAAGAAGTAATTCCCCACTCTCTTTTCTTTCAATTTAATTTGAAATTTCCTTTCATTTATACTCTTATCCACAAAATAAATTATCCAAATGTCAAGATAACTCCATTAATATTGATATAATCGATTTTTATCATGTTAATTGATGATTATTCAATATACTCATCCCTCTCTCTCTTTTTCAATAAAAATTAAATCATTTCCTGTGATGTGTTAATTTACCTACATCATTGTGGATGAAATTCCAATTTCCTTCAACTCTTAAAGTATTTCAATGAAACCATTAGATTGTTGAAATAAAATTTTAATATTTCTTTTATAACCCCTTTTATGTTATAGAGAACACTTTTATTCATAATACTAATTTATAAAACAAAACATGTTTGTTGTGATCCAAAAACAGCCCAAATTTACCTTAAACGATCATCATAAAATAACTAAATGAAACCATAATGAACAATATTCATGTATAGATGGTTTATAATTGATTATTAATTAATATAATATAAATATATAGGACATTAATGTGAGTAAAGTGCTCGGATACAAAGTAAGGGGAAATTATCAGACACAACTTTCTTACTTTGGGTTCTCCCTCATTCACTCCATTTTATATATGGTGACTCCATAAAACCAATTTTTTCACTATTATCATACCTTTTATGGGATATAAATGTTTTCAGTTTTTGTTCAGGACAAACAAAATGTTTTCCAAAAAAAATATTCTTTTAAATAAACACTATCTCAATGATTGTTTCTACTTCAGTCATTGTCGGTTGTTCAATATCTAGAATGTTATTCCACGTATATTTTGGGAACAAAATGTTTATAAATGTTTTTCTTATGGTGAGATACTAATTTAATTTTGTGGGATATTTTATGTTCATTATTTATATAAGTTTTATGTGGAATTCATGATAATATAGCTATTATGGTGTGACAAGTGCGCTCAGAATTATATAGCATAATATGAATGTTTTTATGTAATGGGTGACCTAAAATTATACAGTTCTCTAATTGAATGGGTAATGTAAAGAATAAAATGTGATATGTTGAAAGGATTAATAAACATGATTCTGGAATTGTTCACAACTATGTGTGGTATTTGACCACTAGGACATGATGTATCATTTTTATTCATTGGAGCATTCAATGCATATATCTAATTATTACCCTCAATATTTTTATAATTATATTATGATCATGATCACCCCATGATGAATTTTTATTATATATCCTCATACTGGGATTTTATTTAACCTATTTTTGATGTATAATCATAGTTGATTATGTGTATTATGGATTTCCCCTAAGACAATAAGAATCTAGAGAAGAATATATCAAAGAATAGTTTATGATTGATGTTGTAAATGTTTTTTTGGTCATAGTTTTTCCAAGACACTAAACCTATACATCCTCATGGTGTAATACTATTATGTTTTTTATCATTATAATGATGTAATAGTAATGTATGAAAATACAGGGTCAATATAGTGCATCATACTAAGGTGAAGATAATTCCTACATATAACATCGGACTTGTGGATAATATTACTAAAGAATCATAAAAATTAAAATGTGTTTCCTCTATTTTTAGTATACCAATTGTGTTTTTTAATAAAATTTGTTTTTAAACTAGAAACATCCACTTTTAGGAAAATGGGTTTCTTCATCTGTTTGATTGACATGAGACCGATTTGTACTAGTCATAAATGAATTATTATTATTTGTAAAAAATAATCAAGACAACCCATGATTTTTTTTGTGGTTTCAATTAGTGGGAATTTTTTGTATTAAAATATAAATTTAAAATTAATAACAGACACATTGAGTCATACCAGGAACATTATGTTTCAGATTGAGGTATGACTGATTCATACATATTAAAAATGTCTTATAAATCATTTTCCAAATGTACCAAAACTATTCAAATGTGTTTGATCAGTTTTGAGTATTCCAGTTGTTTGTTTCACTAAAATTAATGTCAATTGTGAAAAAAAAAGACAATTAGAGTCATATCGGTCACACCATGTGTAAAATTAAGGTTTGGCTAATTTCTACACTTCTCAAATGACAATGGATCCCTCTAATAATATATCATAACAATATTAATGTGTTAGATTAGTTTTTAGTAAGTCACTTATTTTTTTTACAAAAAATTCATTTTAAACTAGAAATATGAAATTTTGGTCCTACAGGTTTCATTGTGTGCGGGTTTTTAAATATTCTAAATCTTACACATATGAAATGAATAATTAATTATTTTTTAAATCATCAAGACATTAAGAGAATTTTTTTCATAGTTTTTAGTGAGTAATTTTTTTATTAAAATTTCAATTTTAAACTGATAACAAACACTTTGACACCATCTTTCCTTTATGATCACGATATATCAATGCTATTTTTCCTCAAATAGTTCTCTCACACACCAGATGACTTTAGTGGTTGATTAAAAAAATATTTTTTCAAACATTTAGTTTGTATTATATACTTATTTAATGATTGAGAGTTCTACAAATACAGCTTTAATAACACTAGTTGATAAATTATAGCTTCTAACATAGAATGATCATGCTGGTGAATTACTACCCTATATAAAATAACATAAACAAGTGGTGAAATCATTATATCAATTAGAAAATTGTAAATCATCCCCAATGGATTTTATCCCAAGTAACCCGTGTTTTGTGGACATTCTAAAAATTTTTCTCAAACAAACCAATGGAATGATACTCATTTTATGTCATTTATCATCAATTTTATTTTTTGAATGCCAATACTTATTCTCATCCTCTACAATAGTCTCCATATCTACCTCCTCAAACACATATATATCATAATTTAAATCTACCTCCACCTCGACCTCTGACTACACCTCCAAATCTTTCAGTGCACAACAATTTTATTGTTTAAATGTTAACACTTCTAAACAAATTGATTTCATCTATGATTCTTATCATAGATTAAGAGATCAATGTATTATATAAGCATTCTTACATGGATGATTTACACCCCAAATATAGTTCAAAGGTCATACATTGTAATAGATTAAAAAATAATTAAATCGCCAAAATTTTGTTCCTTCATACATTCTGACAAAATGTATGCCACTCACCCAACACCAAACTTTTTTATTTTTTCTTTTGATTATCTATTTTGTCATAAATTTTGACAGCACTAAAAAAAATATTGAAAAAATTATTATGAAATATATTTCATAAAATTATAACTACATTTTGTAATTACCTCTTAGGGGGTTGTTATTCTCTTCATGCTTTATGATCCCTCTCATAAATTTGAAATCATAATATCCAAAATCATTGAAATTATCCTATTTTAAACACTGAAGAAACATCGAACAAAATAAGAAAAAAATTTTGAATTTTTTTTATATTTAAATCATTATATATAATATATATATTCAATCTATATTAATTCATAGGAATTATCTCTTTATACACCAAATTCATGCCATAATTAATACCATAATTAATGACCATTATCCTGTTAGAAAATTTCATTCAAACATAGATTGAAGCATATAATTACATGTTTTTTTATAAAATGTTGATTTTAGTATATTAAATATTCAAAATACATAGAATGTGTGGTCAGTTGGATGGATTTCCATGCAGTGGATCAAAAAAATATATATTCTGGCTGTCTAGATTGACTATGATCAAAATCCATTGATCCATAAATAACAAAAACAATTATTTAATGTAAAAATAGAAAACAAATTTTATGAGTTTAGATTTTAAAGCTTTACTTTCTCATTGGATTTATAAAAAAGATTCTATAATTTGATATTTTCAATTAAACGCTTCAAAAAAATCATTTTTATCAATTTATTCATCATCCAATGTAAGTTATTCTAATGAAATAATAGAGGGATTAATGAATCCAAATCATTAACTTAATGATATGACCTTTATATAGTTTTAATATCTACCCCAAATGAAAATATGAATAGTTAATAACATTAATAGACATATTATCTCATTATAAATATAATCATATTATGAAAATGTAACTTATGTATGTATTTACAATTTATATTCCTATCCATTAAAGCATGATAATATCATCTCAATTGTTGAGAAAATTTATTCTATCAATGAATTTCCAAACATTTATATTTAATATTCCATGAATGTCAAAGAATAATCTTAATTTTTTTTACATGAAAGTGTAATGATAATAAATTTTTCTATGGAACAGTTTGGGAAAATTTACTCTTGCATGGTCATTTTCTTTTCTTGTTCTATTTATAGTATTTCCTTTATTCAATATTTAGTTTTTCCACTGCTTTGCCATATATAATATCATACGTCACATTAGAACATTTATTTTCAATCATTATATTTGTTTCATATAAATAAATTTATAAAGACATACCTCATGTATCCTTATAAGATAAGATGGCCATGATAAGATTTCATTAATAACATCATTGACCATTAAAATATCCATAACATCAAGTGGAATAAGATATATAATTACCGATTCATGAACTTATTCAATCCCCACTCACATCTAATATTATTGGATATGTTGATGGTGTATCCTATCTCCTAGTATAATATAAAATGTACCCATCAAAACATTATGTTGTGTGGGTATTTATAGATACAAATCTCATATATCTATACACTAAATAAATGTAGTAATATAACATTTTAAGAAGTTATTTGATTCATATTTAGGAGATATAGTAATGAAACAAATTGGTTACCATTCTTAAGGTCGGTGGAAGTGGGAATAACTAGCCTCAAAGCTAGTGAGCTCATTTTGTTCATGTGGGGATATTTGTATCATTTCTAGTTCACATTTGTCTTTTCTAATATCATGGTATGTCATACCTGACTGAAAAATTATTTCTTGTAGTTAATCTATTTGTTCCTGAAATCATATAACTATTTTATATGTATCATTTTATAGTTTCAACTTCATTAAATATGTTTTAGGAGAGACTCTAATACCTAATCCTCTAATACAGCCATATTGTTTCGGCCACCAAAAAGGTATTTGAAAGTAGATTTTCATCTTGTTGGGACGTTGTAGGTTCATATTTCATTTCGTTAAAAAAATATATACATAAAAATGTATTATTATATAATATTTTTATAAATAATAAATAATTACAATTATGTAATTCTTTCACATGTTCCCCACACTTTTTTCAGTTTTCATCAACAAAATTACCCTCCTAATTTACATGTGCTTAATTTTATCGCACATGACATGGGATGGAAGTGGATTCATATTTTGATTTAGATATTTTCATATATGAAAAGTAATAAATGGTTTTTCATATCAAATAATAAATAGTTTATTGTAGATTAAAAATAAACTCCAATTTTTTCTCTAGTGAAGTGTACCCCATCCATTATTTGAAATATGGGAACATTGGTTTAAATGTATGTTCATTATTTGAGGAACTCTAATTTTGTTTCACAAATTAAGAAATATTGAATCATGTTAGATAAAATAAATAATGTCAAATAATATATTATTGACTAGAAGTCACCTAAAATGATATATCACTGTGAAGATTGGTGAAAGTAGTTCATTTTTTCATCTTTATAATATGTGCATAACTAACTGGTGTAAAAGGCATTACATTACCCTTAGGATCCATAATATGTATCTTCTTCATAATATTTTGGAAACCATTATATTATTTTATGGAGACCATTAAGAAACATTTCCTATGGAAATATTATAAAATAAATGTATTTTCTATAGAATAATGAAAATTATATCAATGTTTCATTATATAATATTTTAGTAAAATAAGTATCATATATCGTAACATTAACATTATATATTTCCAAAGTATTTAATTAATTATAGGTTGTACGTGGTGCCATGAATCAGTATCAATCATCACATTCATTATTGATGTGAACCCATGTTGAAAAATTCACGTAGAATTTATGGGGTTAAAAGGTTGGATGCATTAATTCCAACAAACACCAAATTTTATAACAAGACATATTACATTGAAATTTTTATTCAACACTCTGTTGTTGTTTCATTGTTGATTTTATCATCTACATGATGATCATACCCTAATGAATCCATATTTTCCTAAAAAACAACCTATTATTTCTCAGAATTGGTAAAATCAATATGTACAGAAGACATTTTCTACATGAGTAGTCAAATGTTTAATTTGTCTTGAGTAAAAATAATAAAATAAACTTGATGAATAAATATCCACATTTTCATGTATCATGAATGAAATTTGTTACAACCTTGAATATTGATATAATAAATCAATAATATAGTACAACTAACCTTCAATACCATTATTTAATTTGTCCTCAAAAATAGTATTACCTTCTATATCTTGATGATGGATTGTACTCCATTTTTCAATTTATTCTTCCTCCAATAATCATAGTTCTAATGTTCCATGAGGATACACCTCCCTAATAGTTATTATTTCATTTTGTTTATTGATACTCATCCCTTATACTTGGTATCCACCAATGATGCATAAATGACTCTAACAAAAATTTATCCCATAATGGGTACTAGAGATCATTATATATGACTACTAATAAAAGACATTAAATAACATAGAATATATGGGGGTTGAGTGTCAAGAAAGATAATAAAATAACTTCTATTTGATGGTTGAATGGTCCCTGATACTACCGTGTGATCATTAACTCACCCCAATTGAGTTTCATCAACTCTAACCTATGTTACGAGTCATTTTCCATCAAATTTTATCTCAAATATAATATTCTTACTTCCACATTAGATCAAATATATCCTAAATGATATTTTTACATATGTATTCTGACATAATACATTTCATAAATGTGGGGAATGTGGATTCAAATCCACATGACATCCACTCACAATCATTTACATCAACTAAACAAATTGTTACCATTTCCTCTTCCATTGAAATATATTGATTTCTTGTAGGTCCTAGAGGATATTAAAACTGGAGGTGGTATTGGTGTGAGGAATATTAGGGAGAAAGCAAAGTGTCCACTTCTCTTAGCGTCCAAGAGAAAGTATCTAAAAGATGATGCTGAAAGAAGATCTAGTGAGCTTCGGTAATTGGGGGAGGAGGACCTTCAAGACTCTGGTTATAAGCCTTTTAAATTTATTAAGGGTGAAGAATAAGTGAATCAATTAGTGAATATGGAATTTTTTTCAAAAAAATATGTGTCTTAAGATATTTCCATAGTTCTCCATCATATTATTATTCTCATCCATGTATTATTTACTATATATTTAAAATAGGATCCAATGTAATTTCACAAAAATTAATGGTTGTTTTTTATAAATATTTTTAAAAAGTAACAGGGTGATTCGTATAAGAAAATGAAAATCAATAAAACAAATAAATTATATCTTTATGTTTTGATTAATTTTTTGTTTTCATTTTTTATGTTCATAAGAAGTAGTAAAAGAGAAGTGTGAAATGATGAAATAGTTAAATAATGAGTTCAGAGATTTCGTATTCAATGTGGGGGAAATGTATTTGATATAGATTAATGAATAAAATATGACAGAGTAATGCCATCATGAAACATTGGAACCACAGTTTTGGGAGGAAGTACAGATTGAAATAGGGAGTCCAATACAACATCAAGAGACATAAGGAACTTAAATGTCTAAAGTATATTTAATTAATGTATTGAATGTAAATTGTAATGGATTATTTATTATTATATAAATGTTCAAGACACAAAAAATTTTCATGAAATATTCATGAAAATGTGTACTTTTTTTCATGAAATGTATTGTGTTTTATATCTATCTTACCAAAATGAATCCTTATTTACACAACCTTATCTATGAAATATTTATTCTTTTTTAATAAAATGTTGTTTATGTTTCTTATTAATATTTTCTATTTTATTATTATTCAATTTTCATAAATTGTGAACGTTTTCAGAAAATAAAAACGAGACACATGAACTTCATGTGGATCAGGGGTGTGGGAAAAAATCAGAAAAAACCTACATAGTTACTTCACTTAACAAATTTGTGTGAATCTTGGTTAAAATTTTGCTGATGTTTCTTTGTGGTGATGTTTTAATGGATTGATTATTTTTTGGAAGGTAGAGAGTATCAAATTATAGCTAGTGGAGACTCGTAGATTTTGTGACAACAAGGGAAGGTTGGTTATTCGTATAAGGTTTTGTTTTTACATGTTTTTTTCAAATTGTTATTGTATTTATGCATGTAGGAATTTATATTCTTGGGATTATATTGTGTACTATTTCACATAGATGTGGATTTCATGTCACATGGTTTTTAAACCATTTCACATAGATTATAATTAATTATAGATATTTATTATAAATCATTTGGAAGTTAGTCGATGGTTCCATGGGTTGAATAAAATTTAAATTCAACTCTAGTCAGGTTATGAATAATTGGACTATATTGTGATGTTGTGGTTTTATAAAATAGAGATTTTTTTATAAGAGAATACACACACCCCAAAATTAAAAAATTTAATTTTCATAATTCTAGCCACTTCATAAAAAATTTAATCATTATTGTAGAGTAATTTATTTATAAATAAACTCATATATGACATATTCTATAGATTACACCACATATGGAAACAATTTGTATAAAATATGATTTGGGGATTTGTTCTATGGCATGTTGTCATTTATAAATGTAATATAAAGTAAATTCGTGAAATCAATTTACTACTAGTTTATAAAAAATTCAAAAACTATTTTAAAACTAATTAAAATCAATGGAAATGGGATGTTTTTGGAAACCATTCATTGATATTGGAAATAAATAATATCTCTAGTAAATACCTCCCTAACCAATTGAATATCTAATTATCTCATGAATGTGATTGTTTAGGTTAATATATTTTTTGTTAGACATAATAATATTTGGATCCTATGGATCATTTATAATCACACCTATTATTAAAAATACATAACAACTTTTGAGTTTGGATAAATATAAAACTAAAAAAGTATTCTTATTTTGTGATCAATGAAAATTTAAAAAGTTTTTACCTTTTTAAAATATATCTATTTGAAATAATAATAATTTTAACCAATATAAACTATAAATTATACACTTTTGATCCAGAAATTATATTTACCCATTCACATTAAAATAATACGTATATTAGCCAAAAATATTTATTGTTATATCAAATAATATTCCCAAAACAAGTAGTCTATTATAATGGTAAATTTTTGTTAACCTTCATGTAAATTTCGTACTATTGAAATAATACTCAAACAACGAGACACCATACAATATAAATGGTTAAAATAAATAATATAACGGAAACATCAATCAAATCCCAATAAACATCAATAGTATTTAGAGATAGATTTCACAATGGTCTTGTATAAAGCTGAAATGAGTTTTTTGAGTAGGGGTGGCATTTTATAGGTATAGGTGTGTGTGAGAGAATGAGAGAGAGATGAGATGTAGGGTTATTCATGGTTATGAACAATGAAAAAAATGTAAACTAAAGAACCCAAAAATCAAACAGTGAGAGAAGAAAATGTGAAAATTACATATATTGGATTGTATCCTTGATTCATGCAACATTACATATAGGAGTATCCATAGATGGAGGGACGTTCTACGAGAGCTTGGGAATCATCACTATATGATCTATGATTAGGGTTCCTCTAAATAGACCATGGTTACTTTTATCATTTCTAAATTGACAACTGCTGATAAAATACCTATTTTGAGCTATTTTTTACCATTCATAAAGATCAAGCTTTATCAGCAAAAAATTTCTTGTAAAAAGAAATATTTATTATCGTTATTGTTTTAGCACTGATAAAGTTTCCTTTTATCAGTTTTATTTTAGCACTGATAAATGATTTATAATTTTAATTATAATAACATGTAAAAATATTTATATAATTATATATTTTTATTTGAATTTTATAATTATTTAAATATATAAATATTTATTTGTAACTAAATTAACCCTTCATAAAAAATTATCTTATTTTATTTAGAATAATAAAATAATAAATTTATAAATATATTTAATATACATTTATAAATATACAGATATATATTTATTTATATTTAAATTTATATTTATATCATTATAAATATTTATATTATTATATATTTATTAAATATATATATATATATATATATATATATATTTAAATATAGAGATAAAATTTATTACTTATATAAACTTATTATAATTTTATTACTAAAAATATATTTTTATATTTTTATAATTATAAAAATATTTTCATCATTATATTTATTATATAATTATATATATAATAAATTTATAAAATATAAAAATAATAATTATTTAAATATATTAATTATAATTTAAGAATTATTTAAATAAATTGTTATTTATCTATGAATATATGAATAATTCTATTAAAAATCTATTTATATATTTATATATTAAATAATGACATATATATAGATCCTAGGGTGTAGCTTAGTGGTAGCATCCCCTTTGGGTCGCAGCGATGTATCAGGTCCAAGACTCTTAAAGTACATTATTTAAATAAATTTTTTAAATTTTTATAAATATATAAATATGTATAATTATTTATTTATAATTATACAAGTACTTTCTAAAACATAGATTTTGTTTATTTATAATAATTATAAACATATAAATTTTTAAATATAGTAAATATATATATATATATATTTATATATTTACATGTCAATTTTTTACATTAGTAATGGATATATAATCTGCAATACATGAATTTTAAAAACAAGTGAAATTGAATAATTCAAATTTCGTACACTATAAAAATATTGATAAAATGATAGTTTTTATTTGTTAAATATTAATTATAAAAAATTGTGGATAAATATGGAATTAAAAATGAATATATATTGAAAAAACTACAACATAGTTAATATATATTTATATATTATAGATAATGATCAAATTTGAAAAATAAAACACAAAAATAAATCTAAAAAATTTATAAATGAATAATATTACGTAATTATAATAATATTAGAAATAAATAAATAAAATTTTCTAATTAAAATCATAATTTATTAAATGTATAATGTAATACTAAATGTCCAAAATATACAAAAAAATTAAATAAATTACATAAATATTAGTTTTATGTTTTTTTTATATAAGAAGATTTGTTTAAATATTTTTTATGTTCATTGTATAAAAAAATGAATTAATTACACATATGTATGTGAAATAAATATATATATGTATATATATTATACATATTCATTTTTATTAATAATTGTTTCATTAATAAATTTTTTGATAATTATTTCATTTATTCATTTAAAATTATTTTTATTTACTATAATTTATTAATTTTATGTAATTTTATTTAATATTTACTGTTTATAAATATTTATAATTGATATATTTTTATACTAAATTTATTATTTTTTTGAAATAAATATTTTATTAATAAAATATTTATTATTTTTTTAATTTACTCAATTTCATTTTTTTCATTTTATTGATTAATTATACTCATTTTACATATCTTATATTTAATCTACACGGTTGAAAAATTTCTATAATATAAATATATGTATTAATTTTTTTTTAAAAAAATAATTATATAATAAAAAAATTGTAATTATTTTTTTGGACTGATTATATAATTGTAATCTAGACCTTCATCATTACTAAAAAAGCATTGAAAAAGGATACCCTTTAACAGCACAAATAATAAATCACATGTAAATGGTACCTTTTATCAATGCTAAAAGAAATCACTAATAAATATGAACAATTATCAATGCAAATAAAGTGCATATAAAGGGTTCCATTTATTAGTTTTTGTTAGTTGATAAAAGACAACTTTTATCAGCGCATTTTTAGTGATTACAAAGGTGTCCATTATCAGCACTTTTTTTCTTGCCCAGATAAATTCCAATGATATCAAAGGCACTTTTTTTGTTAGTGTAAATAATAAATTTTAATAAATATAATTTGGTATATTTATTGTTATGTTATTACAATTTTTGATCTCTTTTTCACCATATGAAATGTGACAACATTGGTCATTCATACGTATGACTTACCATCTACACATAATAGTGGTATTTGATTCAATCACCATATTTATTGATTTTTTTTAAAATTTTTGGATTTATGAAATAATATTATATTTATGACATAAATATTCTTATATATAATAATATTATATAAAACATCATGCCTTCCAATCCATTAAAAGACAATAACATCGCTCATGCTTATGCATGGACTACCACCTTTATTAAGTGATGTGATTTTTTTCATTTACAATTACATGGAATGTAATAATGATATATTTAAATAATATATATGATATTTTATCACTATTAAAATTATATAGTTGATTTAACAATGATCAATTTATATGACCAAGAAAATAAAACCAAAACATATATGAATTCAAAGTAGTTATCCATTAGAATGATTATTTTAATAAATATTTGTTATGTAAAGGGTGATAAATGGTTATTAGAAAATAATATATTCTATAATATATATTATTGTGGTTTTATAATATATATATATAATAAATATTTATTTATTATATGGGATTTTAAAATAGAAACGAATGACTACAATCATTTGGTAAGGTATTTTATCTCAATTTCCATTTATTTAAGAAATTTTAATTATTATACACCAAATTATTTTATGTGGTTTACATAAATCCATTATACAAGTTATATCATACATACTTCATATGTCAAGGTAGTTTTTGTCTCAATTCAAATTACATCACAAATGGAGATTTGACATTAATGGTACCAAGTGGTTAGGAGTTTGGGAAATCTATTTCCTTTTATTGGGTTATACTACTACATAATTGAAAAATAATTTCCTCGATTTTGTCTGAAATTAAATCAGATTGTTTATTTTTTTGGATTTAAAATTTATTATTGATTTAAATTTGTTTTATATAATCACATTATTTATTAAATCCCCCCTCAAAAAACTAGATATTTTCAAGGCTTTTGTTATTATAATTTTGTTTCCGTGATACATATTCCATGTTCATCACTAAAATATTTGATGTGGTGTATATAATTCATATTCTATTTTATATAGAATGATTCCATTTAAATTTATTTTCTTATAGATTTATTTTAATTGATTTCCTTCATGGAAGTTATGATTCAGTAGTTAATAAATCGGTGTGGATCTATTTCAGCATCACTTCATTATTGGAGATAGATTAGGAATTAGTAATAAATGGGGGATGAAATTTATATTTATATGTAGAAAACAAAATCTTTTCCTTTGGTTATTTCTATATATTACAATTATTCCGTTTATTTTCAACTCTTTATGAAATCATGATATAAAAATAATATCTTCTAGGTTTAATTATTTTTTATATTATGTCATTAATATTATCCTTGTGTGTCAAAATTGATTATTAAAATATTTTAAAGAACATTTTTTATAATTACCCAATAATTTATTAATTATGTTTTTAATTATTCCTGAATTATTAAAAATACATTCTATATAATATTATTTTTATTTTCTCAATGAGGTACTTCTTTTCTTTTTTCTAAAAAACGTGATAGATATATTTTTTTAACATACTTGACATGTATAAAATTGTCCTCCTTCATGAATACCCATTGATTTAAAAAAAATTCTATAATTTATCATGATTATTATAAATTTAAACATTTTTTCTAACACTATATTGATTTATATTTTTAAAAGTTATTTTCAAAAATAAAATGATCTTTTCCTCAATACAAATTTTAATGTTAATTTTATTATATATATATTCTTCAATGAAAAGACATTTATTTTTATTATGATCCACTATTAACATGTTATAATGATACAATCATTATTAATTATCTAGATGGTTTAGAATATATTTTATTTTAGAAAATATTAAAATTTATATGATGTTTTTTGATTAAAATAATTTTATATATTATGTATTGCATTGTTATCCAACCAATTAAAATACTAATTGTCTTTTACATTATACATAATGGGAGGGGGCCGCTATGTCTCTTCAATGAATCAAGTCTCATAAGACAAACTATTGTGGGTATTTGGCAGAGACCGTACCATTGATGTATGATATAATTGCATGTGGGCTTTATGGTATGTTTATGATGCCTAGATTTATGTATTCCATCATAAAAAATATTGTTATTCATATAAATTTTGTTATATCAATAGTATTTTATATATATGGATATGTTTCATTACAATGTTAATATTTATATGGAATTACTTTATCACCATGTATCCATATCTTATTATTATTATAATTTCTCTTATAATTGACTAAATGGAATGTGTTTTCAGTTATTTTTCCTTGTATATTTATAATGCCTTGTTTACACATGATAACTTTTAAAGTACAAAACATTTACTAATAATTTAATCTCACCTTATATTCATTTCATTTCCCCCAGATACAAGGAAATCTACTATTATTGATATAAAATGATATTCTAGATATAATAATAATGTCATGAATGAAGGTAATTATCTATTTTTTCTCATATTTTCAAATGTCTGAAAGATTTAATTATGTGTATAGGCTACCAAAACTACTGAACTATTTAGTCTTTATGGATGTGATTCCATGTATCCAGTTCTAATGTAATAATGTCACCATCAGGTTTGGGATACAATTGGTGGGGTCATTACAATTGGTATCATAGAAAGTTTATTATAATCCTTGTGAACTAGAGTTAGTATAACATACATTATAGAATATAATCTTATGAAAGTATTTAATGACATGTAAAATTAAATGACAATATCATAATGTTTTTTCAAAGGTAGAGATTATGCAGTTTTCCAAAAAATAATACTTTTTCTGGAGTGATTATGTGGGAGTGGTATTTATAGAGAGGATTATTGGGTAAAATATAGTAAAATAGTTGGATGAGTATATTATAGAAATTATTCTACGGAATATTAGGTATGACCTTAATGTGCATATGGTTTGACACTCCCAGTCGGTATTCTTCAGTCAAATCATATTTTATTTATGAATTAATATGTTGAATGAGAGGAAAGAACCTATATAAATCTATTATATACTTTATTTATATGTGATGAACCTATTTTTTATTGTATTCATAATTATATATTTGATCATAATTTTAATGGAATAAATATCCCATTTAAACTTTTATGTGGTGATATTTTTAGTTAATTTGAAACTTTTGCTGGATTTTAGAAGAAAACATGATTAAGTATATAGTAAACTATTTGTTAATTATATGATTTTATTTTATGTTAATTAAGGTCTATTAGATAGTGGGATATGAATAATTTTAATGGTTAAATATTTTCTTAATGATATGTTTGTATTTTCAATGAAATTTAACTCCATGAAAATGGTTACCTTTTAGGATAGTATCTATATTTTATAAAAGATATTTTTTTCTAACATTCACTAAATTATAAAATTATATATTGATTTATAAACATGATCAATGATATTTTTGGGGATGATCCATTAGGTTGAGATATATGAAAACATTATATTTATATTGTGTGTTAAGATTAATGATTATATTGTATGAATATAATTAAATTTTTGGGGATGTAATTTAAATTTTATATGATAAAAATTGTAGTTAAGAAATTCATTAAATTTTATTTTGTTTAGGAAATTTCCTATATAGATTTATTTATCTATTTAATTATCTTTATTAAACGATTGGTTTTATTGTTAAAATTTTAGACATTAATCTATTATATCTTCATATAAATTTTTTTATTTTGTGTACTATGATAAATTGGGCTAATTATTTGGTTTTAGATAGAAAGAATAAAAAGTTATTATTTTTTGGTTTATGTGTACCTTTAGAAGTTTATTTTAGATTATACTAGATAAAAAAATTCATCTTGAAAACTCATTGATTATAGTAAAATATGGCATTCGTGTAGATTTTGATAAAATGATTAATGTATACCTATAATGTAAGTGAATATATATCTTTTAATAGATTATATTGTTATGTTATTTATTTAACATTAAGAATACAATCTTGAAATAAATTTTTTATCCTTTTACCTTTATTTCAAATGAATTGATTGCCTTTTAACCTGACTTACATTAATGATTTTTTAGTCGTTAAAATTCTCCAAACCATTTTATATATCACACTATTTTAGTACATGGGAATTATATTTCTCCTCCATGTCCATATTATCACATTCAAACAAATAATTCAATTTTAGAGACTAGTTTTGTTAAATTTTAGACGAAATAAATATTTTTCTTTCCCTCAATCAATGATGATGCTTCATTAAAGAAGTTTACAATGAAAGTTTTCAACAATGATATTTTATAATAACAAACCCCTTATTATAGGGTGGAATTTGAAATTTAGAGGACATAATTTATTGATTGGTAAATAATGTAACACCATTATATTTTATATGATCAATGTGTTTGATTATGTATGCATCACAAAATATTGAGAATTATGTGTACCATGATATAATATTAAAATATTATTTTCTATGGAACAATTATCACCTAGACTTAAAATTAGAAATAATTAATAGGGATAAAAAATATTATATATATATATAGATAGATTTTATATAATTTATTTATTAATAATAAATATGTGATAAATTTGTAGTAAGGGAATTTTATATTTAACTATACAATTTCATAAAAATGCTTTTTATTTCATATTATTTGTTGAAATTATAATTAATTTATACCACTTGTAAAAATTATTTTCTATAAATTTAACACCATTTAGGAAATTATCATATCAAAATTTACTTAGGGTGGTATTTTAATATATTTCTGAAAATAATTATTTCCGAGTTAATGATGAAAGATAATGATTTCATTGAAATCCAAATTTTAGTTTCAATAATTTTAAATGTTTCATTTTACATTAAAATAGATTCGATGGGTAATTTTTTATATCATATCATATATAATATAATTATTTTCAATAGAATCAATTTTATGAAATAAATTATTATAAATTCATTTCAAACATCAAAAGGAATTTTATTGATTTTTTTGTGAATTATGTTTCAAACCAAACATAATTTGTAACATAAATATAAATTTAATATTATAAAATTGATTACATCTTTGGAATAAGGTGGTAATTTATTTTAAATGTATCCTTTTAATTTCTATAATTATGAGAAATAACATTATTAAATAATTGCCACCATGATAAGTTTTAATTGGGTGATTAAGGTTTAAAATTATACGATACATACAGAAAATTGATTGTAACACTTTAGTTTCTGATATTATAAACATGGAATATGTCCACATCCCTCCATGCATCAAATATATGACCAATTGGTATAGTATTTATTTGTTGAGGACCATTGTATTAATTTATGAAATGAGTAAGTTCTAAATTTCACTCCATTGACATTAATAACCATACATTTTTGTTAATATGGTAAAAAATATATATTCAGCCAGTGAAATTTATTTCCAACATAAAATAATTCTTTACCATAGTAATTTATATATAATTATTAATGATTAAATAATTACCATAAATTATAAGGGAATGGAGATTTAGTACTTATTTATTTAATTGAAAAAGAAAATAAACTATTTAAAAAATTAAAGATAAAAAGTGTTGACTGATGATGAGGGTCCAAATAATTTTATTAATATAGATGAAAAATTTGAGATATTCTAAACTTCAATATTATAATTAAATATATTTCATGATGTATTTAAAATAAAATTCAATGAATTATTTCAAAAAATTTATTATTGATATACAATGAAAACATATATTATATTAAATTATTAAAAATAATTAAAACCATTCCATATAGAAAGGGGTATAATATATGGATGATAATTGGATCTATTAGATATTTATTATACTATTTTTAGAAAATAAATAAAATTATAATCCTTTTGGTTTGAAAAATATGTTACCACGAATAATGATAAAATTAGATAAATATGGGTTTAAACTGAAAGACAAGGTTTACAAAAAAACATAATACTATAAATATTTAACTTTTTTATGATATTTAAACAATATAATCTCTTATATTGTAAATTAATTCCACATTGTTCCATATTCATCTAAAAATTAATTTATTACATTAAAATAATTTTAATAATTCTATGTGAACCCTTTGTTTCAATATAGGAATGCACCACATGTCCCATATTATATACCAAACATAGAGCATATTATCCCAAACTAACCCTAAAAACATATAAAAATTCTTATCAATGATTTAGGATTTATTTTATTTCTAATTACTAACCTTATATCACATAAGAGAATATCTAATGGAGCTATTTTTAAGAAGAGGTAATCATCTTTGCTAACAATTTCTTGTTTACATCTTCATCAACATCATCAAAATATATTTTAACCATGATAAAATATTAAATAATGTATAAAATATATACTGAAATGTTATAGGATTATGGTATAGTAATTTTACATCTAATTTCCATCGTTTCAAAAGAGAAAACAACACACTTGCATTTGTACTACTTACAGTGTCAATGAGGCATTATTATTCATTTTTCATCACCACATTACTTGGATGGTTATTAATATGGAACTAAAAAATTATAATATATTTATGAACTAAATATTATTATGGAATTATAATATCATAGATACATCCTTACCTTCAAATCCAATAGTAAATGATAATTCCACTCGTGATTACACGTGCACAACTGCCACATCAAAGTGATGTTTTCCATTTTCCATTTACACATTACATTAATGGTAATATTGATAGATATATTGGATAAATATGATATTTATATCATGATAAAGTAATTGATATGATGTATCCATGATCAATATTAAAGAAACAAAACTATCAAACCATGACATACATGGAAAAAAATGCAGTTATCACCATAAACACAAATTTTCATAATGAATTATTCAAAAATGGGATTTTAATGATTAATAGTAAATTATATAACATATGAAATATGTTAATATGTTTCTGGAATATATTTATGATAAATATAAATTTATAATATAGTTGGTTTTAATACATATGATATAATTCAGACCTAAGGATAGGGATTCCATGTCGATTTTGATTCATTGAGGCATTTTTTAATCTTATAAACCAATTTATATTATAAGATATATATAAATCTGTTTTATATTTAATAAAATTAATCCTTCATAATTAATGGTATTATATGTTTTAATTAAAATTATTTCATCCACGTGGATTAGACATGAAATTTACTAATTGGTATGGGGTTCCATAACAAAATTTTCATTCAAAGGGTTATACATCTACTTTATTGAATAAATTACATCATAATAACATGTAAAATGAAATATAATATTATAATGTTGATTTCTATTATAAATAAAATATTTATATATATTCATTTCATTGATTAAATTATCAGTCAAATAACATGATGTTTGTAATGGATTTCTCACCTCATTTTTTTTCCATGAGAGGCAAGCCACATTCATCACCTTCTTATTTCACGTGGTGTATATTCTAAAAATTTTATATGATATATCAGTATTATTTTTATAGTTATGGTATATAATGATTCATTTGATATTATTTATTTTCTGAGGTTTATAATTCACATCTTAACAAATCTGTATGGATTAACTTCACAATCACATCATTATTTTGGATTGATTTTGTTTAAGTCTCTATTGGGGGTGTTATATTTTCTTTCTAATAGAAACCCAACCTATTATCATTAGTTTTTTTCAATAAATTTCATTTATTCATTCCATCTTACTATATATAACTACTCAGGATATATAAATAAATTTGTCTTGTCAAAATGATGATTTTCTTTCTCAGTTGGGGATCTATTCCTTCCATGTACATAATTTTCAAAAAAATATATAAAATTGTCTTTTTAATACCCAAAAAATATTTATCTAATATAATTTTACCCACATTTTAATTTTTATGAAAATTTTTAAAACAGAATATTCTTTTCATTTTCATTAATAATGTACTATTTTAATTTTTACAGAAAATGAAAAATGAAAAATTGTTTTTAGGTACCAAGGAAGATTTTAATTTACTTACATTTGGGAATCTAAATTCATTGAATATTACATTAAAATTTTCCGTGATTAATTTCAATTAATTTATTTTCCTAATAGTCTTGATACGGTTATTTTTTAAATTTTATTTTCAATGTGAAAATTGTATTTTCCCCAAGAATAGTTATAATGTTATTTTAATATTATTTCAATTAATCAATGAACAAAAAAATTAATTTTACCTTTTCTACTATGGATATGTGTTTTAATGTCCCCATACACATTGTTTCACATGATGGTTTATAATCCAATTTCCTTTTGTGGGGAATAGTATCACTTTGGATGGTTGTTTTTTAATATTACCATTCATGATGAATATATATTGAGTTTGTTTTAAAACAAAATCATATGATGAATTCATGTGACATAGTAAGTGATGTAAGGGCCTATTATAGCGTCTAGATTTGTGGTAGGTCTCATGAGATGTACTATAATTGCAATTTCCTTGATTCCATACCCAATTATGTATTATAACATAGCACAAGGCCTTTATGGTATGTTTATGATGTCCATAATTATTCATTTTATCATAAAGTATACAATTATTGAAGTCCAAGTGATTATTTTAATAGTTATTATATCCTTGGATATATATCCAGATAACGTGATTATTTTATTTTATGATTTTCTATCACATACTCTTGTCATACTATACATCATTCTCATGTTATTGATCAAATTTAATTTCTTTTTTTAGTTATTTACCTATCCATATTTATTATTCTTTATTTAATCAAGATAGACTCCATTTTAAATAACCATTACTAAGAAACTGAGTTTCCCCTTTATTTATATCCTTTCCCAAAGATACTAATAATTTCATATGGATTGATATGCAATGATTTATTATAGATAATAATGATGTTTCAAAGAAACTACATTAATGTTTTTTATGTTTTCAATTTTATTTGTGATTTATATATATATCTAGTTTAAAAATTACTAATAAACTATTTTATTACTTATATATTTATCTAATTTAATAATGTAAGCATCGAGTATGGGCTATTAGTACTATGATATTTACTTAGACATTCAATGGTTTATTCCCAACATAAAGTTTAGACATACATCTAGTTCTATTCAACATAAAGGATAGACATGAATTGATATATTCAAAACATTAAGAGTGATCATATATGGATTTTTTCAAAAAATAATTGGGGAGATTCTTGTATTCTTTCATACACAGAAGGATGTAAATTCTTGAATTTGTTCAAAATGTAATGGTTGGATATAATTCTATTTAATATAAATTAATATGGTGGACATATTTGGATCTCAATAAAATAAAATATTTGGAGTAGCTTGGATGTTTTCATAACATAATGGCAGGATATTCGATAAATTGTCCAATAATTAAATGGTCTCAATTCATGGATTTATTCAAAATATAATTTTTGGGAGTGCATGTATTTTTCATAGAATAAATTGTGGTAATACTTTAATTAATTCATAATATAAATGGTGGTCATACATGTATTTATTCACTGTATGATAAATCTTTATTCTAATGTTTATGAAATAGTTGTATATTTTTCTATGTTTCTATAAAATAAATCATTTCAATTTCATATTATTATTTTCACACCCTTATATTTTTTTATTTTTTTCTATTAAAATTTTTTATATCTTGTTGAAAATGAAACATCGTGTTTTAATGAAAGGAAACATACTATTAAAATAACATTATTTAATATGATAGTTATAACACGACCATTAAGAATAGGGGTAAGAATAAAATTAGCTACATAATGAAAATAAATGGTTTACCCAAATATATAAAATTATTTATTCGGTGAAAAATTAAATAGAAATGAAAACATCAACCTTTTGGAATGAAAGAAAATATTTTTGCTGAAAAAACGATTTTCCTGTGCATAAACACATTTTTTGAAAATAAGTTAAACAATTAAATTGTGGTGAATGTTTTTAATTAAATTTTTATATTATATATTCAATCACAATTTTAACATTCATCTTGAGATTTTCCTTGACATGAGATATAATTAAATCAAACGTTATTCTTTAAAAGTTTAATTTTTATAAAAATGATCTTTTAGACATTTTGCGCAAATAATTAAATTTTTTATATATATTTATAAACATTATTTGAGAAATTAAGTTCATTTTTTAAATCAATGTTTTTATAGGATATTGGAGTGAATTTTTGAGAATTTTCCATTAAAGATAATATTTTAGTGAATACTGAAAATAATGTTTTTAATAAAAACTACCTTTTCCGTAAAATAAATTACAAGATAAAAATTAATTTTATATTATTTTAAATGGATTAATAGTTCAATTATATAAATATTAATATACTTTAGCTAATTATATTTAATTTACATTGAATTTTGATATAAATAGTTTTAAATGTTTGAGAATTTTTTCTTTGGTAATTTGTTTTTTCATCATGTCAGTGGGATTAATATTAAATAAAAATTTCCACATATGTGAATAGATTTTAAAATAATAGATTATATATATGAAATTAATATAATTTTTAATATATAATATGTTCAACATAATATTCAAAAAAAATTAAATGAGAAAAATGTAATAATTAATTAATATGGTTAGGGATAAAATTAGTTTATGAGAAGGGTGGTTAAACAAAAATGATAATGGTAAAAATGACCTATAAATAGGTCAAAAACCAACTTTATATCCAAAATGTGACCTTAAAACCTATAAGTATCATTTATACCCCATTATTCATCCTTTTGGAAGATGAAAGACACGAGAACACATTATTTTTTACAAATATTCCATGTGTGTCCTCTTAGTCAATTTGAAATGTCCACCTCATAAAGTTTGGACATAAATTCCACTAAATAGGGAAATGAGAAGTTGGGTCACATGGACTCGATTTCACCTCCCTATACACCAAATTCTATTTAACAGAAGCGTGGACCTAGGTGTTTCTCTATGCGAAACCTATACCCTCATGTCAGAGTGTAACACAACTATATCAGTTATACAGATCAACAACAGAAGAAGATAAATTACTGATAGAAGGTAAATCATACATAAACTATAGTAATAAATAATAAAAATGAATAAATATAAAATATTATGATCATTTCATGTCTTCACAATGAATAAAAACATGTATGCAATCCTCCAATACAATACATGTATCGAAATAATAAAAAGTAAAACAAGAAATTATCTCATCTTTGCATCACAATGATTTCTCATTCATATACAACCCTTATCCTATGTAAAGAATATTCAAGAAATATATAGTTTTTTCAATGATAAGTCCCAAACATCATCAACAAAAAATGTTTGGGTACCCAATGGTGGCCCTAACAAGGTGTTAGATAACACTCATTAGGCCCCCACCAATGATGTCAATAAAAAATACAGTCATTGTGATATGAAAAAACAATGTGAAATACATCACATGTATAAAATTAAAGAACATATATTGTTATCATATCATTGTATATATGGATCTCAGTAAATAAAATTATGTATCCCATAAAAAAGGGCATCTATAATGAAAGCAATAAGGTGTAAAAACAAACATTCTGATAACCATATTCCAATACCCGTACAAGGTATATCTTTAATTAATTGGAGAATGAATCCACAACTTCCTCACAATGTGTAAAAGTGTTACGTATACCCAAAAAAACACCATATAATCTATTGTATAATACCTATCATGACAATTCTCTATACCCTATTGTGCATCACATCCATAATGGCCATTCCATGTAATCAAAAGTTTTAATCCATGAATGGCCAAATCCATAATATAGAAGACCAAGGCATCCATATTGATTCCCATTCACATATCTAAGGAAATTTAGTGATGAATAATTTGTATTTCAATGTGTATTTCAAAATTCCATGTCCAATATGATTCGAGTAAATACAGATCCAAGGGGTAGAAAGGACGTTGACACCCTATGAAATTAGCATCCATAGAGTTAACACGTTACATGAATACAATATCGTAAGTAAGACTTAGTGAGTATAAATTTCCATGGTGTTCAATGGAATTTGGATCCATGGTATACAATGAATGGAATCCAATACCATTATCACCTCAAGAATAAATTAATTCATCATTTCAAAATTAATCAAATTCAATTAACTCAATCAACCATTTTAAATAATTTTTATAAAATCCATTTAAGCAATTAAAAAAATTCATATCATATAAACACTTAGAAAGGTGTAATAAACTACCTCGTATTATCTAAATTCAATTATCATTTAAATTAAAAAACCATTCCTATATCTTGGAAAGCTCAAAATCAACCCACATGTGGTAAAAAATGAGATATCGAGGTGCACCCAATAGATGGACTTTTTTGGGGATACAACCTCTAAAAATATCAATGGAACTATAGTGAATCACTTACAGGTTCCAAATAATTTAATGAAGTAATTCAATTCATTTTAGAGGCAATACAAGTATGTGTGATCTACTGAACTATTTTGAAGATCAATAAATAACACCAAAATTGTTGGAAAACTTATAGACCACCTTCCATCGGTCCATATTAGGGCCCTCATCCCGCATCGATCACTAATTCATTCCAGATTAGTGAATGAATAGAAAACCATGGGAAATGGATTCAATATGAGATCTCTGTCCAAGTATGTCTATTACAAACAAACAAGGAAGAAGGAAATATGTCTTAAAAATTATAAGGGGGAAATGTTAATTTCCCCTTTAATTTTAGGGTCGCACGGTTTCTCCATATAGTAGGGAGAATTGTTCCCCAACCATGTTACATACTCTATGTAAAGGGGGGCCTCATATTGTTTCATTCCCATGGTTTGAATAACCATTTAAAAAAATGATATCAATTCCCCTATTAAAATTAAAAGAGCTCTTGCATCGGAGTTATCTTCATTCCATAAATTTTTTGAAACCATGAACCTCTTGATAGAGGCTTAGACCACCTAAAATGGTTTTAGTAAACCATATATATTGGACCAACCGGTTTCAAAAAACTATTCATCCTTGATACATTTTCCAAAAATAGGGACTTGTTGCTCCGAACAAGCATGAGACACCCCTGAAACACCTTTGATCTCATTAAAAATTCAAATTAGATAAAAAATAATTAGTTAATCTGAAAAAAATATTACAACAACAATGGTAAACCATGTATTATGTAATATTCCCATATACAAAAAATTTTCTACAAATTTCGTGTCCAATAGTTGTTAATAATCAAATGAGAATAACTTTGTCCATTAAGCCTATATGTAGGCATCCCACTACCATGTAGGGTCAAACAAATGGGCATGCCACCATAACACTCATAGTATAGGAACTGACCAGACATAGAGAAAAAGTGTTCTTCTATCAATGTTACAAAGTGGATGTTCCACAAAGGATGAATCTATCTATTACTCAACCACATTAGGATGAATAACATGGTATGGGTCCAAATTATAACGAACAACATGATATATTTGGAAGAAATATTTCCTAGAGTAGTACCCCTAATGTAATGATAAATAATAGTCTATCAGCCCAACTATATCTCAAATCAAAAATAGTTTGAAATATCATGGGGAAAATTACCCCGCCTCCTATTATTTCTATTTCATAAAATGGGTGAGATATGTAAAATGACCAAACACCCAACCTTAAACTCTTGATTCCATCAATAAAGATCAGCATAATATTTATTCCATGAATATGTTATATCCATCCATATATGAATCAATTTTACCTACTATTTAAACCCATTATTAATATGCATAGATATTACAACATTATTTATTAATATTTATAACATTGAAAAAGTAATTTCCCAAGGACCATAACATATTATTATCTTCATAACATTGGTAAAAAATCTTCTAACTTGGTGAATGATCTTTAATTCTTCGAACAAATATCTTTATAATTAGTAGTTCTTAGTAAAAACATTATTTATAACATTGGAAAGGAAACATAAAATTGGATGAGATCAAATTCTCAAAATGGGTAAATAAGTGAAATATGCAAGAATTACATTATAATAATGTTATGATAAAATGATTATAAAAGTTTATGAAGATAACCTTAATATTAAAGATATGAAACATGAGACAAGAGATACATTTTTTCAGTTCACAAAACATGAATTTTAAGATAATGAAGAACATGATCCATGTGTTCCTACAATAGGAAGAAGACATAAACATTGTGGTAATCACATAAATATATAATTCTTTTACTAATAATAAAAGGAATTTTACCAAAAACATATCCTACATCTTCATTGGGACTACAGCTACTGAGAAAGACATAGAACCATCCCCAGTCATAGTCATTTACTTATATAGGAATGGGTTTCCCATATTCTTATATTAGATCTATTTTCCCCATATTTCTATATTGCTTTGTGTTTCCCTTCCATACATAGCGTATCAAGCTCTTCGACTTGATTCACATCAATATATTTTCAGATGTGAATAATTACATAGTGAATTTGACAGATATATATGTACCAAAAATCTCATAATTAAATTATCAATAAATGTTAAAAAACTTTATAATAAGTCATATCATAACCCATGAAATGAAATTTGTTTCATAAATAAGTTATTATATCTTAGCCTTTGGAAATGTATATGTTTCATAAAGATTTCATCAAAGCATTAACCACAGAATTAAGAAGATTTGTTACGAATATATCAAATGAAAGAGAAACATGTTTCACAAAAATCATTCCATAAAAACATAAACTATTTAGAAAAGTAATGATAATGAAATCCTTATATCATATCCTTTTTAAACCATGAACTATAAACATGAATTTCATCTTTGATGGATTTGGATTTTAATATATAACTTGGAATTTCACTCTTTAAATCATAAAACTTTTTGAAATTAATTTTCCCTGAAACCATTTTCAGAACATATAATGGAATAATAGAATTTATTAAATAACATTTCTTGATAGAAGAATTTTTTAAACTATAAAAAAACTCTCTTTGAAACATAAATAATTTTTAGGCCTTTGTATTTCAAAATATATTTGGAAATATATAATGGAAACATAAAAACATATTGAAAATTTTTTTCATATAAAACATAAAAATTTAATGTAAATCATTTTAAAAAAATAATCAAAAATAATTTTTGAAAACCTATATCTTTAAAAATATCATTGAAAATCCATTAATGGAACTTGGATAATCATTTCAAAAATTTCGTGAAAATAAATCAATTTTGATAACCTTATTATTAAAAAACCACTTTAAAAACAATTAATTAGTAGATTTATAGGGAAATATTTCTTATAAAAAATCAATCTTCTAAACATTCAATGGAATATTCATTGAATTATAGTCTTGACATCAGATAACTTTATACATGCCAAACATTCCTTTTGTGTAGTTAAATTTTTTCAAATGTGCATCGGTTAGAAAAAAACATGACGATTCCATTTTAAAATAATTTTTTTAATAGGGTTATGACATGTAGATAAAATTATTTATAGATATATGATGATAGTATAAATAATTTTAAAACATTTTCAGAAATCATGGTTTTGAGAGAATATATATTTCTGACTAAATGTGATATAATGTTGGATATTCCTAATTTTTTTTCTTAATTATCTCAAGAATGAAATTATGTAAAATGATACTAATAAATGAATATATCATGGAAAACTAGATTATAATAAATTGGAATATTGTTTATGAAATATAGATCATAATATTTCATCAATATAATCATAATCATAAAAACCCCTAATAAACAATAATATTCAAGATATAAATTATTTCCAAATTGATAACTATGAATCATAATCCCCATTAAATAATAAAATTAATTAGATATTAAAATATCAAGAAAATAATTATAATCATGATCTAACATGGACTTGGGTACTATATAAACCCCATAAAAATTATAGGTGTGTAATAAGGCATATACCACAATGGAGGAAAATTGAAACAAAATTACATTACCAATTTGGTATCTTTTGATCCATAAACCCAGTAAAAGATATATCATAAAATAGATTTGTAAATACCCATAAATTTAATTATATTAATAATATAATACATTCATGGGAAGTATATAGACCACATAATTGAAATTAGTGTTGAATAAGGGATAAGTATCACTGAAAAAAGTGAGATCAGAAAACCCTTACATTATGTCCTATCTTTATTCATACACATTAACACCTATGGTACGTTAAAAAGATTATAAATATTAAAATGAACCATATTATACTATCTAATCATAAATATTATTTTATTATAACTTTATATTACCCATTGATTATTAATTCCATTTGAATGTTACGATTCGGGTAACATCAGCGTAGTTTTTCGTATATGTTTTGAATTATTATTATAAATTATATTACATATATCATGATTAAATTATTTTAATAATGAACTAAATTATTTACATGATTTACATACTTATTATATATTTATTTATAATAATATATATATGACAGATCTATTTAATGGAATATAGAGTCTATGGAGACGGTAGGTCAATTGTATGTATGAACACTATTTCAATTTTCTAGTCCTATTGAAAGAAAAATGTAATATATATATATATTATAATTAAATTATTATTATTATTTCATATTATCATATATGTCTAATAAACACATCCTTAATATATTCAACGTAATTTTTGAACGAATCACATCACTTTGAGGAGGTGGTAGTCCACGCACCCACAAACAAAGTTATTATATATACAAAAAATAAAAACATGATGGTATATTTTATAAAATAATCCCCAAGGAAAAAACATATCAAAAATTTCAAAAATATTATTTAGAAATAGTGTTTCTATTATAATTACCAACCATGATAGGTGGTAAAGGAAAAACAAAGGACATCATTTCATGAGGCGGTAGTTTTCCGAACACAGAAATGGAAAGTTCATTACACATTTAAAAAAATGTGTGTTTTATTTTATGTATAATCCCTCGAATAATAAAAAACATAGTACATGTAGATATTGAGGTTATTATATAGTGATAGAATAATAATATTTTAGGGGTGTAAAATTAAAATAAAACAAATGAGGTTGAGAAATCATGTTACTTCTTCATTGTTATCTTCTATTTTTTCCAAAAATGGACTCTTTGGTTATATTTATTCACAAATAGATGATTTTACCATGAATTTATGTATTTTTGGAGCTTATTTTAGTAGATTATTGGTGATAAGAATGTACTGAAAAATATTAATAAGTGGGATGGATAAGACCATTTTTTAATTGGAAGAGGAGTGGAATTATTGAAAATTTTTGACAAGGGAATTCCATGCATAATTTTCAAATGAAATGTGGCTCTAATAATGGTCCGAAATCGATCCAAGAGAGTACAGGGTCGAAATATGGACATAAAATTGGTTATAAAAAAGTTTCTATTTCAATTTTGGACTTATTTTTAATGGTTAATCCATTGTGAAGATAATGTTTCTCTTTATCATTACAATTAATTTTTGTCACGTTCCCTAATAATTTTGGTAAAAACTATTTTCGACTAATTAGACAATATATATTATGTGTATTATAACTATAGAATACATTCATCCATATTTTAGTTTCACAAGTGGAAAAAATTAATTTTAAATTAATCAAATAGATGTGCCACGATTCTAGGTTTTTATGTGAAATGGTCTAAAAGATTTAGAAGTTATTATATCAAATTTAATTATGAAATTGATTATAATGACCTGAATTCTATTAATGGATATATAATTTATCTACGTGATCATTAAAATTTTACTATAATGTAATTTACACAAATAAATAAATTAAATGAAAATTAGTTTTAAATTAAATTCATTTTTTTCACTTTTCATCAAAATGAAAATATCATAGAAAAATACCCAAAAAATATTCCAAATAAATTAATATATTAATACTATATAAAATAATGTTTATTTTTTCAATAAAACTATTGATGTTTATAAATAATAATTAAAATGGATTTTCCAATAAAATTCAATAAAATTACATTTTAGGGAAATGTGTCTTTTTATTCATAAAATTGAATATACTATTTTCTCATAGCTATCATACATGATGGATGGGTATCAAAAACAGTTATTGAATATATAAAATATAAATTTTATTGAAAAAATTAATTAAATATTATTTTCTTAATTTATGAAGATAAAATTGTTTGAATATATGGAAAATTTGTTTTCTTCGAATTGCATTTTTTTCAAATAGTTCATATATTCAGTTAAATAAATTAAAAACCAAATAAATGCTTTTATTTACAGGATTAGATTTTATTTTCTAATTTTATTTATTAATTATCATAACAACAATTCAAATGGCTAGGTTTTAACTATAATCATATTTTAATATTAATAATAGTAGCATCTGGTTGTTCGGTAAAACTTGACCTTATGTGTTATAGAAGATATTGAAGGGTCTCAAAACTATGAGAAATACAAGATAAAAATAGTGGTTTGAGCCCCGAAAGCTAATGTGTGTGTTGTGTGTACCATAGTCTTGACTTGATACTTCATATAACACCAGCTACGCATAGTGATTTCGTATAACAAAATTCTATAATCAATGTAGAGTTAAATGTATAATATAAAAATATTATATTAATTCATAAAATAATAATTTACAAAAATTTGGGTTGTTACATTGTTCTACCCATTAAATAAATTTCTAGAATAAAATTATTATGGGATATAAATGTTTTAATACGTGAAAGATTGTTTATTAGAAACCCATATTATAAAAATGAATACTAATGCATCATTTAAAAAGGTAATGTTTGAGACACAACGATTACCCAAAGTAACACATAACTATGTGTCCACATAAAAGAACAAATGTGGGATGTGGAAACAATGACATGTAAGAGAAATCTAACAATTATGTTCTGATGGAGTATGAATGAGATCCTGGGTAGGAGAATGTTAAGGATCATAATTCCACAAGATTACAATGATCTAAGGGGTAATTTTATTCATCATAAACAAAGGTACTAGGATACCATTTCTAGTTTGAATATCCTTTTTTCAAAAGTAGAATAATTTTCCTGAGAATATATACACACAATATTTCACATCCCCATATATTTTTGTTTTTTCTTGATCAATTTCCACATAATCTTTTATTATATGAAATGAAGGTGAATTTTTCATTCCTAAATAATTAAAATATCACGAGGTCTATATATGGAATGATTTTTCATTTCATGTTACATTAGTAAACGTCACAAAAAAATGGTTATAAAAATTTATCCAATATGCATAAATCATCATATGGTGATATAATACGTTAATATCTAAAGACTCATACGATGTTTAGCATAAACCATTCCATAAATGGTCATCCTTGTAACCAATTTGAAAGATAAATGATAATACTTCTTGTGTAGTATTTAACTAAATCATCATTACATTGATCCCTCATGTATCATAAAGAAACTATTGGTTATCACATAAAAAACATGTGAATACCTTCATCATGAATTCACTAGAAATATGTTAATAAAATGAATTACCATTCATTCTTATTGAAAATATTCTTGTTTCCCTATAGGTAATTTAATTAGATATATTACTTAAATCCAAAAATATTTTAAACATAATCCATGACAGCACAAACCACGTTCCAAAAAAATACATTATTAGTTATGAGGTACTTATTATCATCTAATTTACTTATTCATATCCAACACATCTTTATCCAATCAATGTTATTAGAAAATCTTGAATATATTAATGTTTATCTTACCATTAATCATTTGTTTAATACGATCATCATCATTATATTAAATCACATTTTTAGTCTATCAGAACCATTCAACGTATTCTTATAAATCCTTAGTGAAAAAATTAACTAAAAAATACATATATATTTCATAATTAATATTTCTTGATTCCAAATTCATAAATATATCGATTATTATACCTTATAATTAACCCATTAATAATGTTTTTTCATCAATTTACTTAATACCTCTTTACTTTTAAATTTCATCGGTAGTATCATAATCATCAGAAATATAACCATTTATCACCCAGCCATGCTGATTAGATTTTTGGGATTTCTACATGGGACATTGGTCTTTATAATTACTATTCATTACACTCTTTAATAATTTAACCTTAATTTATGTCATAAGGATGCAGACAATCCCATCTATCACATTAAATTATCATTTTATTTTTCCTTTGCAGTTACATTCTTTGTGTCCTTTTACATTGTCAAAACATATTCTTGTTTCAATAATACATTAACCTTGGTGATTATTTCCACATTCATGGGATAAAAATATTGAATCATCTTTCCTCCATGGGATCCATTACCTGAGAACTCAGCAAACTACCTCCTTTTCTTCGGTGAGTTCGAGCTTTGGTTAATGTACATGTTGGTAGTCATGTTCTGTGAATACTGAGTAGTCATGATGAGAACGTTATTCACACCAATTATCATACTATATTACTTATAATCATAAAATCATCAATACAATTCAAATTTATCCAAATTCCTTGTATTTACCACCATTGAATGAAACTAGAAATCATAATATGAGTATCTCTTATCAAATCACAAAACTAGACAATAATGAAATTAATTACTTTTAAGTTGTCTAAATAATGACATATAATTATTCAATATATGTTACCGTGGGTTTATCCAAGGATATTTATAGTCATAATATATTTAATTCCTTTATTATGTTTGAGAAAGGGTTTGTGAATTACCAAAGCATATCACTCAACAGTGATAAAGAAAGTCTATTGTAATGGTCGTTGTTGAATACGAGTTCATGATTGAGTCTAGATAAATATGTTGTTTTTGGTTTCTTACCCCAATATACATGAATTAAAGAACAACATCTACATGAAGTACCTATATAGGGATTTATTTCTTAGAAGCTATAGACTCAATCCATTTCCAATATTTTAGGAGTATTTCATAAACATTAACATATACTTTGACTCATCCTTCTATAAATATCTTATAATATCCCTAGAAATATACCTTGGTATCTAACTGATGTTTTTGCTCCCTATTAACCATAGTTGACTATAAATTTCCTTTTATAACAACTATAGTGACCCATGATTATCATACATGGATATGAAATCATTTGTATATATACTAATCACATTAAAAAAGTACATGCCCGAGCACGGTAATAATTTAGCGTCTTTTGAAACATGGAATATAATCCTCTAACTTGGTGAAATAGAATCATTATTTCTCATACAGATCTTCCCATTTTGTAATTATATGGGAAAAAACTCTCCATAACCAAGATAAAGGAGGCTATAGAAAGGGGTGAGATCAAATTCATAGTATGTGAAAATAAAGGAAATATATAAGAATAAAACGAACGTAAGTGGATTAGAATGAGAGTATAATAATTAAATATCATACTCTATATATATAATATAAAAAACATGAGACATGACATAAATAAATGTAGGTAAAAATATAGGAATCAAAAGATAATCATGTACATTAACCATCTAGGAATATCATTGGAACATGACATTGAATTTGTGGAAAACTCATAGACATGTAAAAAATATCCCTATATTAGTATGTTTGTGTAACATCCCATGTAATTAATGAATAATAGAGATTTTTATCTATGTCTACTAATGAATTAGATAGTGTTTTAGAGGATTAAAATGAGAATAAATCCAATCTTAATCATGGAATACACTAATATTTTCAAAAGATTTTTTTACTGACTTTTGATGGCAAACCATCTTTTAAATCTTTATTTTGACAATTTCATAAGCTCTATTTGTCAAAATAAACATATTCTTTATGATTGGGAAATAAAAATTTACTTTGTGTAAATTTTTGGTATTTTTCTGACAATGTTCATTTTTTAATGAATAGTAAAAAATACTGCATTTTACATCAAAACTGCTTTTTTATCTAATTAATTTATATGATTAGATTATATTTTGAATTTGTTTTAAAGTTCAATTAGAATATATTATAACCATTTAATCCAATAGTGGTTGTTGCATTAATTTCACTTTGAATTTATATTTAAACTAGTGTCAGTCTTTTGATACTTATTGTTTCATAAAAACATGCTATCTGCTCTGATAGCATGAATTAATTATTAAATTAATTAATGCAACTTATATGTTTTTAATTTTGTAAAATATACATAATTTTTGAATTCATAATATCAAATATAGCTTAGGGTGAAGTTTTGGTATTTTTCTGAAAACATCAATTTTTGATGAATAGTGAAACGACTAAGTGGTACTTAAAAAACTAATTTTTCGATTAAATGAAATCTTACCACATCTGTGTTTTGAATTTCAAAAATCTAACATACATGGTTGTCATTAAGAAGTAAAATGTGGTTCAATGGGATTAAAATAATTTTTTGGTGAATAGTAACTTTTAAGTCTTTAATCGCGATTAGAGGTAATTAGTGTAGTTTAATGTAAAAATGATGTTTTAATAATATGATATGATCTTGACACATGTCCTACCCTCATTGGATGTGTCATGGCCGACAAATCCAATCCATGGGTCAACTTTGGGAGCCCATGGAACCACTTTGGTTGGGAAATGACCTAAATAACGTTTTATTTAATGTTAAAGTAAAAATGACACAAACATGAGTTATTTTACTAAAACAATTTTTACATGGGGTTATACAAGTCAGATTTTTGTTTATAAATAGTCATTTTAAAAGCTAAAAATATTTACTACATCATAGTATTTTTTTATAATTTTTAGACTTTAAATAAATTAAATTATTTTTGACATCATGATGATGCAACGATTATCTCATTAATAAAGGATTTAAATAAAATGAAATGATAATGAATCATATATGACATAAACATGTCCAAAACCTATTGGATGGGTGTATTTCTAACCCTTATCAACTTATCCTCGAAATATATCAATGTGGGACCTTTTAAATCCAAAACTCATTTTCAAATAAACTAACATTTCTTTATTTTCCATGAGTGCCCCTCCTCTCCTCTTATAAAAGGCCCCCACCTCTACCTCCTTACCCACACTTCAAAAGCCTTTGGCTCAGCCAAAACCTGCCTATTTTGTCTCTCCACATCCCTTTATTACTCCTTAAAGCCTCACTTTGAGAGGATGTCTTCCCAAGGAATCCTTTGAGCTCAAACCAAAAGGAGTTAGCAGATTTTAAGGTAATGTCTTCACTTGAGTCCTTTTGTTTTATTTTGTTTCTTCAACCCCCTAAACTATTTTTATTCATTTATTTTGTAACAACTCCAGTATCTTCAATATACTAGGATGTTGTTATAAGAAGTATTCTAGCTACACATACACACACCGACATCTAATAGTTAAAGAAGATATTATTTCTGTGGATGGTGAATTTCTGCCTCCCGAAACGATGATTGTTCAACATTATTTTAACACCTTCAAAGGTGGCCATTAAGATGAAACTATATTTGTATATGATATATAATAGGTTTATGTTTTTCTTAAGATTCTGTATCATTCATTTTGGGCATACCTTTATGGTTTCCATTATGGGTAAACGCGATATCTTCATTTAAGTGCGGACTACCGCCCCCTCAAAGTGATTGGATTCTTTAATACCATATGTTGGACATATAGAGGATGGAGTTATGATCGTTATATTTTATTATAATGGAATTATAATATACCTTTATGTCATTATGATTCCATTCTATAAAATACGAAATTGAAATGAAAGTAGCCTTCATGCATACGTATGGCTTACCATCTCCATGAATGGTGTATTTCATTTCTTACCTCTAAATGATTATGTAATATTATAAATTCATGTATATACTGGATATATATGATATATATGATATATACATCATGATTATAACTCTGGATATAATGGATACATGAAAAACATGTAATTATAAAGAGAATATTTTGACTCAAGTACCAATGATCGTTAAAACGGCCGTTATTAACTAAAATAATTACAAAGTGTTCATGACAAGGTAATAAGTGATATAAAAGGAATAATGAACATGAATAAGGTTCTTAAGCAAGTACAAAATTCACTCATGTTTATTATTCAGGAGATTAAAGAACGATCGAGTCAAGTCGGACCCAAGGTATGGGACTTCGTCTCAATCTCCTTTCATTGAGGCATATATTATTTTATACAGAACCTTCTTTAATACGGTGTATAAACTCCTTTGAATTTTACGTTTATTCAAAAGGAATCTTTTTTATACAAAGTGTTTACTAAAATACAAAATGTGATGTTTTTTTCGTACGTATGTGGTGACAACGACTTCTCCACCGCTGTTACCATTATTTGAGTTTCAGATTCCTCTACAAGCCATACCTTTTTTTAAAGAAAAATAAATACCATGTTTTACTTTTCTTTTATTTTGGTATTTAAAATGGTTTTGATAATGTTTTTATTATATCACTGTGTTATTGATACCTTGTGATTTAAATGTGGAAATTTTATGTTTCCTTTATGTATGTTTTATGTGATACGATTATGTTATGGTTCTTGGGCATTGTTATGAAGACGGGTGGTTTCGTGATAAACTAAGGGCGGGTGAGCCCGATATAGCTCTCCAATGAAGTGGGTAACGCGAAGGAGTGAAACGTTAAGGTTTCTCTGAAGAGATTTGGGGAATATACTGTGATGGGTATTCTAAATGTAACCAAGAGGGTTACTCCCTACGTTGGAATGTTATGAATGCCTCAAGTTACCTTTATGTCTTATGATTTCAATGTTTTATTCATGATTTGATGAGGTATGTTAAAGTGCTTATGTTTTATGGTTAAAGTATGATTTAATTCTTATGTATATATGAACCCATGTTTTCTTTCCATATTTTTATAACCCATACTAAGCTTTTTATGCTCATCCCATGTTTTTGAAATGTTTTTCATAGGTCATGGGAAAGGTACATGATATGATGATAATGTAAAGGAAGTGTCAAGAAAGAATCCATGTTTTATTTTAAATATGTTTTTGTTGATGGGAAAAAATGAATATTATATTTACGTAACCACTTTGTTTAAATATGGACTGTAATGCAAGTTTTATGTTCTAATTCTCTAAAACATTAAACCTGAAAAGATCCTCAATGTCTAATATTTTAATAACTCAAGATTAAGTAAGGTTTAAGGCTGGGGACTTATAGTTTGTTGCCAAAAAAACATATCTTGGGTGTTCAGGGGGACTACAACTACAAGGTGGAACACACCACCATCCCCAGTCATTGTCCTTTTCTTATCAGGGATTAGGATTCTCCATCTTCCTACAGTGGATTGGGTTTCCCCATATCCTCATAGTTGGTCAGGTTTCCCCATTTTCCATACAGTATCGATCCCATCAGCATGATTCCCATCATTATCTCATGAGATATAAATAATTACCCAATTCATTGGAGAGATATATAGGTCCCAAAAATCACATAATCCAATCATTCATACATGTGGCACAAAATCAAAAAAATCATATCAGAACCAAAGTCATAAAATGGATTCCTTCAACATGTAATCTTATGTTAACCTCTTTTAAAAGACAACTATCATAATCATTTCATCAAATAAGAACCCACGAAAAAGTGTGTTTTCTAGGAATATAACTAGTGAAATAGAAATTGGTTTCATAAAAATAATACCATAAAAACATAAACCATTTTTATAAGTAATATGAACGGTTTCCTTGGATCATATCCCTAGTAAATCCTAAACTATAATCATGGATTTCATCATAAATGTAGTATTATTTTAAAATATCACTTGGATTTTCACATTTTAAAACATATAAGATTATGAAAATAATTTTTTTGAAAAAAAAAATTAAAATTATATAATGTAATCTAGTAAACTAATTTAAAAAAATTTCCCGAGGGACATATATTTTCTTCATTAAAATAAATTATCTTTTAAACATAATTATTTTTGAAAACTTCTTTATTTAAAAATGTATTTAAAAATATATAATGGATTCTTGAGAACATATTGAATAATTTTTTTATTTAAAACTTATTAAATTATATTTATAATATTTCAAAAAAATGTAAACATAAAATATTTTTGAAAACATTTTTCATCATTAATTTAATTAAAAAACTATTAAAAGATTTTTTTAAAAATCATTCAAAATCATTCATGAACATAATACATTTTTTAAAATATTTTTTTAACCCACATTTGAAAAAATAAATTACCACATAAGTAGGAAAAAAAATTCATTTAAAAATTTAATCTTCTATAATTAGAATGGATTATACAATTTATGAAAGACATGAAAATGGATAAATTCATTCATGGAATGCATTACTTTTTCACTATTTTTTTTTTTGAAATGTGTACTAGTAAGAAAGTGTAACACCCCAAATTTTTCTAAAAATAAGATCAAATGATTTGATTTTTTAATTAGTATATTTATAAGTAGCCTTTAAACAGAATTTTACTGCTTCTATGTTTGGAATTTCAAAAAATGTTCATCTAGAATTGTGTTTAGAATGTTATTGGAGTCTATTGGAACCAGCTTGTATTTTTGGTGAATAGTAACATATCCTTATAAATAATATTATGAATAGTAATATTATACTAATGAATAGTAATTTTTATTATTATTATATTATATTAATGCTTTAAGATAGTGACATCTTGAATAATTTTTCAATCAGATATAAAAGCAGTTATAGTTTTTAAATAATTAATTTTTTAATTAAGTTTATTTTTTATTAAAAATTAAATTAAAAATACATAGATATGTATTTTTTAAAAATAGAATACATTTTTTAATTATAATCTTCTATAGATTGTAAGGGTGAATTTTGGGGATTTTTTGAAACATTTGATTTTCCAGTGAATAGTAAAAAAAAAAATACTATTTTCAGTTTCAGTGTGTTAATGAAATTATTAATGAGGTATTAATGATGTAATAAATATGGTCAACATTTTTATAGTAAAATAACTTAATATGTGTCCCAAGTGGCTTATAACCTGTGAAAATAGAATGGGAAAGCCCATGGTTTTTCAAATAACACTAATGTTTTGTCCCTTGGAAATTATTAAAATATTCCAGCACTTTTGCTATAAATATCAACTAATTCCTTTATTAACGTTATTAAAAATTCATCATCAATGACGATATGGCCTCCTTACCTCTTGAATATCCCTACCATGGTTTCCTCTATCGTCAAAGGTCTCATCCTTCATGTTATGGGAATTACTCTACAAGGAATGAATATTCTCAGTTTCATTCTTTTCCCATTCATGTTCTCTTTTATGTGGTATAACATTCATGTTTCCATACCATGTTCATATTTATTTCTTATTATTGATCTATTAGGTATTATTATTTATTTCTATATGGGTGAACCTTGTCCCCTATCTTTTTAATATTTTCTAAAACCATGTGGCATAGCTGATAGACAGCCGAAATTTTGTAAGGGATTTCTCAACTATTCATTTATTTTGAGTTATTTCTTTTCTTATTCATTATTCATATCTTATTACCATAGAGGCATGAAATATACAGAAATAATTACTATTCAGGATGTTCTCATGTTCATGGAAATTTCACCAGCATTATTCTTCTCCTCTCCCTCTTATTCAAGGAATAAAACCATTGTATGTGATGTGTCGAATTACTGACATCGTGGATGATGTGATTTAAATTTCCATTAATTCATTCAAGTCTAGAAATGGAACAATTTATATTGTTTAACCAGGATATAATATATGTATTATTTCTCATCCATGGTTCTGGACTTCTATTTTATTCATGGTTTTAATTTATAAGACAAAATAATGTTGTTATTATAAAAACGACTAAAATGATCTAAACGAACATCATTAATGTTTTCACATATGAATCAACCTCATATAAAACCTAAAAATGTTAAATGGTATAAATTAAAGTCATGGAAGTATGTAAATACATGTCCATTACAATATTTTTGTTTCACTTCCAACCCAAAAGAACATCTACAATAAACTGATCTTGAAAATCATGTAAAATAATCACCCAAAAATGCAAGGAACAAAATACTTACAATTAAGGCTGAAATGAGGTTATTAAATGATCTTATATGTTGTTATAAATATGAGAATGTTTCTATAAAATAATAACAAAACAATTTTAACAATTATACATCATGTTTATTCACGTTTTAAGTAACATAATCCTGAGGTAAGGGAATTGTTAACAGGATTTCCATCCTTTAGTTTAACATTATTATTATTTATTTATGTGGTATTTAAATTGATTGTTTGATGGATTCTAATTATAATATGTTTAATTATGTGTATTTATCCTTGCAAAAAAATATGTGTATTTATATTGAATATACATATTATATCCACTCCATTAAGTCTCAAATAAATTATATGATTTTTATAATGGATCATGCTTTTAAAATATTCTTTTAAAATTCAGTTTTTCAAAATTAAAAAGAAATGTTTTCATGATTATATTAATGTTTTTTGATTATGTTATGGATCATGGTAATTTTTTTATGGTGAATGGCGGGTCCTATATTTTCCTCCAATTCTTTAGGTATGTGTATGTTGTATGTCGGTCGTATGGACACTCCAAGTGTAACTATGATGGTTACAAAAATAATAAGGTAGCCGTAAGGATTAAAAATTATATGGTAGCAAAGAGAGTTACAATATTATGAATATAATGTCCCAAGATACCATAATGGTTTTACTTACGTTCTTATGTTTTGTGGAAATATCATGTTTCATAAAGTTAGTTTTTATATATAGGTGATAAGTATGTCTTTTGAAAAGGATTTCATACATTACAAGTATTCATGGACTGATGTGTTTGTTCCTTATTTTTATATCCCTTTTTGAGTTGTGTGCTCATCCTATGTTTAAAATTATTTTCACAGGTTAGTGGATGTGTAATTCAAATATGGAATCCATGTTCAATGTTGAAGAATTGTCAAGGAATCATATTTTATGTTTTAATGTTTTAAATTTTGAAATAAATTGAAACTATTTATATGGTATACACTCTCTAACAATGTTTAATGTTATGAATGTATTATGTACCAATTCTCTAATGTTATAAAATTGAAATGATCCTCAAGGTAAAATGATGTGTTTTCTTGAAAAAACTCAAGATTAAGTATGTAATAAGTTCAGGTCCTTATAGTTCGTATTAGAGGGTGGTTTAGATAACTTTACTATTCAGGATGATATTATAAGAATACCATAAATTATTATTACAGTATAATTAATTTTAAATATTATATAATTTAAAGATTATAATGTATCATCATGTATGATATGTTTGTTTAGTATGGTTTTCCACAGAATAAATGAGGAAGTGGAAGTGTGGGGGTACTAGCCTGGAATGGTAGGGATTGGAACCACATGGTTTGTGAAAATAATTCCTAACCTAATGAAAGAAATAAATGGTAATGGAATAAATGCTATATAATAACTAGAGGTACCACAATTAATCATCACAATAGTAGAACATTTTATGAGAAAACACTCTCTTTCTTTAAATGGATCTTCTGACCCAATTGTACCTGATGGATGGATTAAATCCCTTGATAATATATTTGATGTAATGGATTGTTCAGATAATCAAAAGTTATGTCTTTTCATTTTATTATTTTGATGGTGAATTTGATTATTGGTGGTCAATACTAAAGAATATCGGGGTTAAAAATAATTTGGATGCCTTACAGTGCGATAGATTTAAAAGTCTTTTACTTGAAAAATATTTTCCTAAGGTGGTGAGACATAGGATGGAGAATCAATTCGATGAATTGAATTAAAACGAGGATGATATAATGGTTGTGTATGAAATGAACTTCACCCGACTGGGGAGGTATTCCCCAAATCTTTTTTGGGATCTTGATAAAAAATAAACATATTTTACTCGGGTTTGAAGCCATGTTATTGAAGGGAGTTGGCCTCCCGTAAATTCAAATGTTATGACAAACTTGTCTGATGTAATGAGAGAGTAGATATGAAGTTTTCTGATGATCACATAAATATTGGAAACAAGGATAAGAAGAGGTCCATGTGGTAAGCTATGTTTTAGAACAAACCAAAGAAATCTGATGGTATGAAAATACAGTTTCTAGTTTGCGAAATATGTGGAAAGAAACACATTGTGGGATGTCTTAGAAAAACTAGGAAGTGTTTTAAATATGGTATGTTTGGACATATGGACCGATATTTCAATGGAAACGATCCTAAGAATAATCCTGATAGGAAAATTTTAATGTGTTTTAAATGTGGTGAGATAGGTCATTGTGCACATGCCTACCCAAAGAGATATCTGGATGATGCAAAGAAGCCAGACTATAAGAAGAAAGGTGTAGTGAGATCCTTTGCGACCACATCAATAGATGTTGGAATATCTAATGATGGTGTATCAGGTACTTTGTTTTCTCACTCATATTTTTCTAAAGTTTTTTTGATACGGGGTCTACACATCCCTTGATCTCAGAGAAATTTTCGGGTAAATTAGAAATATCACCTCAAAAAATGAGACCATAACTTGTTGTTAATAAACTATGTGGAAATATTATGGAATAGTGGAATTATAAGATTCTTTATATTGTTTTCTATGGAAAGACATTACCTACAATCTTTGTTGTTTTACGCTTAGTTGAGTATGATGTTAACTGGGGAATGGTTTGTCTTTCATTTTATCATGCAACGATTGACTGTAGAGCTAAAGAAATTGTTTATAAGAAAGTGTTTTAGTTTGTATACAAGAATGAAATGATACAATTGAAAACATATCTGGAAGTTGAAAAAATATTCAAAGATGTAAATGAATGTTATCTTGGTCATATTATTGAAAACAAGGGACCTCTACAGATTATTGATGCGCCAATGGTAAATGAATTCCTTGATGTTTTTCCCAATGACTAACCTGGTGTCATAACTGGTCAGGAAATCAAATTCACAATTGACTTAGTTCATGATGATAAGCCAATTTATAAACATTGTTATCATATGGTTCAAACAGAACTTATTGAATTGAAAAATTGCTTGCATGATTTTCTTGAGAAGGGCTTCATTCATCCTAGAACTTCTCCATTGGGAGCCCTGTTTTTTTTTTGTTAAAAATAAAGATGGTTCAATGAGACATTGAATTTATTATAGTGATTTCAATAGAATCACTATAAAATACAAGTATCCTTTTCCTCAAATCGATCACTTATTTGATCCGATCCAGGGAGCATAGTACTTTTTTAAGATTGACGTGAGATCTGGATACCATCAGCTAGAGGTGAGGGAGGATGACATCCTAAAAACAGCCATTCATACTATATATAAGAATTATGAATTTGTTGGTATTCCAATTGGGTTATCTAATTCACATTTTCTATTCATGAATAATATGAATAGAGTATTTCATGAGTTCTTTGATAAGTCTATGTTTGTGTTTATTAATGAAATTCTCGTATTTTCCAAAAATAAAGAGGAGCATAAAAAACATCTAAGGGTTGTTTTAGAAACCTTGGTTGAAAAGAAACATTATGGAAAATTTAGCTAATGTGATTTTTTGTTGCAACACATATCTTTTATTTGGAAAATTATTAATAAGGTTGTAATAACAGCTGATCCTACCGAAATAAAAGTTGTTTATGAATGGCCAAGACCCACAAATGTTACAAAGATTCAGAGTTTTCTTGGATTATCAGGTTATTACTAATGTTTGGTTAAGAACTATTCTTAGTTATCTAGCCCAATAACTATGTTTACACAAAAACGGGTTAAATTAGTTTGGATAGGAAAATGTGATGTTTGTTTTCAGGAACTGAAGAAGAGATTTGTAAATTCTCCATTTTTGGTCTTACCTTCCCAAAATGTTGATTTCATCACATATAGTGATGCTTGGATGAAGGGACATGGTCGTGTTTTGATGCAGAATGATCAGGTAATTTTTTATGCTTCATTAAAACTAAAACCTCATTAGTTAAATTATCCCACACATGATTTTGAATTGGAATATATGGTTTTTTCTTTTAATATATGGAGGCATCATTTATATGGAGCCAAATGTCAAAAATGTACTAACCATAAAATTCTGAAGTATATATTCACACAGAATGAATTAATAATGAGGTAGAGAAGATGGATTGAAATGACAATGGATTATGATTGCATGATAATTTACAATCCTGGAAAAGAAAACAATGTGGTGGATTGATGGAGTGAAAAACATCATGCATCATTAACCATGTTACATTTAGTACAAGATACCTTGATTAATTATTGGATGAATTTTGGCTTAGAAGTTGTTGGTGCATGGAATACATCTATTTTGATCAGGTTTCAGTGGAGTCTTCACTATCTAACAGAATTAAGTGAGAAAAAAAGGACAACCATGGGTTAAAGAAAAAGGTATAATTGGTTATAATGGATAAGCTTCTAGAATTTAACCTTGATAATTTTTTTTGTTTTGTGATTTGGAAAAAGAATGTGTGTTCCATGTGATTCTCAGTAGATGAAAGATTTGTTTTTTGAAGATCATAGTTATCCATTTTCAGTTCACTGTAGTAGTACTAAGATATATATTGACCTTTGGGAGTATTACTAGTGGGATGTAATGAAAAGGGATATTCCCGATTTTAATATGAAATGTTTGAAATGTCAGTAGGTTAAAGAAGAGTGGCAGTTACCAAAGTTGATGCATCCGCTTTTTCTAGTTCCATAGTGGATTTCGGAGAATTTATCCATTGACTTTGTGGTGGGACAACCAAAGACATCTCTAGTTAATAATGCAATTTGGGTTATTGTGGATCGGCTGAAAAAATATCCACATTTTCATTCTATTCGAGATACAATGTCATTGGATCAGCATTCTCAATTGTACCTCAAGGATATTTTCAGGTTACATGGATTTCCTCTTTCCATTGTATCTTTCCAAGATACTGGGTTCACTAGTATATTTTGGAAGGGACTTCCTAAGTCATTTGGAACGGAGTTAAATTTCATTACAACTTTTCATCCTTAATCAGATTGGTAGTTAGAATGAAAAATTCAAACATTATATGATATGATTCTAGATTGATCAACAGAATACTAGGGAAGTTGGGATCAACATATTTATTTAGATTAGTTTTTATATAATAATATTTTTCATTCTAGTATACAGATGAAACCTTTTGAGGCTCTGTACGTAAAGTGGTTTCAGACTCGAGATTTTCAGGATGAAGACATTGATAAAATGTTGATAAGGCCAGAATTAGTATAAGAAGTGGCTGAGAAAGTGAATATAATCCAGTAACACATGAGGACAGCTCAGAGCATACGTAAGAGTTATGAAGATAATAAAAGAAAATAAATCTGTTTCGAGGTAGGTGACCTTTTTTTCCTTAAAATCATTACTTGGAAAGGTGTGATGTGTTTTGGTAAGAAATGAAATCTAATTTCATGATTCATCAGTCCTTTTAAAATCATAGAAAAATTTGGTCCAGTTGCATACTGAGTAGATCTTATTCCATGTTTGTCTCAGGCACACAACTTTTATCAGGTTTTGATGTTGAGAATTTTTGTGCCAAATTCATCACATGTCTTCAGCCCAAAACCAGTTTAGCTTGAAGAGATCATTTCTTATGAAGAGAAACCAGTTCAGGTTCTTGATTGAAGGAACTGGTATTGAGGAATAATGTAATCCACCACGTAATGGTTTTTTAGAGAGGACAAATGTTTCAATAATCAACATGGGAGTCTGAAAATGCTATGAGATAAATGTACCCTCACTTTTTAAATGAGTAAATAAAATTTTGATGATGCAATTTCTAGAAGGTGGGGATACTGTAACACCCTAAGGATTTCTAAAAATAAGTTGAAATGCTTTAAATTTTGTATAATTTAGATACTTATAAGTATCCTTTGAACATAATTTTACTACTTTTAGGTTTTAATTATCAAAAAATGGTTTTCTACAACTGTGTTCAGTATGTTATTTGGAGTCTGTTGGAACCAACTTGTTTTTTTGCTGGATAGTGACATACACTTATGAAAAGTAATATGAATAGTTATATGACCCTATTGAATAGTAAATTTTATTATTATTTTATTTTATTAGGTCTTTAATATAATTAAATCATGATTAATTTTTCAGTAGGATATAAAGAAAGTTAGAGTTTTTAAATAACTAATTATTGATTTAAGTATGATTTTATTTGAAAATTAAATTAAAAAAATGGAGAAAAATATTTTTCAAAAAATGGACTTCATTCATGTATTCTACATGTCAATAAATGGATCATGTGAATTTTGGGCATTTTTCCAAAACAGCTGATTTTTTAGTGAATAGTAAAAAATACAGTTTTCTATTTTGGTATGTTAATTACGTCATTTATGATGTATTAATGATGTAATAAATATGGTTCACTTTTTTAAAGTAAAATAAGTTATGAGCTGACCCATTTCGCTTATTACATGGGCAATCCTATGGTTTTTCAAATACCAATAATGAGGTGTCCCTTGGAAATTATTAAAATTTTCACTCACTTTTTCTATAAATACCAACCCATTCCTTCGTTAGCATCATTACAAATTCCTCATCAATGATGATCTATCCCCATTATCTCCCTAGTAACCCTAAAAATGGTTTACTCATGTCCCCAAGTTCCCAACTATCTTGTTCTAGGAGTTAGTCAACAAGGTAAGAAAATTCTGAATTTCTTTCTTTTTTCTATTCATGTTCTCTTTTATGTTTTATAAATTTCAAGATCCCATACCATGTTATTATTTCCATAATATTCATGATATATTCTGTATTATGATTTATTTCTAGAACGGTGACCCTTGTCCCCTCTATTTTTATTATTTTCGAAAACCAGGTGGCATAGTCGTTAGGCTACCGAATTTTTATAATGGATTTCTCAATTATTCATTTATATTGAGTTCCCTTATTTTCCTATTCTCTATTCATATATTCTTAACCAAGAGGCATGAAATCTAAATAAATCATGTATTATATGGATTTTATCATGATCATGGAATACTCATCATCATTATTGCTATCCTATCCATCTTATTTAAGGAATGAAAACATTTTCCGTGATGTGTTGAATTACGGACATCGTGGACGATGGGATTTAAATTTCCATTAATTTATTCATGTACGGTCATGAATCAATTTATATGGTTGAACCCGAATATAATACATGTATTATTTCCCATAAATGGTTATGTAATTTTTTCGTACTCATGGTTTGTTTCGCGCGGAATCCGGGGATGACCTCCTGGACGGGATATTCAAACGTTCTGATCGGTTTCTAACGGGTTTGTTCGTAGAACCGGAAACATCCAATGATTCCACATCCGTTTGGACCTACTTTCCAAAGGCAGGCGCTCATTAGCTTGTGGGCTAATGAGGCTTAGGAATTTGCATTGGTCGAGAGGATGGGAGGTCGGACTCATCACACCTTTTTGAGGGGAATTATTGTCTACTCCGGGACTCTCTATATAGATTTAAGTTAAGTTCGTGAATCCTTATTACATTACCAAGTATAAAATGAGCTTTCCTTTAGTTTTAACAATCAATGATTAAATATGAAAGAAATTTAGAGAATCTTTTATATGTATTCGAGGTTCTTCATCAATATAGAATCTTCTATATTTGTTTAGAAATTCTTGGTCAATGGTATCCTTCAAAACATTTATATAAAAGTCTCTTGGTCATTTTGATGACCAGGCTGGTTTTAAAGCCACTCAGTGGGGCACTTGAAGTTTATCGTCATTCAGAAGGACAGAGATTATTTCAATGTTGGGATCGAACCCATAAATGGGCTACCTACGTATCCTTTGTTTTGAAAAAGGAATCAGAACCCACGTAGTTCGAGGAATGGGATATGATGTTTTATGATTGATGGCTCAAAGATGAATGTCAGAATTACTCTAAGCTCACGTGAGTCATTCTCGGTGTGAGAAACAAGAGGTATTGGTAAAATTTAGACAATTGTGCCATAAAAGATGCAATCATAAGAATTTGTTTTGGGGCTTATGTATAGATGACTGCCCAGATAGACGAAGGTTTAGGATTTACTTTTAGGGAGAAAATCCAAGAACAGGGTCCACAAAGTTATATGTGCTTCATGGAGATTTGAATACTCTAATCTTGGGGATTACTCCTAAGGAGGATGCCCAAGTTAGGAGGGGACTTATGATTGGGTTTTATTCCTAAAAAGGAAACCCAAATCAAAGGTAATTTATGACTGGATAAGAGAAATTTTAAGAGACTTGGGGCTTACTCCTAAGAAGGATGCCCAAGATTTATGACTAGGACTTATTCCTGAGAAGGAAGCCTAGGTTAGGGGACTTGGGGCTTACTCCTGAAAAGGAAGCCCAAGGTTATGACTGAGTCTTATTCCTGAAAAGGAGACCCAGGTTAGGGATTAAGGTTTGGGGCTTACTCCTGAGGAGGATGCCCAAGATTAAAGGACTTGATTGGGGCTTATTCTTAAGAAATATGCCCAGATCAAAGGTTTTTATAACTGGGGATTTATTACTGAAAAGGAGACCCAGGTTAGGATTCTCTCATCTTAAAGGATGAGGTTGAAATGAATGAACTCTCAATCTTTGGTGACATAAAGATGTTTAAATCACTAGGTTTTGAGAGATATTTCACAGAATTCCTTTCAGATAAGGATGTCAAATCAAGAAATCATGCCATAAATGGCTTTGAAGAGTATCTTGAAGACTGAATCTTGAATAGGAAGGGTGAAATGGCTTAAGAGGGGTAAAAATGGGCAAGATGGGCACCCAAAAAGCTAGGGGCGCGCAAGTCTTGAAAGGCGCGCAAGTCCTGCGGCGGCGCGCAAGTATTGGTCGCGCAAGTATACTTGCGCGACATTAGGGGTACTTGCGCGATTTTCAACCAGTATTGAAATGCTTGAGCGACTCTTTATTAAACCCTTTACCATCCTCTTGAGGTTCTTCCAGAAGAGGGACGCGCAAGTTATATTGAAGGAATTAAGTAGGCGCGCAAGTGTTTGATAAGTTTCTACACTTAGGCCTTCCTTTTTCTCTTTAGATCTTCCGTTCTAGGTAAGAAATTACCTTAGAAGTGTTCCGGAAGCTTTGAGAAGAGACTTGGGCGTCGGGAGCTTCAATCCGAGTTTCTGGAAAAAGATCTTCTCAAATGGGGGGCCCACAGGGTCTATTTATAGGCAAAAGAAGACCCTGGGCGGTTACCAGGCGGTTACTGAGCGGTTATCACTTAGGTCGCGCAAGTCACTTGCACGACCATAAGGTGTCGCGCAAGTACTTGCACGACCACTAGGCGGCGCGCAAGTGTACTTGCGCGACCATGAAGGAACTTGCGCGGCCTATGGGCAATGTTCTCCTTGTTCATCCCTTTGTCGATTTTTGATGTTTCTTCAAAGGATGAATCACATTGTGCTCAGATATTCCCCTTTTCCGATCTTTAGATTCTGTGACGAAAGGAGCGTCAACAAAAGTCCCCCCTCAGAGTTGGATCCGGAAAGAAATGAGGATTTGACTCTGAGGAAATTTAATCCATCCAAAGGAAAAGGGGGCGCGCAAGTCTTCAGGGCAGAGAAGGCAGCGCGCAAGTGTGCTGGAACTTGACTTTTATTTAGAGTTCCTTTGCCTTTTGTGGGCAGTTTAAAGTCATGCATGCCGGACATAAAGGGGCTAATGTTTAAGGTCGAAATAGCTTTGACTGAAATGGATTATAATTTACACAATTCCTTGAAAGTTCATCTGAAAACAAATTACCATACTCAAGTATGAGAGAAAATATGTAAACTATGGCTTAAGAATATTTGAATCTGAGGAATGATATGAAAAAGAGCTAAAAGGCATTAGAAGAAGTAGTTTCCATGAATGAAGTTACTATTATTTAACAAAACCCGTTAGGGAGTTGAAATATGCAGGGCCACCTATGGGCATTGGCTGCATAGTCAAATAAAATAGCATCTTTTGGCTGACAAGTCTGTTATGTGGACTGTTTATGCAAGGCCACCTATGGGCACGTTCTGCATAGTCAGGCGAAAAGAACTCCCAGAAATTTACTTTCCTAGTGCTAAAATCCAATGAAAGTTTATGGAGAATCAAATTTTCTAAAGTATAGAGTTTGTTGTATAGAAAGAGGTACTTGAATATGGAGAAGATATTTCCAAACAAGAATATCGAAGAACTGGATGAATATCACTCCTACGAAGGTCTGACCCAAACATAGGGAAGAAGAATAAACCATAGACTTGAATACTTTCAGATCATGAAAAAGGATATGGGACAAATATGTTAAGGATGGCTATTTTTTGCGGATCCCTACATACTGTTGTTTTAAGACAAATAAGGACAAAAGAGGCATTCTTCCCAAGAATGAAGTTACTATTATTTAACAAAACCCGTTAGGGGGTTGAAATATGCAGGGCCACCTATGGGCATTGGCTGCATAGTCAAATAAAATAGCATCTTTTGGCTGACAAGTCTGTTATGTGGACTGTTTATGCAAGGCCACCTATGGGCACGTGCTGCATAGTCAGGCAAAAGAATTCTCAGAAGTTTGACATTTTTGTGACTAGAAGTCATGAAAAGAGTTATGAAGATCTGAAAATATTTAAGGTTAGGATTATAATACATAAATATGGGTATTGTCCAATGTATATAGAGATACATAGGTCAATGAAAACCATAATCATGTTGTGGCTGGGTCCTGAATTGAAACTTGGACTTCACTACGTATCTCATAAGAATGAGAATCAAGCCATACGTAGTTATTGAAATGCAGTTTAACGTCGTGCAGGACGAAAGTATGAGTGATCTTAGTTTAGGGTCATAGAATTCGGACCATAATAATGAATACACAGTGTGTGTTTTCATGAGGACTTTTCAGCCAAGGGACTGAAAGTGAAATTTGGGGTTAGGCCCAAAAGACTTGGGACTGGATTCGAGGGACACTCGAATGTTCCTACGTATCCCATAAGGATGGGAATCAAGTCCACGTAGTTCTAGAACTACCCTTTGTACAAATTTGGTTCGTACATGTGAAGGGTGAAAGGGGACTTTAGTGCAATGATGGTTTAACCTAAGATAAAAAGTTTAGGCATTACCATATATGCATGTAGTCTTTTGAAAATGAAAACCATGATTGAAAAATCAATGTCAATAATAGTTCCTTCTCAAATGAGGAAATCAAAGAATATTGTAGTTTATTGTCGTATCGGACAAAAGTGATGTATAGTTTAACGTCATATAACAAGGACGAAAGTGAATCAATGTAAAGATATTGATTCCAGGGGCGGTTTCACGAATCAACATCATATGAGATGGTGGTGAACCAATGTGAAGAGATTGTTTTTGGGCTTGAACCTTTGGGAGGTTGCCTACATACCCAGCCTGGAGGGCAAGGATCAAAGTCTGTGTAGTTCAATTAAAGAATGAATCAATGATCAAGTTGTTCTTGTGGACAATGATCTAAAAAAAATGTTGTTGGGACATACACATGGTTAGTGGCCCAAAGGGAGTGTTATGGTTGATGTTCGCTCTAAGCTCACGTGAGTCATACTCGGTGTGAGAAACAAGAGGTAATAACAACCTTAACGATGCACAGTTTAATGTCATGTAGGACATATCAAGGACTTTCGGTACAGTTTAGCGTCATGTAGTTAGGACGATGGGGACAATACAGTTTAACGTCATATTAGACGAAAGGGGGATTGTGCAGTTTTAATGTCATGATGGACTTTTGATGATTATATAGTTTAACGTCTTTCCGGACGTGTGGGACTTTTATACAGTTTAGCGTCATGTAGTTAGGACGTCACAGTTTAACGTCTTGCTGGACATATTTGCAAATAGTTTATGGTCATATACATGGACCAGGGATGATGCAGTTTAAAGTCATACGGGACCATTCCTGTATAGTTTAACGTCATATAGCAAGGACGAACTGGTGCTGTACAGTTTAAAGTCATGTAGCTAGGACTAAGGTGAACCAATATGAGGATATCAGTTCTGGGGATTTTTTACAGTTTAATGTCATGCTGGACGATGAAAGTGCCACACAGTTTAATGTCATGTTGCTAGGACACAATATAGTTTTATGTCATCTCGGACAAAAATTTAGTTTAATGTCATCTCGGACATATACAGTTTAGTGTCATGTAGGACATATTAGTAACCAATGTGACAGTTTAACGTCATGTTGGACAATAAGGGAACTGACACAGTTTAACGTCATGTTGGACGATGAAAGTGCCACACAGTTTAATGTCATGTTGCTAGGACACAATATAGTTTAATGTCATCTCGGACAAAATATAGGAACTTCTATACAGTTTATTGTCATGTAGGACAAAATCAGGGACTATGCAATTTAAAGTCTTGCAGTTAGTACTATTGGTGCTGCACAGTTTAGTGTCATGTTGCAGGGACATAAGTGCGAATAGTTTAAGGTCATATGCATGGACCGTACAGTTTATCGTCATGCTGGACGTATTATAGTTTAATGTCATCTCGGACAGAAGTGTGACACAGTTTAATGTCATGTTGGACGAAGTTGTAGTTTAAGGTCATACTGGACCATTGCTGTATGAACCAAATGTAAGAGTCTTGGTTCTGGGAACAATATTTTGTGTTTATACAAAATACTTCTTCATAAATCTGGCATTAGTTGGAGTCGTGATGTGTTCTCCATCCATTGAAATCAGAGAATACGCTCCATTGGAGTAGACCTTATGTATTGAATAAGGTCCTTCCCATTTTGGTTCAAGCTTGGGAGGCTTCTTTCCTGGTATCATTGGTGTTCTGAGAACCAATACCAATTCTCCCTGAATGAATGAACGAAGACGAACTTTTTTGTTAAAAGCTCGTGCTATTCGATTCTGATAGATTTCCAAGTGGTGCAAAGTGCACAATCTTTTCTCATCTAACTGTTCCAATTCATTCAACCGCTTTTGGGATTGCTCATCTATTGATAATTGATCACAAATGGCTATTCTGAGTGAGGGCAATTGAACTTCAATTGGCAAGACTGCTTCTGTTCCATATACCAATGAATATGGAGTAGACCGCGTTGCATTGCGAGTGGTAGTCCGATAAGCCCATAAAGCATGATAGAGTTTATCAGGCCATGACCTCTTATCTTTATCCACCATCTTTTGCAGTATATTTGAAAGAGTCTTGTTTAAGGCCTCTATCTGGCCATTAGCCGCTGCATGATATCGAGATGAATGGTTGGACTTAATGTTGTATTCTTGATACAATCTCTTTACCTCAGAAGAACAGAAGTTGGTGCCGTTGTCTGTCAATATGGTATGAGGGACACCAAATCTAGTAATGATGTTAGACTTGATGAAGCTAACAATGCATTTAGAACTGACTTCTTTGAGAGGTACTGCCTCTGCCCATTTGGAAAAGAAATCAGTAGCAGTAAGAATGTACTTAAACTGCTTGGCCGTAGCTGAAGGGTAAGGTCCCACCACATCCATTCCCCATGTGGAAAATGGCCATGAGTATTTAGCTGTATGAAGCAACTCTGGAGGTTGATGAATGAAGTTGGAATATACTTGGCATGAATGACACTTCTTTGTGAAATTAACACAATCTTGTATCATTGAAGGCCAGAAGTATCCAAGCCTTCGAATTTGATCAGACAATCTATGTCTAGACTGGTGGGCACCACAGACTCCTGCATGCACTTCTTTTATGATAGCCATTGTCTCTTCACCATCAATACATCTGAAGAGAACTCCATCAAAACCACGTTTGTAGAGAATTTTCTCGAGGTGGTTTGGACCATCATAAAGAGTAAAATTGACCACACGTCGCCGAATTTGTTCTCTCTCGGCTCTATCAGGTGGAAGTGTTCCATTTTGAAGGTATTCCCTGATAGGTGACATCCATCCTGTAGTATGACCATATGGTTCAGGAATGGGACTAATATCATTAATTTCCTCTGTTCTGACTTGAACATAAGGTGAAATTGCACGACGGTGGGCAATACAGATGGTTGTCTCGTCCCGATTTGGATCTGCTAAAGCTGTGGCTATATTAGCCAGTGCATCAGCTTGAGCATTTTGTGATCTTGGGACATAAGAAAATGTCGGTTCTGAAGGGAATTCCGACATTAACTCTCTGACGTAATCATACAAAGGGATTAATTCTTCTTTTCTGATGGCATAATCCCCATTGACTTGTTTGATTACCAGGTCTGAATCACCTTTCACCTTTAAGTGATTCACTTGTGCTTGAAGTGCTAACTCCAAGCCTGCAATGAGAGCTTGGTATTCAGCTTCATTATTGGTACCACCTTCCCACAACAAAAAGGAATAAGGTAACACTGCCTTATCTGGAGAAATGAGCACAATTCCTAAACCAACTTTGTTGATTTTAGGATTTTCCATTTTCTTCCCTGTTGGACTTCTAGAAGCACCATCAAAATACATTTCCCATGATTGAGGACTCTCTTGAATAGAAAAAACTTCCTCATCAGGGAGTTCGATATCTGAATACGTGTCTTCCACTGAAGGGTGTTCAGCCAGGAAATCAGCCAGAGCTTGGACCTTAATTGCCTTTTGAGACACATACTGGATGTCGAACTGATGTAAAATAACCGCCCACCTTGCCAGACGTCCTGTAAGCATTGGACGACTAAGGATGAATTTAAGTGGATTATTACGAGATACCAATTGGACCTCGTGATGTTGCAGGTAGTGTCTCAGTTTCTGAACTGCAAAGATTAATGCTAGGCAGCATTTTTCAATACTCGAATACCGGGTTTCTGCTTCAAGCATAGTTCTACTAAGATAGTAGAGACTATTTTCATTCCCAGCATCATTATTTTGAGCGAGAAAGGCACCCAATGATCGCTCTAATGCTGTCACATAGAGGATAAGAGGCCTACCCTCAACAGGTGGCATGAGTACTGGTGGACTTAAGAGGTATTTCTTGAGAACATCAAATGCTTCTTGACATTCTTCAGTCCACTGGTAAGTGACTCCTTTCTTCAATAATTTGGTAAAAGGTAAACTTTTGCCTTCCAAATTGGCGATGAAACGCCGAATATAGGCTAAGTGTCCTTGAAGTCCTCTTAATTCTTTCAAATTCTGTGGAGGTGACATACGAAGAATTGATTTGGTCTTCTCAGGATCGACTTCAATACCACGATGGCGTACAACAAAGACGAGGAATTTTCCTGAGGTTACCCCAAAAGCACATTTTATGGGGTTCATCTTCAAATTATGTTGTCGAAGCATGTGGAATATGATTTCCAAATCAGCCAAGTGATCAAAACGTTGTTTGGATTTAACCACCGAATCATCTACATAGCATTCAACAAATTTCCCTAGAAAAGGTTTGAAGATACGATGCATGGCGCGTTGATATGTTGCACCTGCATTCTTTAAACCAAAGGGCATCACCCGGTAACAAAACACACCTTGAGGAGCTCTGAAGGCTGTATATTCCTCATCTTCTGGGGCCATTCGGATCTGATTATATCCAGAATATCCATCCATGAAAGAAAGTACTTCATAGCCAGCCGTCGCATCAATTAAGAGTTCTGTAATTGGAACTGGAAAATAATCTTTGGGACAATACCGATTAAGATCTCTGAAATCGATGCAAACGCTAATTTGTCCGTTCTTTTTCTTTACTGGGACAATATTAGCCAACCACTTGGGATTTTTAACTTCTCTGACGAAGTTAGCTTTGATAAGCTTATCCACTTCAGCCTCGATTTTGGAGGCATAGGTTGGGTGTGTTCTTCTCGCGGCTTGCTTGAATCCTCAATGTTCTTTTGGCAAACCCAAATGATGGGTGGAAACATCAGGATCAAGGCCAGGCATCTCTGTATAATTCCAAGCAAAAATATCTTTATTTTTCTTTAGAAAAGAAATATACATCTCTTGTTCTTCAAGGGTCATGGCCGCACTAATTAAATTGGGGCGTGGATCTTTCTCTGTACCCATATTTACTTCTCTGAGTTCATCCACAGTGGTAGAGATACCCTCTTCAAATGCTGGAGGAGCATCTCTAAGATCTTCCTCTTCCTCTTCATCATGTGTTATTTCTTCCGTTTCTACTTGCAAAGTAGATGAAAAAACGAAATTCTCATGATCATAAGAGATGTCAAAATTTTCACATTTTGAAGAAGAAGCTTCCATTTCCGACCCTATTGATGAAAAAGGGTCTTCTTTGGGAAATAAAGAGGAGATGATGGATTGAGAATCGACATCAACATTCACCTCTGGTGTTGCTATAACTTCTTCTGGCCTGATTAGCGAAGTATAGACTTGTTGGATTTCAGAAGACGAAATAAAAACGTCACCACTTATGCTTTCATCACTGCTTGGTAAGTTACCAATTTCTCCCATGTTGTCTGGCTCGATTGCCGTAATTGACATTATGGATCTTTCCAAAAGAGTATTTTGATTTGGGCCTATTTTGTCAATTTGACTGATAGGTAACACATAATCTGTACTCACATGTGAAAATGGATTTATTGGAATTTTTTCCAAACCATATGGAGCATTAACTTTGGTAATTTCCTTCATTGTAGATTTTTCTCTTCCCTTCATGTGATAAAATTCCGCCTCAATGTATTGAGACTCACATGTTTTGAACGGGGCCTTATCACCATACAATGTTCCAACTTGACCATCGAAACAGTATTTGAGACATTGATGGTATGATGATGGAATAGCTGCATGCTGATGTAACCAGGGTCTTCCAAGCAAGATATTGAAAGTTGAGTCTTCATCAACAATCATGAAATATGAATTGGAAACAAGATCTCCAAACTGAGTTCTGAGCGTAACTTCTCCCAGTGGTTCTTGTTCATTTTTATCATATCCTTGCAACATCATGGTAGTAGGAGATAAATTAGATTCTGTGAGGCCCAATCGACGAAGTGTGCGAATGGGCATGAGGTTGACTCCTGAACCATTGTCAATAAAAGCTCTTCGAACATCTATACCATTGAAATTGCCAGATAGGTACAAAGGTTTTATGTGCCCATGCACAACATCATCTTCATCTTTATCAGTAAAAGATATCACTGCATGGCATTCTGCAGGATTATTCTCTATGTGATAAATTTCAGCTGCAGCAATTTCAGCTTCAAACTCCTGAGGACTTGACAAAGCTTCGATGAGTGCTTCCCGAAGATCTTTTGATAGATTCAAAGCATCCAAAATTGATAATTTGGCTGGTACTTGGGCCAAGTGTTTCAATATATCATACTTTTGATCTAGAGGCCTGCGTTTCCCAATAGGAATAAGCGGTTTAGAAGGTACCTTGGAAGCAGATGCTTTAGAAGCTGATGCATCTTGTATTGAAGTTGGCAACATCTTTGGTTTTGGAAAATTAGACTGATTAGATCCATTTACTTGCTGAGATAAAGAAGATGGAACCTTTAATCGGTCTTCCAAAATAACTGTGCCGAAGCTGAGTTGGCCATTGGCAGAAGAACTTGCTTGTTCATTTTGAGCTCGCTGAAGGGCTCTACCACGAGTTTCTGCTGCATATACAGTGCTAGCAGGGGTAGAATTAGAGTAGTGGCTTCGGAAAGATCCACGTCTTCCCCTATATCCTGAACCTCTAGAACTTCCTCGGGTTCCTTTATTTGATACAGGGAATTCAGGCTCATCAAGACTGGAATATGAATCTGTTAATTGAATCATATTAACAGAACCAAAGATTAACTCTTCGTCTGATAAAGACTCTGCCTGGTTAGCCTGTTTAGGCTGTGCCGTTTGGTGGGACGGTGCCCGTGGCTTTGAAGTAGATGGCATGAAATCTGCCAGAGTCAAAGACAATTTAGTCTTTGATACATACTCATCTTCTCCTGATTCCTCTTTCTTCTTTGAATTGCGCTTCCCTTTTGAGGATTTGTCCTTTAATGGAGGCTTTACTGCAGCTTTTGTAGGAGACACAATTGGCTTCTTCAATTGTGTTCGCAAAATGGAATGGGTCTAATTGATTGTCTTTCTGACCATCCAATCATCATATTTTTTCACAGTTTTGCTTTTGACTTCCTGTCACTCGCCTCCTTCCTCTGGATCTGTAGCGGTAATACACGCTACATGAGCTGAAGAACCCTTCAATTTGACTTGTCCCAAGTCGACCATCTTTTGTAGGAGGTCTTTAAAGACAAAACACTCCTGGATGGGATGTCCCAACATTTGATGAAAGGGACAATAATTGGGACGGTCTTCATCTCCTTCCTTGTTTGGTCTCTTCGGCACTAGTAATTGAACCAAAATATTTTTCAGAGCTGAAATGAAGTAACCGGGAACTTGCTCACTTCGGAAAGAGTATGTTTTACTCTTCATATCCTGAAATTGTTTTCGTCGTTGATCTTTTTGATCATTTGGATGAAACAGCCTTTGTTGTTGGCGTTCAGGAGATGGAGCCCTTCGAGAAGATGAAGGGTTTGAAGTAGAAATAGGTACAGGTGCCTGTTTAAGCATAACTATAGCAGTTTCTGCTTTACCCATTCTTCTTCCTGGAGCTGATGGAATTACACGAGATTTAACCTTAGCCTGCATAAGGGAATCTTCAATCTGTTGAGCGATTGAAGTAAGGTCTCGAAACCCTCCTGTGTATTTCACAGGGATCAATGGCGTGCGTAATTCGTCACGCAAATTTTCCACACAGATTGGCAACAATTCCTCCTGAGGGAGTGATAAACTCAAGGAATACGTTAATCCCTTCCAACGAGCAATGAAATCAGAGACTCTTTCATTCTCCCTTTGCTTGCAGTTTGTAAGATCGAAAACTGTCGTTTTTGGCAAAGTTGAGCTAAACTGAAGAAGGAATTTTTGACGAAGATCCTCCCATCCGATGACTAACCGGGATTGCAAGCTTGTATACCAGACAAAAGCTGGTCCTTGCAAGGTTCGCACGAAGCATCTGAGTTTCACTGCTTCTTGTTGCTCTGGAGTTCCCATCATAGGATCACAACAAGACAATTAATGCGTCAAATGTTGTTCAGGGTCACCTGATCCATTGAAAGTAGGGAAAATAGGGTTTCCAAAACTGGATGGAGGAGAAATTGAATCTACCCATTCAGGGTAAACTTTCTTTTCAGGTTGAACTTGCGCCCGTTTCCCTTCCATAGTTTCTAACCGAGCTGTTAATGACTCAATAGTAGTTATTAACTTTTGAGAAACGTCAGGTTGAACTTGGTTTTGGGCAGGTGCAATGAATGGAGCTTGGACAGCCGTGGAGGTTGGTGCTGCAACTAATGGTAGTGCTGCCAACCGTTGTTACGTTTGACCCGTAGGATTAGACCTCTGTGGGTGTACTGATAAAGGAGGATATTCCTGATCCATCTCAGTAGTTACAACAAATTCCTTCGGCTGTCGGACTTCATCATTCTTAAGAAGAAGACTATTCTGGAGTAGTTCTGCATTCAACCTTCTTAATTCTTTCATTTCTTCCTCCTGTTGTGCAAACCTTTTCTCTAATGATAGTGATTGACCTCCTTCAGAGGAAGGGTGAGAAGTAACCTGATTCTTTCCTTTCCCCTTATTGGATCCTTTTCGGAGAGGGGGAAGTGGGTTACTTGAAGGAATACCCAGATTTTGGGTAAGCCTTTGATTACGTGTGCGCACACCTTATTCATTTAGGTCGGTGTGCGTGACTTCTTGACCAGGAACCTCTTCGTCTGATCCCTCTGATTGAGCCTCATCTGGTGAATCAGCAGCAACGGCAGTGATGACATTAATGGATGCATATTGCATGGAATCCTTTCTATCAGCATTTCTGTGATATTGTCTCCTTCTATGTCCATGATAAGACATGGCATTCCGTTGACTTGATCCCTCAGGAATTTCTTGGAGAACCGTCACTTGGAGAGAATCTCCTGACATCTTGGCTCTTCGTTCCTCTTGAGGCTTATTCCCTAATCGAGAGAATACTGACTTTCTCTGAGGGAGGGATTGAAGATTTGAAAAATTCCCCAGTCCGGTGGACTGGGGGTGTTCATGTTGCTTCCGCTCAACTCCTCGAATCCCATTCATTGATTCTGAGGGTTGGGTTAGAGAAGTCCCCAGTCTGGCAAGCTGGGGTGTCTCTTGACATTCTATGTCTGAGATCTTTTTAAAATCTCTCTTGATCTTGCGAATCTTAGTTCGGAAATTAGCTAGATGCATTAACCTGTATCCACTTTTATCACCTGGCTCAACAGACCGTTGGATGATTTCCGAAACTTCTGTCATTTGATGACGTGTTTGCTCCAGACGAGAGGCTTGTGCAATATTCTCACCTGCTTGATGTAGGAGCAATTCAACAACCTGTTCTCTATATACTTGACTTTGAGAGGAACTAGTTGAAGCTTGATCTCGAGCAAGCTTTTGATTATGAACAAAGCCCATTGACTGTGGCCGGCCATGGGAAATAACATTGCATGAGACCATTTTCGGCGGGCTCTACTGACCGGAAAGCACTGTGAAATGTAGTGCTCCGTGAACACCCCATCCTCTGATATGAACATTAGATGGAGCATTGGAAATTAACTGACGCAATCTTCTTAGTGCGCCAAGGCATGAACGTTGAAGGGTTCTCTGTTGCTTTTCAGCCTTCGGATACCGAGAGACTGATAGAGATGCCAAATCAATCTGGCGTTGTAACCCTTCTATTATCTTAAGATGATTTTCATATTCATCGTAAGATAATACCTTCTTCTTTAATTGACAAAGAGTTTTCCATCTGTTGAGACGAATATCATGGATTCCATCATCCGTCAACATCTTTGGAATGTCATACTGTGAATCAGCCAAAGGCCAAAACATGACTGGTACTTCACCTTTTGCCAGTTTTTTCCTCATGTTCAGCATTTCCTATTTATCATTAAATGAAGATTCTTCTACCTGTTTGGACCAGAGTTGGTGTTTCCTTGTTGCTTCATCGGATTCAACAAGATTGGTAGAGGAATCACTATTCATGCTGGAAGATGAATGACCCAGGGAAGGTTCGGAGAATAACCTGAACCCCAAGCTATCTTCTGATGGAGAAAGAGTTTCACCTGCCGATAGTAAAACTTCAGACATGACTGGTTTTACGTTTTCAAGTGCCTCGAGATAGGAGGGCTTTCTCGTCACTACATTGCCTTCTGAAGAATTTTCGAGACAATGTGAATCACTACTGCGGAGAGGACTTTCGCAGCGAAGTTCATCACCATGAGGAGGACCTTCATGATGGGTTACAGCAAAAGATGAAATCTCTTGCTCCTTGGCCTTCTGACCAAACAGAGGGTTCCTGTGGCTCTCATCTGAAGAAGAAACTTCAATATTGACCGAATTTTCATGAAGCAAGTTTTCATGAGGAAGTTTCTGTTGAAGACCTTCGGGATTAATGTTCCTGTTATTGGGAACTGAGGGAGTAGAATCTTGAATTCCGACAGATAAATGTCTGAGGGCTTCAAGAACTCCAGCATCGAGCAAGGCCTTGTTGCAGATTGGCCTTTGATCTCCTGACTGTGCTGGGTGGATCTTTTTCTTAGATGCCTTCTTACTCGCTTTAGAAACCACTTGATGACGAAAGTGATTGCTCTGAGAAGGTGTATGTGCCTGATCAGGAAAGATGGTCAGGTTAGGCTGACAATCATCACTCAAATCAGGTGTATGTGCCTGACTTGGTTGTCCATATGATATGTGGGAGTAGGCCCCACAACCCTCTTGGACTGGAACAGATGTGTGTGTCTGTTCCGGAGTGAATTGTTGATGTGTCACTCCACTTCTAGGGATAGATTTATGTGTCTGTCCCTGAGATGATGCTGAAGCTGTTATGATATCCTGGCAAGCATCCAGAATATGAGCAGGAATTTGCTTCTGCTCTTTCACCATTGACAAAATATGTTTGGTGACTTCAGCCGCCGGAACGGGGATATACGTCCATTCCGGGCTTGGAGTAGGTGTATGTGCCTGCTCCTATCCTCCTTTTTCTGTCAGTGAATCCTGACAGTACTCAAGTGTGGAGGCAGAGAGTTTAGTCTGCCTCCTGTTTGTCGTCGGGGCTTTCCGACTGACTTCTCCGTGCGCTACCAAGAGAGACTGTTGGTAGGCTTGATTAGTATTAGCAGGTGTATGTGTCTGCTGATTACACATCGCCAAACGCGGTTGACGAGATCCATCATATGTAGTCAGACGAGCCTGCTGACTAACTGGTGATGTATAAGCAGGTGTATGTTCCTACCTACAGTACTCCGCCGGAATTGCCTGGCGGGATCGGCTTGATGCTGCCAGACGAGTCTGCTGGACAGCGGAAAAACGGGCAGGTGTGTGTGCCTGCTCGTTGTTTCCACCAAGTTAGGTTGGTGGACTTCTCCGGAGATGGCAGGGATGACAACCTGCCTATTGTTAACCGGATTCCGTCTCTGGTGATTCATCTTGCCTGCTTGGGTTCGAGGAACCTGAGCTGAATGCCTGGAGTCGGTACCCTCATCATGTTGAGGGCGCACTACCGCACGAGTCTGGCGGCGATTGTTGATGGGAGCCTTTGAGAAGGACTCCTGTCTTTTTGAATTAAGGTCCTGCGGGACCTGCTCATTCACTTCCTCGGAGTAAGGGAGTGAATGGAAATTGCGTTCCGGGGATAACGACACGAAACGGTTGGAGACGGTAGTCAGCACCGTCTGCTTCTTGATTGCTGGTCGTCGTTGTCCGGACGACCAGGTAGAATTGTTAACTTGGAGGGCTTGACGAGCGGCCTCCAGAGTTGGGATAGTACCGTTGCGACGGTACTCCTTAACCAGTGCATTAGAAACACAGCGTTGAAGACGCTGAGTTGGTGATGTCATCCTCAGAGCGGATGACGTTCCAGTAGGAGTAGCAGCATTGGTTTTCACAGCAGCAGACCTCACAGTAGAGGTGTTCCCAGCAGCAGTATTCACAGGGGTGAATTTAAGGAAAGCCATTTTTGTAGAAGATCTTGAAAAAAGAGTGCCTGTTCAATGTAACAGACATAATCAAGATGAATCCGGCTACTGCATCTTTTGGATGATCATATGTCAATGATTGCCTTGTTGGCCCAAAGGGCCTAACAGATAAGAATAACATCACTTTAACTTGGTTAAGGATTCACGTCGGGTTCACCTTTTTTGTTTCGCGCGGAATCCGGGGATGACCTCCTGGACGGGAGATTCAAACGTTCCGATCGGTTTCTAACGGGTTTGTTCGTAGAACCGGAAACATCCAATGATTCCACATCCGTTTGGACCTACTTTCCAAAGGCAGGCGCTCATTAGCTTGTGGGCTAATGAGGCTTAGGAATTTGCATTGGTCGAGAGGATGGGAGGTCGGACTCATCACACCTTTTTGAGGGGAATTATTGTCTACTCCGGGACTCTCTTTATAGATTTAAGTTAAGTTCGTGAATCCTTATTACATTAACAAGTATAAAATGAGCTTTCCTTTAGTTTTAACAATCAATGATTAAATATGCCAGAAATTTAGAGAATCTTTTATATGTATTCTAGGTTCTTCATCAATATAGAATCATCTATATTTGTTTAGAGATTCTTGGTCAATGGTATCCTTCAAAACATTTATATAAAAGTCTCTTGGTCATTTTGATGACCAGGCTGGTTTTAAAGCCACTCAGTGGGGCACTTGAAGTTTATCGTCATTCAGAAGGACATAGATTATTTCAATGTTGGGATCGAACCCATAAATGGGCTACCTACGTATCCTTTGTTTTGAAAAAGGAATCAGAACCCACGTAGTTCGAGGAATGGGATATGATGTTTTATGATTGATGGCTCAAAGATGAATGTCATAATTACTTTTACACTCTAAGCTCACGTGAGTCATGCTCGGTGTGAGAAACAAGAGGTATTGGTAAAATATAGACAATTGTGCCATAAAAGATGCAATCATAAGAATTTTTGTTGGGGCTTATGTATAGATGACTGCCCAGATAGACGAAGTTTTAGGATTTACATTTAGGGAGAAAATCCAAGAACAGGGTCCACAAAGTTATATGTGCTTCATGAAGATTTGAATACTCTAATCTTGGGGCTTACTCCTAAGGAGGATGCCCATGTTAGGAGGGGACTTATGATTGGGTTTTATTCCTGAAAAGGAAACCCAAATCAAAGGTAATTTATGACTGGTTAAGAGAAATTTTAAGAGACTTGGGGCTTACTCCTAAGAAGGATGCCCAAGATTTATGACTAGGACTTATTCCTGAGAAGGAAGCCTAGGTTAGGGGACTTGGGGCTTACTCCTGAAAAGGAAGCCCAAGGTTATGACTGAGTCTTATTCCTGAAAAGGAGACCCAGGTTAGGGATTAAGGTTTGGGGCTTACTCCTGAGGAGGATGCCCAAGATTAAAGGACTTGATTGGGGCTTATTCTTAAGAAAGATGCCCAGATCAAACATTTTTATAACTGGGGATTTATTCCTGAAAAGGAGACCCAGGTTAGGATTCTCTCATCTTAAAGGATGAGGTTGAAATGAATGAACTCTCAATCTTTGGTGACATAAAGATGTTTAAATCACTAGGTTTTGACAGATATTTCACAGAATTCCTTTCAGATAAGGATGTCAAATCAAGAAATCATGCCATAAATGGCTTTGTAGAGTATCTTGAAGACTGAATCTTGAATAGGAAGGATGAAATGGCTTAAGAGGGGTAAAAATGGGCAAGATGGGCACCCAAAAAGCTAGGGGCGCGCAAGTCTTGAAAGGCACGCAAGTCCTGCGGCGGCGCGCAAGTATTGGTCGCGCAAGTATACTTGCGCGACATTAGGGGTACTTGCGCGATTTTCAACCAGTATTGAAATGCTTGAGAGACTCTTTATTAAACCCTTTACCATCCTCTTGAGGTTCTTCCAGAAGAGGGACGCGCAAGTTATATTGAAGGAATTAAGTAGGCGCGCAAGTGTTTGATAAGTTTCAACACTTAGGCCTTCCTTTTTCTCTTTAGATCTTCCGTTCTAGGTAAGAAATTACCTTAGAAGTGTTCCGGAAGCTTTGAGAAGAGACTTGGGCGTCGGGAGCTTCAATCTGAGTTTCTGGAAAAAGATCTTCTCAAATGGGGGGCCCACAGGGTCTATTTATAGGCAAAAGAAGACCCTGGGCGGTTACTGAGCGGTTATCACTTAGGTCGCGCAAGTCACTTGCACGACCATAAGGTGTCGCGCAAGTACTTGCACGACCACTAGGCGGCGCGCAAGTGTACTTGCGCGACCATGAAGGAACTTGCGCGGCCTATGGGCAATGTTCTCCTTGTTCATCCCTTTGTCGATTTTTGATGTTTCTTCAAAGGATGAATCACATTGAGATCAGATATTCCCCTTTTCCGATCTTTAGATTCTGTGACGAAAGGAGCGTCAACATGGTTTTAATTTATAAGACAAAATAATGTTGTTATTATCAAAGAACCACTAAAATGATATTAATGATCATCATTAATTTTTTATCCTATGAATATTCCTCATATAAAACATCAAAATGAGAAATGGTATAAATTATGTTTCTATAAATATGTAAATACCTTTCCATTTCAATTATGTAGTTTCACATCCAATCTACAAAAACATCTATCATGAACAGATCATGAAAATCATGTAAAGAACTCACCCAAAATAGTGCAAGGAACCAATTACTAACAATTAATGGGTGAAATGAAGTTCTGAAATGATCATATAAGATGTTATAAAAATGAACATGATTCTTTAAAATAATAATAACACTATTTTAAACATTATACAAGATGTTTAAACATGTGTAATGTAAGACAAGCCCGAGGTAATGAAATTCTTAACCCGATTTCTATCCTTTGGGATGATATTATTATTCATTATTATGTGGTATTTTAATTGTTCTTGTGGTGAATTCAGATTATAATATGTATATTTATGTATATTTACAGGGTATATACATATTACATCCACTTTATTATGTCTCACTACAATTATATGATATTTATAAGAGTCTTTTTATTAAACTCATCCTTTAAAATTATATTTTTTCAAATTCAAAAGCAATGTTTTTATGAAAATATTCATGTTGTATGATTATGTTCTTGATCATGGTAATTTTTTATGATGAAGGGTGGGACCTATATTTCCCTACAATGGATTGGGTATGTGTAAGTCAGAGGTCGGATGTACGGTTACTCCAAGTGTAATTGTAAGGGTTAAACATATAGTAAGGTAGCCGTGAGGGTTACATATTATAAGGTAACTAAGAGGGACATAAGATTATACAAGTAATACCCCATTATACCTTTATGTATATACTTAAATTCTTATTTATTGTGTAAATCTCATGTTTCACAAAGTATTTATATATATATAAGTTATAAGTATGTCTTATGAAAATGATTTCATACGTTACAATTATTGATGGACTAATGTGTTCTTTCCTTCTTTTTATATCCCTTACTGTTTTTTGGGATTATCCCAAGTCTTAAATAATTTTCAAAGGTTAATTGATGTGTTTGAAAATGAATAAGTCCATGTTAAATTATAGGGAATTGTCCAAAAATCATGTTTTAAGTTTTAATGTTTTAAATTTTGAAAAAAATGGAAACTGATTTCATGGTATCCGATCTGTAATAATGTGTAATGTTAGGAATGTATTATTTCCTAATTCTCTAAATATCTAAACTTGAAATTATCTTTAATGTAAAAGGATGTGTTTTTTTGAAAAAAACATAAGATCATGTATGTAACAAGGTCGGGTCCTAGTAAAAATTGAAAAAATATTCATTTTTTAGATAAAAGAGTTAAAAAGGTAAAACATGGTTTAAAATGTTTTTTATATATCTTAAGACAATACTATAAAATTTATTAAAACATTTTTTGAAAACATTGTTTTTAGATAACAAATATTTCCAACAAAAAGTAGAAATAGATTCATATTTTCATGAAAAAAAATTTCTCAATTATTTTATGTATAAAATACTAAAAATGGGTAATAATACATTAATATATAATGAATAACCATATAATAATATTATTAATGTGTTTTATTGATAGATGGATCACAATATTTCATTATTGGAAGCATAATCATAATGAATCTTGAGAGATGATGATATTGTAGCTATTAATGGTTACCATTTTGTTAAAATTGAATCATATTCCAAATGAAATAATAAAATTACATGAATATTATGATATCAAGAAAATAATGATATTATTTATATAAAATTTCAATCGGTGGTTTGTAAAACCCATAGAAAATAATTCATGCAAAATATTGCTTTGACACAAAAAGGAATATTGAGGAAAAATTACTTTACTGATTTGCAAACATTTGATCCATAAACCTCTTGAAAGATAAATCCAAAAATTGATATTTCAAAAACCAAAAAATTAACTATATGAATAATATAATACATTTTAGTTATTCATATACAACACATAAAAGAAATTAGAGGAAAATATGGCATAAGTTTCACAGAAATAAAAGTGAGACCAGAAAACCCTTAACCTAAATATTGTTGTTCTTCATAGACATTAAACCATTATGTATTATAAATATATGTTAATTATAAACATAAAAAAGATACATATTATTACATCTAATAAAATACATTATTTTATAATGACATTATATTAATTTTTTTTAACAATTACAGGTTAATATTATGTTTTTTTATAATATATGCGTTGTTTTTCTTATATTTTTTGAATTGTGAATCTTTATCATGTCACATAGATCATAATTAAATTATTTTAGTAATATAATAAATTATTTATAAAAAATAAAAATTTATTATTATATATAAGTGATTGTTATGTGAAATATAATACATCGTCCACGGAGATGGTAGTCCATACATACGCATGAATACTCTTTCCATTTTCATATTGTATTGATGGAAATAACATAATTAGAATTAATGTATATATATTTACAATTAAATTAGAATAGTTATTTAATATATATCATATAATTTCACTAAACCCATCCTTAATACAGTTTATGTAAAGTGTGATCAAATCAAATCGCTTTGAGGAGGTGGTAGTGCACACTTCCAAAAATGATGTTATCATGTTTTCAAAAGATAGAATTCATGAAGGTACAATTTATAAAAAATAATAGAATCCTAAATTCAACACAAATATCATATATTCCATAAAAAAATTTACATCATAATTCAAAACAATGAGTGTATATAAAAAATGAACAACATCGTTTCTTGAGGAGGTAGTTCACCGTACACATGATCGGTAAGTTCATAACCCATTATATTAGAGTGTGTGAAAATGTAGTTAAAACCCATAAAATAAAAAAATATCAGTTTTTTAATGATACTAAGGTTATTATATAATCATTTAATAAAATTATATTAGCGGTTGGAGAGTGAAAATAATACAAAGGATCTTAAAGAAGGATGTTACCTTTTATTTGGGTAACTCTTCTTGGTTTTCACAAAAGGGATTAGTTTGACAGAATAATACAACAAAAGAAGATTATATAAATAATGGGTAGACGTTGGGATATTATTTTAGTAGATTTAGGGTGAGAAAAAATCTTGATAGGTGCTAATTAGTTTGAGGGGCGAGTTCCTTTTATAGTGGACGAGGTGTCAGATTCTATTAATTTTTTTGAAAGGGAACACCCCATATGTTTGTCCCATAAAACGTTGCTATATAGTAGAATAGAACCTATAAAATGCAGTATATAGTCTTAATATAAACTGAAAATTATATTTCTATATGATTATAGGTCATTTTGGGCATTATGACAAGGGATTAGTCTTCTGTTAGGAAAAGTTTTCTCTTACTCGCTATAATTAATTTTAAACACCTTCACAAATGTTTTTTCTAATAAACTAAAATAAACATATTATAAATTATAAATAATGACTCATTGGTACATTTAATTCATTGTGAAAAATTATAATCAAATAATTTGTAGGAATTAATTTTTAATTAATCTCATAAATGTTTCATGATAGTGGGGTTTTAAGTGAAATGGTCCAAAAGATAGATATGTTATTATATCCAAATTCAATGTAAAATTGGTTAAAATGACATAAATTTTAGTAATTGATTTAAAATTTATATAAATGTTGATTAAAACAAATCTAACATATAATATATATATATATAATTAAATTAAATTAAAAAGATGTTTCAAATTAAAATTCAACATTATCACAATATATCATAAATGAAACATCTTGGTAAGATACCAAATATTCACCCAATGAAATATTTTATATTATTATCTAACAAATGAAGATTATTTTATCAATGTTTTTATAATGATTCCAAAAAAATGTTTAAAATTTGTTCTCCATTAAATTGAAGTAATATTACCTTTTTAAAAAATAGAACATTTTAATAATAAAATTAGATTTCTTCTTATATTATATCAATTAAACCTTTTGGACGGCTATCACAAAAATTTATTGGATGAATAACATAATTTTTTTTTGAAAATAGTAATAAAATATGGTTTTAAAATTTATTGAATTAAAATTGTGTTTCTATAGAGAATAATAATTATCACTGAAAAGTAATATCATAACTTATAAAATAGTTTGTATTCTCAAATATACTAATTGATAACAAAATGATTCCTTTTATATATCATTATTAATAATATTTTCCAAAATACATTAATATTTTTTACAACATCCATTAAAAATTCAATGTTATTGCTATAATAATATTTAAAATATAATATTAATAGTATCTTCTAGTTTAGTAAATATCGACCATCCGTGTAATAAAAGTTATCAAAGGGACTCAAAGTAATTTGTAATGCAAGAAAAAAATTGTTTTTTGTATGCTGAATGCTAATATATATGTAAATATAAAACATGTTTTATTTTTTATGTCTTATAACTGAAGCCACATTTAGTGCATTCAAATAAAATATTCTATATTCAGTATTGTGTGTAATGTAATTTTTAAAAATATTATATTAAATCTAAAAAAATTATTCCAAAGTTATTAGTGTGTAACACCTACTCTATAGTTCATACCAAGGGATTCAATATGAGAGACACACCCTCACATTCTTCTAACTAGAATAGGGGTGATTTACATGGCCTATACTACAATGCCTTATAAGGTTCCATATGTATTATCACCAGGAAGCAATTATTGTTGGAGAACACAACATGGGGTATATTCATATCTAAAGATCCAAATAAATACAAGATACATGATCATAGTATGACCTCATGAACATGTATAGTGCACGCTGATTTCCCATCAACCTAAGGCTAGAATGATGTGCTTAGAAGAAAGTGTGCAGCCAAGGTCCGTTGCAAACTATACATGAAATTAGATATAAACTGGAAAACATTATATGATGCAATGGTTTAATGAACCTTGTGAGGTCTCATTATCTTAGGTATATAATGTTTCATAAGTTAATCCACTGTGATGGTCTCCGAGATCGGTTGGAAATGAGATACATTCACGAACCTTTCCACAATAACACAAACATCATCACTACCTTGTAGTTACCTTAGAAACCAAGTCAGGAAATCCATCACGAAATCATTCCATTTACACTCATAAATGCGTAACTATTGTAAATTACACTATATTCCATGATTTTTCACAATCTTGTACTAATAGGTGAAACACCCTTTGAAAAAACTAGCTACCACATGTTTCTTACTAGGCCACCAATACTGATGGTTCAGGTAACGATACATCAGGGTGATATCGTGGTTAAATGACCAAAATGAAGCAGGAAATACCATCATCATATCCTCACATATGTTTACTATAAAACATACATAACCTTGAACTGTTAGGTTTTCATCCTTTTCACAAGTATAATTAGGATATGATTTCACAACTGCCACACTCTCTAATAGGACTAGGACCTCATAATCTAATAGCATCCCCTTTCACACTCTATCTATAAGGGTATAATTCACATATAAAGAAGAAAAAATTCTTTCGACAATTATCATTCCCATGCATGTGCATATCTAAAAATAAACTGATAGGAAACCACTAACTACATGCCTCTTGAACTGACTTTATTTGATTCCTCATGATCTGTACATCAGAAAGTCTATTTCATTTTTCAAGCATGTAGGAAAGCATGATTTAAAAAGAATATAAGCTCCAAGCCAACTCTTGATGCCTCATAATTAGTTCACACTGTGAAAATATATACATGAGGCTATTGTGTTCCTTGTAAAACACGAAAATTTATCACCTAGTATGTAATGCCTCAAACAACCCAAGGCATATTAAACAATGACTAACTCAAAATAATGTGGTGGGTAATTCCTCCAATGTGTCATCCACATCCAAGACATGTAATGTAACAAAAAAAATATTTATCAAATAAAATTACTTTCTTATAGTTATTTAATATATTATAAATCACATAAAATCACTTAAAGAATACAATAAAATCTTTTTAAATGAATTTTGAATGAAATAAGATATATTTATAGAAATTAAAGAACCTGTACTGATGGTAGAGTAAAATGTCCTTCAGAATAATAAACATCCAAATAGAATTGTAACATCATCTATGGATGAATAAATAAATATTAAGAATATTATAAATGAAAATATGATATAATTATTTCATAGTATAAGTAAATAAATATTTTAAAAAACATTTATTAATAGATCATATTTTAATGGAATATAAATGATTATTTAGAATTGTATAATAAATATTATTATTTATATTAAAATTTATTTTAAAAATATATAATTATAAATTGAAATTTTTTTCTTAGGATTATAATTTATGTTTATGATACCATGCTTAATTTTTGAAAGGCGAATAAAATTATTTATAATTTTAAAATTTGTATTTCCAAAAAAATGGTTATTTTAATTAAAAATTGGATCTCAAAAATTTATTAAATTAATTTCAAAAATAGGTTTTGTATTTAATTCAACAAAACCAAAAATTGTTAGGATGATTTTTTTTTTATTTTTCTAAAATAGATGCTTTTTTGGTGAAGAGTAAAATACAATAATTGGCTATAAAAGCTAAATACCTAAATTATTGATTCCTTGATAGTGTAAGGTTGATGTAAGACCAGAAGGAAGAAACCCATTCATTATTTTAATATTTTTAGTTATATTGCTCAAACTATTTATAAGCTTGTTCCAAAATAATAAACTAATGAATAAAATAATGAGACAACACTTGTATCCTCCCCTATAAACTCCAACCTAACCACCTCTTTTCCAAACAGCTTTTAAATTTTTATCCTTGACAAAATTATGAACAATAAAAATAAAATTTCCATCCCAAAAACTAGGATCCCATGGTCACATAAAAATTCCAAAACCATTAACATAAAAAGGTTCTCTATGAGGACAAATTCATGTGATAAAATCCACGTTCTTTTCCTTTTAATTTGGTTTATTTTAATTTTATTTTATTTTTCAATAATAACTTCCTATATAATTTTTTAAAATCTATTATATATTATATAATGGAATTATATCATGATAATTTAATATCCAACTTCTAAATCCTCTCTCTCTCTCTCTCTCCCTCTGTCTCTCTCTCTCTCTATTATTCTAAAAATGAAATCATCGCACGTGATGTGTCAATTTACAGACATCATGGACGATGTGTTTTAATTTTAATTTAGTGACATCAAGTATGTTCATAAAACCTATATAATGGTTTTAAAATAATGTAAAATTCATTTAATAACCCTTTTTATCTTCATTAACTAGCTTATATACATAATAATATATAATGGAACTAAAATTGATTTTGATGTTTAAAAAACTACAAAAACAAATCTAACTGATTATCAATAAAATTTTATGTAATGATATGTCCCCATAAAATTTATTTAAATGATATATATAACCACTAAAAATTACTTATAATCATTAATATGATATAATCTATGTTCTATTGAATTATACCCAGTCACCATAAATAGCCATATTCATGTTAATGTGAACTAATCCTAGAAACCTAGAAAATGTACATTGTCGAATGATGAAATTGAACTCCATAACTCTTCAAAAATACAATAAATGAACATAAAAATACAATAATGAATAAAATTAGTGTATCAAATGTTCTTTATTTTTTTTATTAAGGAATTTATTGTGATTATGTATTATATTTTAGTGAAGAAATAATTCTTACATAAGGTAAGAGATTCTCTAACCCAACTCTCTTTCTTTGAGATATATATATTTCACTTCATTTTTAGTATGAATATTCCTTGATTTTTCTATAAATATCATTAATTTTTTCCATCCCTTTTATTTTATGTGATATACATGTTTCAAATATGGTTTTATGACAAATGAAAATATTTTTTAAAAAATAACTATTTATCTAAAAAACAAATATATTACCTTTGAAGAGATTGTTTCTTATTCAATCAAAACTGATAACAAGAATATTATTTAATTTTTGGGGAGATAAATTTTATATTAATGTATTATTTATGAAATTTAACTAATTCCATTTCATTTGTTACTTTATCTCCCTGATTTATATATGATCTATGTGGCATGCTTGATAATGTAAATGTTCTAATGTGATGTATGTGCCCAAAATTATATAGTGATATAACAAATTAGGTAATGTGATGAACTTCATGAGATAATATGAAATATTCATGAACATGATTATAGATTTTTTCACAAAAATGTGGGGTTTTCACCACTATAACCCGATGTTTCATTTTTATTCTTCGACACATTCCATACCTTTATATAATGTTTCTTATGAGGATTATGATTATGAACCTTTGATTATATCATGGTGATGTTAATTGTGATCACACATGTTTCATGTCACTTATTCATCTTCTTACTATGTTATTATCTTTCCCCTTATTTTTTTGTATATCCTCTGGTGAAAACTTATTCTAAGAAGAACAGGATGTCTGAAAAGAATCCAAAGAATAAGGAATTATATAAATGTTTATGTTTTATTATGTAAATGTATTGTGTCGTCATAATTTTCCCAAGACACTTTGAAATTGGATCCTAGTTGTGTAACACATTTATGTTTTTATATTTAAAATTATTTAATATCTATGTAATAAAATTAAGGGTCTCTATAGTTGGTATCAAAATATTTTTTAGTTAATTTTGGAATTAGGATTATAAAACCATATAGGAATCCCTTATTAAGTAACTATGTATATGTAGGCACCCAAAAATCATTGTTTTAGAAAATTCTAAACATTGGTATCCAAAAAAGACATGCATGTAGTATAAATTTTACAATTCAAAAAATTATTTATTCATTACTGTTGAATTATGCTTGGCTCTTTCCATTTCTATTTTTGAAAATAGTGGGATCAGGAGAAACCAAGCCAAAAACCCATGTGAGGGACAATTTAGTAAATACCCGAACGACATCCCAAATGTATTGGGAGGTGGAGTTTAGAATTTCATTGTAAATATTACCCATCTCTCATAGGATATAAACAATAACAAGAATAAGGGGGAATATCCTCCTTATCATATGAGGTATAAAATGGATATCTTTTATTTTATATAGAGATGACCACCGACATACAGTAGGTCATTCGATCCACTCATCGATGAATAGTGGTTCAACTCAATTCATAAGTGCTTTTATATTATTCACTATTTTAATATGGAAAAGTCAAATAGGGATGTTTATCTTTTGAATATAGAGGATATCCAATGGTGGGAATTGATTAATTAAACCAAGACGAAGCATAAAATTGAAGAGATGGAGTGGGAAGACTTTAAGATAATTTTAATAAACAATTATTTCCACCAAAACATTTGAAAAAAATATTGTGAGAGAATTCATATAGTTTATGAAAAAGAAAGGAGAATATTTCATTCTATACAAATAATATTTCACAAGGATTTTAAGGAAGACTTTGGGTTTTTATATAAAAAAATATAGATAAAATATATACTATTTACTAGTTTAAAACCACAAATTAAAAAGGATATAGAAATTAGAGAAATTGGGAGTTATGAAGAAGTTATTTATTGTGATCTCAATGTGGAGATAGAGTTTCGTGAATGGTCTCATGTCTATGGTGATAAGAAACCAAATATGGTGTTTCAAGATAGAGGATATAATGAAAATCAAGGATATAAAACTCAACAATCAACATTATAAAAATTTGGTAAAAAGAATCATAGGAATTGTCACAATGAGAAGGGTAAATTTTGTAAGTGTGGGGGAGAAGGCCACTATGCACTTGAATGTTGAAGAGTCATGTGGAAGTAAGATAATGTGGTGGATGAAAGGGTATCACCACCCATAGTATATTTCTTTAACTATAGGTAATAAAAGAATTATGCTATCCAATGCACTAATCCCTGAGTCCCTGAGTGATATCATTGTTATAATATAACAAATACAATGCAGAAATTTATGTCTTATTCTATTATTAATGTCAATTTGGAGCCCTATAATGACGTGTTGGTGGGTAAAGTGGTCAATAATTCCTGCATAGAAAAAATACTATTTGATTCATGTTCTATGCATTCATTTATATTGTGAAAGTGTAGAAAAACTATTCATACACCACCTAAAAATTATGAAGGTTGGGTTATCTATGAGAACTGAGTATAGGAAAAATACTGATTCCAAGGAATATAGCTTCTCCCTACTTAATGTTTATTGACTAAACCTCCCAGAAAATTTGGATTTACTTCCATTTGCGGAGATTGATTATATTTTGGGAATTTATTGGCTATATTTATACAAATCCATCATCAGATAAAGATAAAGGGAGATCACCTTTCACACCCCAAAACATCCTCTAATTATTTACAAGTGTAAGGATGAGGATGAGTCTTATTCACATATATCTTCTCATGTGTGTATATTATTTATTTATGATATAGCATGTTTGGATCAAATTACTAAGACAATTGAGATAAGGATGATTAAAGAAATTCCAATTGTGAGGGAAAAAATATGGTTTTCCCCATAGAATTTCATGTTCCTACTCTTTATTGATATTTTGTGTTATCTATTGAAATTATTCCAAGATATTTTCCATCATCAATGACACCTTATTTAATGAAAATAATTGAGTTATATGAACTAAAGAAATACTTATAAGAGAATATAAATATGGGTTTCCTATAAACGAGTGTCCCACCATGTGGTTTACCAGACCATTTCATTAAGAAGAAGGATGTGTCAATGTATCATTCCACTGATTATTGTAAGATTAAAAATATAATGATAATGATAATCCACTTGAATAGAGAGATTAATTTTTTTACCAACTATGTTGTGGCCATTATTTCTCTAAGGTAGACCTTCAGTTGGGATTTCCACAATTAAAGGTGCGGAAGGAATATATTCCGAAAACTACCTTTAGAATTATGTGTTGATAATATGAGTTCAAAGTTACTCTTTCCAGACTCACTAATACTCCATAAATATTAATTGACATAATTAATAGAGTCTTTAAAGATTACCTCATCATGCTTCTGGATATATTTATCGATGATATTCAAATATAATCCAGGAGAGATGAGGAACATGTAGTCCATTTGAATACAATGTTAAAGGAAATGATAATGGAGAAACATTACACAATTTATAGTAAATGTGAGTTATGGAAGGAGGAAATATCATTCGTGGGTCATCTTATCACCAGAAATTGAATATATATGAACCCCTCTAAGAAAAATGTAATTGAAGTGTGGATATGGATAACAACTATAATTGAGGTCCATAGTTTCCATGGCCTATCTAGGTATTACTGGAAATTTTTTAATAACTTATCGTGATTTTAAAACCAACTAAACTATATTACTCAGAAGAGATATATGTCTGTCTTGACATGAGAATATAAATACTGCTTCATTTAGTTAAAAAGAGGCATATCATTATGCTATTAATCACACTTTCGACAAGCAGGGAACTTTTTTTGTTTAAAATGATGATTCAGAGAATGAATTAGTTTTTTTTTCTAATTAAAAATGATAATGTGATTGTTTATTCCTCAATAATGATGTTAATAAATTAGAAAAACTATCCTACACATGATCTGGTGTTTCCAGCTGTGATCGTTATGCTGAAAATCTAGTGGCATTATCAATATTGTAAGAAGTGTGAAATATATACTGATCATAAGTGACTCAAATATATATTAACCCAGAAATACCTTAACATGCCCGAACAATGACAGTTGGATCTCATCAAGGATTATCACTGCTCAATACACTACTATCATGGAAAATAAAATGAGGTTGTGGCTGCTCTATGTAGAATGGATAATAAAAAATTATCAATTAAGAGAATATAATATGATAATATATTTTAATATTTTAAAATTATATAAATGGAAAGAATTAATGAAAGAATATAATGAATCCATTATCAAATTATTTTTCAACTAAACCTTGTGGGGAATATAAAAGATACTAAAAGAAAAGATGTGGGAATTCAGAAGAAGGTAAAAGCTATGAGAAAAAAGAAATCCTCAAATATTAAAATTGAAAATAATGGAGTTTTATAATTTAGATCTCAATTATGTGTTTTATCCGTTCTTGAGATAAATAAATAGCTTCTAAAGGACGTACATTTATCAACCATCTCTATCCACCTATGGAGTACAAATACATGTCTATATATTTGAGGGAAATATTGGTGGGACAATATGAATAAGGTGATTACATGATATACATAAAAGTTCCTTGATTTCCATCCAATAAAGGATGAAAAAGAAAAATTATAAGGGGTTTAAAACAACTATTACCCACACCAACATGGAAATGGGAAAAATGACCACATATTTTGTCACTAAAATTCAGTAGATATCTAGAAGAAAAAATGATATATGGGTTATTTTAGATCATCTTATAAAGACAACCCACTTTATCACAATTCGAGAGGACTATACACTAGATCAAATTTCATAGATATAAATTAGAGAAGTAGTAAGGCTGCATAGAGTACCACAATCGATTGTACCTAATCGTGATCTAATATTCCACTTGATGTTCATGAAAAGTCTTCAACATTCCTTAAACACTGAGTTAAAAATTGGGGTAGATTATTATCCACAATCTGACGTCTGATATGAAAAAACTATTCAAACACTTGAAGAAATTTTGGTAGCATGTTCTATGGAATTCAAAAGTGGATGGGACTAACATCTTCATGTAGTCATGTTATCTTACAACAATATTTTCCACTCATGAATCCATATAGATCCCTTTGAATCTATTTATAGGGAAAAGATGCAGAACACTAGTGTTATAGGATGATGTTGGAGAACAAAAGATTGTAGGATTTTAAATGATTAATGAATGGTGGAAATAGTGAAAACCATTCAACAACACATCAAGGACGCCCAATGTAGATATAATATCTATGAATACAATTTTCATCAAGACGTAGTGTTTATGCTTGGAGACAAGGTATTTTTCTACATAACACTATGGATAAGGATCATGAGATTTTGGATGAATGGAAAGTTTATTCCCAACTACAAAAACCCATTTTAGGTACTTGATTAGGTAAAAGAGGTGGCCTATAGACTAGAAATTTTACCATCCATGTCTCAAGTACATTAAATATTCCATGTATCCATCTTAAAAAAGTTTATACCAGATCCCCCACATAAACTAAATCTAGAGGTGTTACAATTGGAATAGGATCTCACTTATAATGAGCATTCGGTGAGGATCTTGGATCTTAGAGATATGTTTATATTCAATAAGAATAGTCACCTAGTCAAAGTACTATGGCATAAACATAAGAATAAAGTGGCATTATGGGATACATGGTAAGTGATGAAGGAGAAGTTCCCTGACATTTTTTTCACCTTAGTATGTAAAATAAAATTTACGGGGTGAAATTTAATAAGGGGGATGAATGTAATGACTCTAATTTTATTAATGGTTATTACATTCTTCAAATTATTACATATAGTATAAATCACAAAAACTAAATTAGACAACTTAATTATAACTTTTTAAATTTACAATGAAACAAATAAGAGGTATTTTTATAAATTTACGGACATTATCCCTATAGAATAGTTACATGACCATTGGAATTGTATTGTGATTATTATGAATAATAAATTGACAAATAGAATATTAACCTAATCTATTAAAGTATAAATAATATTTAGGATTCTTATAAATGAAAATGTGATATAATTATATCCTACAATATGTAAATAAATATTTTAAAAATATTGATACTATTTTTTTCAAAAAATAGATATTTTTTTATTTTATAATTAATATAATTACTTATAAGATATTTTTTTATAAAATAGATTCATAAATTGTTTTTTTATTTAGTCATTATAAGATTATTCTATGATACTTTTTTTAGATCGTCAAAGTGTTATAAACCCATTTACAAAATTTAAATCAGTAATTTCCAAGTAAATGATTATTTTAATTAAACCTTGAATTTCATAAATTTTAAAAAAATAAAAAAATATAGTTCCTTTATTAATTATACACATTGAAAAATATTTTGGGTGTTTGTTATTGGATTTTTCAAAAGTAATTGATTTTTTTAATATTAAAATGTTATAATTTATGATAAAAGATAGATACATGAATTATTGAGTCATAGTTGATGTAAGGATGATTTAACCCAACAATATCACACTATAATTAATTAATTAAATATATTATGTGATAAGACCCAAATTATACAATGTATTGAGCAAAAAAAATTAACCAATAAATAAAATGATGAGAAAATACACCTCACATTCTATATATACCTCCAGTCACCACCTATTCTCGTAACACATTCCATGCTTTGAATATTTTCCATATTATTCCCAATACATTTAAAAATCCACTTACCCACATCTAGTATCCCCTATTCATATCAAAAGACCAAAACCTTTTTGTTAAGGTTGTTCTACGTTATGAGAAATTCTAGACGTAAAATACTATTTCTGTTTATCTTAATAACTTTTAATTTCATTTTATTTTATTATTCTCTTATCAAATCCTCTATCTAAATATTCATGATAAATAAAGAATCAATTATAAACTACAATTACATCATGTTAATCAAATATCCATAAAAAACCTCTTTCCCTCTTATACAATCATATTGTAAAAATGAAACCATCACCTATAGTGTGTTAATTTACAAACATCATGGATGATGCATTTTAATTTTCCATTAACACCATCAAATATGTTCATAATGTAAAATAATATTTTAAAAATATTATAAAATATTTGTAATAATGTTTTTTATTTTCTATAACTAACATATATTTATATCAATAAATAATGGAACAAAAGAAGTTTGTGATGTCTGAAAAAACACGAAAAAATATTAATGATTTGCACTAGACTTTTATTTAATTATTGATCCTCATTCAATTTAACCAAATAATAAATATAACCATTTAAAACTATTTATTTTAATTAGTATTATATATATTAATTTTTTTAGAATTATACCCATTGTATATAAAATTTCATAATTATATTCAGGCAAACTGATCATGAAAGTCAAGAAAATAAAGACTCCTGAGAGGATGAAATTGAACCCTATAAATCATCAAAAATTCAGTAAAATAATTTAATAAAACTATAACGATTTAAATTAATGAATAAAAGGGTTTGGATTCGATATTTTATGAATTTAATTTAATTATCATGGTTATTAAATTGATTAAAACATTCATACATAATGTAAGGGGATTCTCTAACCCAACGCTCTTTCTTTGGGTTATCTCCCTTTCAATACAATTTCAGAATGGATGTTATTTTATTTTCATATAAATATAATTTCTTTTTGTAATTGACTTTTCATTTATATTATATAAATATTTCTAATATAGTTTTACTTCAAATACAAATATTCATTCAAAAGAACGTGTCTTTCAAAGAAAACACATATTTTAAATCTCATGCAATTTTTTCTTCATCAATTAAGATTTATAACAATAATATTATTTCATTATTTTCGGAGAAACAATGTTTAATAATCTATTATTTATTAAATAAAACACAGTCCTCTTCATCTATTACATTATGTCCATGATTTATATATGTTCTATGGGGCATGTTTTATAATGTAATTGTTATGTTGTGACGGTTGTACTAGGAATGATATAGCGCATGTAAGTGTCATGATGTTATTGGGGTACTATGAATTATATAGTTATCTAATTAATTTTGTAATATAATTAATCTTATGAGATAAAGTAAATGATTTATGGACATGAATCAATGATATTTCAAAACTATTTGTGGTACTTGACCACTAAGACATGAAGTTTCATATTTAAGCATTGCCACATTCCATGATTTAAAGTAATGATTTTTATTATTATTGTGATCCTTTGTTTATATTATTATTATTATTATTATTATTATTATGACCACCCATGTTTCAATTATCTTATTCATCATATTTATAGTATTTTAGATCAGCTCTTATTTTGACGTATATCCTTAGGGGAATACATGTATAAAGGGGAACACAATTTATAATAAGATGCTAGAGAAGAAGGAATAAAAATAATGGTTTATGTTTTTTTACGTAAAATATATGTATGGGATTAATTTTACAACGATAGTAAACATTTATGTCCGGGTTTTGTTACACTTTCATGTTATTTATTTTTAAAATGATGTAATATCTATGTAAGAAAAAACAGGGTCTCTATGTATTCACCACAAATCACACCTCCTTTAATAGAATAGCTCATACCCCAATACCCGATTCATCATTATAGATAGTGTAGTTGCCACCCTAATCTAGAAGAACTATGTATAACACTATAGTCTTTATTCCTTTCAACTCATTAAATGTTGTCTCTCAGATATCATTCCACACCAAAATCACACCCTTTAGAGTCAAGCCCTTATGAAATGTCTCTACGCATGTGAAATCATATAATAGATTCTTGTAATATAAATATAGAATCATGAAATACATAATTTCAATGAAATTATTAGGAGGATCCCAGCATACTACAATTGTTACCTTCTCTAGGTCAACGTATACTCCTATCTCTGAGATAATATGGGATAAGAAGTGAATTATATCCATCTAAGAGTATAAAATTGGGAGCATAGAATATAAAAACTATTTCTTAGTGTATCCAAATAGGTCCCAAGATTATTTCATGGTCATGTAAATTTTGAGAATACACAATGATATCATCCATGAATACCACCAAAAATGAATCATGATACGTTGTTTTTAATCAATTAATATCTTTTCATCGGTGTTGTCTTCGAGGATATCACTGGAATGGTGGAGATATTGATATGGATATCATCATCATTGGGTGTGGATGAAGGTAACAAATATCATATCCTGAGGAGTCGGTACTAGGCTCAATGCATGTATCATTCCATTTTTTAAATTTCAATCATCATCATATTGATATCTTGGGTCTGATGATGATGGATTTTTCATTTGAATCATTTTGGTGGTTTTTAGGTTGTATAATATGATTTGGTGTGTGTTAGAAGGGTTCATTATTAATGTATAAATGTTTTTCCTAAAATCCCCAAAATATAGATTTGGTGAATGCCACTTATGAAATCTTGTACGAGGTATTTATATAGAAAGAACACACACTGAATGATAACCAATATTCAAATAAATTTTGAAGATAACCCAGGCTCCTCAGAAATTATTGAAATGGTCATCTATCTAAAATATGTGATATCAGTTCCTAACTGTCAAATGGTTCTATTTTTATTAATCCACACATAGACTATCGATACATCAAAACCATTCCCAAAATGGACTGGTGAACCCCATGAAATAAGTAATAGGTTATATGTACCCCTTCCCCACCAAATCCAATACATTTTACTTGATCTCCTGTAACTCTATTGTATCCATCATATAAGTTGTAATGGATATCATTATTTCTTTTATAACTAGAATTATTGAGAATAAAAAAACTTTATTAGGTGTTAAATTTTAAAATTCTTCCAAGAATACATCCTTAACATGATTAACCACTAGCATGAAATCTACATGATTTAATCCTTGATCATCTAGATATGAATTAGAATATGTGTTCATTCATCCCACCCAACCCATGATTCTTGAGTTCGGATCATCATGCCTAGAAATCCCATTCAACCTTATGAATAAACACTCCACCCTCTTGTAATGTGAACAACACTATCCCGTGATAGCAGTCAACATCTTCTTGAAAAGAACCCATCCATTCCATCCTAATTATAACATCAAAACCTTTTCTCTCTAGGGAAAAAATATCCCATAAAAATTTACACCCACCAATATAAATGGGATACACAATGAACTATCATATATCCTCCAATTTTATCCCCAATATGGGGTTATGTTTCATGAACCTATTATAAAACTGAATAACAATCCGTAGGATACCAACCATTGGTAAAGATATGAAAATATGTGAATAAAATATATAAAAAATATAAAATACTAGAATATAGGATATTAATATTTTACCTATCACTATAGATAGCTCGAGGAATTATACTTATGGGTAGGATGTACAAAATATATCTGGTAGAAACTACGGCCCTCATAAACAACCTCACTTCCCAATACAATCCCACTCTGTTGTCCCAATAAAACTAGTGCATGGAGGCCTTGGACATGATCACCACCTCATATTTGATGACTAATACTTCTCCACCTCGAATACAGACACTGAGTTGGGAATTTCAATCCCATACCTAGAGTCGGAGTCAATACCATTCCAATAAATCATAGGGGAAAAATTCATAAAAATGATATATGTTTCCCATCGTAAAGAAAGGAAATAACATGAATGGGTCACTATCACATTGAATCCTCATATTTACCCATATTTCACACAGATCAATTAAAATGGTACTACTGTCACTAACAAACTATCTTGGACTTTCCTCAAGACGTAACTTGAAATGGAGCTTCCTTTCACTGGAAGTTGAACCATTGGGTTGTGAGGATAAAATTCTATTCCCTTCACTCCTAAATTTCATTAGGATTCGATCTCTAGTATGTTCTTAACTCACTATGTGTGTAATATTATTCAACATGATCACATGGACCTATGAATTAATTCCATGACTGGGACCTTCCTCAATGTATCTCTCCCTCTATGCCACATTAGTAACATAAATCAGCATAAAATGATGAAACTATGTTAAGAGTTACTCATTTTACATAGGTGTTATCACAATAAGCTCTATATGAATAAAATAACTCTAACTCTAATGGTCTCAAGAGAAAATATAGTCATAAAACTAGGATTGGAAATCCCTTGGAACCATATCTCTCAATTCTTCAGCCAACATAAAAACATCCCACCAATGTTTTGTTTCTTCCGGAAGTGTTTAAGACATGATATTTACTCTCATCTAATTATGTTTCTCCAAATTCTCAAAGATATAAAAATAGTCAGAATCCATATCTCAGATTCCCAAGGACCAGCATCCCCTGAAAATGTGGGAGGATGATACTGGTAGAACACTTCTGTCTGGTCATCCATAAACCAAATATTCTATGGTGCTCCCGGAAAAGTAATTAAATTTTATAGAAAAATCTCATGGAATTGCGTACTAGCACCCAAATCTGGTATAACTACTTATTATGCATCCAAAATTATAGGAAGAATATTGGTATCCCATTGACCACCACCTCTACAGTATGGTCGTCACCGACCTCCTAGTGCATGATTAGAGGACATCATGGTGGAATGTATCAACTATGTTGAAAACACACCTAAAAAGATATCAATAATGAGAAGATCTACATTAAAAATATAGGAAGGGTCAAGGCCTTTCAAAAAATAAGAATCATACCTCTATATTCTCATGAATATTTAATTGTAAAAAAGTATCAATTTTAAAAATCTATAGAGATACAACATATTTTTCACACTAATGTTGAGTCTCAGTCATGTTCATTGTTTCTAATAATCAATTTCATTTTAAATCCACATTTGTATAATAATTTGATTTGAATAAATGAACCCTGTCATTCACCACATATGATATGTAAGTTTCCATAAACCTCATGAACTGAAACATGAAGGTGAATTAAACATAATCCATACTGTAACACCTCGAGCTTCCCTGATACGCTTCTCTTTCAATAATACAATAGCTTGATTTGTACGCAAGTTCGAGATTCTAACACACCACGACCAAAAAAATAGCCATTATGAATAGTAATACCCACATTTTGAAATTATATATATTTTATATTTCAAAATGGACTTTATTTTTGGATTCAGAATATCGAAATTAGCCTATGTTGAATTTTTGGTATTTTTCTGAGAACTTCCAGTTTTTTATAAATAACGAAAAATACATAAAAACAAATTTTTTAATAAAAATAATTTATACTGATAAATTATACTATTGAGTGGTTTTAAAGTGTAATTAGAATATAGTTTTAACATTTTATCCAATGGTGGATATTAGAATTAATTTAACATTGAAATTGGACATAAACAATTGTCAATATTTTGATATATATTGTTTCTTAAAAACACGCTATTTGTTGTGACAGAGGGAATTAATTATAAAATTAATTAATTAAACTTATATTTTTGGAATTTTTTAAAATAGACATCATTTTTTAGTTCGGAATATCAATTATATCTTAGGGTGAAATTTTGGCATTGTTCTGAAAAACGTCAATTTTTTTATGAATAGTGAAACCACTAAGTGGTAGTTAAAAAACTGATTGTTCATTTAAATGAAACATTACCACTTCTGTTATTTGATTTTCAAAAATCCGATATACATGGTTGTCATTAGGAAGTAAAATTTGGTTCAATGCGATTAAAATAATTTTTGGTGAATAGTAACTTCTAAATTTAATTATTTTTGATTAAAGGTAATCAGTGAAATTTAAGGTAAAGATTATGTTATAATAATATGAAATGACCCTGACACATGTATTTCCCCTATTGGATGAGTCATTTCCGACCATGAAAATCCATGGGTCAACTTGGGGACCTCATGGAGCCACTTTGGTTGGAAAATGACATTAAAAACTTTTTATTTAATGTTAAAATAAAAATGTCACAAACATGAGTTGTTTTACAAAAAAAATTTAAATTGGGATATATATGACATCATTTTGACTATAAAAATTCATTAGAAAGCTAAAAATATTTCCTACATGATGATATTTATTTATAATTTTTAGACATTATATAAATTAAATTATTTATGACACCATGATGATGCAGCGATTACCTCATTATTTAACAATTTAAATAAAATGAAACGACAATATAAAATCTAAGACCTAAACATGTAAAAAACCTATTTTATTGGTGGATTTCGAACTCTTATCACCTTATCCTAGAAATATATAATTTTTGGACCTTTTAAATCCGAAATACATTTTATGATAAAGTAACCTTTTATAACTTTCCAAGAGTTACCCTCTTATCCTCTTATAAAAGGCCCCACCTCTACAACCTTACCCACACCTCTCAAGAATTTGGCTCAGAAAAAACCTGCCCATTTTCTCTCTCCACATCCCACTCTTACTCCTAGAAGCCTCACTTTGGGAAGAAGTCTTCCCAAGGAAGCCTTTGAGCTCAAATTAAAAAGAGTTACCCGTTTTAAAGGAAATGGTTTCTCTTGTGTTCTTATGTTTTATTTTCCTTCTCCAATCCCCTAAACTCTTTTTATTCATTTATTTAGTAACAAAAAAAGTATAATAAATATTCTAGGATGTTGTTATAAGAATGATTCGAGTTACACTTACACACACCTGCATCTAATGGTTAAAGAACATACTATTTCTGTGGATGGTGAATTTCTGCCTCACGAAACGATGATTGTTCAACACTCATATAACACTTTAAAAGGTGGTCATTAAGATTTCACTATATTTATATATGATATATAATATGATTATGTTTTACTTAAACTTTTGTATTTTTCATTTATGGCATACCTTTATGGTTTTCATTATGGGTAAACACGATATTTTCATTTTAGGAAGTGCTGACTAACGCCCCCTCAAAGTGATTTGAATCATTAATTCCATATGTGGGAAGAATAAAGGATATATTAAATGGTATTATACATTATATTATAATGGAATAATAGTATACCTTTATATAATTATCATTTAAATCCATTAAATATGAAAAAGAAATGAAATTAGTGTCCATGTGTACGTACGAACTTACCATCTCCATGAACGGTGCATTTCATTTCTTATCTCTAAATGTTATGTAATATTATATATTCATGTATATACTGGATATATAAGATATATATGATATCTACATCATTAATATAATTCTATAGATAATGGATATTCTACCACATAAACAACTTGTAATTATAAGAAGTTTATTGTTGACTAAAGTACCAAATATCGACAAAACGACTGTTATTAATGTAAATGATACATAATTTTCATAACACTGTAATAAGTGATATAAAAGGGATAATGAACATGAAAAGGGTTCTTAAGAAAGTATACATTAACTCTAGATTATTATTCAGGAGGTTAAAGAACGTTTGAGTCAAGACGGACACGAGGTAAGGGAACTTCTTAACCCAATTTCTATTCATTGTGTTAATCTCCAACTTTTAAATTATGTCATGATATTATTATGTCCTATATTGTATTTTTTATTTCATTATTAGTAATTATAGTGAATACACATAATAGATTTATTTTATTTTTAAAAAATTATCTTTGTAAGGGAATTCCTCTCAATCTTCTTTCATTGAGGTATATTTTGTTTTATACACAAATTTCTTTTATATGGTGTATAAACCCCTTTGAAGTTTATGTTTATTCAAAATGTTTTCTTTTATAATTTGGTGATTTTTAAATGATTTCATGAATGTGCTATTTATCTCAAATATATGAAAATCCAGTGCAAATGTATACGTATTTTACCCAAGATTAAAAATGTTTTCAGAAAACCCGACTCTCGAGTGCGGTAGACAGGAAGGGATTGGGAGTGTACCCATCATGGCCTGTAATATGTTGAGAAGTCTCAGAATTAGTTATTTTGTTTTCAGAAGCTTGCATAATGTTTTTAGAAAAACACTGCAGTATATTTGAGCAATTTTAAACGTAATTATCTTCTAAAAAATTTCATCAGTAGGTCTCATGAGACAAACTAGTGTCTTGGCATGAGGCCTTGACGAAATCTTATTTGTTGTCTTGGCACGAGGCCTTGCCTATGTTGTTATGATAGTCTGGAATTATGCATTACGTCATTATGAAAGTGGTTATTGATATTTCATGTGATTATTCGACTAGTAGAATATCCATGTGAATAAGTAAATTGCATTATTTCATTTTATTTTTTCCATATTATGTTGAAGTTCAGGTATAAAAGGCTTTTGTTTTAGTTATACGTTGCCTTAAATGTTAATTTTTATTTATGAAAGCTTCCTCTATATTGTCATCCTTACTGAGCATCTGAGATCGCCCCTTTCAATGATTTAATTTTTCCTAGATGTGAAGAAGTATTTTAGGAATGACCTACAGGGATAGTCTGAAGGGTATGTGAGTGTGGAAAATGGAGACTATGTTATTGTATATTTTCACTTTATGATGTAATGTAACATTTTTGAATATATCAAGTGTTTCCAAGGCTACTAAACTAATCAGTCATTCGAGACTTGATCTTTTGTGATCATGCCAATGTTACGCAATAATGCACCGACTCTGGGTAACTGGGGTCGGGGTGTTACAGTTGGTATCAGAGGCAGTTTAGTACTAACCAGGGAATCAAGATTTAGAAAAACTCTGATTAGAGCACATGGCCCAAATATAGACTTTGAGGATTAGTATAGAATAACTTCCTAGAATTTTAGTATTATAGGGATTTTGTGAGTTTTCTGAGAAATACATCCCTGTCTGGATACGAGCAGGTAGAGGTGGCTCTGGCACAGATGTACCTAGGGTTAAAACCTGAATACACCGCTTTGAGCTAGACTGGAACGAGAACTAGTGCACGACAACGGGCCTTGCTGAACTCTTGGTTACGACACTCCCAGGGGATATGCTTAGGATAATTATCATTTTCTTTACAAACCATTATGAAGGGCTTATGATTATATGCATTCTCAAAGAAAACATTTTTATGATTATGGATTATATCCATAAATAGTTCAATTTATGTTAAGTGTTTTACAAGTATGGAATCATGTATTTTAATTCATAAACTAATCTAGTTTAATCCATTGTTTAGAAATGGCACCTAGTGGTAGGAATGGAAACCGTATCAATGCATGCACTCTGTGTAGGGATTTCCCACCTGCTCAAGATAATTATTGTGGAGCTGGAGATACAACCGGTGCTGATCAACTTATTACCATACTGGGACAACTCACTCAGGTTATGAATAATAACCTTACTTTTATGGAGCACCCTGATCTGCAACGTGGAGGATCAATGTTAGACTTCTTCATGAGGCAAAAACTGCCAACATTTAATGGGGGTACAAATCCATTAGTAGCTGAGCAATAGATAAACTCCTTAGAGAAAATATTCCACGCCTTGGGGAGTAGAGAAAGGGAGAAGGTTGTCATGGCAGTCTACCGCCTCACTGGAGATGCTGATTAATGGTGGTCACTGATTCAAAACACAAAGGAAGATGAAGAAGTATCATGTATGGAATGGAGGGAGATTAAGGAAATTTTCTTAGAAAAATAATTTCCACATGACCATCGAGCAGATATGGAAGGGAAATTTCTGAGTCTGAGGCAGAAGGAGGATGAGAATGTCGCAAAGTATGAGGCTAACTTTACAAAGTTAGAGAGAAATGTTGTAGATTATATACGTAACCCAAGAAGTATGTTTGACCTTTTCTTTGATGGGTTAAAACCACTTCTCCGTCGAGCTTTAGTATCACAATATTTCTCAACATACGAAGATATATTCTCGTGTGCTATCATGAAAGAAAAGAAATTATCTAAGTCTTATGACAACAAAGTAAAGCAAGAGAAGAAGAGAACAGTGGAACAAGAGGTAGATAAACGGAAAATGGGAAAGAAGGATTTTCCATTATGCGATAATTGTGGGAAGAATCACCCCGGTACATGCCTAAAAGGAATGGGATTTTGTTATAAATGTGGAGAAATAGGTCACTAGGCTTGTGATTGCAAGGGAAAGAAAGAGGCTATCAATGTTTTATGCTACAATTGTAGGGAAATGGGGAATTATGCAAATGAATATCCTAATAGTCAGGGAAGCTTACCTCAGAAAAGGCCAAGGGATCAAGGACAATCATATGATGTTACTACAGTTGAAGTGGAATAATTAAGGTATTGGTGCTTTTGGACTCATGGATTATATTCAGGTTATAAGAATATTGTGATATATATAAGGATTGTACTGTAGTACTTGTTTTTTCATTAAGGTTTGAATATGATGAAGGTAATCATATTTTTAGTATGTGACAATAAGAGAAAATTTACTTTGTTTGGGGAATATGATGTTACAATTGATTTTCGAATTTAGAGACCTTTTAGAGAAAGTCTGGACAGAGGTATTTTGGATATCTATAAAGGTTGGAATGGATAATGTTGAACCTTGGATAGTATTGTTTAAGGTTAAAACATTTATGAAGATTACTTTTGGAATATTATAATACAATATTTTTAGGAAAAGGACAACCTGCAGGTCTGGGGATAACCCGTCACATCAGACAAAGCTGTAGGAATTGAAACCACAACCATAGTGCGAAAGGCCTTTATTACCTACCACTATCCTACAAGAAGTCCGTAGTTGTTAAAAAATAGTTTTCCTAATATAAATGGTATGTGTTAATATTTGGTAACTTGTATGATTAGGATAAATATAATATTTATGAGTTCTATTATATTTTTGAGTGAAATATGGGTTTGTGGTAAAAATTTATTAAAGAATGAAAGTATACATGACAAGTATGTATATTTCCTTATGTTCTTAGTAAATCTCTTAAATAAATTACACAATATTATGAAAGGTAACTTAAAATAAAAATGTTTTTGGTTAACTTTTCCAACTGGGGATTCGATGACCATTTAACCAATTACAATTTTGTGATTTTCTTGTGGTTAAATTTCTCCTAACCCTGTTTTCTATAACTCTCCATCAGACCTTGATGGTTTTTCCCCCATATCCATATTTCCATAGAATCCTAGTATGGGCTATCTCGGGTGACCTTTATACTTCTATTTCATTCTTTTAAAGTTATATTTTTATTAAGCTTAGTTTCGGTGTGGGTTTTCCACAAAGGTATTTTCTATTTTCAAATAAAAATTTCAAATTGCGAGGATGCAATTTATTGAAGGAGGGGAGAATATAACATTCCGAGCTTCTATGATACGCTTCTCTTTCAATAATGTAATAGCTTTAATTGTACGCAAGTTCAAGATTCTAACACAACGCGGCCAATCAAAATATCCATTATGAATAGTAATACGCACGTTTTGAAATTATATATATTTTATATTTCAAAATTGACTTCATTTTTGGATTTGGAATATCGAAATTAGCCTATGTTGGATTTTTGGTATTTTTCTGAGAATTTCCAATTTTTTATGAATAGAGAAAAATACTTAAAAACAACTTTTTTAATAAAAATAATTTATAGTGATAAATTATACTATTTAGTGGTTTTAAAGTGTTATTATAATATATTTTTACCATTTTATCAAATGTTGGTCATTATAATTAATTTAACATTGATATTGGACATAAACAATTGTCAATCTTTTGATATATATTGTTTCTTAAAAACACGCTATTTGTTGTGACAGCGGGAATTAATTATAAAATTAATTAATACAACTTATATGTTTGTAATTTTTAAAAATAGACATCATTTTTGAATTCGGAATATCAATTATATATTAGGGTGAAATTTTGGCATTGCTCTGAAAAACATCAATTTTTTGATGAATAGTGAAACCACTAAGTGGTAGTTAAAAAACTGATTGTTTGTTTAAATGAAAAATTACCACTTTTGTGATTTCATTTTAAAAAATCCAACATACATGGCTGTCATTTGGAAGTAAAATGTGGTTCAATGGGATTAAAATAATTTTTGTTGAATAGTAACTTTGAAGTTTAATTAATCGCGATTAAAGTTAATTAGTGAAATTTAAGGTAAAGATAATGTTATAATAATATTAAATAACCTTGACACATGTCCTACACCTATTGGAGGAGTCATTTCCTACCAATACAATCCATGGGTCAACTTGGGGACCCCATGGATCCACTTTGGTAGGAAAATGACGTTAAAAACTTTTTATTTAATGTTAAAATAAAAATGTCACAAACATGAGTTGTTTTACTAAAATAATTTATAAATGTTGTTATACAAGTCATATTTTTGACTATAAATATTCATTAGAAATATAAAAAGATTTCCTACATCATGATATTTCTTTTTATAATTTTTAGACATTAAATAAATTAAATTATTTATGACACCATGATGATGCATTGATTACCACATTATTTAACGATTTAAGTAAAATTAAAAGATAATGTAAAATATAAGACCTACACATGTCAAAAACCTATTAGATGGGTGGATTTATAACTGTTATCACCTTATCCCAAAAATATGTAATTTTGGGACCATTTAAATCTGAAAATCATTTTATGATAAAGTATCCTTTTATAACTTTCCAAGAGTGTCCCTCCTCTCATCTTATAAAAGGCCCTCACCTCTACCACCTTACCCACACCACTCAATCCTTTGGCTCGGACAACCCCTGCCCATTTTGACTCTCCACATCCCACTCTTACTTCTAGCGGCCTCCCTTTGGGTAGAAGCCTTCCCAAAAAAGCTTTTGAGCTCAAATCAAAAAGAGTTACCCGTTTAAAGGTAGTGTTTTCTCTTGAGTTCTTATGTTTTATTTTTCTTCTCCAACCCCCTAAACTCTTTTCATTCATTTCGTTTGTACCAATACCAGTATCATAAATATACTAGGATTTTGTTATAATAAGGATTCGAGCTACACTTACACACACCTACATCTAATGGTCAAAGAACATATTTTTTCTGGGGATGGTGAATTTCTGCCTCATGAAACGATGATTGTTCAAAACTCATATAACACATTAAAAGGTGGCCATTAATATGACACTATATTTATATATGATATATAATATGTTTATTTTTTACTTAAGATTCTGTATTTTCCATTTACAGAATACCTTTATGGTTTCCATTATGGGTAAACGTGATATTTTCATTTTAGGAAGTGCGGACTTCTGCCCCCTCAATGTGATTTGAATCGTTAATACCATATGTGGGATGTATAAAGGTTGGATTAAATGGTATTATACATTATTTTATACTGGAATTATATTATACCTTTATATAATTATGATTTAATTCCATTAAATGTGAAATAGAAATGAATGTAGCGTTCATGCGTACGTACGACTTACCGTCTCCATGAACGGTGCATTTCATTTCTTACCTCTAAATGTTATGTAATATTATAAATTCATGTATATACTGGATATATAGAATATATATGATATCTACATCATGAATATAATTCTGGAGATAATGGATATTATACCACATAAACAACTTGTAATTATAAGATGTTTATTGTTGACTCAAGTACCAAAGATCGACAAAACGACCGTTATTAACTTAAATGACTACATAATTTTCGTAACATTATAATAAGTGATATAAAAGAGATAATGAACTTGAAAAAGGTTTTTAAGAAAGTATACATTAACTCTAGATTATTATTCAGGAGGTTAAAGAACAGTCGAGTCAAGAAGGACACGTGGTAAGGGAACTTCTTAACCCAATTTCTATTCTTTGGGTTAATCTCCTACTTTCAAATTATGTCATGATATTATTATGTCCTATCTTGTATTTGTACATTCTTTATGTGTCATTATAGTGAATACACATAATAGATTTATTTAATTTAAAAAAATGATCTTTGTAAGGGAATTCATCTCAATCTCCTTTCATTGAGGCATATTTTGTTTTATACACAACATTCTTTTATATAGTGTATAAACCCCTTTGACGTTTATGTTTATTCAAAAGTTTTTCTTTTATAATTATGTGATTTTTAAATGATTTCAAAAAAGAGATATTTCTCTCAAATATATGAATATCCAGTGCAAATGTATACATATTTAACGCAAGCATAAAAATGTTTTCAGAAAAACTGACTCTCGAGTGCGGTAGACAGGAAGGGATTGGGAGTGGACCCATCATGGCCTGTAATTAGTCGAGAAGTCTCAGAATTAGTTATTTTGTTTTCAGAAGCTTGCATAATTATTTCATAAAAACACAGGAGTATATTTGAGCAATTTTAAAAGTAAGTATCTTCTAAAAAATTTCATCGGCAGGTCTCATTAGACAAACTAGTGTCATGGCACGAGGCCTTGACAAAATCTTATTTGTAGTCTTGGCACGAGGCCTTGGAAACATGGTTTTGATAGTCTGGAATTATGCATTAAATCATTATGAAAGTGGTTATTGATATTGAATGTGATTATTTGACTAGTAGAATATCCATGTGAATAAGTAAATGGCATTATTTCATTTTATTTTTGCCATATTATACCGAAGTTCAAGTTTAAAAGGATTTTGTTTTAGTTATACATTGCCTTAAATGTTAATTTTTATTTATAAAATCTTCTGTTATATTTTTATCCTTACTGAGCATCTGAGCGTACCCCTTTCAATGTTTTACTTTTTCTAGGACGTGAAGAAGTATTTTAGTAATGTCCTGCAGGGACAGTCTAAAGGGGATATGAGTGTGGAAAATAGATACTATGTTATTGTAGTTTTTCCCTTTATGATGTAATGTAACATTTATGAATGTATCTAGTGTTTCCAAGGCTACTAAACTAATCCTTCTTTCAAGACTTGATCTTTTGTGATCATGCCAATGTTACTCAATATTGCACTGACTATGGGTAACTGGGGTCGGGGCGTTACACATACCATAATTCATTATAGTCCATGTGACCAATGATTTATGACTCATCATTCCATAATTAGATGCAATATGTGTCTACATTATCTTAATCAGTAAAACACTATTTAGGTTATGGAATGAACTATATGTACCACCCATGTTCACTAATCAGCTTCACAAAAAATTTACAAAATCATTGAAATGTCACACAATGAACATATGAAATCCTCATGAAATCAATAAATGCATCCTATATAGAATGGATTAATACGTATCATGTGAATCCGAACAGTTTCCTAAAATGATTCATTATATAAATTCTATCATATCATCAATTAATTGTAAAATAAAATTCCTTATCATAGTAATAATATAATCACAATCCATGGAAATCATCCATCGATGGAATTAAAATCAAATTAAATAGTTAGAATATAGAGAAACTTGTTTTATTCTTGGAAATTTGTATTTTTCTTATATTTCGATTAGTTTCTCATAGTAATAGATCATGACCAAATTCCAATACCATTTTAATATAGGTCTGTTTTCTCAAAATAAATCGATAACCATGATGAAAAAATCTATGATAGCACTTTGTATTGTCATGACTCAAATACAACTAAGTGGTTCCACGATCTAGTGTGTCACATTGCCTCAAGCATGCCTCTCTATATTCCAGATTATGCTATCTAGAATCATATGGAGAGGGTGTGTCTAAAGAGAAGCTATTCTCTCATGTTAGAGTGTAACACATCATAACTAATCATATGGATAAATAGTAGAAGTATATATATGACTAAAAGAACACAAATCATCTTGAATAAAGTAATAATAAATAAAAAAATTCAGTCACATATAATATCATGTTCATGTCATGTACCTATAATATAGTCCAATATGATTACAATATTCTAGTAAAATACACGTATCAAAACAGAAAAAATAAAAATAAGGAACTATCACATCTATCATCAAAATCAGATCTTAGTAATATTATACCTTGATCATTTGAAATGAACAGTCATGCATCACACAATGGGATACTTCCCTAGTCCCCACCTACATCCATGAAGTCTATCTGGGTACCCAAAGGCTTACCAAATATTGTGTGAGATAACACTAAGTATTCGACAGCCAATGGTGACAATAAAAAATATAGTCCATGTTCTACATTGAAAAATAATGTGCAATATATAACTTAAATAACCTTACTAAAATTAACGTCATGTATTGTCCAACCATACATGTATCCCAATAAAAAACATTAAGTGTTTTATAAATAAGGGAAGATTTAAAGAAAAATATTGTGTAAAACTTAATACCCTTATAATTTTAATTATATAACATTATTAAGGGAATCTATAAATCGTTGTAGAAAACATCCAAAATGTCACCACCATGTATACATGTGTATCATCTACCCGAAGCATGCCTTATAACCCAATATATAATACTAATCATGGAAATTTTGTATAATCATGAGTGTATCTTATCTATAATTTCTATTCGATGTAATAAAATGTTTAATGCCTCAAAGAGATGTATCTATGGTATAGAACCCGAAGTCATCCATACTGAGTCCCATTGGCATCTTGATGGAAACTCAGTAACTACTTGGTTAGAGTTGTTGGTGAATCTCATTAGTGAATTTCTAGTCTGATCCCAATAATTCCAAATCCATGCGGCAAAAAATCCATTTTAAACATAGGGAATTAGGTTCAATGGAATAAACATATCCAAGGAATCCACATCTGTAAACAAGACCCATGAAGTAGAAATGTCGACGATGTCCAATAGTATCAGGATCCAAGGTATAACAACCAAGGAATCCACTACCATAATCAACTCATTTATCAATAAATTCATTATTTAACAATTAATCACACTCTATCAGTTCATCAAACTTATTAATGCAATTTCAATAAAATTCATTTAAATAATTAAATAATTCAAATCATGTCAACACAAGGAATAGAGGTATCAACTCATCCAGATATTCTCCATTAAATTTCCATTGAATTTACAAACATGGATCCCTTTAACATGTAAATCACACACACATGCCACATCTTGGAAAAAATGTAGATATAATGGTTCACCCCATGGGTGCACTGTGATAGGGAAACAACCTCTTAAAATCTCTTTAGAACTAGTGGGAATCCCTAAAAGGATCATCTTAATTTTATCAAGGCATTTATTCTAGTTTAAGGGAAAATCCAAAATGTTCATCATGCATCACAACTATATAGATCTATATAAAACACCTTACTTGTGGTAAAATATATATTCCACTTATTATATGTTCATTGTATATCACTCATTCAATATTTATTTCTAGTTTTATCAACATCTGAATAAAAACAAATAATTTTTTAAAATAATGAGAATATTCAATATTATCTTTCACATAAATTACTCTATCGTTTTGATGTCAAATTAATATTTAAACAAGATGATTTAATACTACACATATGTCGATCTAATGAGACAATTAGAGATCAAATATGAGTTTGGAATATAAATCAGTAGAAAATCCCTGGTATTTGATTCCATAGGAGATACAATGATAAGGATTTCCATTGGAATAAATGGAAAAAAGAAGAAATAGGTATTACAAAAATTAATAGTGAAATTATAATTTCTCCTAAAATTCCTGGGTCGTATAGTTTTCTTGCATGATTGGGAAAACAATGCACCAATTGTGTTCCCTATTCTATGTTAAAGATCACCTCATATAATTTTATACATATTGTTTAAATTAACATGTGAAAACCATGAAAAATCCAATATTCAATAAATAGGATCTTCCACATTGTTGTTCACCCCTTACAACATGGTTTCTCAACACATGTGCCGCTTGATAGAGGCTTGGACAACCTCACGTGGTTTTACAAAACTGCCAATATTTTTTCATATGATTTCTACACACCAAGTGTCCATACATCCTTTTCCAAAAAATCGGGCCCTGGCCTTCAAAAAATCCTTGGAAACCACAAAAAATCATGTTATATCATGAACAAATCACTATATGTCAGATCCAAGGATCTAAACCGAAAGCTAAATATCTATACCTCATAGAAAACAGCATGATCCTACAAACCCCCTTTCCAATAATCTACATAGTTAAAAATTATTGGTTCATCCAATATATACTCAAATACAATCCATACAACCCTTCCCATATTATAGAGGGATTAGTTTTATTATGGATATATCATAATAATGATTTATGTTAAATTCAAAATGGGTTCTATGATTAAGAGGTATAGTCCATAAACATTCACATTCATTTTATTTCTTCCTCTATGTCATTAAAATATTATTAAAAATTGATGATATAAAAACACCAATATCTACCAAATATTTTGATTTTATTATTTTTATGCCATAACCAATATTCATCTCATCTTCCATCAAATGGGAAATAAAACTGTCGATTATCAGTGTGGTGCACTACCATCTCATGAACCAATGTTATCCATTTCACATCACCACATCTCCCAGACATCCATAATTATGGATTTAATATTCATATAAAATATTTCCTATATTATTAAAATTTCAAATTACATTATCACACCAACATTATTTCCTTCCATCCCATTGAAAAAATAACATTTCTCATGTCAATATCAGATTACCACCTCACGAACCGATGTAAACTATTTTTCATTTTTAATTTAATTTATGGTAATATAGATATATTAAATAAATATCTGAGATATTTTTCACAAAATTATTCTCTGAAAATAATCATATCACATCTAAGTCCTTACATTATTTTCCATGGGGGATAGGATAACATCGCTCTTTTGTACAGTGAATTGCTACTTGAGGAAGCAATGTGAGTCTTTTTTCAGTAAATATTTCCTTATATTGTGACAATTATAATGGAAATAAATATTTGTGATAAAAATTAAATAATAAAAAAATTAAAATTAAAATTTATTATTTACATTTATTCTATTCCATCAGTTAAAAATTGAAACAATGTTCATGAGTTTGTATAAAAAACCATCTCAATGGATGATTTATTTAATTTTATATCACTATATTTTATGGACTCCTCTAAATACCTATATATTCAATGTATATGATATTTATATCATTTTTACAATTCAATGGATTTTGGAACCATTATCAAACTAAACAGAACAAAAATTCTAAATCCAATCATATATGAATATTAATTTAGTTATTAGAGAAAACATGGTTTTAATAAGGATTTATTAATATATGAGTAATATATGGTCATATATAAATAATATACACTATGATACATATGATTATGGTTATGGAGTATCCTTATAATAAACAAATTTTATTATGCAGGAGGGTTGAATGTGAAAAATGGAATTCAAGACTTACGGTAATATATTCTTGTCTCAATTTATTCTTAACTCAGACATATATATCTTATTCATATATATTTTTTAATGAGTTGTATATATGGAACATTTGAAATTTAAAATCATTAATTTAATTATTGTCATGATATTATATGTTTCATCTAGTGTTATTCATTCATTTCTCTTTTAAATGAATGTTTCCAATGTGGTACGGGTTTTATATTACAATATCATCATTTACCAAAAAAATATTATGCTTCATATAATGAAACCACATGATATATCTATCAATAAACTCATGTTTTTATTTTTTATAGGTTCTCTCTATAGAATAAATTTTTTAATTTAATTTTCATATAATAAATTATTCAGGATAACAAAATAAAGTTTTTATGAAAAACAATCATTATTTCTCTCCTTGGATGAAAACTATTTTATTTCCAAATAAATGTTTTACAAATAATATAACATTTTTTTAAAATTTAAAAATTAATTATTAATTTATTTTTTAACCATGATTTAATTTTTACAATGTTTTTAAAATACATTATTTAGGTAATTTTCCAAACAACCCGATTTTACTTTTACATAAAATGTAAAAGGATCTTTATTTTAACATGTATGACATAAATAGAATTTATCACCATTATGACCTCCCAATTGGTCATTGATTCCATTATATGTTTTAATGGTCATTTTTAAATATTATATTTTTTAAAATGTTTTATATTTTATTTATTTTTCAAACTTGAATAAATATTTTCATCATAAAATATTTTAAATTTTCATTGATTCATCATTATATGATTCAATGATTATTTTCAAATAAAATTATTTTTGATGTGTTTTATTTGTTAAAAATTTATTTTCATTGTTTATGTTTTATTTTTATGAATAAATTCAATAAATGACCGTTAAATCAACACTTTTATGGTTCAAAAGATATTTTCATTAAATATTATTTTTATAGTTATTTATGTCTTTAAAGAATTATATTGTAGAATGCATATCATTATTAAGACATGTTTTATATATTTTTAAATATTCTATTAAATTTATCCAAGGTTATTTTAAATAAAAATTATTTTGATTCTTTTTATGTTTTATAACATATTTTCCAATATGAAAATAAATTTTCTTAAAAAATGTTAATAGTGATATTTCAAAATAATTTTCCACCACATATGAAATACATTGATGTTAATTTTTATTTTAGGTGGATATTATCAACAAATAACATTATTATATTTTATATGAAAAGATAATATTATTAATTATGTGATTCTTATGAAACCCACGATTTTATCCATGTGTTAAACTATGATTTAATGATGAAATAAAAAAAACCTATTTCTTTTTCACATGTTATGCTATAATGAAATGCTTATGATCCCATTTCACTTCATGGGTTCTAATATGACAAATGTTTTATAATCTTATGACCACATATGTATGACTTATATTATGTGATGGGTGATACCTATATACCCCTCAAATTAATGGTGTAAATATAGAAATCTCATGATATAACCACGACTAGAATTGGGAATGAACAAAGTTCTATATGGGACTATGTCCACTATGATAATCATGGGAGTGTACATTCACAACTATGATGGTTTAGGGAGTGAAATAATTTTGCTATGATAGACTTGGAAATGATCCCTTACTACTAAGTAAATTACTTTCTTGGATTATATGTATAGAAAAATTGCATGACTTATGTCTGTGTTATGAACTCACAACACAAGTTCATTGATTTCCATATAATTGATTTTTTTATGAAATGACAATGTTTTTTCCATGAATTATGATTTTTATATTTGACATATCGGGTATGGTTTTCATATGTTATGCCCATTTTTTCAAACAATTATTCTTGAATTATTTTTACATATATTACTTGTTTACCATTAATGAGCATATCATCTCACACATCCTTATATTTCATTTCCACAGGTCCTGATAATAGGAATTAGTATTGATATTCCTATGATGGGTGATAGTTATAAGGAACCAACTTAGAGATGATGTGGAACACTTACGAACCCTTTTTTATTTTAATGATCCTAATGACATTATAACATTATGATTTGTATTTGTGTATTTGCATAATATGGTGAATGTTCTTCTAAAAAAATATAATATGAATTTATAAAAATGTAAAATCTCGACACAAGTGCCACACTCCGGTGCCCCATGACCGTTAGTAAATGACTTCAGGAATGCCTCCTCGTATGATAGAGGCTACCAACTAATGTCAAGGGTCTGATATTATTCATGGAGATACTATACCCTCTTTATCAAAGTACAACAACAAAAAATTTAAATAATAAATTAAAAAATGTATAATAATAAATTAATCCAATCCAGTACCCCATGAAGACCAAAATATAAAATAAAATATCAAAAACTGAACATTATAAATGTCATTCCAAACATGTGATACATGTCATTAGGAAAAACATGAAATGAAATAAGGACATTGAAAACTCACATGTGGGTCCCAAATAACATCTTGTTCCATATTCCATGATCCATCCCAACATATCCATCTATCATTAGTTCATCTCCCTTATTTTATCATTTAATCATGATGTCTATTCAGGTATGAATCATATAGATAGAGTACGGTTTGAATACAACTAAGTAGGCCACCACCAACAAAGTCTAAAAATTTATCCAGTCAATAATTGTCTATAACGTTTTATAAATAATAATATAAAATGAATAAGTAAATAACTACTACATATTAAATTACATTTTAGTTAACCATATAAGTCCCTAGGTTCTTAGCGACACCCAAACTCTCAATAGCAACTTTCGGACATGTAATATTCTTATCCATTCCAAATATACAATTAAAAAATAATTATAACATAATTTATTTAATTATTCATTACATTTAAATTCATTATATTAGCTGATTGGAACTGTAGTCCAATTCCAACATTTAGGGCCTATATAGCCATGCCTAGCCCCGATGTGTATTTTATGCAGCTGTCTATGAAACCAACTCGTCTATTAATCAACCATACAAGTTGGTTTTTCAAGAAGTATTATGTGTGCCACACTCACATACCAATTTATCACTATATGAATTTGAAACCTCATTTCCTGTCCCACACATGTTTAATAATTCATCACTATGGGATTTTGAAGTAATAGTTCATCTCCCGCAAAAATTTATGAATAATCACATACATTACAATATCACATGTATCACAATATCACAATATTCACAATAACACGAATATATTAAAATATCACTTGTATATCACAATTTCATAAATATATTAATTATGCATCATCAATCGTCTTTTCATTCATTCTAATTAATGTGAAACTCTTCCATTTATTAATCAATCAAGGTTCAACACTATAAATCACAATGAATATCATGAAAATCACCATTAAACTACTTATCTTCATTTAATCATATAAACCATTTACCTATTAATGGACAAGTAAAAAATATCATAATTACCATTCTTAACTAATTAAAAATCAAATTAATTCATGAAATGGAAATTCAAAATATCTACTTAATTAATCTAAATCCATGATATCTATATCCCATTAATTAATCAAACAATTATTTATTATAAGTCCAGAAACACAATATCCCATTAATTCCAATGTCATTTCATTCTATTAATTAATTCATCAATTAATTAACCCAATTCATCCAATTTCATAATCACAACAACTGAAATTAATTAATATTCAAAATAATTATTCAAATTTTTTGTTTCAATAAATTAATTAATAAATTAATTAATTTAAATAATTATTCAATTGAAAATTGTGAAAATTTATTCATAAAAACACATACACAAAATTGTAATCTGGACTGTGGTAATTGAATTGGGGACACGTAGCATAATATTGATCATGAATAAGGTCCAATAGAAACCCCCAATTGAAGTGGACAACCACGAACTCAATATATAACAACATCTAGATCTGAAACCTACATCCAATATCAAAATAATCAAGATCCAACAACACTAGATATAGATAAAAAAACAGAGGAAACATCCATTTAATGTATTAAAGAATTATGTGATATATATGAGAAACCAATTAGGCTGATATTCCCTATCTTGGATAGGTGTATATCTTCAATTGATGTTTCAAATCAAAATTAATAGACTTAAAAATGCCTTGAAATAATTTAGGAGCCCAAAAAATGAAAGAAAACCTTTTACGGACAATGTAGGGAATTTTTCAGTATAAATAATTGGTTGGGAATTTTTTCCATAATTTTTTTGGGGATTAAAAATATGCCACCTATTTTTCCAATATGAGGTGAAATAGTTTCCCAAATCATGTAAAAAATGTTGAATCTAACCTAGGGGTGTCAAAGGGTTACTGATGATAGGGTGAAAAGGTTGAATCACTCTTATGTCCCAGACCCATATGCCACTTAATGGGTGCCCCAAACCCGTTGCAACACGTGGCCTCATGCACATCTCCATGAATGCCAAAGGATTCCGACCTGAAGCGATGGAGTTGGGTGTGTCCATGGAGAGACTATTACCTCATTAACATAGCGTAGCAAAGTGGAAGGAATATAAAGTAATAGAAATCAATATAAGAAATATATAATAGAAATATATAGAGGAAGAAAATAGAAGAAATATATAAAAAGAATAATAATAAGGGTATCAAATGGAATAATAATGGTGTAATTTCATGTTATTAGAAAACTAGAAAATAAGGATGCAAGACTATAGGAATAACATGCTCCAAAAAGTTAATGAAAAAAAGAACTACTCCATGAATTCCAATATCCAACTCATTCATCTGCTACCATGCTCTATCCTATCAGAAATAAATAATATTTTTAAAGTGGTATGCTTCCCATTGTCAACCAATGTAACCATATAATCTAATACGTGTACCAAATGACGCCTAAAGAGCATGTGAGATAAATCTCATTAGGACACCACCAATGTTGACTTTAAAATCTGACCTATGTATTGAAATAAAGAAGTGTGAGGGAATGAATATATAAAGTAATGAAAATTGTACAATATAATTAAATACCCAAGTACCTTCATCATCCCTCGGTGAGTGTATGAACATGTAACCAGTTCATTAATTAATTAATTACCTTCTATTGTTAATAGGTCATGTGAAGTATTCCCTACATGGACATCACCTAATGAAAATATAAGTATGGAAGGTCCCAATATATAATAAGGAAACATGAGAATGATATTTTGTGAGGGAGGTCCACTGTAAAAAACCAATGTAACATAGATCTCATAGAATAATAACTCGGTTGTTTCTGAGTCAAGACAGCTGGTAAGATTTTAATCCAATGAGCATAATCCATGTAATTCTATAATAATATTCCTACTGAGTCCAAGGTGATCGACCATGGTAAAATGGGTCTATGAAAGGATAGGGCCCTATGAGCATTCACCATGGAACCTAATAGTCAATTCTTGTTCTTAGGACTATATCCTAGGTATCCAGTAATAAAGTAAAGGACCCAATAGTGGTATACCAGGAATACGAGGAATTGTCAAGAACCAGAGTCTAGGTGGGTGTCATCCAAATAAAATTGCATCATTGATGCATAATGGGGTTCCCGAGACTCAAGGTACTCTCCGCCAGGAATCCATGGGGACCATGAGTCAGTTCCTTCTTTTTTGATATTATAACTGTGTAATCATTTATATTGTTCAACCCTTGTATTCCCTTAGTATGGATAGTCCATGTAGCATTGTAACCATTTAATCAATTCTCAGTTAACCATTATGGAATATTAAATTATAGAGGTTCACCCCACTACCATCCACCAACATGGAAAGGGGTTCTACAGACATTTATCAATTATTCAATCTTATTTAATAAGGGGAACTTATATACATGGAATATTTTCTATATCACATTTCTTATGTAATAACAAATTTTATGCACTCAACATAGGTAGGTCAAGTGGTGAGCATACATGGTACATTCCATTATGAAATTTTAATTAATAAAATCCATTTATTGTAGAAAGGATAACCTTATGATGGTAAAGAGAAGTCACACCCAAATGGAGGCTCAAACATGCCAAAACACTAAAACCCAAATATGGTATAACCTTCGACATGATGTTGATTGAGTTATGGGTGTATCCACAAAAAAATAATCACATATTTGGAAAGAGAATAAACATATGATTTTACCATGTATAATCATGGAATGAAAATTTAAGAAACTGGTTGATATAAAATTGGGTCCCCCATTAATATTTCCAAATCAACGAAATTTAGGGATGATGTATAGGCCCCCACCTTAGTCTTTTATGACTCTCCTCCTCCAGTATCGTCCCTTTATTTTCCTTATATTAATGTATATCTAAGAAAATGTCAATAATTCTGAAATAAAAAAATATAGATTTAGAGAAAGTTATAAAATGAACTTCAAAAGAGGACTCAAGTATATACAGTTGCAGATCCAACGTGACAAACAGGAGAATGATTAGAAGTTGGAAGAATGAGATCTGTTGATCACTAGCATTGGCCATAAAAAACTCCAAATTGAGAGGAAAAGTGATTAATCCTACGGGAAAAAAGGGCATTTGCGACGTGTTATTTGCGACGGGATTATATCCCGTCGCAAATAGTCCCGTGAAAAACTTATTCGCGACGGGGTTATTTGCCCATCACAAATAAGTAGCCTTTTGCGACGGGACAACTTTCCCCATCGCAAAAGGACTGGCGCGGTTTGCGCGCCAAATCGCGGGAAACTTATTTGCGACGGGCGAATATTCCCATCGCAAATAACCGGCGGCGGTAAAAGGTATTTGCGACGGGAATATTCCCCCGTCGTAAATAGTAGGTCGGAAGGTGGTTATTTGCGATGGGACCCGTCGCAAATAACTATTTACCCGTTGACCGTAATAAATGTTGGCTGAGGTATTTGCGACGGGTACCGTCGCAGATAATACTATTTGCGACGCGATACCCGTCGCAAATTGGCCCGTCGCAAATAATCTAACCTATAAATACCCTCAACCGTTTTTTTCATTTCATTCTCATTCTTTATCTTCTCCTTCTCTCAAAATTATATTTCTAGAGTTCAGTTTTTCTCCAGTTTAATTTTTTTCTCCGGAGCTGATATTAAAGTTTTGAAGAACGATAAGAGCAGATCAATTTTCAAGGTATTTATGTTCATTTTAATTTTTTATTTATTTTTAATTTTTTATTAGTTTCAATTATTCATAATTAGTTGTAATTTAATTATGTTTACATTGTTTTATAACTTAATAAATTTAAATTATTAGTATTGTTCATAGTTAATGGTAATTAGGAATAATTAGTAATAATTTTTAATAATTAAGAATAAATATTAATAATTAGTAATAAATACCAATAATTAGGGATAAAATCATTATTACATTATTAGTCTATTTTATTTTTAATATTAAAATAATATAATTTTATATATATATATACAATTCTCTTTTCATCTGTGTGTTTGCTGTCTTCACATGTATTATTTGTATGTGGAGATAGAAAACGCACAGATGAAAGGAGAATTGTATATAAATTAGAAAATTATATTATTTTAATATTAATAATAAAATATAGTAATAATGTTATTATTTGTAATTATTGGTAATTATTTCTAATTTTTGATAATTATTCATTTAATTACTAATAATTAGGAACAATTATCAATAATTATCAATAATTAAGAATAATTAGTAATAATTAGTAATAATTACCAATAATTAGTAATAATTACCAATAAGTAGTAATAATTACCAATAATTAGTAATAATTACCAATAATTTGGAATAATTAACAATAATTAACAATAATTAGTAATAATTAGTAATAATTACCAATAATTACCAATAATTAGTAATAAATAGCAATAATTACCAATAATTACCAATAATTAGTAATAATTAGTAATAATTAGAAATAATTAGGAATAATTAGGAATAATTAGTAATAATTAGGAATAATTAGTAATAATTAGTAATAATTAGTAATAATTAGTAATAATTAGTAATAATTAGTAATAATTCGGAATAATTGGGAATAATTAGTAATAATTATGAATAATTAGGAATAATTAGGAATAATTAGGAATAATTAGGAATAATTAGGAATAATTATCAATAATTACAATTATTACCAATAATTACCAATAATTACCAATAATTACCAATAATTACCAATAATTAGCAATAATTAGTAATAATTAGAAATAAATACCAAAAATTAGGAAAAATTAGTAAAAATTAGGAAACAATAGGAAAAATTACCAATAATTAGTAATAATTAGTATTAATTACCAATAATTAGTATTAATTACCAATAATTAGTAATAATTACCTATAATTAGTATTAATTACCAATAATTAGTATCAATTACCAATAATTAGTAATAATTACCAATAATTAGTAATAATTAGGAATAATTACCAATAATTAGTAATAATTACCAATAATTAGTAATAATTAGTAATAATTACCAATAATTAGTAATAATTAGTAATAATTACCCATAATTAGTAATAATTAGTACTAATTAACAATAATTAGTAATAATTACCAATAATTACCAATAATTAGTAATAATTAACAATACATACCAATAATTACCAATAATTGCCAATAATTACCAATAATTGCCAATAATTACCAATAATTAGTAATAATTAACAATAATTACCAATAATTTCCAATAATTAGTAATAATTGCCAATAATTAGTAATAATTGCCAATAATTACCAATAATTGGTAATAATTACTAATAATTCCCAATAATTAGTAATAATTAATAATAAATATTAATAATTACCAATAATTAGTAATAATTATTAATAATTAGTAATAATTACTCATAATTAGTAATAATTACTCATAATTAGTAATAATTACTAATAATTAGTAATAATTACTAATAATTAGTAATAATTACTAATAATTATCAATAATTAGTAATAAATATCAATAATTAGTAATAATTAGTAATAATTAACAATAATTAACAATAATTACTATTAATTAGTAATAATTAGTAATAATTAGTAATAATTAGGAATAATTAACAATAATTAATAATAATTAGTAATAATTAGTAATAATTAGTAATTATTAGTACTAATTACCAATAATTAGTATTAATTAACAATAATTTGTAATAATTACCAATAATTAGTAATAATTACCAATAATTAGTAATAATTATTATTAATTACCAATAATTAGTATTAATTACCAATAATTAGTAATAATTACCAATAATTAGTATTAATTACCAATAATTAGTAATAATTACCAATAATTAGTAATAATTACCAATAATTAGTAATAATTAACAATATTTACCAATAATTACCAATAATTACCAATAATTACAAATAATTACCAATAATTAGTAATAATTACCAATAATTGGTAATAATTACCAATAAGTATTAATAATTAGTTATAATTACCAATTATTAGTAATAATTAGTAATAATTACCAATAATTAGTAATAATTACCAATAATTAGTAATAATTACCAATAATTAGTAATAATTACCAATAATTAGTAATAATTACCAATAATTAGTAATAATTACCAATAATTAGTAATAATTAATAATAATTAGTAATAATTACCAATAATTAGTATTAATTACTAATAATTAGTATTAATTACCAATAATTAGTAATAATTACCAATAATTAGTAATAATTACCAATAATTAGTAATAATTAGTAATAATTACCAATAATTAGTAATAATTAGTAATAATTACCAATAATTAACAATAATTACCAATAATTACCAATAATTAGTAATAATTACCAATAATTAGTAATAATTACAAATAATTAGTAATAATTTCCAATAATTAGTAATAATTACCAATAATTAGTAATAAATATCAATAATTAGTAATAATTAGCAATAATTAGTAATAATTAGCAATAATTACCAATAGTTAACAATAATAACCAATAGTTACCAATATTTACCAATAGTTACCAATATTTACCAATATTTACCAATATTTACAAATAATTACCAATATTTACCAATATTTACCAATATTTACCAATATTTACCAATATTTACCAATATTTACCAATAATTAGAAATATTTACCAATATTTACCAATAATTAGAAATATTTACCAATAATTACCAATAATTACCAATAATTTGGAATAATTACCAATTTTTACGAATAATAACATTAGTACATTATTTGTATATTTTATTATTAATATTAAAATAATATAATTTTCTATATTATATACAATTCTATTTTCATCTGTGTGTTTTCTGTCTCCACATGTAATATTCGCATTCTTTTTCAAAATTATCAACCTACTCGCCAATGGAGAGGTGAAAGTGAATGCAAATATTACATGTGGAGACAGAATGTTAAACACACAGATGAAAGGAGAATTGTATATAATATAAAAAATTATGTTATTTTAATATTAATAATAAAATATACTAATAATGTAATAATGTTATTATTATATAATTAATGTTTATGAAAAAATTATATTAGTATTATTAAAATAATAAAAAATCAATATAATATTAAAATTATCAATATTTGTAACATGTTTTGCTTTATTCTAAATATATTCAATCTTTACTTGAGTGTTTTTTCTAACAAATTATTCAAAACCAGTAATGCTTTTATATTTTATATAGAAATATGGAACAATGAGGTCGTCAAAAATCATTATTAGGTGACCACATATGGATAAATCAACGTAGAAATCCAAACGGTTCTGGTTTAAATCCAGAATATGTTGAGGGTGTGGAGACTTTTTTATCATTTTCGGCATCAAATTCAGAATTTGTTTCAGAAGGAAAAATAAAATTTCCTTGTAGAAAATGTGCATTGAGAACGTTTCACACGTCTGACAAAGTGGGAGAACATCTCTTGCGTTTTGGTTTTCAACTAGATTATGTTTTTTGGTATCAACACGGTGAACGCAGTTCCAGAGCATGTGATACCAACTTGATTCCGGATCCATCCCGGTTTCAAGATGAGAAAATTTGAAGTAGTTGCAAAATTTATGGCTATCAAATCAGATAACGGAATATCAAACACCTGTTTTGACCAGATATTTTCTTTTCTGAAAACACTATTACCCGAAGGAAATGTTTTACCTGCAAATTACTATGAGAGTAAGAGGCTGGTTCGAAATTTCGGACATACTTGTCAGAAGATTCATGCATGTTCAAATGACTGCATTTTATATTCTGGGGAAAATGAGTCGTTGGATAGTTGTCCTACATGTGGGAAACTAAGATATAAAGAAGGACAACACGGGAAGTCTAGTTTGATTCCTGTAAAACAGTTGAGATATTTTCCGCTTACATCCAGACTTCAGCGTTTATTCATGTATAAGAATACAGCGACAATGATGTCATGGAATAAAGAGAATATTTCAACCGATAAAAGCTTGGATCATCCAGCCGATGTTGATTCATGGAAACATTTTGATAGAGTGCATCCATCCTTTGCTTTAGAAGCTAGAAATGTTCGACTGGGCCTTTCCACTGATGGTTTCTGTCCGTTTGGATCTTATGGTAGTCAATATTCATGTTGGCCTGTTTTTTTAACTCCGTACAATTTACCTCCATGGATGTTGATGAAGGAGCCATATATCTTTTTTACTTTACTAATTCCAAGACATCCGAAGAAAAATATTGATGTTTATTTGAAGCCATTGATTGATGAATTAAATTTATTGTGGAGTAATGGTGTCAGTACATATGATGTTGCAACGAAACAGAATTTCATACTGAGAGCAGTATTGATGTGGACAATAAGTGACTTCCCGACTTATGGGATGTTATCTAGCTGGAGTACACATGGTCAGAAATCATGTCCTTACTTTATGGGAGAGAACAAAGCATTTATGCTCATTCATGGAAAGAAACCTTGTTATTTTGACTTTCATTGCAGATTTCTTCCAGCTGATCATCCTTTTCGCAGAAACAAATCTCATTTCAGAAAAGGAACAGTTGAAAGGGATGGAACTCCAAAAATGCTATCAGGTTCGGAGTTAAAATCAGTTGTATTTTAATTACCGCCCATCACTTTTGGTCCCACAATCAATCAACAGAAAATTTCTGGTTTTGGGAAAGAACACAATTGGATTAAACGTAGCATATTTTGGGATTTTCCATATTGGTCTGATCTGTTGGTCCGACACATGTTAGATGTCATGCATATTGGGGAGAACTGTTTTGATAATTTGTTTCATACAGTTTTGGATATGCCAGGAAAGAGCAAAGACAATGTAAATGCACGTTTAGATCTTGCCCAAATTTGCTGGCGTCCAGAATTGGAACTATTTGAGAATGTCAGAACAGAAAGGTTACTAAAACCAAAAGCAGCTTATACACTGTCTAAAGAAAACCGTTTATTATATTTTCAGTGGATTGCAGATTTGAGACTTCCAGATGGTTGTGCTTCTAATTTGGGTAGATGTGTAAAGAATGGTCATATTACTGGATTAAAAAGTCATGATTGTCATGTTATAATGGAGAGACTTATACCCATAGGATTAAGAGGTCTATTGAATTCTGTGATTTGGGATTCCATAATAGACATGTCTCATTTTTTTCGGGAAATTTGTGCGGCTACGGCAGATTATGATGCTCTAGGCAAACTTGAAAAAGATGTTGTTGTAATTATATGTAAACTGGAAAAAATATTTCCGCCGTCTTTCTTTGACTCAATGGAACATTTGATGTTACATTTGCCATATGAATCCAAATGTGGAGGTCCGGTACAGTTTCGATGGATGTACCCATTTGAAAGATGCATGCAAAAATTGAGAAGAAAAGTACGTAACAAAGCATCTGTTGAAGGATCTATTGCAGAAGCTTATTTGCAAGAGGAAATATCTTTTTTTCTACTCCCATTATTTTGAATCTGAGTATCCTCCAAAACACAACCGAATGGGACGGAACGAGAGGAATATTTATGAAATCGACAATCAATTATCTATTTTCAACCAGTCAGAGCTTGGTTTTGGTGGAGTTTATGAACGCTGGCTTTCAGATGATGAACATCAGAGAGCTCATACGTATGTTCTTCTCAACTATGAAGAGATGACATCAGTTGTACTGTAAGTGTTTATATCACTTATTCTATAATTTATGTTACAGTAAATAACTTTGGTTTTTATAGGTTGTATGATAATCATATCAAGAAACAAATTCCACAAATTACAGCAGCTGCTCTCGAAGAACGTCGACTGAAAAATTTCTCTCAGTGGTTTCAAAAACTGGTAACATAAATTCTTTATCTTTTAGCAACTCATTCAATTTATAGTTTACTATATTGATAATTATTTCACAAATTTTCAGGTGTCTCGACATGCTGATAAAATTGACAAACGGCTATGTGTATTGAGTAACCCACCTTCCAAACTTGTTAAAACTTATAATGCATATGTGGTGAATGGATTTCGATTCCACACACATGCATATGGGGAATCGAAAAAAACAATGAACAGTGGAGTTAGCTTGAGAGGATCTCATCATCGAGAAAATGAATTTGACTTTTATGGCATACTTGATGAAATCATTGAACTCTGTTATCTTGGACAACATTACATAACCATGTTCAAATCTCGGTGGTTGGATACAGAGAGAGGCGTGCGTGTTCATCCGACTCATGGAATCATTGATATTAAATGTAAAAGTGTTCTCGCAGTAAATGAACCATTCTTATTGGCTCAACAGGCATATCATGTTTATTATGCAAAGTACTGTGCAACATCAAGAGACTTGACTGATTGGTGGAGTATAATAAAAATAAAAATTCGAGACAATCAGTTTAGTCAAAGTGAATGTGCTTTCACTGATGTGCAAGGAATTGAAGTTTTTCAAGAGAGTACTCAAAATCAATCTTTTTTACAAAGAGACATGAGTATCGATGACGAAACCCCACATTTAAGAGTCGGTGATGACGATGATGTTAATGATGTCACATATGAATTTGAAATGGTAAGAGATGAAGCAACTGTAACTCGAATGGATATCGATGATGTTGAGGAGGAATATGAAGATGACATTGACATATATGAAGATGATGATGAAGATGAACACTGATTGCATTCCATGGTATTTATATACAATCATAATATGTATATATGTATATATATATATATAATAGTAATTATCAATTATTTTCTAACATTAACATTTTCTGTTTCAGATGGAGGAGGCCACATTTCGTGAGTTGGCGGATGCTGACCAGACTTTCGATGCAGATGCGTTGCTGACAGATGACCCTCAGCCTGTAGGCGCTCTAGGGAGTATGCAGAGGGGGCGCAGTCTTGCACGATTGATGATTCCTGACCCCGTCCCCGAGCGACGTCCACGTCTTGGGTTTGATCCACGCACACGGAGGTGTGATAACCTGTGTGATAACCTGTGGATTTGACTAAGATTTCATTAATCTATTCACATAATAAATGTTTATTATTTTTTCAGTTTTCTGCATATAGCAGTCGGATAGGGAAGTGCTATTTTGCGCAACTATTTCTCTCAGCCGTGGACCACATGGGAGCAGATTCCCATTGATGTGCAGCAAGCCATGTTCGGCCATTGGTTGGTACGTACGTAAATAAATAATTTTTATTTTGAAAATTATTTCATTTCTAACGTGATATTTTGATTTATTTGTAGGGTTTATGGTATCCGATCGAGGATACCATGCGGGACGCCATCCACGAGGCATGGGAGGTGGCCATACATGATCGCCTTCATTAGTTTTTTCACAATTTAAGAAAAGATGCGATGAAGAAAGCAGGAGTGTCAGATTTTGAGGAGTCATGTAGAGCACACCGACCAGAGTATATTTCATCCCATGTATGGGATGGATTATGTGCGCACTAGTTGAGTGGTGCCTTTCAGAGGAGATCCTTGGTGGGGAGGCAGAATCGGGGGAGACATGAGGTGAATCATCGAGCTGGGAGTCATTCTTTCAGTACTCATAGACAGCATTTGGTACGTACATTATTTATAAATATTTTATATAACTATAAATATTAACAGTTTATTTTTTACTCTTATAGGCTGTCGAGCACCCCGATATTACAGAGTACGACGTATATCGGAGGATTTATAGTGATCCTGCTACTGGGGAGCTAAGAGGTGATCGTCAGCATCACATCGTGGTCAGTATTATTTTTTTTCAAGTTTAAAAATTAACTGCATATAATATATTCACAATTTTAATTTTAAATTGCAACTATAGGAGTCATATGAGGCCGCAGCATCACAGGCCCGGCCTGAGAGTCAGGCCGAGTCATCAGATCAGACCACTGCCCATCAGTTTGATGCGGCGGAATGGATGCAGGCCACCCAGTATGCCTTCGAGAAGGGCCAGGTAGTTGGTATCGGCTCTCGACTGACTCCCGGAGATTATTATGGCAGTGCTGCGATGTCGGCATCCAGCTCGAGAGGAGCTCGTGCATCTTCTTCTACTACACCTTATGAGGATCAGTTGCGATCTCAGACTGCACAGATAGAGAGTCTCCGACAGGAGAAGGAGCAGATGCGTCAGCAGCATGAGGAGGAGCGTCGACGCCAGCAGCAGTTTTACGAGGAGCAGATGAGTCGGTGGCAGCAGCAGCATCAGGAGCAGATGGAGTACATGCGCCGACTCACTCATGCTTTTGGGATGGAGTTTCCTCCACCACCATCTGCAGATCCCCCACCTCCCCCCCTCCCCCCTCCTTCAGATTAGAGTTTGTATTTATGTTATAAAATTTGGGAAATCAAAATATTTTTTATCTATTCTTAGTTTTTGTCTCATTATAAAATATAAATAATATTATATTTTTAAATAACAATATTAATATGAATAATAATATTATTTATATTTTATAATTTTAAAATATATATATATATTAAAATTTTATAATATTATAATTTAATTATATTTTTTGTAATACTTGAATTATTTTAATATTTGAATGTAAAATAATTCTATTATTTTTATATTAATTAAAATAACTTATTAATATTTTTTTTATTTATGAATTATAATTCTAATATTATTATATTAATTAAATAATTTATTAATATTCTATTATTTTTTATTTTTGAATTATAATTCTATTATTATTATATTAATTAAAATAATTAAATATTTTTATTTGTGAATTATAATTCTATTATTATATTAATTAAAATAATTTATTAATAATTTATTTTTTTTATTTTTTATAGTATTTGCGACGGGATACTATGCCCGTCGCAAATACTAGTATTATTAATAGTTTTTTTATTTTTTTATAAAATAGTTTTTGCGACGGGTCCCGTCGCAAAAGGTATTTGCGATGGGACCTGTCGCAAATAACTATTGTGACGGTACCGTCGCAAAAACTATTTTTTAAGTTTTTTACACAAATACGGAATACTATTTGCGACAGGGAGAATGACCGTCGCAAAAAAGGCTTTAGCGACGGGCCCGTCGCAAATAAGTGTTGTTGCGACGCCGTTTTCAGCAACGGGCTTTTTGCGACGGGCCCCCGTCGCAAAAAGCCATTCGCGAGGGGATCCCGTCACAAATTCCCCGTCGTAAATACCTGTTTTTCTAGTAGTGGTTCTTGGATTAGGGTGGAAGAGTGGGGTAAATAAATAATTAATGGAATTTTGGACATTTTACCCCAAATTTTATCCTACGCATGATTAGTCGGCACAGTTAGTAAAAACATGAGAAAAACATGCGAAATGGTTTTAAATGAAATAACATCCTTCACACATTTTGATACAATCGTGCACAACACATGCATTGGAACCTAATAAATGGGCCTTTACATGGTTAGGTTGTAGACCTATGCACCAACCTTGGGAGGTGGCTCTGTCTAGAAAAACAAAATCTACACAGTAAGGAATACATTGCACTAACCATGAATAAACCCTGCGACTTGGACTACTTTCCCAAAAATAGGTGTTCTGATCTCCAAACCTACCCCAAACAACCTAAAACATTTTCTAACTCATTAAGAATCCATATTAGATCCAAATTAATAATTTAGATTTCAAATTAAATGATCTGTACATGAGTGAAATAACATTTTCTTAAATTATTCCCCCCATAAAAGGAATGACCCCCTGAGTTCTCCTTTCAAGGTTAAGGGAACAATATCTGATAACTATTCTAGAAACTAGTCATGTACATCAGCTTTCTTCTCCCAGGCCTCATCTTATACAGGGTTGTGCTACCATAGCACATGTATAAGAGGGATAAACCTACATGAGAGAGCATTCGTGCACTAGTTAAGGATACATACTAGATATTCTTCAATGTCAGCATCTACATCTAACTCAACTTACTCTAGATAAATGGTATAAGATAGGTTGGAATGATATTGGTGATGTTTTGATATATGAATGATGTCATCCAAGGAATAGTAGCTATGAGGTAGTAGTAACTGATATGCAACTGGCCTGACTCTATCTAAAATTTCAAACAGTCCAACATAATGAGGTGACAACTTCCCCTCTATCAATAACAATCTATGCCCAATACTAGGTGATACTTGAAATAAAAAAACAATCCCTTACCTCACACTATAGGGGTCGTAGACACTGATTACCATAAAATTTATTCTTAGATTGAATGGTTTTTTTACTCCTCCTGATCAGCTGAACCTGTACTAATGTCCCCTGAATGAGACCAAGTCCTAGTAGGGCTGCCTCACATACATCTTGCATGAACAAGGTTGAATGGAATTTCCTATCATATAAGGCCTCAAAAGGAGAAATCTGAATCATCTCCTGAAAAATTTTATTATAAGTAAACAGAACATGATGGAACTGATTCTCCAAAGAACCACTTAAATCATAGAAACATGCTCAAAGCATATCTTCTATAATTTGTATCGTCCATTTTGATTATCTACCAATCTAAGGGTAAAAATATGTTCATAGAAGCATCTGAGTTCCCAAGTCATTCTAAAATCCTCTCCAGAACCATAATGTGGAATGATCAACCCTTTCTGAAGTGATAGTGCAGGGAACCCCATGTAGTCTTCTATTTTCACAGTCATACAGCCTTCTCAACTCATCAACTGAGAAAGTCCCATTAATAGGAATGATGTTGGATAATTTCAAAAGTTAGTCAATGACTACCCGATAGAATCATTACCCCTCAGTGACCTAGGTATGCCAACTATAAATCCATAAGAACATATTCCAATTTCCATTCTAGGACTAGAAGTGGTTGTCACAATCCTAGATGTCTATGCTGCTCTTTTGTCACCAGCGGACATGAGGAACACCTATTGATGAAGCCTAAAATATGATGTTTCATTCCAGGCCAGCAAATACAGGGGTCACATGTCCTGAAACATATTTCAGATTCCTGGACAAACTACCCACTAATAAGCATGGGAATACATCATCCACTCTTATTTAACATCTTTAGGAACCCAGATATGTCAACGTCGATGTAATATGTTGTCTCTTTCCATAGACAAATATAAAGGAGGGTTATCTATTGATATCCTCTCACAGAGAACCAAACCTTCATGATTTTAAAACTACCTACTATTCATCTTCTGAAGGAGGGAATATGTAACCATTAAGGCCTAGAATTAATACTTCTTGTAACTATCATGAATCATTAGATGAAGTTCATAATAGTGGGAAACTATCTTCCATTCATCAGTAGCTTCATGTATGACCTCCATTTTATTTTTTTGACATAGTGCATCAGCGATCACATTGCCCTTTATAGGTGTATAAGAAAGCTGAAAATAAAAGGGTTGTAACTAATCGACCTATCTTCACTATCTGAGGTTTATGTCCTTATGAGAAAAGATATACATGAGACTCTTGTAGATGGTGTACACCAAAAATTTCTCACCCAACAAATAATGTATCCAACTATGTAAGGAATGGACAACTGCTGCTGGATTAAGGTCATGCGTTGGATAATTTCTCTCATGAGGCATCAACAGCCGAGATCTGTATACAATGGCATTGTCTTCCTGCATCAACATAATTCCTATTCCAATGACTAATGCGTCATAGAAAATGATATAATCATTTCTAGGTTTTTGGAGAATCGTAATCGGTGCAAAGGCAAGAATCTCATTCAACTCTTAAAGGACTTTCTTGCATAATTATAACAATAGGAACATAGCACCCTTCCTTATATGTTCAATAATATGTGAATCACGATGTGATAAGACCATTATAAAATTGTGGTAATATCTATAAATTCCCAAGAGTCACCTAATATCTAACACATTCTTGGAATGATCCAAACAAACTACAAAACTAAACATTTAGGATAAAAAGATACTCCAAATTTGGAAAAAATATGACCTAAGAAGTGGAGCTTGTATATCTAGAAGTAGAACTTAGTAAGATTTTCATAAATATTATTTTCACTCTGGGTAATTAGAAAAATATGAAAATATAGTAAAGGTCGATAAGAGTGCAATAATACACCAAGATGTCATCCATAGAGACCATGACAAAAGAGTAATAATAGGGTTAGAAAACTTTATTCATCAATGCCATGAAAACGAAAGGCACATTTTTTGACCGAAAAAAAAACACATTATTATGTCCGAATTATTTATCAACATACAAATATAGACCAAAACTTCTACAAAAACTTGTACTAGGTGTGTATGATGTTATGAACCACACTTGATGACAACCTGATCTCAAGTGAATCATAGGGAAAACCATTACTCCTCAGAGCTTGTGGAAGAGAATATATGTTCGAGGAAGTGGATAATGTTTTTTGACCATAATCTCATTCAAACATATGTAAACATAAACGAAGAATTTTGTCATCCTTCTTTGAGAGAGGCATAGGTGAACCCCAATTGGATGTACTGTGTCATATAATGAAATTGTACTTTTCATCCTCTATCTTCTGATTGACTTTTGAATCTCAGTAGGTGTCATCCTTTATGAAGGAATGGAAACTGGAGATTCTCCTGGAATAAGATCAATTTAAAACTCTATCTCTCTCATATAAGGTAAGCATGAAATTTCATCAGGAAAGACTTCCCTGAAATGATCAACTACTACAAGGATATTAGCATGAAGTAAACCATGATCCGTCATGAAAATATTTTTAATCTGGGAGCTCACTCCCCCTAGCCCATGATGCTTTGGTCTATCTCTCCTAATCTAGAAGTCCCACTCTCCTTTGAAAATATGACTACATCCTTATGGTGACGTAAAAGACACCATGTGGAAATGACATTCTATAAATTCATGATATTGGACTAACCATCCATCCCAAAAATGATGTCGAATCTTGTCATCTCAATAACAATGAGATTCCAAAAAAAGGGGTAAATTTTTACCTCTATGGGAAAGTCTTTGATCTAGTGTATTCCCTCCATATATATTCCCAATGGAGTATCGAGGGTCATTACACCATTGAGACACTAAATATCTAGTCTGAGACATTCCATGATAGATACAGAAATAAAAGAGATTTAATCACCTGTATCAAAAAAAAAGAAGAGACAATAGTGGGGGCTACAAGAATAGTACCTCGTCTTGTAGATGGTCCCATAGTCGGATAAATGGGAATTAGCAGTAATTCATGCAATTGACTGGATCCATGGCCCTGTAAAACAGATGTACTTCCACTAACATGATTTCTCTACTGGCACTACTGGTGATCAAGAGTCAGACTACCAAGACCGAAAACTCCTCATAGGCTAGACCTGCGAGTGCTATTTCAACACTCTGACCTATGTGGCACAAAATAACTATCTCTTAAAAGTGTGGTTGATGATGACCCTTTTCAATATGAAGATGATATAAAGGTCATGGAGAAACACTGAAAATGATCCATGCTACTCCTTTCCCAACACTCCAAAGTGTCTCTATCAAATTGGGGATTCCTATTACCTAGTCATCTACACCAGTGACACACCAAAAAACTATCAAACATTATACACATACTTCCACTACCATGATGAGAATCCTTAATTTAACATTTATTGTAACCGGAAAACTAAAACATGAACACAATACTGTCCCATTTAACCTAGTACTCATTCCTTACCTTAGGTTATGCATAGTGAAAAGGTCCTAATCAACTATTATAGAAATGGTAGATCGGATAAAGAAATTCACCTATGTTTGGATGGAGTACTTGACCCCATCTTCAAAATGTATAACACGTGAAAGCTCATCATACCCTGGTGAAGGATGTCCTGGGAAACAAAATCCCACCAACACAAGGTCGAATCCTGAAGAATTTATGTAGAAATTGTGATATTTACCATTGGAGGGGTTTACATATTCTCAAGGAAAAAGGGAATGGCCTGTAGCCAATACACAACATCATGACAACAACCAACCACTGAAAATGTAAGAGGATGTTACTATTGGAACTCGGGGGGTCAGATCAGCCATTGTTGGCACAACCCATTGAGCACCAAGTAGGGACTGCATCAGACATTGAAAAATATCACAGACTCTGGAACCAGTGCCCGAATCCAATATAATAGGTGGTTCCTAAACGGGAACTCTTGGTGGTATTACTAGCATCTAAGGAGTATGATCATCACCACCTTCTTGGAGAATGATGAGAGGATGTTGGGGAAGTATTGCTCTACAAATTCAAATCAAACTCCTTAGAACAAGCTTAGAATAATGGAGATAACATCACTAACAAAATATGAATGTAATAAAACTCACTACCCAAGGTATAATACCCAAAATAACTACTTAGATGGCCAGGTATTGGTATGTTCTCATGTATAAGTTTCATTTCATTTTTCCATCAATTTCTAGTTTTACTCATTTACCTTTCATTTACATGGCATGGAGGGATATGGATGTGCAACCAATTCATTTATATTTCCTGATTAACTATATAATGGATATCCATTTCTTATGAATCAGTTCAAATACACGTATCACCAGAAACGAAACCTATTTATTTATATTATAATTCATTGACTCTGTAAAGTACACATTCCAAACCCTGATGTCCCATACACCTCATGAATTGATACATTCAATCAGTCAATCACATCCGATGTAATAAAAGAATATTCAATCAACACCAACATCACTAAACAATCATAGGCCTATCAAGAAATGAATCGAAGTGAAATTCATCAATATGGAATGGAACATATGAATGACATGCGAATTATAGGTTCCTATATTGAGGCATGTAACAATTCTCTTAACGATAATATTACTGGTCCAAGGAAGAAAGAAAAACATCTACTAAAGTAATAATCAATCACGCCACATAGCATGTGTGTCACCGAAAGGTAAAATAATATAAACTATAAATGGAAAACAAGAATAAAATTAATTATTTATGTAACATAGTTTTTACCCCGATCAAGGGTCCGCGACTCCTAAGAATGACTTATGAACAAGTACCAAGTGTTTTTATTTTTAATATATTGTCTCCAATTAGTAAAGAAAGAAAATAAACTGACACTAATACCACCTTGTGACGTCCCAGACCCGGATATCACTTAATGAGAGCCCTGAGCATGGTTGGCCACATGGCGAAAAACGCATCTCCCGAAACGCCAGAGGCTACCGACTAGCAGCAAGGGCCTAGGGTGTGTCTGTGGGGAGACTATGCAATCATTAGTAGATTGTATCACATTTTATGGAATATAAATAAATAATAAATAGTTGAAAAAAATATTGTATATATATAAACAATGTAAGAAAACAGATGCAATAGATAATCAAGAATAACAATAAGGGTGTCTACTGGATCTATAATGATGTAATTCCATGTTACTAGAAAATGGAAAAAACTGGATGAAAGAAAATAGGAAAAACATGTTCTGCAAATTAAATGAAAACAAATACAACTTCATGAATCTAGATATCCAAATTGGTCATGTTCAATCAAGCTCCATCCTACCGGTAATTAATTAAGTGTTTAAAGTTGTATTATTCCTTTTTCCTACACCTACAGTCTTGTAATCTACTCTGGGTACTAAACGGTTCCTAGAGAGGGTGTGAGAGAAATCCTAGTGGGCCACCACCAACACTGTCTATAACATCCCGCCCATGTAATGGAATATAGTAGTGTGCATGATTCCCTATATTAAGTAATGATATTAGTAGAATATAACCAAATTCCCAAATTCCTTCTTCATCCCTCAACAACTTTCTGAACATGTAACCAATTCCAAAATTATGTAACTAACATTAAATGTAAATAGGTCATATATGGAATATCCAACACATACAACACCTCATGATAGTATTAGTAGTGAAGGTCCCAATACCTAAAAATGCATCCTGAAAAATATATCATGTGAGGGAGTTCCAGTGTAATAAGAAGGTAATATAGATCTCACAGACCGCTAACTGAGTAGTATCTGAGTATTAAAAAGGGGAAAGAGTGTAATCTAAGGGGAGTTATCCATGATATTTCCCAATAAGTTTCCTAATAAGTCCATGGAGATCGACCATGGTGAAATAGGGATAAACAAGGATAGGTCCATATGGTAATTCACCATGATAGTTATTAGTAATTACTGGATTCAGGGAGTGTATCTGAAGTGTCCTATAATAATGTAAAAGATCATACGGTAGTATAACTGGAAATATAATAATAGGAACGAACTGGAGTCTAGGGGGTGTCAACCTAAGAAAACTGCATCCTTGAATCAAGATGGGGTTCTCGAGACCCGAGGTACTCTCCTCTCTGAATCTAAGGTTATCCTGAGTCTATCCATTCATTTTTTACATTTTATTCATGTAATCATTAATTTTGTTTATTCCTTGTCATCCATTAGTGTGGATAGTCCATGAATCTTTGCAACCATTTAATCATAACTCAATTAACCATTAAGGCATATTCAATTTTAGTTGATCACTTCACTACCTTCCACAAATACAGAAGGGGGTGCTATGGACCTGTATCCTTTATTTAATATCATTTAATAAAGACATGATATATAATTTGTATATTTTCCATTTCACACTTTATATTTAATATTAAATTTTATGCACTCACCTTAGGTGGGTCATGAGGTGAGAATCCATTGTACATTCCACTATGCAAGTCACATTAATAATACGAAACTTTTTTATAGAAAGGCTCTCCTTTAGGAACATCAAGATAATTCACACCAAACGGTGGCTCATACATTCGATAAAACTAAAACCCAAATATGGCATAACCATCGACATTGGGATGACTGAGTTGTGGGTGTAACCGCTTAAAAATAATCACATATTTAGAAAGAGAATAACCATATGATTATAACATGTATAATCATTCCATTTAAATTTAATAAATGACTTCTGATGAAGTATTTGGGCCCTACATGAATATGCTAAAATCAATTAACTTTAGGGATGAGGTATAAGCCACCCACCTTAGTCTGGTACAGCCCCCATCATCCTGTATCAGCCCTTGATTTACCTCGGATAAGAGTAGATGTAATAAAATGTGATAAATGCTCAAACAACTTTATCTAGGTCAAGAGAAAGAGAGTAGAATAATGGATAAAGAGGAATCAAATACATATAGTTGTTAATCCAATGTAAAAAACAAGAGCTTGATCAGATGCTGAATGAAAGAGGTGTCTTGATCTGTAAATTTTGACTTCAAAAAGCTTCCTGTTCAGAGGAAAATGGATTAATCTTTCCAGTTCTCATATTTTAGAGAAATAGGCGATGTTAACAGATAATTAAAGGAATTTTGGACATTTTAGCCAAAATTTTAACCTACGCATAGTTTTTCAGCACGGTTTTTCAAATCATGCGCAAAACATGAGAGATGGTTCTTCCTAAAATAACATCATACACATGGTTTGATCAAACCGTGCACAAGCCTTGCATTGGTACCTAAAAAATAGCAATCAAATAGTTAGGCCACATGGTCGTTCACCAACCATATGAGCTAGATCTATCTAGAAAAACACAATCTGCATGGTTAGGAAAACCATGTGCTAACCAAGCACAAATTGTATGAATTGGTCTGTTTCCCCAAAAAGAGGTGTTATGAGCTCCAATCAATCCCCGAAAACTGTAGAACTTTCTTTACTCCTCATGAAACCATAATAGTCCCAATGTAAAAATTTATATTGAAAATTAAAGGATTTGAACACAAGTGAAAAAACGGTTTCTTACAAAACCATCCTCCATCCATGACAATCCGCTCTGTTTAGGTTCACATGGTATGCTGGGATGGGTGTTGGGTTTGGGAAAACTATGTACCAACTGTGAACACCCCTATTCCTTCCAAAATTATCTAATCTCCACCCTTTTTCACCCAAGATAAATCCAATAAATCATAGTCAATTCATGTAAGAACAGTACATAGTAAAAATCATGAGGGTTCTCCAGAAAAGATATAGATCTGACTTTCTACCCACCCTTTAATAGCTCATTCTCAAGCTATAATCTGATAAATATCTATTGTTTTAAAACTAAAATATTTGGTATTGAACCCACATACCCTCTTACCTATCCCATATTCCACCAGAAGATTTCCATGTTTCCACAATACATGAACAATCATCACTTTACTTCCCTGCAATAAATAATCACTACGATCCATTGCACATATTGGATGATCCTTAAAAGTTTTTTCGATCTGGAGATCCACACCATCCACATTTATCACATGAAAAGGTAGAGGTGATATTAGTAAATTTGTAACATGTGAAAAACATATTCCATAGCACTGTACCTATGTGGAAGATCCAATTGGTACACCACTTGCTTGATTATCTCGATAACCTCAAATGGTCCAACAAACCTAGGAGCCAACTTGCTCTATCTATGTATTATTTTGTGACCCTATATAAGAGTCCCCCAATGGAAAACATGGTCACTGTCTCTAAACTATTGGGGTCATAAATTTCAATCAAAATATGAATTCTCTCTTCAATGATCATTGTCATATGCTTAAAAATTAGTTGAACCTATTCTGACATCTCCTACAAGAGACTCTATCACAATATATCTTACTTATCCACCTCCATCAAACTTATAGGTGATGTACGTGGCCTACCATTAAGGTTCTCATATATTGCCATATGAATAGTTTCCTAATAAATATTTTTATAAATAAAATGAAAAAAATCACGGAGCTTCTCCCAAAACCCAACAATGTCTTAGACACACTCTTGAAACATATCTATACACACCTGTATTGTATGTTCTTACATCCCATATTAATGTGGGTGGAAATAAATACATTGTAAAACTGGTGTACCTAGTCACTTATCTAAAACATAATCTAAGTGTGTTGTAAAATTTGATTCTTGGTTTGAAACAATTTTACATCGCACTCCATGTAGACGAAATATCTCTCAGGAATACAACTCTCTCAACTTCTCTGCTGATGAAGTCTCTTATATAGGTAATAAATTATCTACATTCGTCAATTAGTCCATAATAAACAAAATTTAATCCTTATTATGAGGAATCCTCTAGATACCCACTACAATGTCCATGGGAACATCATCCCACATTAATTCCATAATGAGACGAAGATGTAGTAAACATCCAATTAATTTATGATCGACCATCACCCCATGATAGGTGTAGAATCGTGTCAAAAACCCAAATATATCTTTTTTCATTATCAACCACTAAACTATCGTTGTATGCCATGATAAATTTTGTTCATTCAAGGAGGCACCACCCACTTCGAGGCATGAAAGTCATGCATCCGCTCCTACCACATTCTCCAAGGCCCAACAACATGATTTCTTATAAAGGTGATCTTATACTCATCTTTGATCAAATTTGATAGTGACTCCCCAATTTATGAAGTTTTTCTGAATGTAAAAAAATTTCACATCATCATACATAATGTCTCTAATCCAGCTTGAATTTTTTGACTCTACATAAACTGATATGAGATTCTTCTCCTCCTAAACATCATTAACGACAAAATACATCATAGCTGATAAAGTCATCATTTTCAATCCATGACTAGACTCTTAAAATTCCTTATTTTGAGTTTTCATGCGTATAGAGATAGAAAAACTATTTCCGTTATTGGTACTTTATTCTATCTCAAAATCAGATGACTACTTATACTCAACCAATCCCCGATTTTGAGTATTTAATTATCTCTATTGAAGGATGTATATTAACCTCTCATGATCGGTATATATAGTGAGATTATAACCTAAAAAATAATACAAAAAATAATTGAAATATTAAAATAGTTAATCTTATTCTATTTAATTCATAGGGAAGTTCTATTAATGTTGACTGAACTTATAATACACTAACAACACAATTTGATCTCCCAGCATGAACACTGCTCTAATCCTAATCTGAAATACATCACAAGACATCATATACATCACACATAGATCAATTAGGATCGAGATTTGTGCCATTATCAAGAACATATTTAACAACTAAAAGGAATTATCACATGATCCAGGCCATTCAAACATTACTCCCTTCTTGGTAATTCCCAATAGTGGTGATGAAAATCAGGAAACATCCTCAATAATCCAATGATAATATCCAACCATCCCTAGAAATATATAAATGTAATATTTTTTATTAGGATGATCCAATCATACAACCACCAGAGTCTTCATTAGGTTCACTAAGACACCTTTCTCCCAGCTTAAATGACCAAATAATTGAACATGATCAATCAAAAAACTAACACATAGACTTCTTATCATATAGACGGTGCTCTCATAGTGTACTCAAGATGATGTGAAGACGTTGGTCATGATCTGCAGGAGTCTGGGAATAAACCAAGATGTCATCCAAAAACACCAGCATATACTGATATATGTATGGGTGAAGGATTCTGTTCATGAAGTCTATAAAAATTGATTGTACATTCTTTAGCCCAAAAGAAATCATGAAGAACTCATATAGGCCATACCTTCACATAAAATTAGTCGAAGGAATATTAAATGGTCAAACTAAAATTTGATTATAAGAAACTCTCAGTTCAATCATGGTGATGACATTAGATCCCCAAAACTGGTCAAATAGATCACCAATACACTAAAAAGGATTCCATTTTTCACATTAATTTGGTTTATCTTCTAGTAATAAACACATAAGTAGAAAGCTCAACAATCCTTCAAAAACAATAATGGTAGACTGTAATACAATTTACTGAGATGGATAAACCCCTTATCCTCTATGTCCTCCAGTCATGTTTTAAGCTCTTGAATGTCTATTGATTCCATTCTGTATAGTCTAATAGATAATATCTCATCCCAAGACATGAGATCAATAGAAAATTCCACATCTATTTCAGGATGAATCCCTCAATTTCTTTAGGATACAAATCCTAGAATATTTCCAATACAGGTTTAAAGTGACCAATATTTAAATTTATATCCTATAGTAATAAACTAGATACATAGGCTGTAATATTTCCCATTTACCGATAAAATGTCCCTACATGGCCTACCTAGATATCCCTTTCCCCTTGAAGAATATTATTGTCACCTATAGGGGATGTAAAAATCACATTCATATTGTAACAATATATTAGGGATCAATATGATAATATCCAGTCCATAACCATACTAGGTTGTGGGCTGACATGTCAAGTATGTAAAGATCCCATAGAAAAGGACACACACAACCTTGAGAGAACACCCCATTGCTAAAAAAGATGTATCTCTACCATACTCCCAATATTTTTTCAATCACTACCACCAAACTCTTGGATTCAACTAAATGGATTAACCCATTCACAAATTTTGAAGATATAAAATAATGAGAGGAATTAGTATAAAATAAGGCATTTGGTAGTGTAATATCCACAAAAATAGTACCTCTATCTATCAATGGTCCAACCTCACTGTCCACTACTATACGCTGAAAAACATGCAACTATCCTTCCCCTCTTCCTTGTGATTCATTTTAAGCCCCTTGAGTTGTACCACTCTAGAAATTTAACTATTATTCCCAATTAGTACCACATCCAATATCTCCTCCACTAATACCATAGAACTATAATTTCAAAACCATTATAGTGTAAATGACTCCTTCCCATACTCTGGTTCATCATAGCTTCTCAATAACCACCCATATGTCGTGGGTTTTTATAAAAACTAAAAAGGTGACCCATCATGTTGTAGTCTTGGATCGCCACACATGGTTTGGGGAACTATCTAAAAAAGTTTCTTAGCATGCCACACTAGTGACAGATCACTCAATTAAGATCATATGTAACTAATCACTCCCCCAACCACTATTCTATTCACATCCCTAGATAACATTTTAATAATGGTGATTCCTTATATCGTAAGTCGTAACTCATAACTACCCAACAGAAACCAAATTATGATATTCTTTGTCTCCTTCTGCTACCCTATAGATATGAGATCCCATTTCACTACTTATGAAAACATATTTTTCCAGATCATATTCACATGGGACATAATATTACATTTAAGAAAAATCTGAATTTTTTTATGTTGCAACATCATATCCTGCAACACTGAAACAAAGGAAAAAAAATCTATAAATAGAAAAGAATTGTATATAACAAGTCTAATACCTTGAGTTAAGCTCATAAACATATCTTATCTTCTTCATGAGAGTATCTGGATAAAATTTATCCAATAATTTTTTTTAAAATTACTTCCCCACAATAGTCTCAATTTTTCTATCTTGAGTTTCGATGTCCTGACAATTCATTTATTAACCACATGAAATGTATGTTGGAAATTTAACACTCATCTCTATAGGATTCTACAAGTGCTCAAGTATAGATTGGATAGAAATAATCTTGAAATCTTCCACCTCATGTCTACCATCCCAGGTAAACTTTTAAAGGTGATGCAATTGAAACTTACTAGTCAGATCATACATTATTTTCACAATCCACCAAGGGTCTCCTCAATAAATTTCATGAACCGGTCAATATTCTCTCAAATATTCCCTCCAAATTCCTCTCCTGACACTACAGGTTCCTTAGGATCCACATCTTGAGGATCACTTCCAATAATAACCTTATATCTTCTTATCAATAAGAATTTTCATGGAAAAATATCTCTACAATGAAAAAAACACATCTTATGACACATTTCAATACATTATGACATTTAACCAGAGGGATTCACAAAAGGCCATAACATTTTATTTCCCTTTCCATTCCCATGGTTAGAACTAAAGTAGTTCCATGACCCTTAACTATCCTATATCTGAGTCATGGTTAACAAATGGTAAACTCATTTTCATATTCATGTATCATTCGATACCCATTTATTCAAATCCAATATCATTTTCCAATATTCATGTTCACATTTGGAACATTTTTATTAAATTTTACACAGGAATTAAAAACACATGGGATCTCAAACAACATACCTAACCCATAATTTCATGTGTGTGCCTTCAATGATGCATGTCCGAAAATAATCTTGAGTTCCTAAAAGGATGCATGTGTACTCAAATCTCGAGACATTTGGGCCACAAGTGAATCCTAAAAAAATACAGATATAATAATATGATCAAACAAAAAGGGAATCATGCATTGTGTAAAAATTGTAACTAAAAAAAATAACATCAATAACAGAAATCCCACCATGGGTAAATGGTTTTTACCTATATAAATGGGTTAGAAACTACTCTGAACAAGATCTTAACCAAGTGATGACTCCTCATGTTCTCATTTTTTACTTTCTAAAATAGTTATAAAAAACAAAATAAACAAACCCCCTTTGATACAGCATTGTAATGTCAAGTCCTGGGTGTACACACTAGTTCTCCTAGCCAGTCATTCACATGACCTTAGACAAGAGCCCATTAAACCGGAGGCTACCAACTACCAGTGAGGCTGTAATGTTGATAATGGGGAGTCAATTCCCCCATTATAGAATAAGTACAACATCATATGTAAAGAATCAATAAACAAATGGTATAATAAATTTCCACCCCTATCTAGTACCACATGATAACCAACACGAGAAATACAATATCTAAATAGAAATATTATATATGTCATGCCATGTATGTGACACGTGTCTATATAGAAAACCTAAAAAATTACAAGGACACAGAAAACACCCATATGGGACCTGAATCACAATTGGTGCCCTCAACCACGGTCTATCCCTACTCAGTAGTCAATCAAAGTGATCTTTCCCTTATCCTATGTTGTAAATAGGATGTCTATTTGGGTTCTGATTTGGAATCCCATGTAGGGTATCATTACAGCATGGGTTTCCACCACAAATGGAATCTAAAATAATATACAATAAATAACATTGAATTTAGTTGTATAAAAAATATGGGACATTCCATATGGAAATAGTTCACATTTTCATTTATACATTAATTGACCATTGAAACCCTCGATTTCTCTAAGTCACCCATACTCTATGTACTTATTTCATCCCATGTATAAATAAAAACCATATCACATATTCTATTAAAAATTCATTATAACATAATTTATTACATTATTAATTTCATTTCCACTCATTATCACATCCAATCAGAACTATATTCCAAAGCCAATATTTTTGTCCGTCATCAACATGTGTTTGACCCCATTGGGTATTTCAAGAATCATTCTAGGAACCACTACCCAATTATTAATCAATCATAGTAGTAGTCTTTTGATGTAGAAATTTGTGTCCCTAAATCATATATAAATTGATCAATATTTCTTTTTTACATAGTATTGCATGTTCTGTACATGTTAATCAATTTACCACAATAGTTTTTTGAAGAAAAAGTCTATGTTAAACAATAATTTTTCTATAATCAAATATATCATAATATAAAAAGTATCAAAATTCCACACATATATCACAATATAACATGTATATCGCAATTTACTAAAAAACAAGTTTTGGATTCATTAACATTAATTTGAATCAATCCCATCAAATTGTACCTATTCAATTTATTAAACAGACAAGGATGAACACTTTAATTCATATGGAATAACATGAAAATATCCATTACTATATTTATCATCTTTTAATAATATAACACATTAACCTATTAATTTTCAAGTCAGTCCTCTAATTAATACCATTGTAATTTAATTCAAAATCATATTAATTTCCCAAATAGAAAATTCTAATTTCCCATTAACAAATTCAACAAATAATTATTCCAAGTTCACAATCCCAATATCCCATTGATTAATTCGCGTATTTATTAATTCAAATAAAAAATACTTTTATACCATTAATTTTACAATCATATCATTCTATTAATTTATTCAACTATTAATTAATCCAATTAAACAAATTTCATATCCCCAAAAATCCCCATTAATTAATTAAAAAAAAATCGTCCAATTAAATGATTCCAAAAATTAATAAGTACATTATCTTATTAAAATAAACATTAAATTGAAAAACACTGAAATTTAAACCTAACATCATATACGTGATGATTGAATCATGAAAATGGGAAATGAAATTTGGCCACCTATATGTTGAAAGAAGATGAATGCTCATTAATGGAAAACCCCAATTGAAGTGGAATAACCACGATCACAATGAATAATTGAGTCAAAATATGAATCCATGATCTAAGATATAATAAATCAATATCCAAGAAACCTTGATCATGATAATAAAATAGAGGAAATATTAATTTTAATAATTAGTTAATGAAACGATAAGGATAGAAATATAATCAGGATGATATTCTCTTACCAGTAGAGATGAAGATCTTTAATAGGGGAATCATATAACCAAATAATAGGTTGGATAGCATAATGATATGTCTTGAATCCACATAAAATAAGAGAATAAATTATAGTGTTGAGATATGGTGTTTGAGGTAATATAAATGGAGTTCTGGAATTTTTTTTGATAATTTTTGGAGGATTAAAAATCCATGTTGATGGTTTCCTATACGGGGCACACGATTTCAGATAACTATGCACCATAACCATTCACCTCCCATGTGTGTATATCATGGTTACTTTTATAAAGGAAATTAGTTTGAAAACAAGTGTTCTAGATATTTGAATACCTTATTTTTGTGTACTCGCAGTTTACTGGGTTGGGTGTATAGTGTGGAAAAATCTTGCACCAACCATGCACACTACTCTTACATCAATAAATCTCCAAATATCTCTCAAATGAACCAAATATTAGACACTAAAAATAAGAAACAAAAAAATAAAAAATTGTACCTGATGAACACTCTTCATATCCCTATAAAATATTATGATCCAACACAAAATCCTATATCATTGTATTTAGTATTATTGGGAAGGGTCATTTTACCTTTAGATACACAAAAAAGTAAAAATTAGTGAAATACATAGAGATATTTATAAGGATATGTGTATGGATATGACTAAATATAAATATAAGGATGTTTCAAAAGATAGGTTAATATCATGGAATATTGTTAATGTATGGAGTGAGTGGTTTCCATGAAACTGCATCCCCTCATAGAGCCAATAATTTGTTACGGATCTTGCGTAGGTGGACCTAGGGGTAATAAATTTGAAATGGGTGTGTTGGGATAGACTTGGTCATCACATCGTGCATGACAATATGCCTTGATATACACCTTGTTTGAATCTCATGAGGGATGCACTTTGTAAATTAACACTCTTTATGAATCGACATGAAGTATTTCAGTAATGACCATGAATATACTATGTTAAAATAAATTTATCATATAATAAAAATAATATTTCAATATTTATATATCCTATAATTTATTTTTAATAATTATTTTTTTCAATGTATATTATTTCATAAACTATCCATTTTTAGTTTTTTCAATTGAAGAATCCAGGAAAGAATGAGTTAATGATGAAGTTGATAGATATAGTGTTTATGGGAAACCAAATGGAAATATTAATGGTTTTATAGAAACAACGGTTACTCGAAATAACCTATAATGATATATTATTATCATGTTTCATCTCAACTAACTATTGGAATCACCAAATAATAGATAGAGATATTGTTTTGAGAGTTTGGGTGGTGGATACCATGAATGAAAGAAGATTAAGTTTCATATAATTCATGAATGAGGGAAGAATCACTACAGGGAATGTTTCATATGAATGGGAAGATGTTTTATGTGTGGATTAGAAGGGAATATAGTATTAATTGTTGAGAAAAAATATGAAAAAATATGTTATCGTAGAGGATGAGAATACTATTTTTTACAAGGAATCATCAATGGATGAATCTTATAAATATGGGAATAATTGGAATTATTAAAATCAATTTTTTAGGGGGACATGTCATGATGCGAATTATCACTGTGGTATGAGAAATGGGTTAACAAGTTATGATGAAGAGACCATAGACAAAATATTGATGGAATGTGATTTTCTTATAATAGTATTTACATTAAATATACGAAGAATAATTAAATATAAGTTGATTAGTGTCATGTCATGGATTCTATTTCATTTTTCCGGAAAGAGGTAATAAAAAATATGAAGATTAATCCTTGACAATGGTCTAATAATTAAGTGCTATGATTGAAAAGATTATATATTATAATTGAATAAATATATTTTGTGATACATGAAATTTATATGGATTGTTTGGTAGAATTTTATTATTATGTATTTTCATGAATATGTTGAATTATAGCGATGACTTAGAAATTTGATTTAGTTGAAAGGTGATGTTTTATGGAAAATACATGATTAAGGGAAGATAACCAATAATATTTTTATTATGTTCAAATAATAATGTTCATATTAGAGATGATGGATTTGGATAATATAAGCCGTATAGTTTTGAGGACCTTGGAACTTATTAATGATCATTTGACAAAGCGGGTTATGTTATCATTGATGGAGCTTATCACATTAGATGATTTATTGGATATGTTCATTAATTAGTGTTTGTATTCAAGGACTGAAGAATCGTGCATGTTTTCATTATGATTTTTATGTAATTCTTTTTATACCACAACTCATTAAAATATATGACCAAGGAATTTACATATTTGGTATTTGACTATTAAAATATACTTTATGATATTCTGGTGGATTAATCTCATGTTGATATTTGTAATTATAGTGAACTTTTTTATAAATTTTTAAAATTTTAAGGGTAAGAGGGTTAACCATTCAGGGAATGGATTATTTTGATCCTTTTGTGACGTTTTAGATAATTATTTATTAATTCACTAAATGTTTATTAATGGATATTATATAACTAGTTAAAACAATTTTTATGATTACTATAGATAGAAGGAATGGATTATCATTCTATTGTGGATCAAGTGATCTTATAGAGATTCAAACATAAAAAATTTATGTTCATTTCTTATAGGTAGATATTAAGTGGAAATTGATTAAATAACATTCAAAGGATGAAATTGACCATATTATGTAAAGGAAATACACACCCCGGGAAAATTGATACCATTTAAATAATTGATCATATTGGGGTGTTATAATATCATTTTGTGATTCCACTGAACCTCTCATTGGTTCAAAATGTGTTCCTTGTGTCACTCATAAGGAAGTAAATAACCAATCCTTTACATGTACTAAAATAAATTATTATACCACTAAATCATTATATTTTTTATCAGGAAAAATGGTTGGGTTTTTGTATTATAAATATAAAGTCAAATAAAAACATGCAACATAGTTAAACATCATTTTGTGGTGAAACAACCAGCTTGAAGAAGTTATATAAGAACCTAAGGATATAATAAGGTTGAAGTATCATAATTGGTTTTCATAAATGTTATGGAATTTAAATCGGTGAATGGGGGGTAGAATGTATTCCACTAGTAATTTATGAATAAATTCAAATAAATATATTTCATTGGTAGAATTTTCTACCCACAACAATGAATTTTAATAATATTATACATACAATTAAAATATATTAATTCAATATAACAGTGTCATTATGATCTTATAATGGAGAGTATGAATATTATTAATCAAATTATGATAATATAGGATTTAAACATATATATAAATTCGAATTACATACCAATTTTATGGAAATATTTCATCTCTATAACATATAAGGGTCAAGAATGACTCATTTTAGATCCTTGTGACATGTGAAAAATTTAATGACCCTTAACATAGTATTCTAGAGAAAGTTATTATTTTATAAAATTGGAATTACATACCTCGAATCTTGTCATGATGGATAGAATAGTTTTCTTATCTTGTAAAAAAAATATAAATACTAGAAATTCACATTAAAATTGAAAAAATACACATATGTTATTCTTTGATAATGTTGTTATTCTTTGTAGAATATTCCTACATACCAATATGAAAAATATTTTTGGTATCCTGAGGAAAATAAAATATAAAAAAGGGGTGAAATGAAGAAATTAGTAAGGTTATGAACAAAATTAATTTTATCAAAAATATATAGGAATAATAAATATGGAAATTCAAATAACATAAACACAACCCTATAAAAATTAAATTGAGAATAATATGGTAGTAGTTAATGATGATCAAATAAAACAATATAATAAATAAAAAATGATTGAAACACATCCATGAATATTATAAATAATTGAATAATCAGAAGTAAATAAATACTCTCATAATAATATAATGAAAAATTTCGTACATATAAAACATATTATTTATAAATTTCACCATATAGGGTAAATATGTCGGTAAAAACCCATCTAAATTGGAAAACTAATTTCTCTAAAGATACATGTCAATGTATCAAGGGGGAATGTATAACTATTCACCACCTAATACATAATAATTTAATTTAATTATTTATATGAAATGTGTGAAACAAAGATGTTTTAATTACTATACCAATCAAATAAATATAATCATAAAACAACTAGAGTAATATGTTGACTTTAAATAAAATTGCACATCCGCTTCCAAGATTATCATTAACTATCCACTGAAGTATAAACTATTATATCAATACAACACTTCCCCAATGATTCATAATAATAATAATATGAATATTTTTTTGATTAATTTAAATAACATCAATATTTCATTGAAATGGTTTTTACAGAAAAAACCTTTTCACTATGGAAGGATGTTTAGAACAAAATGTTCATAATATAATTTTAAAAATATATTCATTTGAAATTAATATTTTTAAATTTGGGATATATACATTAAAACATTGATTATTTATTATAAATGGTAATTCCATTCATGTCGTACGATTTGAAACAATGATTCTTTTAATGTTATATGTAAAATCCAACCATAGAATTATTTGAAAAATGACATAAATATTTTACTGTGTTTTTTTATGTCATAAATCATTATATACTTATTTAATAAATATTATAAGGAATTATAAAATAAATTTCAAACAAATTTTATAAAATATGATTTTTAATGAAAAAAATGTTTCAATAGAGAACATACATGAATATTTATTTTAAAAAAACATTTGTTCAATAATTTTAATTACCAAACAATGGAAAATTATTACAATTACTAGAAAATTTAATTGATAAAAAATTTGGACTAAAATTGGATTGTTTTTAGTATTTTAATACCAACTCTTTTCCTTGAGGTAGTAATTAAGATAAACAATCCAGAAAATGGAGAGATTGTCAAAAAACTCTAACCACTATGGTAACATATTAATCCTAATCCCAATAAGAAAAATAAAATAAAACTATGATTTCATTAAAATTAATATAAATATTTTATTGGTATATCATATCAAATGGGAAGTAAATGTAATACATAAATTAATAATTCCTAAATATAAAATATGTCTCATATATGTACAAGTGTGACATGAAAGCCTTAAATTAGGATCGAATTCAATCAGATGTGTCTAAACATCATGTATTATTAATAAAAGTTTATTATATATCAAATTATGAAAAACAACCATATATATCATGACATATATAATTTTAATATGGCATTTATCACCCATTTATTTACAATTATTTTTTTAAATCATTATTTCGAATGATATCTGTTTTGATTACCATGTATGTTATCGGTCATTACATTTATTCCATTTGATTATATCACAGTTAAATTTTTTATTTTATATAAAACCTAGTATTCATTTAATATATATTCATTATATAATTATTTATATTAATCTATTAATTTTATTTATAGAAAATGGATTACATCCTTCATAGAGGCAGTAGACCATACATACTCATGAATGTTGTTTCCAATTTTCTCAATGGAACAATCCAAATGAAAATAATTATTAATTATTCATTAAATAATAAATATTCCTTCTTTTATGATATTTATATTAATTAATTATATAAATTTTACTCTCCATGTAAAAATGAAAAGAAAAAAATCGCATCGTGGCATGGAGATTGTATTCCAAATGTAGCCACGAGAAAAATTATTATTATTCAAAAAATTTAAATGTAGTAATTTATTCGTGATATTATGTTTATAGATGTTTTTTTATTTTACAAAAATCCCTATACATTCATAAAATTTACCCTTTGTTACTTCCCTTCAAAACTTAAGTGAAAAACCAATAACATCTCTTGTGCAGTGGAAGTCCACTGTACACAAGAGAGATGTTATTGTATCCCTCATCTAATATAATATAAGATGGTATATGTCATATAAAATTTTCATATGTACTATAATTTCATATATATCATAAAAATGTTAATTAAATAATTATATCCCTCCTTTAATGGTAGTGATCAAAGTTAATTACATCAGTTTATGATACATTAGTACCTTATTCAAACGATTGACTGTTTCATTTCTCATTTGATGGAAGTGTAGGTGGATATGGTTTATCACATTAAAAAAATAATAAAAAATAATATAGAAGATAATTTATTATTATATTATCATTTTCCAATAAAATTTTGATTATTTTTGGAGAAAAAATAAAATAATTAAACACTTTTATGTATTTAAACTCTTTTTAGGAGATCTGCTTTTTGAGTATTCCTAATGTCATATTAGGTGGTAATCATAACAAAAATAATTAATATATGATGTGGGGAGGGAATATTGTAATTGATTTGTGTAGGTCCAGGATGATCTAATTAGGGTTTTAGCTGTTAAGAGGGGTGGAGAGTGTGTTGCCTTTTATAAGTGGGGGAGGGGATATATAAGGAATTTTGAGAAACTTATACTGATAAACATGTTTTTCCCATGAAAAAAGATCAAAAAATGGGAAATTATAGAACATTATAGGTTACAAAATTGAAATATTTCTATCCAATGGGTGTTGTAAAGGTATAATTTCATTTTTAACCTTGTGTTCTTATTTTAACCCCATGTTAAATCAATTTTTACCATAACCATAAATGAAAATATATTCGGTGTTCACAATTCATTATAGTAATAAAATAATTTGAAATTATTATATTATATAAATAATTATTATTCCAAATATGGAGTCCATTTTTAAAAATTAAGCTAACATAATTGGTAGACTTTTATTTCAAATTAAACACAAAGGATTGATTATATAGTGGGTTTCCTAATAGAAAATTGTCATAACTATTAAATCACTTCATATCAAAATTCAATATGGAATTGATTCAAATATCCAAATGTGATATCCTATTAATTTAGTTAGGGTTTACTTGATTAATTTTACCTTTTGGTTGGTTGTTTTTAGGGGTACTATGGGTGAAATATGGATAATTTTGGAATCCATTTTAGTTGTTCATGGTTAGAAAAAGGATGGGGAAACCATGAATTTTGTACCATCAATCTGGGAACCATATGAAAGTGCTCTGGAGAGGTTGGAATAATTTTAAAAACCATGTATAAATAATCTACAAATAATATATCCTTATATAGTGAGGGTTCTCATATTTTGGTCACTCATTGACAAACAATGTTCCCATATAGGAGAAATCAAGGACCCCAAGAAATATGGGATAATTGTTTTTCTAACTATGTGTCATGTTGGAGTTGGTACCCTAGAACCAAAATCTATGTAATTTAGGATAAATTATACTACTATTTTTTAATATTAATAAACTACATATTACATAATAATAGTTTATATACCTGATATAGTATGCGATAATGCCTTATGAGTTGTTGTGGAACTGAATTGTCATAGGAGTTACCTGCTAAGATGTGAACCTAAAAATGCTATGAAAATATTATTTAATATATGTTCTATAGTAGGATGGTATTCTTTATGTGAAAATTATATAGAATACTAGGGGTAAATACTCATTAGACTTTGAGGCGCCTTATCAAGATGTATATCCTTAGTAATCTCAAGTAGGATATTACGAGAGTTAGAGCCATGAATAGGAAATCTACATTGATATGTGTCATTGGATGTTCCAATGTGAGAATTCATGTATTGGTCCTTAGAATTTAATATTATTATTAATGATTATTGTGAGTTTCTTAGTTTTATGTATTGATGAAAATCAGGATGAAAAATTTTTGTGGGGAGGTAAGATACGTTGGGTGCATAATGAGTAACATTTAATTAATGAATAATTTCAGAAAATATTTATCTCATCCGATATTTAATGGAAGTTACCATATTAATTCCTTGGATGTAAAATATATAGGATAAATAAATTCATGTACATGGTGTTCTATAGGCATGTTCTATTTTTTGATAGTCAATGAAATAGATATCGAGAATATAGGTTGATCGGTGCAATATACAACGTACTTGGTTTGGGATATTGTGGAAATTTGATTACATTACATGGTACACATTCTTATTTGGAATTATATACTTGTAGAACTAATTAAATTCTCTATGGCTACCATGGCATGTGTCTAGACTATATCCATGGGCATTACATTTTATTTCTTAATGCCACTAATAAAAAGGGTCGTACACTAAGTGTATCCAGAATCTCAATTAAATTATATATTATTATCTATTATTTAACATGGTGAATACATATTATTCCCTAATGGGTTAATATTTTTTCACATTAGATTAATTCTCTATGGGAGCGTTGACATATTTCTAGACATTAACCATGGACTCTAGGATTCGTTGCCTGATTCTATTGAGAAATAGTCCTAGTGGTTCACACACTTGGTGTATACATAATCTCAATTAAATCATATAATATTTTCTATTATTTAAAAAGATGAAATAATATTATTCCCAAAAATAGTTTAATAATTTTTCATGTTATCTTGATCACATTCATTCTTTCAGTCGCTATTCGAGATAATATAATGTGGGGAGAATATTTAATAAAAACATATCTTTTATTTAGTAAATATAATATATATTTATTAATGAATAATGTAGTGATATTTATTCAGTAAATAAATTTACATTACTCAAAATACAATAAATATTATAAAATATTGATGAAACATGTTTTTAGGCCCAATAAAAAAAATTATAAAAAAATAATAATGTTTTATTGAATAATATTAAAATTTATTATGCAAGTTAAGAGAAAATAATGAAAAAATAATATTATTATTCATAGTAGACAAGGATTTTTCTCTATGATTAAATAAATAATTAAGGTAAATTGTGAAATAATTTTTTATAACCCTACTAAAATATAAATTTTGTTATGTTATTTTGTCATGAGAAAAATTATATTTTTTTTGGTTTTTCAAAACACAATGAGATAATACTATGAAGCACTTGAGATCTCACTTATATAAGATATCCCCTAGAATATAGAGAAATCATCCTCCACTTGATTAAGGAGAATGATTTAGAAGAAATTCACACAGCAATCAAATAGAGACCACACAAGTGAGAAGATCAATTGTGATAGCTTCTGATGATTTCTACAGTGATGTGTAATGATTCATGAAATACATTTGGATCATCTATATAGGTAATCGTCACTTGGTCTATAAGACACAATGATGATGAACCACAGATCTATTTCTATATATATTATTGAATAAATAAATCCATAAAATGTAATTTTCTTTTTAATTAAATTGATTATAATTAATATGTGATGATCCTCTATTTCTAGTTGCAACATGATTCATGTTTTCATTCATCATTGATTTAATTTTTGTTGGACATGAAATTTATTGTCATGTAGTTCTCAAATTGATCATTGAACACGAAAAATGAAATGTTAGGAACCACCCATCATACGATTCCACTTCTCCCAAAACATTCATGTTGTATCAGATGGGTCACAAAATAAATTATAATTTTTTTGAAGATCATTATTGATTAACTCATTTTAATTTAGTTTTTAAATTGATGTTTAATTGTTCTTTAAATTCTAATCATGAGATCATCTTATTCAAGCATCATTTCTTTTGAATCTAATCGAGACAATTATTTTTTTGAATAAGATATAATCAGTGAACTCATCTGGATGTTCCAAGGATTATGGCTATATAAAAAAAAGTACAATCCATGTAGTCATAATTTCACACCATGTACTTTTGGTCAATGAATAAGGAATTTATTTTTCACTTAATTCAATCTTTGTGCATTTATTACATATAGTGCATTAAATACCTTACACTACTTGTTGACCTAGCCTCAGTGACCTATTGCCCAGGTACATGGCATTCAATCCCTTTTGGTCACAGAAATTCCATGTATTACCATAAACTTCATACCATACTGGGGACCATGTAATTCATAAATCACATGGATTGTATCCCATTTAAAATGTAATATACTTTATTTTTCATGGTATGATTTACATTCATAGTCCCATGGAGTGTACCTAGATAGATAATGAGATATGTACATGACCTGTAGGTCTATTGTACACACCATGTACTTATACAAAATTATTCAGCTTCCAAATTTAATTTTTATACTATGTAAACCTTGATACATGTTCTTTTATGTTTTCATTAAGTTTATAGGTCATTCCATGTGATGGGTTTTAGTATTTTAATATATACATTATTGATTACCATGTGCATAATGATCAGTATTGCATATCATGTATGGGTATTGTTAAATTTATTAATCTATGTGTATTAAACCGTGGAACATTATAGATAAATAATGTAATTTGTGAAATCAGTAAGTTGATACCACATGTCATGAAGTTATGATATAAGTTGTGAATGTTATATATCAAAAAGAGTAAACATTTATATGATTATAATACATGTTGGGTAGATTCACACTGGTATTCACTATATTTCTTGCATGGTATATTTATGTACACATATAAATTTAAATTAATTAATTTCATTTGTTTAAAATATTAATGGATGAGAATCTCATGTAAATTCAAATGACAATTAAGATAAAAGAATTGATTAATTAATATTTATAATTAATTCAATTGAGCATGATTTATCAAAGGTAATAACGTTTATGAATTGAATTCTAGTGTTATTAATTGATTAATTTATTACATGCAAGTGTATGATCATGAGCATAGACTCATTCTTTGTATGTGATGGGTTTCATTTCACATATTTTACTATTCAATTAAATTTTTCGCATGCGTTTGTTATCTCCATTAATTATATTGTAACGCCTCATGGTTTTTAAAATAAATATTGAATACATTAAACACAAAATCCCTATAGAAAAACATTTTATAATGTATCTATTAATCACAACTTTTCCTCTATTATTTTTTGAATAATAATAAACGGTAGCCTATAGTTGTGATCAGTAAGTTATTTAGAGCCTGATAGAAACAACTAGATTTTTTGTGAATAGTAACATACCCCTATCAATAGTAACATGAATAGTAATATGACCCTTATGAATAATATGTAATGATACTTTTTTTTATTTTGTTAAGATAATAATATATTATGATCTTAATTAATTTTTCAATATGATATTTAACTAATTATATCTTTCAAATTGTTTTTTAATTAACTATAATTTTATTTAAAAAATAAAGTAACAATATTTAGAGTTTTTTTTGAAAAATAGATTTAATTTTTGAATCCAACTAGTTAAAATATGGTGAGGGTTAATTTTTGTTATTTTCCCAAAATTCGTGAATTTTTGATGAATAGTGAAATACGGTAAAATACCATATATCAAATTAATCAATTAAGTACACTATTTATGACATCATGATTGATTTAAGGTATCTTTATTCAAACTAACATGTGATTATATCTATTAGGGGTCAAATGAAACAACACTATTGGTAGTCTTGAGTGAAATAATAAAATAATGTGTAAAACATTCAAAATTCACTCCTCTCTTCCACTATAAACCCCCCATCACTCCCTCTTCCCTTCACGCATCTAACCCTTTAATCTCATAAATGTTCTACTGAAAAACCTCCCCTAGTCACAAACCACATCCCTAAAGCTCTTGATCTTTCCAAAAAAACAAAACCCATTCCCTTAATGAAATTCTCCTTGAGGTTGATTCAAGATGTAAATTCACATTCTATTTCATTCATTTTCATTTCAAGTTCCTTTTTATTGCTATTTTATACTCACCTAAAATGTCTAAATGACCATGATAACACTACTATCATCTATATACTGTAATTATATATTGTTAACGGAAGAACCATCATCAATATTCTTACTCTCTCTATTTTATTTTATAAATGAAATCAACGTCCGAGAGGATCCAATTTACATCCTTCATGGATGACAATGTTTTGTTCTTTAATTTATCCTTACATATTGGAAATGAAACCAGATTTATGGTTTAAATATGATATATTACATGTATTATAACATATATAATATTCAGTAACCAGTATATGTACATATTATTAAATCATATGACCAAACTAGTTCCAAATAATCAAAATCGAGATTAAATAATCTATGTGAATGTCATTAATATTTAATATAATTATTCATCATAATTCCATGTAAAAAATAGTATAAATGACCAATGACACATATTTATGTTATTATATAATATTTAAATATAATTTTTTTGATATACATCCATTTGACATGAACTCTGTTACATAAAAACATGTTCAACAATTATGAAAATCAAGAAAATGAACACTTCAGAATAACAAAAGTCAAGCATATAACTAATAAAAACGGACATAATGGACTTAAAAAATCATGATAAACTAAATAAAGGTCTAATATTTTCTACATTTATTTATTAATAAGTCTATTTTCATATTTCATGATATTAAGTTGAAGAAAGGAACACATTCAACCTTAAGGTAAGGGGTTTTGTACCTGAACCCCCATTTTCATTCAGGTTAATTTTATTGTCTAATTATCCAAATTAAATTCTTGTGTATTATTATTTACTCATATAAAATAAATTTTGGGTGTTCTATATTTGTTTACAAACAATAATCCTTCCCTATTTTATGTGGGGTAACATGATTTAAGTGGAACATTCAAAATTATTTCCAAAATTCAAGCCTGATTCTAAGGAATTTCTCAAATTCATAACTATTTTCAAAGAAACTCTATAATATGTTGTTTGAAACAATTATATTTGTAAAATCAATAATTTTATTATTAAAATACCATCTTACTTATCTTTTGTTCTTATACATATTTTTTTTTTCAAAAGAACTCATCTTTTCAATGTAAAAGTGTATTTATCTCAAGAATTCATTGAATATTTTATAAGAGTATCTTCATCTATTTCAAAAATATTATAGATTATTATTTATTATTGTGATTAACATTTTATGATATCATCTACCATATTTTTTTAATGTTTTATTATTATTTTGACAAGTTATATGATTTCTTCAAACCATCCACCATATTACTCTGAATGGTTAGCGTTTATGTTTAATGATTGGGGAAAGTTAGTTACATTTCATATGTAAGCTTCAATATGAATTTATATGTTGTTTATGTTGATCAAAAATCATATGAGAAATTAATTTCAATTAAATTTTTATGGGTGGGGCCATGTATATCCCCTCGATGCATCGGTAGGTCTATTGGAACAAACAGACGTGGATTTGGCCGAAGCTTTTCCCATTTTGAGTTCTGGTTTTGGCCGAGGCCTTAATAATTTTAGATGCCTTGGCAAAGGCCGTTATGGTATATTTTAGAATTTATGGAATATGGTATTCCCACATTATAAATCTAGTAAAATAATGATCATGTGGTTATTGGAGTAGTAGTATACCCATGATTATGTTTTATTATGGAATTATTTACTTAGATCATATTCCTACCATAATGTGCTCAAGTTTATTATTTTTAAAAGCAAGTGTTTTCAATTATTAATCATGTATAATTTTTATATTATCTTCGGGTGTATTTATTACTATTAAAGTTTATTTGAGATCGCCCCTTTCTTGTGGTTCATTTTTAGAAGATATTAAGAAGAAAATTATGAATGAATTGTAGGAATAATCTAGGAGGAATGGATGTTTCTTGTAGAATATATTAGTGTTTCGTTTCCATTCATGATGTTTTATTGAAATTATATATGTATATTGTTTAAAAAATATAATAAACTACTTGTTCCTTTGGGATTCATATTCCTTGTTTATATTACAATGTAACAAAAAAAGGCACACACTCCGAGAAACTGGGTTCGGGACCTTACAATTGGTATTAGAGGATGTTTCGTAGACAACCTAGAAAATATATTTAGAAAACCTAGAGTATGGAAAAAATAACTTATATGGTATTTTAGGATTAACATAAAATAATATCATTCTATTTTGGTAAGGAATAGATTATGTGGATCTTTAAAAAAAATTCATCCATGTCTGAATACTACAAGTGGATATGATTCTGGCATAGATGTACCTAGGAGGGAAAACTCTGACATGGTGTTTCGGGATTGACCATTGGTATCCTAGTTCACAATAGTAGGCCTTATAACACACCTGGTATGACAGTCCGGGTGATATTCTTATGACAATTCACATTTTCTTTTCAAGCCATTATGTAGAATTAACATTTAAATATTTTCTCAATGAAACAATATTTTTATTGTGGGGTTATCTGTGCACATGATTTCAAATTATTCTACGTATTTTGGTATGTTGTGATTATACATTATGATTCATAAACTAATATCATGTATCTAATTATCATTAAATGGAGCCCATTGGATGAAATGGATACAGCATGAACACGTGTATCCCATGTAGTGATTGACTTCCAATGAAAGATAGTGATTTTGTCTCCAGTGCTGAGACTGGTGTAGAGAATCTTAAAACTATACTAGGACAACTTACTCAGGTTATGTACAATAACCTTACCCATATAGGGCATCTAGATCCACCACATGGAGGATCTTTGATAGACCACTTTATACGACAAAAGCCTCCATCATTCAATGGTACTATGAACCCATTTGTAGCTGAGAATTGGATAAGTTCCCTAGAGAAGATATTTCAGGAATTGAGATGTAACAAAAGAGTGAAGTTTGTCAAGGAAGTTTATCTTCTATTGGGATATTTTGATCAATGGAGGTATTTAATCCAAAACACAAAGGAGGAGGAACATATATAAGAGATGGAATGGAGGGAATTTAAGGAATTATTCCAAGAGAAATACTTTCATAGTGAAGAGTGAGAAGATATGGAATGGTATTTTTTTAATTTTAGGCAAAAGGATGATGATAATGTTAAAATGTATGAAGCTAAAATTACAAGGTTAGAAATACATGATGTGGAGTATATAAAAAATCAATTGTGAAAAATTGATTTATTCATTTATGGACTAAATCCATTCCTCCGGTGAGCACTAGTATACCAAAGTTTTTCATCATATGAGTATATATTATCAGGTTAAATCAATATTGAAAAGGAATTATATACATCTTATGACCTTAAGATATATATAGAGAAGCATAGGGCTTATGAAAACCCTAGGAAAGGAAATAAGGAAACATGGATGAATGGAAGAGTTGAATTTCCACCCTAGGATAATTGTGGTGCATGCTTAATGGGAAATGTAGTATGCTTCAAATGGGGAGGGAAAGGCCATCTTACTGGTGATTTCAATTGTAAGATATAATCTATTAATTTTAAATGATATAATGGTAGGTATATGGAAAACTATTCTAATGATTGTCTAAATCATCAAGGAAGCATTCCAAAGAAAAGGCCAATGGATCAAGGATAAGTTTATGAAATCATAACTACTGATATTGATGATCATAATGATTTGATGGATGGTACTTTAATTGTTTCTTAAAACATTTCCAATGCTTTATTTTATTATGGATCATCGCATTCATACATTTCTTCCTAGTTTTCGAATGAAATTAGACATTTACAATTAGATTTAATAATGGAGTTGTCAATCAAAAATCCTAAGAGAAGAATTATTGAAACAAAGTTGTTTTTGGGAGTCCCCATTGTGGATTATAAACATGATAAATCTAATGATTTTATTTCCACACTCGTGATTTAATTTGATATAATCCTTGGTATGTATTGGATTCGGAACCATTATTCAAATATTTATTGCATGATGAAGGAGGTTACAATTTTTGAAGATGATGTGGAATACCTTATCATTAGGGTTGAAACATCACCCTATGATTCTCATCTAGGTCTACCTCATGTAGCTATACTAAATTCAGTTATTGAGGAGGGAGGTAATTCAATGACTATGGGAGAAAATAAGAATGTTCAGAAAGATGATGTATCAATGGTGAAAGAATATGTTGATGTGTCTCTAGAAGACGTAACTAGACATCCTCAAGAGTGGGAAATTGAGTTTTCCATTAGCTAATTTCCTGGTTGATGGCCCATATCTCAGACCGCTTATATAATGGAGACTATGGAATTTGTGGAACTAATTAAATAAAAGGTTTAATTGAGTGATAAAGGATATATTCACCATATTGTCTCTCCTTCAGGAGCCCTTTTTCTATTCATTATGAAGGAAGATGGATCCATGAGGTTGTGCACTGACTACAGAGAGATCAATGCTATAATAATAAAGATCAAGTATCCCCTACCTCACATTGATGATTTATTTGATCAATTTTATATAGAACAATATTATTCAATGATTTATCTTCTATATGGATATCATCATTTTCTTGTGAGGAAGGAAGACATTACAAAAACCACAATTCGAACCAGGTATGTGCATTACAAGTTTATTGTAAATCCTTTTGGACTGACTAATGCACCATCTATTTTCCTAGATCTGATGAATAGAGTTTTCAAGGAATATCAAGATGACATTACAGTGGTATTTATTGTTGAAATCTTGTTATACTATGAAATATATGAATATCATTAAAATCACCTGCGCACAATTTGGAAGACACTTAGGAGAAACTGAATTATATTGAAAGTTTAGAAAGTGTGAATTTTGGATTAAATCGGTTTTCTTTTTGTATGAAATTGTCTCTAAATATAGAATATCTGTTTATCCTTCAAAGAAAAAGGCTATGAATGAATGACCTAATCCCATGAACATAACTGATGTACATAGTTTTATTGGTTTGGTTGGTTATATACTGCATTTCTTTCAGAACTATGCCCGTTTAGTCGAACCAAGAAACAAGAATACACATAAAAGGGTTAAGTTCGTATGGAAAAAGTAATGTGAGGACTATTTTGAATAATTGTATTGGATATTAGTTAATTCTCCAATACTAACCCTACCATTGGGGAATGATGGATTTTTTATCTGTAGCGATGCCTCAATGAATGGGCATGGTTGTGTCATAATGCATAATGATAGAGTTATTACCTACGTATCATGGTCATTAAATATTCATGAACAAAAATATCCCACTCCTAATATTGTGTAAGCAGTGGTAATCTTTTCTTTGATGATATGGAGACATTATATCTATGATGAAATATGTGAGATATATACGGATCACAAGAGGCTGATGTATATCTTCTTACAAAAATAACACAACATGAGTAAAAAAGATATGTCTCAAAAAACAAAAGGATTATTATTTTACCATACACTTTCTCCTAGGAAAAGAAAACATGGTAGTCGATGCATTGAGCTGAAATTTTCAAGGATTTCTCAACAAAATGTAGATTGATAAGGATCCATTGTACAAGGATATATAATAAATGGACATGAAAATTATCAAAGAAGGTAAAAAATCCTCAATTTTTCAAATGGTTACACAACCATCTTTATTAGAAAGAATTAAAGCTTATTAGCATTACGATGATATACTTCAAAAGATAATTATGGTTGTTAAAGATTGGAAGATGGCTGACTTAGTGTGTGAAGATGGTGTTCTAATATTTGGGAAGAGGCTTTGTGTTTTGGATATACCTAAGACAAAAAAGAGATTTATTGGATGATGCCCATCATTCCAATTTCTCTATACATATGGGTAGCAAATAGATGAATAGAAATTTGAAGGAAATTTTCTGATGGGATAATATGAAGAGGGAAATTTAGGATTATTTATCAAGATATTTATTCTGTAAACAAGTGAAGGATGAATGGGAACAAAAAAATGTGTCATGAATCCTCTACCTATTCCTACCTGGAAATGGGATGACATCACCGTGTTTTGATTCACTAGTTTACCCAAAACACTGAGGATGAAAGATGCGATGTGGGTAATTGTGGATCATCATACAAAATATGCACATTTCCTCGCTACAAGGGAGGAATTAACACAAGATCACCTAGAAAGACTCTATATCAATGAAGTTGTGAGACTTCATGAAGAACCTCCCTCAATTGTGTCTAATTTTGAACAATTATTTACTTCATAATTATGGAATATTCTTTATAAGTATTTCTATACCGAACTAAGATTGAGTTTTGAAAATTACCCACAAACTAAAGGGAAATTGGAGAGGATGATCCAAACCTTAGTGGACACATTGAGTTCATTTTCGCTTTCCTTGCATCTTATTTGGGATCAATACATACCTTTAGTGGAGTTGTACTACTATAATAGTTTCTGTTCAATTATTCAAATGGATTTATATGAATAATTGTATGGAAAGTGATGTCATTCACCAACTTGTTGGGATGAAGTTGGTGAAATAAAGCTTTTGGGCCTAGAGCTTGTGGAGGAAACAAAAAAAACGGTAACGACTATTCATTGTCATATCAAAGTAGATCAATGCATACATAAGATCTATGTTGATAATCAAATGACAGATCAAGAATAACAAGTGGGAGACCACGTTTTCTAGAATGTATCTCTATGGAAAATTGTTATAAGATTTGGGAAGAATAGGAAACTGAGCCCTAGGTGCAGAGGCCCTTTTGAATTTATAGAGAGAATTAATGTTTATCTTATCATTTTTCTATACTGCCTAGATTGTTTAACGTACATAATGTGTTCCAAGTCTAATTGCTAAAAAAGTACATGCCAAACCAAATACTTGTCCTCACTTCTAATGGTATAGAGTTGGAACCTGACATATCTTAATGTGAAGATCTTATCCGCATTCTGGACACTAAAGAACAAGTGTTGATTAATCAGATGACTCGTATGGTAAAGATACATTGGCGGAATCATAAAATCAAAGAGGCAACATGGGAACCTTAGGAGGTTATAATGATGACATACCCAAATATTTTAGTGAGGTTACATTCTGTAAATTTAAATGATGAAATTTTGTGAAGGAGGGGAGAATATATCAACCCATGGTTTTGAAATTAAATGTTGAATGCTTGAAACATTGAGTCCCTAAAAAAACACATTTTATAATCAAACCGTTAAACACATATTTTCATCTATTATATTTTGAATTTCAAAAAACGGTCATCTAGAGTTGTGATTAGTAATTCATTTATATTTTTATAGAACCAACTTAATTTTTAGTGAATAGTAAAATAACAATATGAATAGTAATTTGAATAGTAATATGACACTTATGAATTGTAAATAATACTATTATTTTATTTTATTAAGTTAATTATATAATGAGATCTTAATAAACTTGTCAATGTGATATAAAACTAATTATACCTTTAAAATTGTTATTTTTAAAATTAATTATAATTCAATTTAAAAATTAATTTAATAATATTTATAAAATTGTATTTGAAAATTGGAGTTATTTTTTTAATTCTATAAGTGGAAAAATTGTTTTGGTTCTTTTTTGGGATTTTTCTAATATTCATGAATTTTTTTATGAATAGTGAAATACTGTAAATTACTCTATATACAAATTATCAGTTCAGTATTCTATTTATGAGATCATGAGTGATTTAATGCCCCTTGGTTTAAACTCACATGCTCTTATTACTCTCCTATTTTTAATTTATATACGAAATAAATGTCCATGAGGTTCGAATTTACAACCTTCGTGGATGATGATGTTTCGTTCTTCTATTTATCCTTCATTTCTGGTTATAAAACCATTTTGATGCTTGAACAAGGCTATAATATATGTATTATAACATATATATTGGTCAATAACTAGTAAATTTACATATTATAAAATTATATGACTGAACTAGTTCCTAATAATCAAAATCCCTCTTAAATAATCTATATTAAAATCATTAATATTTCATCTAATGATTCATCCTCATTCCATAAATCCAAATGATATAAATGTACATTAACACCTATGGATGTAAATAAATATTATTGAAATTCAATTTTGGAGGTATACATCAATTCCACATGAACTCCATTACATAAAAACAAGTAAACCGATTATGAAAACCAAGAAAAAAAACACTTCAGAACGATAGAATTAAATAATATAACTAATAAAAATGGATATAATAGAACCCATTTAGACTTAAGGTAAGGGTTTTTATACCCGATGCACCATTTTCATTCAGGTTATTTATATTTTCTAATTACTTCAATGAAAATATTATTTATTATTTTGTACACAGAATAATATTTTTTAGTGTTGTATAAATGATTACCAACCATAATCCTTTTTTATTTAATGGGGTGTAACACGTTTTATGTAAGGACCCACCCCCAGTTTCCTGGAGCCAGCGCCTTATTTGGTTACATTGGAATACATACAAGGAATATGAATCCCAAAGGACCGAGTAGTTTAGTATTATTATTAACAAGTTACATACATAATATTAACATTACAACATGACGTGAAAACCACACTAATTTATTCCACTGGAAACATCATGTCTCCTAGATTATGCTTGGAAGTCATTCCAAAATTACTTCTTCATGCTCTGAGAAAATTAAACATAAGAAAGGGGTGAGATCAAATGCTTTGTAAGAGGTAGAAATACATTGGAAGATAATATAAACAGTAGACATGATGAATAATTGAAAACACCTACCTTTAATAATAAACATGAACAGATTCTGTTATGGATTTGAGATGAGTAAATAATTCCATAATAAAAACATAATCATGGGTATTCTACTAGTCGAATAACCATATGAACATTCAATTGCTAGCTTCATAATGAGATAAGTAAATATGCCGGACATCTTGAATAATTTTTTCATGGATTTGACAAAGACGTCTAATGATTTAGGCCTCTTCCAAAATCCATTTCACATTGTGAAAGGCCTTGGCCAATTCCACGTTTAGTTGTCTTATGAGACCTACTAATGCATCGAGGGGCTATAGCTATCCCCACCCATCACATAATAAGTCCAATTCATTCCTCATATGAGTGCGAATAAAAATAAACAAAATATACATACATATTGAATCTATCATATGAAATGTAACTAACATTCCCTAATTATTGAATATAAACACTAACCATTCAGAATAACATGGTGAATGGTTTTAGGATAGATCATCAAAAATAAAGTTAGTCATAAACCATTAAATAAAATATGGTATATGAAATATTAAATTATTAAAAAAACAATACATAAGAATCACCAAGGGTGTTAAATCAAATGAGAATGATCTTCTAAAATCATTGAGCAATTCTTGTGTTAAATACTCATTTATTTTGAAAATAAGAGTTCTTTTTGAAAAATCATTGTATAAAAATAGTAGTAAAGTAAGATAGTATTTCATGATTAAATGAGTGTTTTCATAAGGATAATGGTTTCCAAAAATAGATTACATCTTTCCCTTCAAAATAGATAAGAAGTTGAGGCATTCCCTTGAATCGGGATTGTATTTTTAGATCAATTTGGAATGTTACTTTTAAAACGTATAACAATGCATAAAATAAGTCTGGACTCTAGTTGGTGTACATATATATAGTACCCAAATATAATTTATTGTAAGTACACAAGAATACATAATAATTTCATTGATGTAATTAGACATTGAATGTAACCCGAATGAAAATAGAAGTTCGAGTGGAAGAACCCTTACCTTAACTCCAAACGTGTTCCTCTATCGAACCTAAGCTCCTGGAATATGATATTACACTTATTAATAACTTATTTAAAAACTTATTAGACATGTATTTAGTCTATCATAATTCTTGTTAGTTCATTTATGTTCTTATTGATAAGTTATTGTATCGAATTCCATCGCTTCGGAGTGTTCATTTTCTTTATTTTCATCTTCGGTTCACATATGGAATGAATGTAAATCTCCATAATTGAAATTATATATTATATATGAACATAAATTGGTGTTATTGTTCATTTATATAACTTGGATACATAGAAATAGGATGAATTATCATATATAACTTTAATGATAATTATTTCAGTTAATTTGTGGGTTTTGATTACAACGAATTCATTTTCCTTTATAACTTAATACCATTTCTACAAAGGGATTAAAAAATATTAAATAGGTTATATTGTATATAATAATCTGGTTCAATAATAACAAGAATGGTTTCCTGACCAGAATTGAGAATGATAATAGAAATCAAAAGTCCATCGTCCTTGAATGTGTAAAATTGACACATCTCAGATGGTGTTCTTGCTACTAGTATAAAAGAAAGTAAAAGGGAAGATGATGATAACTTATTCCATTATCATGTCAAAAATCCAATACATATAAGTTACTGGATTCATCCTAAAATTTGGATAAAGAGAGGTAAAAAAACAAATAAACTTGAAATCAAAGGCAAAGAATTGAAAAGAGGATTTTACCTCTTGAACCTTGCTTCCTTGAGAGCCCCCTTAAGGGAGAGGTTTTGGACTTTTTATGGGACCAAACCTTGTTGGACGTGGGAGAGGAGGTTGGGACGATATTTGGACATAATTTGGGGAAGGCACAAGGCATGATAAGATTGAATGTAAGGGGTAGAGAGGGGGATTTTATAGTGGAGGAGAGAGGGGATTTCTTAATATAAAACAGATTAATTTATTATTTCTCCTCCCGACAAGGAATAGTGAGTATTCCATGACCAAGAAGAGTAATTTTATAATTTGATCCCGAACCAAGTGGTCTTACATCACCAGAACATCACACATGACTCTATAATTATTGTATTTATCTTAATTTTGCAATTTAGGGTATGTCACTATTCATAAAAAATTCAAGTATTTTAGAAAAATCACAAAAAATTACCTCAACAATTTTTCGACATGTAGAATCCAAATAATGTAGTCCATTTTTCAAAAATAATTTCCTAAATATTATTAATTTAATATTTAATTAAATCATAATTTATTCTAAAAACAAGTGTTTTAAAATATTTCTTTACTTATTTTAAAGCATAGAAATATCGTGCATACACTTGAATATTATTGATATACTATAATAAGTAAGGTTACTATTCCTTAGGGTATATCACTATTCATTAAGGTATGTTACTATTCATAAAGGTAGGTTACTATGCACCAAAAATTACGATTTCATTATTGGACTCTAAATAACATACTGATCGAAATTGTGTGTGTTGGATTTTTGAAATTCACATCACAGAAGTGACAAAAAAATGATTTAAGGGTCACATAACACTTAGTAGTTAATTATGTTGTGATTTCATGTGATTGTGACATATTTATAAGAAAGAAATTTCCTTTTAAAAATATTGGGTCGTTACACTCTTCCATCTATACATAAATTCCATCCTCGAAATTCCCAAAATATTACCTAAAAAGATTTGGGAATGTCTTTAACATAAGCTCGTCAGGATCCCATGTCGCTTCCTCTATCTTATGGTTCCTCCATAGAGCCCTTACCAGATGAGTCGTCCGATCTCTCTATACTTGTTCTCTAGTATCAAGAATCTCGATCGGCTCTTCACAATAAGATATGTCGGGCTCAAGTTATACTTCTTCATAGGTGAGTACATATGTTGGGTCAGGAATGAAATTTCATAACATTGACACGTGGAACACATTGTGAAACTTCGAGAGACTTGGCGCCTTTGACAAATGGTAAGCTATGACTCTAATTATGTCTAGAATTTCAAAAGGTCGGATGTACCTCAGAGTTAATTTTCCCTTCTTACCGAATCATATGATACCCTTCCATGGAGATACCTTTAAGAAAACTTGATCACCTTCTTGAAATTCTAAATCCTTTCATCAGTTATCAAAATAGCTCTTTTGCATACATTGAGCTGTTTTGATATGATTCTGGGTAATTATCACCTTTTCCATTTGTTCTTCAACATGTTCTGGTCCCATGAGCATTCTTTCAGCAACATCATCTCAGTAATCTGGTGTACGAAATCATGTCCCATATAATGCTTCATAGGCTTCCTTATGAAAACATGAATGGAAGCTATTGTTGTAGGAAAATTCTACGAGAGGTAAATAATGATCCCCCATGACTTGAAAATCATGTGAACAATACTTCAACTTTTCTTCCAATTTTTGATTAGTCTGTTCTGATTGTCCATCAGTTTGTGGGTGGTAGGCAGTGCTCAAATGAAGATTAGTATCTTGGACCTTCTGAAGACTCTTCCAGAATCATGATGTAAAATGAGGATCACGATAAGAAACAATTGATGATGGTAAACCTTGAATATTAAAACATCTTTAATATATATTCTTGCTAAATTTTCATGTGGTGAATCATCCCTTATATCAAGATAATGTGCAGATTTTGTAAGATGGTCATCAATGACCCATATCATATCATTCTTTCTTGGAGTATTTGGTAGCCCCATGACAAAGTCCATCATAATATCATCTCATTTCCACATAGGTATAGGAAGGGGTTGCAAAACTCCACTATAATGTTATCTTCCTTCCTTCACCTGTGGACAAACTAAACATCTCGACACGTAATCAGCAATATTCCTCTTCATGTTTTCCCACCAAAAATGTTCCTTCAGATCTCTATACATCATGGTGCTACCAGATTTTATAGGGAAATTTTAGCTATGATCATCGTCTAATAGTTCCCTTTTTAGCTCAAGTATTGATGGACTGCACATCCCAAACATCAGAACTCCTTCTTCATACACAAATTCATCCATTCTCGCATCTGTAACATCATTAATTTTCGTGTGTAGATTCTCTTCATTAGATTGAGAAATTTCTATCTTCTATAGTAAATATGGTTTAGCAATAATTTTAAGGAGGATTGATGTTTCCCCATCCTTAACAATTACCATATATGTCATCAGTATATCCATGAACATACATCTTTTTCAATCCTCATTTGTGTCAGAATTCAATGATCTATCATGATTAATGCATCTTCCACCTTATTCACCTTTCGAGGGTGGTAGTGTTTTGAACAACTGTAATCTTTGAGTAACTCCAGCCATCTTCTTACCTCATGTTGAATTCTTTTTGTGTGAAAATATATTTCAAAATCTTGTGGTCCGTATAAATATCACATATCTCTCTGTAAAGATAATGCCACCATATTTTCATATCAAAGATTACAGCTGCTAACTCAAGATCATGAGTTGGATAATTTTTCTCATGAGATTTCAATTGTCTTGATGCATGAGCAATAACATTATCATTTTTCATAATGACACAACCCATTCCATTCATTGATGCATCATTGTATATTACAAATCCATCACTTCCAGATGTAAGAGTCAAAATTGGAGCATTGACCAATCTTCTTTTCAATTCACTGAATCATTCTGTACATTCATTTTTCCACACAAACATAACTCCTTTACGTGTGAGTTTGGTTAGCAGGTTAGCCAGTCAAGAAAAATTATGAACGAAACACCGATAATAACCTTATAAGACAATAAAATTGCGAACCTCAGTTATGTTTGTTGTCATGGGCCAGCCTTGGATTGCCTTTTTCTTCACAGGATCAACTAGGATTCCATCCATAGAGACATTATGGCCCATAAAAGAAACTGATTGGAGCCGGAATTCACACTTTCTAAACTCCCATATAATTAATTTCTTCTAAGAGCTCTCAAAATAACCCGTAAGTGATTCTCATTGTCTTTATAGAATTTTGAGTATACAAGGATATCATTGATGAATTCCATAATAATGTTATTATGATATTCCTTGAAAACTCTATTCATTAAATCCATGAAAACAGAGGGTGCATTTGTCAGTCCAAAAGTCATCACAGTAAACTTGTATTGCCCATACGTGGTCTGAAATGTAGTCTTCAGAATATCTTCCATCCTCACACGCAACTGATGATATCCGGATCGAAGGTAAATGTTCAAAAATTATTGATCTCCATGAATTTTGTCAAATAAATCATCAATCTGGGGCATAGGATGCTTATTATTTATTGTAATTTCTTTTATTTCCATGTAACCAATGCAAATCCTCATGGATCCTTCTTTCTTTTTGACAAGGAGGACATGGGCTCCTGATGGAGAGACACTAGATCGAATAAATCCTTTTTCACCCAAATCCTCTAGTTGTTTCTTTAGCTCTAAAAATTCAATAGTGGACATTCTATAGGGAGTATTTGATATAGGTCTTGCATTAGGAATTAATTCAATAGAGAACTCAACATCCCAATCTGGAGGATTTCCAAGTAATAATTCTAGAAATACATCAATGTACTCTTTCTCTATATGCACATATTCAATTTGAATAATTCTTTCCTCGCCCATATATATTGGTTTATATTCCTCTCCAAGTGTTTTATTCAGTAGAGCTACTGGGGGTGGTTATAGATAAGAATCATGTGGAGATGTTTCCACCCTAAAGACAAGGGATTATGCACCTTTTTCAAAAATTGTAACATCCTTCCTCTTAGAGTAAATCTTCGCATCATAATTTGACAGCCAATCCATACTGATAATTATATCAAATTCAATCATTGGAATGATGATAAGGTTAGAAACCAGATCACATTTTGGTGTTTGGAGGGGGACTAATGGACATTCCTTTGTTGCAATGATACATCCCCTAGAAGATTTTACTGATAACTTGTTTATTAAATTAAATTGAACATATTGAATGTTTCTAAAATACTGGGAAGATATAAATGAATGCACTGATCTAGAATCAAATTAAGATTTGGCTAAATTTGAAAATTTATTAAAGTACCTACCACCACATCATTAGGAACATCATCCCATATAGTTGTGATTTCATAATCTTTTCCCTCGACCCTTGGCCTTTTCTGTTTTATTTTTCACTGATGCTTTGGAAAATAATTAGCCTAGTGTCCCATCTCCCAAAAATTATAGAATTGAAAAACATTGGATTTCTTCTTCCCTTTGCAATCACTAGAAATATGGCCTTTGAGACCACATTTGTAGAATACTCCTTTTTTCCTTTTAATCATGCACGAGGGTGTTTTTGTCAACAATTGTCACATGGTGGAAATTCAACTCTTCCCCTCTTCCCTGTTTCCTTATTTTCTTTCCCAGGGTTTTCATAAATCCTCTTCTTTTTTTATTTCCCTTAAAGTCATAAGACGTAGAGAATTCATTTTCTATCTTGATAGCACATGAAACTATATCCTCATATGATGAAAAACATTGCGAGACCAGTGACCTCCGAAGGAATGGATCTAGGCCATCAAATAATCGATCAATTTTTCTCCTTGGAATTTGTATATAACCCACAACATGTCTTGCTAACCTTGTGAAGTTGGATTCATGCATGATAATATGTTCACCCTCCATCTGCCTTAGATTCAATAATTGTCTCTCCATATCTTATCGTTGCTCACAAGGGAAATATTTCTATTAGAATATTTCCTTTAAATCCCTCCATTCCATCTATGATATCTCTTCCTCCTCCTTTGTGTTTTGGATTAATGACCACCACTGATCTGCATCTACCGATAAACGATATATTTCTATGACAACCTTATCTCTTTCATTTTATCCCAATGTATGAAATATCTTCTCGAGGGAACTTATCCACTGCTCACCTACAAATGGGTTTGTAGTCCCATTGAAGGATGGAGGTTGTTTTCGTATAAGGTGATCCAGCATAGATCCTCCACGTGGTGGATCCGGATGCGCTATATGGGTATGGTTATTATTCATAACCAAAGTAAGTTGTCCCAGTATAGTTATGAGTTGCTCAACAGTAGTCACAGCACCAGATCGAACATCATTATCTTTCCTTGGAGGAAAATCCTTATAGGAGACACATGTGTTCGTGCGGTTTCCATTCCTTCAACTTGGTGCCATCTCTAGATAATGGAATACACTATATTAGGTTATGAATCATAATCTCTAATCTTAACATAACAAAATACTGAAAAAAATATAGATCCTACAAATGATTATTCCCATATTCACAAATATGGTTTATATGAGGAATATTTTACATTTCAATCCTTTATAAAGGTTAATAATGAAAATGTGTATTATCCTAAGAATATCCACCAATAGTTTTGTAACAAAGTGTGCAGTAAAGCCCATTTTCATGCACCAGTTTCCGTTTGAGTCCAGCTCAAAGCGGTGTTTTTGGGTTTTACCCTTAGATACATTTTTGATAGAGCCGCCTCTACCTGCTCGTATCCAGACAGGGTGATATTACTTGAAAGATCCACATAATCTATTCCTTAACAAAATACTAGGACGTTATTGTATGTATATCCTCAAATACTATCTTAGGGACTCTTACCTAATTCTATGTTTTCTAAATATACTTTCCAAGTATTCTAAAAAACTACCTCTGATAACAACTGTAAGGACCCAACCCCAGTTTCCCAGAGCCGGCTCCTTATTTTATTAAATTGTTATACATACAAGGAATACGAATCTCGAAGGACAGTGTAGTTTTTTATTATTTGAAACAAGTTACATACATATGTTTAACATTACAACATGAAGGGAAAAACCACAGTAATTTATTCCACTACGAACATCATGTCTCATAGATTATGCTTGAAAGCAATTCATAAATTATGTCTTCATGTCCTGATAAAATGAATCATAATAAACTGGTGATCTCAAACACTCAGTAAGAGTAAGAAATACCGTGGAAGATAATATAAATATTATACATGGTGAATAATTGAAAACACATGCCTTTTATAATAAAAATGAACACATTCTGGTAGAGATATGAGCTGAGAAAATAATGCCATAATAAAAAGATAACCATGTGTATTATACTAGTCTAATAACCACATGAACTTTCAATTACTAGCTTCATGATGATGGAAGCTCATATGATGGACATTCTAAAACATTTTTTCATGGCCTTGGCCAAGACATCTAATAACATAGTCCTCAGCTGAAATCCATTTCTCATAGGGAAAGACCTTGGCCAATTCCACGTCTACTTGACTCATGAGACCTACCGAGGCATCAAGGGGATATTGAGGGCCCCACCCATCACATAATAAGTCCAACTCATTCTTCATATGATGTGCGATAATTAAAAACAACATATACATTCATATGGAATCTATCATATGAAATGTAACTAACTTTCCCCAATTATTGAACATAAACACTAACCATTTAGAATAACATGGTGAATGATTTTAGGATAGATCATCCACAATAAAGTTATTCATAAACCATTCCATAAACTATGGTATATGAAATCATAAATGATTAACCCCAACAATACCTAAGAATCATCAAGGGTGTTGAATCAAATGAGAATGATCTTCTAAAATCATTAAGCAATTCTTGTGATAAATACTCTTATATTTTGAAAAGAAGAGTTCTTTTAGAAAAATATCTTTATAAAACCATAAGTAAAGTAATATATTATTTCAGGATGAAATTATTGTTTTTAGAATGATAATTGTTACCAGAAATAGATCATAGCCTTCCCTTAAAAATATATATGAAGTCGAGACATTCCGTTGAATCGGGTTTGTATTTTGAAATCAATTTTGAAAGTCACATTTAAAACATGTAACTATCCATAAAATAATGAAGGATTATGGTTGGTATAAATATATATAATTACCAAATATAATTTATTGTAAATATACAATAATGCATAATAATATCATTGAGGTAATTAGACAATGAAAGTAACCCGAATGAAAATGGATGTTCGGGTGGAAAAACCCTTACCTTAACTCCAAACGTGTTCCTCTCTCAAACTTAATCCACTAGAATATGAAATTATACTTATTAATAACTAATTTATGAACTTATTATACATGTATTTAATTTATCATAATTCTGTTTAGATCATTTATGTTCTTATTGATAAGTTATATTATCGAATTTCGTCTCTTCAGAGTGTTCATTTTCTTTATTTTCATCTCTGGTTCACCTGTGAAATGAATGTGAATCTCCATAATTGAAATTATATATTATTTATGAACATGAATATATTTTATTAGTCATTTATATAACTTGTTTACATGGAATAGGGATGAATTATCATTTAAAACAATAATGATAATTGTTTCGGTTAATTTGTGGGTTTTGATTACAACGAACTCATTTTTGATTATAGCATAATACCATTTGTACAAAGGGATTAAATAATTTTAAATAGGTTATATTATATATAATAATCTGGTTAAACCATAACAAGAATGGTTTCGTGACCATAATTGAGAATGATAATAGAAATCGATAGTCCATCGTCCTTAAATGTGTAAAATTGACACACCTCGGATGGTGTTCTTGCTACTAGTATAAAAGAATGTAAAAAGGGGAAGATGATGATAAATCCTTCCACTATCATGAAAACATTCCAGTACATATCAGGTACTGGATTCATCACAAAATTTTGATATGAGGAGGTAAAAACGAAAACAAATGAACTTGAAAGGAAGACAATGAATTGAAAAGAGGAATTTACCTCTTGTACCATACATCTTTGAGAGCCCCCTTAAGAGAGAGGTTCTGGTATTTTTATGAGACAAAAACATTCCGGACGTGGTAGAGGAGGTTGTGATGGTATTTGGAGTGAATTGGGAGAAGGCTCAAGCCTTTAGAGGAGTGAATGTAAGGGGGTGAGAGTGGGGTTTTATAGTGGAGGAGAGAGGGGATTTCTTAATATAAAACTAATTAATTTATTATTTCTCCTCAAGACAAGTAATAGTGAGTATTTCATGACAAATAATAGTAATTTTATCATGTGATCCCGAACCAAGTGTATTACATCATCAGAACATCACACATGACTCTAAAATTAGTGTATTTATCTTAATTTTGCAATTTATGGTATGTCACTATTCATAAAAAATTCAGGTATTTCAGAAAAATCCCAAAAATTTACCCTGACCATTATTCGACATGTAGAATCCAAAAATGAAGTCTATTTTCCAAAAATAATATTCTAAATATAATTAATTTAATATTTCATTAAATCATAACTTATTCTAAAAACAAAATTTTTAAAACATTTTTTTACTTATTTTAAAGCATAGATATATCATATATACACTTGAATATTATTTATATACTATTATAAGTAATGGTACTATTCCTTAGGGTATAATAATATTCAGAAGGGTATGTTACTATTCATAAGGGTAGGTTACTATTCACCTAAATTGAGTTTTTCTTATTGGACTCTAAATTACATAATGATCGAAATTCTGTCTGTTGGATTTTTGAAATTCACATCATATAAGTGACAAAAATATGTTTTAAGTGTCACATAGCACATATCAGTTAATTATGTTTTGATTTCATTTGATTAAGACATATTTATAAGAAAGGAATTTCCTTTTAAAAATATTGGGTCGTAACAGTTTGAAAGGAACATTCAAAATTATTTCCGAAATACATGCCTGATTTAGGTAAATTTCTGAAATTCATTCCAACTTTCAAGGGTACTATATAATCTGTTTTTACCTACCAATATATTTATAAAATCACTCATTTTATTATGAATATACCATCTTTCGTCACTTATTCTTATTTACAATTTTTTTTCAGAATAACTATTCTCTTAAAAATAAAAGAGTAATTATCTCACTAATTACTAAAAGATTTTATAAGAGTATCTTAATCAATTTCAAAACTCTCATTGATTCTTATGTACTATTTAGATTAATATTTTTTGAAATAATCTAGCATTATTTTAATGTTTTATGATTAGTTTGACTATGGATGTTATTTATTGAATCCTTTCACCAAATTACACTGAATGGTTAGCATTTATGTTTAATTATTGGGGAAATTCAGTAACATTTCAAATGTCAATTTAAATATGAATGTATATGTTTTTTATTTTGATCCTATCTAATATGAGGAATTAATTGGACTTATTATGTGGTGGGGGCAGCTATACCCCCTCAATGCATCGATAGGTCTTATGAGACAAATTTACATGGACTTGGATGATGCATTACACATTTTGAGTAATGCTTTGGGCCAAGGCCTTGATGGTATATTTCAGAATGTATATCATATGCACTTGCCTCATTATGAAGCTAGTAAATGAATTTGAATGTGGTTATTCTACTATTATAGTACACATAATTATGTTTTATTATGGAATTATTTACTTATCACATATTCCTCCCATAATGTGTTCAAGTTTATTATTTTTAAAGGCATGTGTTTTAAATTATTCACCATGTATAATGATTATGTTATCATCCACAATTTTGCTTTCTCTTACTGATCATTTGAGCTCAACCCATTCTTATGTTTCATTTTCCCAAGATATGAAGAATTAAATTTAAAATGACTTGCAGGAATAATCTTGGAGCCATGGATGTTTCTAATGGAATAAATTTGTGTTTCATTTCCTTTCATGATGTAATTAGAATCTTATATATGCATATTTTTTCCAAAAGATTATAAAATACATTGTCCTTTAGGATGAATATTCCTTGTTTATATTTCTATGTAATAAAATAAGGAACTACCTTTTGGAAACTAGGGTCAGGTCATTACAAATTTATTGGACTGTATGCCCATGGTATCTTTTATGTAAAACCCAATTCCCCTCACATGCGTGTGACTAAAAATTACATGTAAAGGTTGGATCATCTGGTATAGTGGAGGAATTTTTTGTTTGTATCCAAGGTCAAACCAATATAATGGGATACATAGATGGACAGGTGGAAATCTGTAACATGAACCTGAATTGGTTCAAGGTGTTTTCCCCCTATGTCAATGGTTAGTTTATCAACCACAAGATAAATTGACAATAAGTAAATATTATGATAACACAAAATTTTTATTTAATTTCTATCAAGTTTAATATTTATTTGATTATTTATTTGTTTGGAGAGATCACCTAATTGATGAATTAATTAACATGCAATATAGAACTAAAATAAATGGGCTCATGTGTAAATATTTTCAAAGGCATAGTTAATCAATTATATAAAACCATTTAATACAATGATACTTGTGATGAATATTATAATTGCATATTTATACATAAAAGGTAAAAAATAAATCAATATAATATATTATGTTTGTATATCCTTGCACTACTACAGTTAAAATTGAACCATAGGTCAAAGATCATAACCAACCAATGTTGGGGTGATTCCAATTATTTTGGAATTGAAACAATATGTCTTGAGTTTACTTAGCTTTGTTCACATCAAGGTATGACTACCAATGAAAAACATAATATAACTAAGACAAAAAGGTCTGGGAAATCCAATTTAAGAATTTTGTGATTTGGGAGTCCGCTCAATAAATTAGGTTACTATGAGTTATTGTAGTTTTCATTTCAAGTGGCTACCAAAAACTATTCATGTTTCTTGAAAATCCAATGTTGGTGTTATGAGAAGTGGAATGTGGATAATTTCTTATAGAATGTACATGAAAAAGGAAATTCATAATTCAATGGTGATGGAAATTATGTTTAGATAAAATAGTGGGGGACTAATAAATTAAATATTTACTTCTCTAAATTTCATCAGACAATGTAATATTTTTTATCAAATTATTTTTATAAATAACATTAAAATTACATAAAACATATCCCAATAATCCATACTTGTGAAGGATAATCTTTACACCATCACAAGTCTTTATGAGTAGAAAGTACACCTACATGTTATACTTTACCTTGAAGGGAAATTATATATTGTGGAAATGATTGAACCAAGAATGTTCAATGATAATATTGGTATTTTGTTTTTGTTTATTTTCATGATGCACATGGATGACATGGGAGTATGCAGAGAATAGGGTCATACGTTTGAGGGTGAAAGGAGTATTTATGGTGGCATAGTTTCACAGTGTTTTCCTAATTTTTGGGCCTCAAAAATGGGATTTTAGGGATAGTTAAAAACCACATACATAATGATATGGGGAGCGGTGTGTAGAACCGAAAATGGATCATAGTGACAGTACATGAAGAAAACCTACAGTATGCGGGATGCTTCCAAAAACAATTCATAGTGACAATACACAGTGAAGGCATGTGGAATGCAGGATGTTGCCAAAAAAGGTTTCCAGTGACAGTACGCAATTTAGATAGGCGGTATGGGGAATGCTAAAGTTTGAGCAGATTATTGCAGTTTGAGAAATAAGATCAGAACAAGATAGAGCAAAACAGTACATCGATGGAGTACAACATACAGAGATGATTGTCCAACATTTAAAATTTGGGTCAATCAGATTAGTGGAATTTTTAAGGATATGTGCCTATTTGAGGAGTAGTAATCACTTATGTTAAAGAAGAATTTGGAGATTAAAATATCAAGAAGTCATCTAGTGAAGTATGATGTGGTTCATGGAGGATAAGATGATACACATGGAGTATCAACCATGTTAGGAAAATAGTATGAAAAAGAGATTTTGGTTCACGCAGTGATCTCTTGTAGTACGCTATGGAGAACGGAGGTACACGGTGTAGGACGATACAGTGATAAATGGTTAAGTAGACATAGTAGGGAAGTACGTAGATCAAAGCAGTTCATGGAGAAGCTACATGTAATGCCGAAACAACAATAGTACGTGGAAACAACAGAAGTACAAAAAACACCAAAGGATGCCAAAAACATTACCAAATCAGTTTGTACATTTAACTTCCATAACATATCAGGGTACGAGAAAATAAATTACATCATTGGTTGATTACAGTAATTCAATAGATCATCCATTTTCTATTGAGGATGAATAATATAATGTTAAAATTATAAAGCAACATTCATGTTAATAAACTGAGGTAAGATTGTTCCAATGTAGTGGGCAAGGGGGAGTTAGCAGAAGTGATCTGAGGGACAAAGTGTTCTATCTCTAATACCTTGTAAAGGAAATTCTCCTAGCACAAAGTGACTGTGATAAAATCCTATAATCCACAAATTTTGATGATTAGTGGTTCTTGGTACGACTCAAACACCATTTTTATATACTCTTTAGATGTATCCCATAGTGCTGAATCATATAAAATTGACGTTACATTGCTTTTCAAGTGATTGGTTATTTTCCACAATTCCTCTTTAGAAAGGTTTAATAGGATCCTAAAAACATGGGAACAAGATCCATTATTTTAAAAGAAAATTTTGACACCATGATTCACCCCTCCCCTCTTAGGGAATTCCATAGTATTTCAAATGGTATAAGTGCGTAAAGGTTGTAGGTGTTAAATCTGTCCAATTTTTATGACGTGGGGAATATATTTAATATCAGGGGAGTTCATTTGGTTGATGGAAGGAACATTCAAATATTTAAGAATATGATTAGATATTTTCTAATATCTCTTGGAATTGATGTACTTTTTCCCACTACATAAGTAATTCTATTCACTGATCCAATTGGTCTATATATGAAAGATATAGACAGGAAAATGATGGATGGTTTTTCTAAAGCATAGAATTACCTAACTGTAGCTATTTCTGATCAAATATAAATAAAGGTGATGAACTGTATGTCATAAAAGTCTATATGGAATAAACTATATAATATTTATGATGGCGATAGAAAATTTATGGAGGTGAAGCTCTCAGTTTTACACAACTAGTGTGTTGATATGAAGATGCACCCTAATGAAAATGAATATTCATTCTTTAATTGAATTACTGATGTTCTATGAGATTTTAGATGGTGTCGAGAAGAGATCAAATACATTGATATTTTAAATAAAATCATTATAAAACTTCCACCCAATTATAATGCAATGGTTTCAGATCATAAAGAAAGTTATCTTTCAAAACATTTTCTTGATAATCTTCTATATAGCCTGGTGGAATATGAGATGAGATTCAACCCAGAAGATGAAATGATTCACGTATGTAAGGAAATGTATTTCAAATCCATAGAAAAACAGGAAATTTATAGTCATTGTGTTGATCATAATGATGAGAAAGAAGAAGTTCTTTCACTATCTTCCAAGAAACTCAATATGGGAATAATGAAATTTAATGGAAAGCATCCTCTGACATCTTTTTTCTATAGAAGATTTTTCCACACTACCTCTCATTACCCAATAAAGTTAAATGATGAAGATAGCGAAAATGGATACATTCAAAACCATAAAAAGGGTTTTCAAAAAGAGATACTTAAAATATAGAAATAAATTTCAATTAAATAGGTTTTATTATGAAGATAAATATGATGAAAATTAACACTTCGAGTAATAGGAAGAAGAATTAAAATATGGGAACAATGCTTTCATAATATCAACCCTTGAAAATTCATATCCATTGACAGATAAATCTAGAGATAATCATCTTACTATTAATGTTGATCCTATTTGGTAACATAAGAATTCTTTAGGTACGTTTGAGAATAAATTTAAGGGATGAAATAAATGGAAAAATTGTTGAGGAATCATCAGAATATATTTATCAGTTGGAGAAAAAATTGAATGATTGGAAGAATTGGTGAAAGTAAAATCATCAATCTATGAAAGCACTGATGATGTTGTGGAACTTAATCTCTGAATTGAAGAACAATAAAAGGTCATTAATGAACATACCTCAATACTAGAGGAGATGTCTATGATTATTGATGGACATGAAGAAAAATTTGTTATCCATACAAGTAAACTCAAAAGTGAATCAATTTAAAAAGAAGCAATGAAAAAATACAATTTTGAAGGTTCTCATATGATGATATACTTGAGTGAAACATGGTAATGATGGATTGGAAAAGATCTTGTGTGATAAAAGGCCTTCATGAATGAGAAATAGTGGAATTGGTTATGATTTTGAAAGGTAAAATTCTATAAATAAAGTGAACCATAATAAAGTCAAGAATAAAGTTGATCATTTTGAAAATCTACTATAAGTTCTAAAAACGAAATCCACATATGAAATTGAAAGGAGAACTGAAGAATATCTTCTAGTTTCTAGATATGATATGGAGTCTAACTATTTTTCCAAGGATGAAGTCAAGGGAGAAATAGAAGTGATAAGACATTTCCTTTCATGAAGTTTCAGTTTTGTGGCTATATAGGACATACCCTATCTAACTGTGAATAGGCAGTGAGCTATATGGATGGGGAAGAGTTAGGATATCCACAAAGGAGAACATATTCATATCCTAACTCTTATAGAAGAAATAATATATACGGTTATTTTTTTCGCAATTGTAACTTTTTCCATAAAGCAGTGTATTGCAGGCAGAGGTATGAAAAGGGAAATTATTTCAATTCTCATAGAAGATTGAACACTCGTCCACCAGACTGTGTTTCTATTTTAAACAGGTTTTCACCTATGGAAGAATAATTTGAATATGAATATCCCATGTACATAGAATAGATAATTGAAATACCATTAGTGTCTTATACTCAGTCCAATATCTCATGAAGAGGAAAGTGAAAAATTGAAAAATCCTATTTTTATGAAGTATCCCTCAATGATACAAATAAAAATGGCACTTAGATTCTTGACAGTCTATGTTCATCCCACATGACATGTGATTGATACCTATTAAAAAATTTTAAGAAAAAGTGTGATTGAACCGTGACGTTCAGTAATGATGGTGCATTGAAAATAAAAGGAATTGGATGTACTGATCTAGCGAATGGAAAGATAAAATAAATTGAAATCCTTTATCTGGATGGTCTACATAGAAATAATTTTATTGTGAGTCAACTCTATGACTCAAGTCTTATTGTGACATTAAATCTGAATGGTTTTACTATAAAAGGAAAGTCTTGGAATTCAATGTTGAAAGGATGCAGAATATATGGGATCTTATATCTGGTTGACAGTAAGGAAAACATTTTCTACCTAGAATTTGAAGAGTAAAACAACTTCAGGAATCAGAGACTATGTCACATCAATCAAAAATTCATGGAAAAGTTATATAATCTGATGATAATAATGGATATCACAAATCTAAATAATGAATGAGAAAAGACAAGTGATTCATGCATGTGAGGGAAACTGGTATGCAGTTCTAATATGCCAAATATGAAAGGTGAATCAAATCTTCTTGTCCTCATCTATACAGATGTATGTGGCCTGATAAATGTTTTTGGAACACATGGTTATAGGTATATTGTTCTTTTCAATGATAAATAGAGTATATTGGTATGTGTGATCATTATACATAGGAAGTGGAAAGTGATTGATTGCATGAAAATATATTGTCAAATCATAGTTAATAATACGGGATTAAGGAACAATGTCTTGTGATCTGAAAATGGAGGATAATACACATCCATTGAATTTAAAAATTTCTTAGATAATAATGGGATACAAAATGATTTGGAATCTATGAGAAATCCATAGAAAAATGGAGATATTGGGCGAAGGAATCGATAGGTAAACAACATGTCCAGAACTACACTAATTGAGAGTCGTATTCCTCATCATTCATAAAAAAGGCATTAGAAGCTGCAGTGTATATTCAAAATTGAACAGGGCTATGTATGGGTGAGACAAAGACACCATATTAATTTTTCCATTGAAGGAGTCCCAATTTGAAATATTTTTGTGTTTTTAAAACAAAATGTTTGATCTGAAACAATGAAGGAAATCAATGGAATAATGGAGAAAATGAAGATGAATGAATATTTCATGGATACTTGATGAACCAAAAAGTGTACGAGTTTTTCAATAAGTTCTTGGGAAGAATAGTGTAAAATCATTGATGTAAATATCATTAAATAGAAAAATATGAATGTTTCAAAAAAAAGTTATTCTGATGTGATAGAAGATGAGGATGAATGTGAATATGGAACAAACGATAATACAAAGGTAGAAGAGGTGTGACAACCTCTCAGGAGTCACATCATGATGTTGAATCTCAGATTAATCAGAAGAGGAATCCATAGATCTAGAAAATTCTATTAAACCACAAAGAAGAAATCATAGACCGAGATTGATCAGTCCTACATTAACGAAGATCATAATGCACATACAACGATAAAAAGAATGAGGAATAATTCACAATCTGCATTTCTATCAGTTTTAAAACAATTCACATTTTAAGAGGCTGTAAATAATGTGACATGAGTAAAATCAATGAATGAAGAGTAAGATCAGATTGATAAGAACCAGACTAGGGATCCCCTCAAAACGCATAGAGGTCACAATGTGATTGATATGATGGGGATTTCCAAAAACAAATTTGATGATCAAGGACAGATGATAAAAAATGATGAATGATTTGTTTGTAAGGGATATTCAAAAATATAAGGTATTGATGTTGAAGAGAAATTTTCTCAAGTAGAAAGACTGGGGTCAATTGGTCTATTTCATTCCATGAAAATCCAATGAGGTTCTAAAGTGTATCAAACTTTCATCAAGACAACATTATTAAATGGAGAACTAGAATATGAAGTAGACATTGAACAACCTATTGGGTTCATGTTTGGCAAGGATGAACTGATGGTCTGAAAATTAATGAATGCTCTTTATGGCCTAAAATAGTCAGCACATGCATGGTACTCTCAATTGGTCTCTTATCTATGAAATATTGAATTTAGAAGAGGAGGAATGGATCAAAATCTCTATCTGAAGAATTATCAAAAGGATAAGTTGATGGTATTGGTATAGGTGTATGATATTATTTTTGGTGGAAGTAGTCAAGGATCAGTGGATGAATTTTACAATCACATGAAATCATAATTTTAAATGTCCATGATTGGTGAACTCACGTAATTTTTAGGGTTGTCGGTGATTCATAAGAAAGATTTCATTATCATTTCTCAGGAAAACAATATAAGAGAGATGCAGAAGAAATTCAATATGAAAGATTCCAAACCAATGTCGACACTAATTACAGTTGGATCAATGCTTAGAAAGCATGAGTAAGGTACTTCTGTGGATCCCACCATGTACAGAAGAATCGTTGGAAGATTACAGTACCTGACGATGACATGACCATATACTTTCTTCGCAATATTCCATGTCCCCCACTTTTAGAGTAATCTAAAGGAAGGACATATAGCCGCAATGAAAATAAAAATGATATAAATTCAAGGTACAAATAATTGTGGGACATACCTTGCTACAGAACGAGATAATGAACTATACACTTTTTCTGATTCCAACTATTCTAGAGATGTAGTGTATAAAAATTCCACCAGTGGTAGAGCATTCTATATTAGTAGGAAATGTGTTGGATGGTTGAATATAAAACCAAAAGGTAATTATCATATTATTAATGAAGTTGAATACATATCTGCTATTAAATCATGAACATAGATGTTTTGAATGAAGGAGAAACTTATTAACATAGGTGATGAGGTTAATCAACAAATGGTGGTGTACTATGATATGATGAGTGAAATTGAACTTATAGAGAATCATGTGCATTATTCTCATACAAAACATATTGAGATCAGATATCACTTCATCATGAAACAATTTGAACAAGTTGTGATCAAAATGTACTTACAGGAATTGATGAGAAAGTTGATGACATCATCACCAAGAAACTGTCATTGGATGTGTTTGAGAAAGATCAGTTGAACCTCATTGTTCATCCACCCCCCAGTGAATAAGGAGGTTATGAGATTCCCCTCTCCATAGATGATTAAACTATTTTCAAACTATTTTTGATAATGATGAAGGTTTATTGGGGTGATATAGTATAGGGGGATCATTTTCATTTTCACTAAAAGTCGTGATTTGGTTTATTAGGTTTATTTCCAACAAGGGAGAATGGATAAATTCAATGAAGAGTGATCTGCATTTTTATGGATACAGGAATGATGGTGAATAGGAAAATCCATAACTATAAATATGGGGGAGAAAAGAAAAGAATGAGAACTCAATTCATGTCCTCTCTCTTATTTTTACACTGAGAACTACTCACATGGACATAGAGTTATGGATAGGATATTTCTTGAAGGATCAGGTTTTGATCATGGCTAGTGCATAAGTGAATTTACCTCGATATTTCCAACAAACTCAAAGGGGGAGATTGTTGGAACCAAGGTTTTTCAGTAATAAAATTAGAGTTTGGTTTCTATTTTTTTGAATATTTACATGGATAACAAGTTTGTTTTCAAATAATGGGGAAATATGTTTTAGGATGAAAGCAGTATTGAAGGTGGCACAGTTTCCCAGTGTCCACCAAATTTCGTGGCCTCAAGAACAGGAGTTTGGTGATGGTTCACGACCGCATAAGAAAAGGTACATGGAGTTATACATAGAGCGGTGAACAACACCCACAATGGTTTGTAGAAACAGCATGCAGTGATGGAGTGAAGTACATAGGATGCTACCAAAAATGTTTTGTAGTGACAATATCCAGTGAAGGTGTGCGGTACGTGGAATGCTCTCAAAAATTGTTCGCATTGACAGTACGAAATGAAGACGTGTGGTACACAAAATGATGAAGGATGGTGGGATTGAAGAAATTTTCCATACATTATAGGTACAAGATGGAGGCTAATAGTATGTAGATGTATTTTATAATACAATGAAGATTATCCCACATTGAATATCTGGGTCAATCATATTAGTTGAATTTGTGGAGTTGTGTACCTATATAAAGAGTAGTAATACCTTTTTCTAAAAAATAATATAGAGATTTATATTTCAGGAAGAAATCCAGTACAATCCAATGAGGTTTGAAGAGGATAAGATGGTATGCTCAGTGGATAATTTGTGTTAGGAAATAATCTGTGAATGTGATTGCAGTTCGCGCGGGAATATCTTGCAGTACGTGGCGGAGCAAGGTAGTACATGGAGAAAAAAATTACTTGGAGGTGTGGATTAGTACCTAGAGTAGGGAAGTACAATAAGTAGGAAAGTTTTCAAGGGATCTAAATGGTACACAAATACAACAGTAGTACGTGAAAACATCAATAGTACATGGAAACAACAGTAGTATGAAAAAACCCAAGGAATCCTAGAAATTGACCAAATCAGTTTATGAAATTAATTTCCATAACATAAGTTGAGGATGCATGATCTAATGATAAAACATTTAAGTGACCTTCATTTCAACAAACCTATTGACGATTCTTCAATCTCTTTGAGAAAGGTGGGGTCAGCGGATTGATCTGAGGGATGCAGCATGCTATCCCTAAAACCATGTAAAGGTATTGATCCTAGCATAAAGTAAATGTGATAAAATCTTGTAATCCAAAACCGGGGAATATTAGTGGTTTATGGTATGATTAGAAAACTGTTGTTGTATGCTCTTTACACGTTTCCCTTAGTTGTGAGCAAATTTAAATTGATGTGTCATTGCTTTTCATATGATTGTTTACTTTTTACACTTCTTCTTCTGAAAGGATTAAAAATTTCTTAGCGACGTGGGAACAAGAACCATCAATTTAAAATAAAAATTTGTCACCCTGATTCACCACTCCCCTATCAGGGTGTTCTGGGGTCCTTTAGGAAGAACTTTTTCTAGTTCCACCTGTTAATGAAACATGTTATGAAGAGCTATCTCTATATGAGAAACACTTGAATAATGAAACAGATGATTACTGTTTCATTTTATCATCTATTTACAGTGATGATTCGAAGTAATAGGAGGACATGGATTGATATATATTGATGCCTCATATTTGGGATATCTATTAAAATAATGCAAGAAAAAAAGAGCCATGAGATAACCAATGATTTGTTTATGACTAATCTTAGAGTTTCTGGACAGCTCGGCCACATGTGGCCAAGATTATTTCCTATATTTAACACATAAAAATTAAGGTATTAAATTATTGATGATTTGTGTATAGATATCAAACTTTCATCACTTCCAAATACCTTCTCCAATTTAATTGTTAACTACATCATGAAAAAAATGAGACGATTCTTTCAAAACATCTTAATTTGATTCCCCATGTGGATAAAGATACATGGTGTGATAAACACATGGTTCATTATGGTGAACAAGAAATGGAAAAACAAGGAAAATGGGATGATGACCTATAAACAATATAAATCTCCCAAGCACCGTTATTCCATGAATTTGAAGTTTTAGAGGCAAGGAAGGGAAACTGAGGAACTGTGTTTTTCATGTGGCAATCCAATTCATTGGAAGAGGAACTCCACTGAGAAACTAAGGTAATCTAATTGTGTGGTTATTATTTATAGAAGTATTTCTATATATACACATTAGTTATTAGATATATCATTTTGGGTTCACAAAAGTATCCAAATGTTGGAAAAATCTTGATTCTAAAATATTTCCATAGGAGAGGTGGATCTAAGAGATAAAAATGGTGTAAGGATATCTACCCTAGCCCTTGGTCACAACCATTATCTAATCCAATGGGAATGATTTTTGTTTTGAAATTCTGTTTTATGTACTTATTGTTACTAAGTATATAATTTATGTATCATTTTTAGATGAAGATGTGTTTATTTTCTAATTTTTAAATAAAATATTATTTTTTTCACGAAAACTTATGTTATTGAATGGATCATTTAAGTAATTGTCATTATGTATTGAATTACAAAAACTAGGTGTTGGATATTGATAAATAATCATGTTCACACTACTCATATAACACCCTGATATGGCATAACTATATAGGTAATTAAAATGAGAAGTTTTTGAAAATGATTTACCAATAGTTTTATCTATACAGTTCTCTTCTAAAACAACTTCAAATATGTCACGATTTTTTAAATGTAAAAATGACCAAACCACTATTTTTGTACATGGTTAAAGGGATGAGTAACTTTTAGGATTGGAACACACTATTGTGTGTGGACCATTTCTAGTAGAATCAAGAGGTCGAAACTCATTATTCATAAATTTTACTGATGAATGGAGTATATTATGGATATGTCTACGTGGGGAGGTATAAGTATCTGTAATTTGAAAAATTCAAGGAATTCAAGAATGATGTATAGAATCATATTAGTATGATGATAAAGAATCTTCAATTGGATTGATGTGTTGAATATCTCATCCAAGAGATTATCAATGTATTTATGGAGTTTTCGATTATATCTCTACTCACTCAACCTTATATACAATAGTGGAATGATGTTAGTGAAAGGGGGAACCAAACCATGTTATACATAGTATGGATGAAAATGATTCATGATGATATTCCATTATCCATTTGGGTATATGAATTTCAAATTGTAGCATACACATTGAAGTGCCCAGATCAGTGTGAATCACTGAGAGGGGGAGGGGGTGAATCAGTGATCCTTTAAAACTTTTTACTAATTGATTCTTAATCAATTAAACCTCTATGGCTTGTTAAGGCCTCGATCCACTCTTCTTATGTCTCTCATCCTTTCCCGGATAATGCAGTAATGAAAAGGAACAGGACACAAGGATTTACAAGGTTCGGCACCAAAGGCCTACATCCTTGCCATGCTCTCCCAGCATGGATTCTCCCATTATAACTTGTTAGAATTACAATGGTCGATACAGCTTCCCACCGTATCTCTCCTGAGTCCCACAGGAGGGTCTTTATACTGCGTCCCACAGTGTTACCAGAGTCCCACTGGCCTGCTCCAGAATCCCACTGGAGACTTCCTCCACCCTGAGTCTCACAGGGGTCTTCTCCTGGCTGCTCGAGTCACACGAGTAGCTCTTCTTCTTGTTCAGCTCTTCAAGTATCTTCAGCAGTCTGGGATAAAGACTGCTGGCCTTGCTCTGTACCTCTGATCACTTGTGATGATCAGGTCTTCTCGTCTTGCTCAGGATTTATCTCCTTCTTCTCAGGATGACCTGGCCTCTCTCTTCAAGAATCTTCAACAGCCTCTGAAAAGGTCTGTTAGTCTTGCTCAGCAATCTTCTGATCACTTCACTTGATCAGGCTCTTCTCAATTACTGAATACTCAGACAACTGATGACTTTAACTTCAGTCTGGTCCAGTCTCACTTCACATCAACTTCATGCACTAAATGCATGGCATCACAATATCTTCAAGATCTCCTGGTCTTGGACTCCTCAAATGCACACAAGCAGATTCAGACTTGTTCACGTGTGCACGTGCATGTATGCAAGCATGCAGTCCCCTTCTCTTGGTGCAATAAACCCACAAAGGGTGTAGTCACTTTTAAGCACACACCTTTTCTTCTTTTCCTTCACACGTTTAATTCCTTTTGATTACACACATAAATGTGTGTTGTACTTTGTGTGGGTCTTCTCCTCTTCTTCTAAGTGAGCACACACTTCTTGTGCACACACATAGCCTTCGGCCACTTCTTTAATTTGCACACACAATTTGTTCTTTTAATTTTCACACACACAATGAGTGTATATTTGGCCTTCACTCTTTTTCTTTCACACACTTAACCCGTAGGTCCTCTTCTTGTTTTTCACACACAAAAGGTGTGGTCTTCACTTGGTGCACACACAAGGCTATGCATCGGGTACTCTTCTCCACTTGGCACACACTTGGCCCGTAGGTGTTCTTGTCCACTTTGCACACACACAAATAGTGTGGTCTTCCTCCTTATGCACACACACTGCCATGTCTTGGGTTCTCCTTGCACACACACACAAGGTGTGTTATACACTTCACAACCCGAACTCCCTTCTTCTCCTCACAGCCGCACAAGGTGCACTGGCAAGGGCCGCGCAAGATGCAACACCCCACTGCCTCACCGCGCAAGGTGTTCTTGAGCCGCGGGTCGCGCATGTCACAAGGAACAAGGGTGCACAAGTGTCGCGCGAGTGCCACTGCCGCGGGGTGTGCAAGTGCAACACCCGCGTGTACTTCCTCCTGCCGTGGAAATACGCAGACAGAGAGGGAATCAACCACGAGCGCGCAAGAATGCGGCCTCGGGTTCTTCCTGTCACGCAAGGGAAGCGCGCAGGGGACTCCTTCGGGCCTCGGGTGGCACCGAGATCTTCAGCCGCGCAAGTACCTTGCGCGGGGATTCTTTCTTCGCGAGGCAGAGAGTGCACTCACGGGTCTTCAAAAATTTAGTATATCAGCAAGCGACTATGATGCTCGAGAGATCCTTTTATAGGCAGAGGAATGCCTTTGATCATCCGCGTGATCTAACTTCAAAATCCCGAAGATTTCGGATCTTCAAGATTCATTGAAATATTCTTTTTCTCCTCTGTTCACGAGGATTCTTTTCCTTCATTATTTTTGTTTTTCTCTTCCACATGCATGCGACTTAGAACGCATTCAAGGCCTTCATTTTGGCCATCCTATGCAATACACGAACACCCCGAGGCCTCGGCACTTCGTTTGCCTTCGACCTTCATCGAATTTTCTCATTTGTTGCATGCAAGTATCTTTTTGTGCATGGTACTGTTCGTTATGGCCAGACGAGCACAAGGGTGCCTTCGGCTTCGAGAGAGATAGGCGAGAACTGAAAATCCATCGTCGGGATGCCTCTGGTTCAGCGGGAGACGTCGGGTGGCTTCGGGGTGGCTCGAGGAAGGAGACGATCCGGGAGCCGTCAGATCAAGCGTTTGAGATACATCGGACGGCCGGATTAAATCACGGTGCGCGGCAGATGAGATGAGCGGCTGCGATCCAGCGCGCGATGAGACGGACGGCTCAGATCTGTCCCGGGTGAAATTTCCGCATCCCACATCGAATCAGTGCGCTGTTTTTTCGTGCTTTATCACCCTAGCGCCGTCTCAACCCCTCAGTTGAACTTCTCCCCTCCCGGTGCCGCCCCGCACCGGGTTCTCTCTGCGGGCGCGCTCTGCGCCCACCTATGCTCCCTGCGGGTGCGCCACTGGCGCCCACTATGCACGCTGTGACACTCTTGGGGGCGCGCTCCTACGCCCCTGCCGCGCTCCTTCGGGCGTGCCCCAGGCGCCCATGCGGTGTCTTGGGTGGTGCGCCCTGCCGCCCTGGCTCGCCCCACAGGTTCCCCCATGGGCGTGGTGCCCTAGCGCCCATGCCTTGGGGTTGAACCCTCAAGGTGCCTTGGCTGGACAATTTTTTGCTTAAGTGTAGAACCTAGCCTTTGTGTAAAAACAAAGTTACTAAGTACCAAATTCCAAGCCACTACTTCCAAGCCATTCTCCTCTAAGCAATTTCTTCTCTCTTCTTCTTAGGAATTCATCAATCCTCCTCTCATATGATCTTCACTTAGGATATCGAATTCCCGAAGGTTCATCTTCATCAATCGAACTCCTGAATCACATATAATCTTCAATGTTCTTTATTGATCTAATCAGAGATCAATTGGATCATCTTCACGTTCACATGCACTAAGTGATAGTGCATGGACTTCTTTAATGCACATCATCAACTTAGTGATTGTGGATGGATCACTTCAACTCATGATGCATTGTCAATACAATGCATGGTCTTCTAACATTGTTGTAACATTGTATCCACTTGATACAAGTTCTTTGAACTTTAAGAACAGCTCAACAATCATCTGATATACATAGAGAATGTTTCAACCACAACCTCCTATGTCACTTAGTGAATCTCCTAAGTGACATGCATCTTAGTACCATGGCCATTCTCCTTCATCACCATCACCATCACATCCTTTGTCATTCACATATTGAAACTCTCTGACATCCATTCATTCCAAGACAACTTCATGCCTCATTGACAACAAATGCAACACAATGCACTTCAATCTCCCCCTTTGCATTTGTTGTCAATACACTCCTTCAGCACATATGAATGGGTCAATATGTGTGCCAATATTTTCTCCCCCTTATTGGAAATCAAATGCAAAGGTGTTGTGTGGTTCTCTTCCAAAATATCTCTTCCTCCCTTCGAATAGCATCTTTTTGAAAACCACTAAGAGAGGGATGATGTCACATGTTCTCTTTAGCAAAGAACCTTGAGTAAATCATCTCTAAGTCTACTTGGGCTAACCCTGTGTAGAAAACAAGAGTGATGTAGCCAAGGAATTCAAAGCTGTCCATAATTCTCTACACATGTGAGATCATGCTTAGGGGTTTGAAATTTTTCAGATATAACAATGAATTGCTAAATCCTGCACATGCTTCACAAAACTCATTAGAAAGTTCAGTGCAAAGATAAATCTCCCCCTTTCATTCCGTTATCTTCAATCAATACTCCCCCTTAATTGAGAAGATACACTCAATTAAGAAACAAGGGATGAAAGTATGATTGGAATACCTTCACTTTTCTCAAGATGGTATTAAATCTTAGAATCCCATCATCTTCTGATTGGCTCCCCCTCAAGGGGTGCACTCCATTCTTTCTAAACCATCCTCCAGCTGAGAATGATCATCATCTTCAATTCCCTGCAATGTCAGCACATGTAAATACCAGAAGTATAAGGGAATAAGATGGAACCTCCTTGGTTCATCAATGTGAACAACAAGGTTGAGAAGATTCTCTCAACCAAGATGTCCCATTTTCACCATTCTTCACACTTGCACATTTGATCTTCAATGATGTTGGTGCTGGTGTGGATATCAATACATCTTCATGTGAAATATTCTTCTTCCCTTTTGCCTTAGCAATTGCCAGAACTTCATCTTTAGCTCTTTGCAGATCTTTGGCAAGTTGCAACTGATTTGGCCATATGATTAACAAGTCATTTGGAAGTGGGGCCTCAGTTCTGTAAATTCCACATGGTTCTTTTGATTCTGTCAAGCTACCTTTCTTAGGAAACTTGTTTTCAATCAATCCCTTCTGCTTCTTCTAGATTGATTTTCTGTTTGAGTCCGGTCTGCCTCTATTGAATTTCATGGCTTGTTTACAAAGATCCATGATATGTCCTTTCTTTCCACAGTAGAAGCATTTCTTCTTGATGGTCCTTCTGGATGCATCACCCTTCTTGGATTTAGACTCCAAGGACTTCTCTACCTTTTTCAAAACATTCTTGGGAGCATCTTCAACATTATTCTTGCTTCCCAAGGATTCTTTCTGAGCCATGTTCTGTGATCTTTTCTTATTTTGATCTCTGGATACAGTTGGAGATTGACATGTATCTTTTTGACCACTTTTGCAATCATCCCAGATGTTTTCAAGTAATCCAAATCTATTTGCAGTAAACAGATGTCTCTGGACCTGTGGATACTGCTTCTTTTCCTCTGGCTTGCTCCCCCTTGGCATGGGCTTGCTTTGTGCTTTGACATTCAGTGGATTGTACCAACAATCCTTTTCCCAGTGCCCATACTTATTACAACACCAACACTGACCCACAAATCTTGACTTCTTCAGTCCTTCTGATTGTTGGGTACTTTTCTTGACTTGCTGTGTTGTTTCTGGAGAGCTCTGCTTCTTCATTTTCTTCATCCATACTTGTTTGGAATTATTTTTCCATCCTGCACTTTTTGTGGAAACACAATTAGAAGCATCAGTACAAGATGGGATGGATGGTACCTTCTTTTTAGAAGTTGTTGCCCTTTTATTAGAGGATGTCTTTCTTTTACAATCATCCTTCACAAAGCTCACTTGAGTAGCAACATTTCTTCTTTCAGCTGACTGGGAGGCTTTGGCTTTGGGTGATTTCTGATTTTTCAATATCACCTCCCGTTCTATGCATTTCATATTGAGGGAGTTCTTCTCATCCTCAATAGTTCTTAGCCTTCCTTCCCATTTCTCTTCCAGCTGCTTTATCTGGTCTTCATGCACCCTTTTTATTTCAAGCAATGAATTGTCCAGCTCCTACTCCATTTTGACTTTGTCTTTGAGTTTAGCATCTCTGACATTCATTGACACTCTGTGCAATTTTTCCAGTGTATGGAAAACTTCTTTGACCACAGTCTTAAAGAATTCTTTCTCAGAAAGGCTTCTTTGCAATTCTTCAATAGTGTCTTCATATCTTTCATTGCAAAGCGATACTGTTTCATCTTTAGCCTTCACCAGCTTTCTGAGAGTGTTGGTTATGCCAACCCTTTTAGCCAATTGATATTCCATTGCATTGGCTTCTTCTTCTAGCTGTGATTTTTCTTCTTGAAGATCAAGGATGCCTGTAGCTATACACATTGCCACTTCCTTGGGGACTGTCTTCTGAAGATATTGGATTGCACTTTGAAGATCTTTCATTGTTCCAACTTCATCACAGCTAGGACAGGCTTTATTCATTTTCTTGGCCTGTTTCTTCTTTCTATTTTTCTGAGTCTTGGCAGATATCTCCATTTGAGGCTGTTCTTTCATTTCCTCAAATCTGTACTTCATAAAGACTCCCTTGGATCTTTTAGAGGTAACCTCGCTCTGATACCAATTGAAGTGCCCAGATCAGTGTGAATCACTGAGAGGGGGAGGGGGTGAAACAGTGATCCTTTAAAACTTTTTACTAATTGATTCTTAATCAATTAAACCTCTATGGATTGTTAAGGCCTCGATCCACTCTTCTTATGTCTCTCAACCTTTCCCGGATAATGCAGTAATGAAAAGGCACAGGACACAAGGATTTACAAGGTTCGGCACCAAAGGCCTACATCCTTGCCATGCTCTCCCAGCATGGATTCTCCCATTATAACTTGTTAGAATTACAATGGTCGATACTGCTTCCCACTGTATCTCTCCTGAGTCCCACAGGAGGGTCTTTATACTGCGTCCCACAGTGTTACCAGAGTCCCACTGGCCTGCTCCAGAATCCCACTGGAGACTTCCTCCACCCTGAGTCTCACAGGGGTCTTCTCCTGGCTGCTCGAGTCACACGAGTAGCTCTTCTTCTTGATCAGCTCTTCAAGTATCTTCAGTAGTTTGGGATAAAGACTGCTGGCCTTGCTCTGTACCTCTGATCACTTGTGATGATCAGGTCTTCTCGTCTTGCTCAGGATTTATCTCCTTCTTCTCAGGATTACCTGGCCTCTCTCTTCAAGAATCTTCAACAGCCTCTGAAAAGGTCTGTTGGTCTTGCTCAGCAATCTTCTGATCACTTCACTTGATCAGGCTCTTCTCAATTACTGAATACTCAGACAACTGATGACTTTAACTTCAGTCTGGTCCAGTCTCACTTCACATCAACTTCATGCACTGAATGCATGGCATCACAATATCTTCAAGATCTCCTGGTCTTGGAATCCTCAATTGCACACAAGCAGATTCAGACTTGTTCACGTGTGCATGTGCATGTATGCAAGCATGAACTCCCCTTCTCTTGGTGCAATAAACCCACAAAGGGTGTAGTCACTTTTAAGCACACACCTTTTCTTCTTTTCCTTCACACATTTAATTCCTTTTGATTACACACATAAATGTGTGTTGTACTTTGTGTGGGTCTTCTCCTCTTCTTCTAAGTGAGCACACACTTCTTGTGCACACACATAGCCTCCGGCCACTTCTTTAATTTGCACACACAATTTGTTCTTTTAATTTGCACACACACAATGAGTGTACATTTGGCCTTCACTCTTTTTCTTGCACACACTTAACCTGTAGGTCCTCTTCTTGTTTTGCACACACAAAAGGTGTGGTCTTCACTTGGTTCACACACAAGGCTATGCCTCGGGTCCTCTTCTCCACTTGGCACACACTTGGCCCGTAGGTGTTCTTGTCCACTTTGCACACACACAAATAGTGTGGTCTTCCTCCTTATGCACACACACTGCCAAGTCTTGGGTTCTCCTTGCACACACACACAAGGTGTGTTATACACTTCACTACCCGAACTCCCTTCTTCTCCTCACAGCCGCACAAGGTGCACTGGCAAGGGACGCGCAAGATGCAACACCCCACTGCCTCACCGCGCAAGGTGTGCTTGAGCCGCGGGTCGCGCAAGTCACAAGGCAGAAGGGTGCGCAAGTGCCGCACGAGTGCCACTGCCGCGGGGTGTGCAAGTGCAACACCCGCGTGCACTTCCTCCTGCCGCGGAAATACGCAGACAAAGAGGGAATCAACCACGAGCGCGCAAGAATTCGGCCTCGGGTTCTTCCTGTCACGCAAGGGAAGCGCGCAGGGGACTCCTTCGGGCCTCGGGTGGCACCGAGATCTTCAGCCGCGCAAGTACCTTGCGCGGGGCTTCTTTCTTCGCGAGGCAGAGAGAGCACTCACGGGTCTTCAAAAATTTAGCATATCAGCAAGCGGCTATGATGCTCGAGAGCTCCTTTTATAGGCAGAGGAATGACTTTGATCATCCGCGTGATCTAACTTAAAAATCCCGAAGATTTCGGATCTTCAAGATTCTTTGAAATCTTCTTTTTCACCTCTGTTCACGCGGGTTCTTTTCCTTCATTATTTTTGTTTTTCTCTTCCACGTGCATGCGACTTAGAACGCATGCACGACCTTCGTTTTGGCCATCCTATGCAAAACACGAACACCCCGAGTCCTCGGCACTTCGTTTTCCTTCGGCCTTCATCGAATTTTCTCATTTGTTGCATGCAAGTCTCTTTTTGTGCATGGTACTGTTCGTTATGGCCAGACGAGCACGAGGGTGCCTTCGGCTTCGAGAGAGACAACCGAGAACTCAAAATCCATCGTCGGGAGGCCTCTGGTTCAGCGGGAGACGTCGGGTGGCTTCGGGGTGGCTCGACGAAGGAGACGAGCCGGGAGCCGTCAGATCAAGCGTTTGAGATACATCGGACGGCCGGATTAAATCGCGGCGTGCGGCAGATGAGATGAGCGGCTGCGATCCAGCGCGCGATGAGACGGACGACTCAGATCTGTCCCGGGTGAAATTTCCACGTCCCACATCGAATCGGAGCGCTGTTTTTCCGCGCTTTATCACCCTAGCGCTGGCTCAACCCCTCAGTTGAACTTCTCCCCTCCCGGTGCCGCCCCGCACCGGGTTCTCTCTGCGGGCGCGCTCTGCGCCCACCTATGCTCCCTACGGGCGCGCCACTGGCGCCCACTATGCACGCTGTGACACTCTTGGGGGCGCGCTCCTACGCCCCTGCCGTGCTCCTTCGGGCGTGCCCCAGGCGCCCATGCGGTGTCTTGGGTGGTGCGCCCTGCCGCCCTGGCTCGCCCCACGGGTTCCCCCATGGGCGTGGTGCCCTAGCGCCCATGCCTTGGGGTTGAACCCTCAAGGTGCCTTGGCTAGCCAATTTTTTGCTTAAGTGTAGAACCTAGCCTTTGTGTAAAAACAAAGTTACTAAGTACCAAATGCCAAGACACTACTTCCAAGCCATTCTCCTCTAAGCCATTTCTTCTCTCTTATTCTTAGGAATTCATCAATCCTCTTCTCATATGATCTTCACTTAGGATATCGAATTCCCGAAGGTTCATCTTCATCAATCGAACTCATGAATCACTTATAATCTTCAATGTTCTTTATTGATCTAATCAGAGATCAATTGGATCATCTTCACGTTCACATGCACTAAGTGATAGTGCATGGACTTCATTAATGCACATCATCCACTTAGTGATTGTGGATGGATCACTTCAACTCCTCATGCATTGTCAATACAATTCATGGTCTTCTAACATTGTTGTAACATTGTATCTACTTGATACAAGTTCTTTGAACTTTAAGAACAGCTCAACAATCGTCTGATATACATAGAGAATGTTTCAACCACAACCTCCTATGTCACTTAGTGAATCTCCTAAGTGACATGCATATTAGTACCATGGCCATTCTCCTTCATCACCATCACCATCACATCCTTTGTCATTCACATATTGAAACTCTCTGACATCCATTCATTCCAAGACAACTACATGCCTCATTGACAAAAAATGCAACACAATGCACTTCACACATTAATCTGGGTACAAACTAATTTGGAATGGGTAGTTCCCATTGAGTAATGGAGTTTACTGAAACCCATTTTGTCGTATACACATGTATGAGGTTGAGAGGAATATTATACAGCTATTTTAGGAATAAAATAACCACCCTAGGCACAAAATGTATCTTTATAGGATATCCAAAGGAAACAAATGGATACAAACTATAGAATAAATCATATAATAAAGTGATTGTTTCCAGTCCAGCCATATTTTTTGTGAGGGAGCACATCCTCAAAAATTATAGTGGGGGGAATATTTGCATCGATGATGATTTTTCTCAAGCCAAAAAAGAGTTTTTATTGAAGAATATTCCATCAGTCCCAATAGATGATGCTAATCATAAATCAATTCTACTATGTGTTAGTGTAATATAGGTAATAAAAAAATAAAGAGATATGGTTTTATAGACAATGAGGATGTTGACTCATTATTTGATGATAGTGATGATCCTATATCGTACATAGAGGCAGTAGAAAGATCATAAGATCCCAGATGGAAATAAGAATGAATTATGAAATAGATTCCATGTATTATAACCACACCTGGGTTCTATTCAATGTGCCAATTGATGTAAATATTGTTGGATGCAAATCGGTATTCAAGAGGAAATTGGAAATGTATGTTAAAGTAAATACCTATAAAATGTCTAGTGGGTGACTGGTTTAAAAACCATTAAGGAATTGTCTATGATGAAACTATTTCACCAATTGACATGTTTAAATCCATCATAATAATTCTTAGTAAATATTTTTACCATGAATATGATATTTTTCATATGGATGTCAAAACTTCATTGTTTAATGGGAACCTTTATGAATATTTCTATACGACAAAACTAGATGGGTTTGTGACACTAGGTTATTCCAAAAGAATTTTTAGACTGTAGATATCCATTTATGGATTTATGTAAGAATATGGGTCATGGATCATTAGATACAATGAATCCATAAAATAATTTGGTTTCATTATTAATTAATGTGGGTCTTGTGGCTGTCAGAGGTTTAGTGGTAGTTTTTTTCATCCTTGTAGTGTATGTTGAGGACATATTACTTATTAGAAATGAATTACCAACCTTAAAATTTTTGAAGGACTAATAAAAAAGTGTTTATCCATGATAGACATAATTGAATCAACCATTATTCTAGAGATCAAGATCATTCATGACAGATATGATTGGATCCTTGTACAATGTAAAAGTAAACATTTTTACCTGATATTAAAGATAATTAGTATGGAATAATCAAATAGAGGATTGGTTCCAATGTGACATGGTTTACATATTTCAATGAAATTGTTTCGTCAAACACAACATGAGAAATAGAGATTGGGTAAGATCCTGTACACTTTAACGATATGATCAATCTTGTAAGCCAGGTTATTTACTAGACATTATTTTTCCTATATACTAGGAATGGTAAGAATATATAAAAAAAATACTAGAGAACAACATTGGACTACTATTATGTAAATCCTTAAGTATCTGAGATGAACTAAGGATATGTTCATGGTGTTTGGAGGATATGAGCATATGATCATCATGGGTTATATTGCTGGTAGTTTTCTGACTAAATAAAATAATCAGAAATTACAATCAAGATTTGTTTTCTATCTCAACAGAGGACATATGTTATGTAAGTGTTCAAAGATGGTAGTTGTCACTCATTTTATACTAGATTCTATGTATATAGAAACTCATGATGCATATATGGAAGATGTTTAGATTTAGAACATTAACGAGTAACATGATGTCAAACCAAGAAGTAAAGACCCTCTCACATTCTATTGTGGTAATACTGTAATGGTGGATCTTTCAAACCAGCTAAGGTCACACAAATATAAAAATAAAAAATGCCTAATGTATCATCCCTTGAGGTATTTTTATCGGTGGTGATTTTATGAATAAGTGGTTTTGGATCCCCAAACCATTTTTCATTGGATGATTGAATCATGTTTGATCAAATTTTATCTTCTCTAAGTAACTTGATATCCTTCCATGTGGTATCATCCAGTATCTACTACTATCATTTTTATATTTTTATTTATCATAAAAAATTATATCGATCAAAAATAAAATAGATTAGATCTTTATTATGGAATTTATTCAATGATATATGACTCCTTCAATCTTCATTTGTGCATCAAATTATGAGTGTTGATTCATGATGGTTGAATAAAGGTAGGTGGTTCCATAACTCATTTCAATATAATTGAAACCTTTAATATATTCATCATACTGAATATTGTTTTTAGTGGAATAAAAAATACAAAATTTTTAGGAGTTTATTCTTAATTTGAGTGGGATATAAAAATTGAAGAAACACAATATTTCAATTTAATTAAAATTGTTGGGTGACTTTTAGAAAGCTAATGGCTCGTATTGAAAATATTTTTGATAAAAAATGATTCGAAATTTTACTTCATAAAAATAATAAAATTGAATTATCTTTTGAAATGCCATGAAATGATTAAAACTGTTGATTTTGTTTTCAAATGAGAAGGCATATTGAAAATTTAAATTGGGATGTTTTATTTTAATGTTTATTAAAATGATTGATTGAAATTTTGATTGATGTAATTTTACCTTAAGTGGAAGTGGACATAATTATCCCTTAAGTGACTGTTGAAATAAGTTCCCCTTATGAAAGAGTGGATGCAATTTTACATTATGTGGGAGATGATAAAATTTTAACTAATGTGTATATATATTGGATTGATATATTTTACACTACATTGATTTGGGAACACTTTCATTTATGAGAGATAATTTATATAAGTAAATTTATATAAAATATTCATTTAAAACTATTTAATATTTTTTAAAATATCTTGAATCTATTTTATTTAAATAATGTTTTTTTAATGAGAAAATAAAATACCATGACTTTTTTATTGACATTAATAGACATAATGGTATTTTTTATTGTATTTTTTTGGAAGACATGGTGAGACCAAATATGGATTTATATCTGACAACATCTATTTTAATTTTGTAATTGGTGTATTTACTCTGAAAAGTTTGAGAGAAGGGAATATGCCACTTGGAGTTGGTGGATTTTCAAGTTCCTTTGGTATGTGGAGTGATTATGGTGACTGGTGGAGCTAAGGACCACTAATCACTCAGGGTTAGAGTATTTTGATGAGTGATTATTGTGGTTTGGGTTGATGTTACCATGAATTATTTATCAATATTATTGGATAAATTTTACCTTTTTGACTTCTAGTACATTCATCATTAAGATTCTTGATACACTAACTTTCATTTTGTTTATATTCCTTTGTATTATGTATAAACAACCCCCTCTATATATAGGTATTATTTCTGGTTCTATCCACCAACCAGTAGGAATCAAGAATTGCATTTTTGACATCATAGAGATGGATTGAGAGTCAGGGTGCTAGAGAATCTGGTTGGTTCATGGATAGGGAAAGACATGTAGTTTGGGCTAGCAAACCACAAACCCTTAGACGGTGATCAATAGGAGGCACATGGTTTTTCCAAATCATGCAGCTGGACCCTCCAAATAGATAAACCTCAAATAGTGTCATTTTTCATGGTTGGCATATGGGTTATGAAAATTTTCACCCACTTAGGAGAAACCATTCACCTCAAATAGTATGGGATCACATTTAGGGAACCTGGTTTTTCAACCCCTGTGTAGATATCTAGGAAATCTTGCATGAGGGATTATTTTATTCCAAATTATAATTTTAATGTCATAAACCCCGCAACATAAAACATATTCAACCCCTACAGGACCCTAATATATTTCGTTTTCATAAAAGGCTCTCAATATGTAGTTTTGACTCCTCTAACCCCTTTTATTGGTGGATCAAATTTGGTTTGATCTTGTTTTTTCCCTCCAATAAATTGGATTCCCTCTTAGAGGTTTATTATGATCTCTTATTCTATTATCCATAGAGTTCAATGGATAATATTTTATTGGATGGGTCTAAACTAATTTGGATTAAATAATGTTTTTTTATTCGATCCTTGATCTCAAATTCATTATTTCTTCATTGGTGGATTGGGTTACATGTGATATTTATTGATCATTGAATAAAGTTTATTGGTTCCCTAATTATTTTTCCTAAAATTTAAATCATGAATTTATTGAACAAATTGAATAGAGTTCATAATTTATTTAAAAACATAGAATTGTAATGATTTTATTCATGATTCAATATAGATTTATAAATTGATAATAAAATTAACCATTTCAAAGGAAAATAACTTGGGGGGAATGTTTTTGAAAAAGGATATCTCATTTTAGAAATACAGTTGATGGAAAGGATTGGATATTGAACTTGACAAAATTTATTATATTGAATGATATTTTAAAATTCCATTAAATGAAGAAAAATAAATATTTTTCTTTGAAATGAGAAGACATGATGAAAATTGAAATTGGGAAAAGGTATTTTAAATGTTCTCTAAAGTAGTCAATTTCCACTTTTTGATGTATTTTTCCCATATGTGGGAGTCGATGTAATTTTAACTTAATTTGGAGGGGTTGTATTTTTCTTTTAATGAGAGTGTATTTGAATAATTTTTTATTCATGTCATTGATATATGAAATGGTTTTACTGATTATTGATGACTTATATAAATAGTTTTATATAAAATATTTATTTAACAAATTTTTAATGTTTTATTGATATATCCTCTATATACATGAATGAAAGAGTGTTTTTTTAATGTGAAAATGGAATTCAATTACAATTTTGTTTTATTTTATAACATTACTGGTAGTTTATTATAGTACTGATTATGGAAATATGGTTAGACCCTATTGGGATTTATAGGTTATACTCTACCATTTCCTTAGTGCATTTGTATATCTTCTTATGCATTGTCTTATAGAAGGAAAAGGTCCACCTTTAGGTGGTATATGTTCTTGATCCTTTGAGTTGTGGAGTGATATTGGTGATTAGTGGAGCCATAGTGTAATTTTTATATAGGGTCTCAAATATTTTGAAGGTTATTTCTAGAGAGTTTTGTTGGTGTTTCATTTTCGTTTTATCTATCAATTTTGGTACTATTTTTTCAATTTGAAATATATTACCTTCTCTTGGTTGAGTCTTGACACATTTACATGTATCATGTTTATACTTAAATATTTTTTGGAAACAATTATCCCTCTTTATTCATGTATGATGCCAGGTGTTAATCACCAACCTGGGGGGATCAGGAATTCCCTTCAAGCCATGTTAGAACTGGCTCAGGTGTTTGGGTACCAGGGTGTCCGGGATGGTTAGTGACACATAAATTATTAATTTTTAATATTTTCCAACTTATTTAACATTAAATATAATTTAATAAATAATTTAACATTGTAAATAATTGATAAAAACACAGTTTTAAATAAAAAACAATAATTTTCACTATTCATAAAACAATATCCAATTCAGAATATTTTCAAAAAGGAACACAATGATAATATTTTCATGTATATTTAATAAAATATTTTTTCAAATTAATTCTCTCAAATACATACAATTTAATTATAAATTATTTTAAAAAATGGAGACTATTAATCCTTTTTATAAAAAATCATTTTTTCAAAAAAATAGTAGTTTTTCTTTCAAATTTTTTTATTTTTGTTTATAAGAAAATCTAAATAATTTAATGTTTTTATACAATTCCTAACCATGTAATTTCACTAATTTAGTTAATACTATTCAATACTAGAAGCATAATAACTTGGTTATAATGTTCTTGTATAAATAATAATATTTTAACCTAGTAAGGCATTTCATTTAAACATGGTGTTGAGTAGTACGCCTTCTATAAAAGAGATTAAATTAATTTTTAAATAATAATATCATAACGTATTTGATTACTACCTTATCTTATAAGATAAGTGTTTCATGTGAGACATGATATCAAAAATCATTATCTATTTAAAATATTGGTGTGTAACATTCTACCCACCATAAATAAAATATATCCTCACTACATAATATTGATCCTCGTAATCAATAGTTTTATTTTTGAAAATATCATCTTCAGAATCCCAAATCACAAACTGTGTTCATAAAATATCATATTGGTAAAATATGCAGGTAATTATGAATGATACCTAGAATAATAATTTACTAGGTTTACTTGTAGGAGAGCATGTGTGGGAAATAAAAATTCTAGGATAACATTTTTATTTGAAGATCCTTATCCTCAAGTCAAGAAAATACTTCACCACATAGAATAAGAAGATAAGAAAACAAAATTCTATTTTTTAATTATCTAATATATGCACAATTCAATCATTTTTTAGTACCCCAATCAAATCTATCTTCCTCACTTACCAAAATAAATTAGTATCGAATAATAATACATACTTGTAAAGCACCTAAATAACCAATTAACTTATCATTAGATCAATAAAATAATAAATATTCATTCTTCCTATCACCAGATATTTTACCGAATAAATATTGTTAAAAAATTATCCAATATGATTCATTATTCCCTAATACCTAAATAATAACTTCCAAAAATCAACATAATTATTTAATATATAGTAATTCTTTATAATCCTCCATAATATGACTATCCAAATTCCCTGTACGATAATTATGAATGGCGGTCATTAATCAACATTATATTCCCCAAAAAAATATAAATGGCTCTAAATGTTGCATTCCAAATATTAGAATTTTGTGATCATTATAAAACCTCAATTAAAACATGCATGGTTTACAAAATAAATTTTCTGGATGTTGAATATATTACACAATCCAAATTTGTAATAACCTCTATAAAATATAAAATAAAACATAAAATCACAAACCACTTTCATGGTCTCCAATTTTGTCCCATAAAAATACCTTTATTGTTTTAATCTGAATATTGATAACATATCCATTGTTATCTTCCCTCAATCACATGTGTTCCAAGAAGCTCAACATGCCACTAAATCACTTATATTGTTCATCAGTTCCAATCAACCAATGCTCTCAAATTATTAAATAAAATTTACTCCATTAAAATCATTTCTTAATTATTATAACCAGAGTATCGTTGATAAAATATTAGTATAATATAATTCTTGAATCCAAATTCACAATTACATTAACCAGTAAATTTTTTTAATTAATAGCATATGAAGGACCTTGATACCATAGATTCATTTGAGTAATGTTACCTTAATGCTTGGGGAATTCATATGCATAGTTCCCCATCGCCTTACTGTAAAATCATTGAACAAAGAAAACATCCTTCATTATTTTATACCAAAATAATGGAACCCGTTATCTCTAAACGTGTATAAATATATGATTCCATCCAATAAAGTAATATGTTGTTACTTTACAAAATTATCACATTAGGAAATCCTAATTTCTCTTCATCCCTTTATTTATATATTTCTAGTCATTTTTCTTATTTTGTTTATTTTGTTAAAATGTTTGAGTCATGGTGAATTATTTTTCTACCCGGGCAGCACATGATACTATGCCACTTTATGTAGAAAATGATTTAAGGATTATTTCCCTTCAAAGTACAGATTATAGATCATCAAATAAATGGCCAATCCTGACCATTGGATTAATTATGTAGTACATATCATTCCTTGACAACCATAAAAAATATCATTCATTCCTAGAAAACAAATTCATCTATATTTTTAATTAGATTCAGGAATTATCACCCTATATCTATTCATTGTTGGTGAGTAAAATTATTTTCCAATTAAAGTACCCTAAAATCCTTCCATTATTTGTTTTCCATATCTTATTTGTTATTACCATTTTATGTCAGTTACAACCATTGATCTTCATATCCTAAAATTGGATAAACTTCCATGAAAAAATTCTCCATTTCATTTCATCGAAGAGCTTTGAATATATTCTTTATGGAAATTATCCACCAATGATATACAAATGGATTTTTAACCTTTTTGAATTATTGATGTTACTCTTGAAAAAATAGTTATATCATTGTTTCATCATGTTTTTTATCAGTATACTACTTTATATTGGAAGGGTTAATTTTCATAACTTGTATCTAATTCCTCGATAAGGTTGTTATATCTTCAGTTCTATTTGTAGCTACCACACCTACTTCATTGTCTTTCCCTAGAGGTAAATCCCGATAGAATTACATGTATTGATACAGTTTCAATTTATCCCACAATGAACCATTTACAAACAATGAAATATAAAATATTATATTATGAAATTATGAAACATAATCTAAAATAATAATACCAGTGAATGGAATACCATAAATTAATAAATTATTCCATGGATAATCTCATTATCTTAAACATGTTTTAGTTGTAATATCTTCCAAATCACAAAATTATTTCCAAATAATTCATAATGGCTTCCAATAAATCATTAAGTTAACATTTGAATATAAAATTATTATGTCAAATGAATTATAAAGTAAGTCCTCTTTATGTATTTAAGGAAAATCATTACTCAATCCCAAAAATCCTTTTTTACATTATTAACCATAGTTAAAATTATTCCAAAATAACTTCCACTTATTATATACAGACATAGATGTATTTCTAGTTAACAAAATATTCCTTAAAATTTATAATCATTACAATGATATTTTATACTTATAATAATTTTTTATCATAAGTTTATTCTCTAGAATCTTTTTCTTCTTAAATCTAGTTTGAAAGTTTCCTACTAAACCACCTCTAATAAAAACATTAATGACCCTAACTACAGTTCCCCATATTCGATGGTAAAATTGATAAATTAGCATAGTACTAAATGATTCATATCATAAAAGTCAGATAAATTTAAGACTCATGTTAAACTAGATATATACATAATATTTTTTATTAAAATAGAAACCATCATATTGTCAAATTAATTTTATTGAGAATTCTATAAACCCTTGAAGTGTATCCATTCATAAAAATCCAAAAACGATTCCTCATACCGTGGGGATTATATAATATATTAATAGGGTGAAATTATATTCTCACTAACTATGAGAATAAAATTGAAATTATCATCATTAAACAACCATAATCAATATAGCATGGAAAAACACTGAAATATATTCCAATTAATAAATAAATTGAGGAAAATATGGAAGAAATAAGTGGTGATAAAATAATGAAACTTAAAAAACCACATAATCATGAAAAATATCCATGGATATTCTAACTAATAGAAAGTCACATTGAAATTAATAATGTAAATCATATCGAGGAAATCCATATTTCCTTAAATTTGAAACATAATTCCAAGACCTATCATATTATAGAATAAATATATTAGTAGAAACTTTTAAAATTTGGTAAAATTTTCTATCTAATGATACATATTGACAGATCAAGATACTATATATAAAAGATCTCCACCCACCACCTATTAGTTATAATGCATTACTTTTATTAAATGGGTGAAAAATAATAAAAATAAAAATTATTATTAAATAACATATGAAATATTGACACTTACACCAATTATATAACCATAAAACATCCAAAGTAAAATAGGTACTGTAACTACTTGGAATTTTCCAGTAATATTTTTTAAAATATATGGGAAATTTATGAGTCCACGAAAAATGACGGGGCATGATTCCATGGCACAGTGTCCCAGAATTAATTTATGATCTTTTTTTCGGTTACATTCAGTAAATGTACAATGGTTTTTTTAACATTTGAACCCATGATCGGAATTGAAATCTGAGGGCACCATTGAACTCGCAGCACATATATTTTCATAAAGAGACCTTCACCTCGACTGTAGTGGGTTGAGATTTAAATATATTTTTAGGTGTTTTTATTGAAAGAATGAAATAATAAAAATGTTAACATCTTTATTTTATTTTTGAAACTCATCAACATGGGTTATGGTGTTGGGGACTACCCGAGCCCTCAAAACCTCCCAATTTTGAATTTAGGGGCGTGGACCACCCAACCCATCACAATGGATGAGAAACCTCTCAACTCCCCATTAATCATTTTCTCCAATTAATTGGAGCCAATTAATTTTTCCAACGTGGTATAATTAATTGTGCCAACCTATCAATTTGATAAACATAAATTAACAAGGGGGGATGTTTTCACATTTCGGCGGAAATAGGATAGGGGAACCTTTTAGAGGATTACTCATTCCAACAAGGAACCTATTCTCCAAGGAAGAACGTGCTCCCCAATGAAGAACTCTTACTCCGATGAGGAACATCTTCAAAGACAACGAAATGAGGATTGAGGAAACGCTGACCTCACCGACATCCGCCATTACCCAATGAATTCATCTCTTTCCTCGTCACCTCTATCGAAAAATCTCCGAGATAGGGTTTTTATTATGTGTGATTATGGATTCCCATGTCCCTCCCTTCTAAACAATGAATGCAGATCAACTCTCTAACTTTTTGATCCTCGGATGTCTTCTTTTGTGGGTTTGGGAACAATAAATTGCAGGTGGTTTTGGTGTTTGACGTTCATCATTCAATTTTTTGTTGAGCCGCTTGATACCACTCTATCGTGGCTGGTGCGGGACAAAAAAACATGGCCAGACCCCTCTGTTGTTCTTTTTGAATGGTGTGTAATTCGTAATGGAATAAGGAGTCTTTGTGCCATAGCGATGAACGGATGCAGAGGCCAGCAGAGCATCGACCGCAATGAAGGCGATGGCCCCGCGTCTCCTCATTTAAGGCCCCATCCTTAAACCTTACTTAATCTTGAGTTATTACAAGATTACACATTGAAGATCTTTTCGGGTTTAGTGTTTTAGAGAATTAGATCATAAAACATTCATTACATTACACATATAAACAAAGTGGTAACATAAAGATAGTATTATTCATTCCCATCAATGGAAACATATTTAAAATAAAACATTGATTGTTTCTTGACACTTCCTTGACACTATCATCATATCTTGTACCCTTCCCTTGACCTGTGAAAATCATTTCAAAAAAAACATGGGATGAGCATAAAAAGCTCAGTAAGGGATATAAAAATATGGAAAGGAAACATGGGTACATATATACCTAAGGATGAGATCATACTTTACCCATAAAACATAGGCACTTTAACATACATCATAAAATCATGAAGAAATCATAGAAATCATAAGACATAAAGGTAACTTGAGGCATTCATAACATTCTTACGTAGGGAGTAACGCTCTTGGTTACGTTTGGAATACCCATCACAGTATATTCCCTAAATATCTTCGGAGAAACCTTAACATTTCACTCCTTCGCATTACCCAATGAATGGGAGAGCTATATCGAGCTTACCCGCCCTTAGTTTATCACGGAACCACTCGTCTTCATAATAATGCCCAAGAACCATAACATAATCGTATCACATAAAACATGCATAAAGGAAACATAAAATTTCCACATTTCAATCACAAGATATCAATACAGCACAAAAAACATTGTGAAAACCATTTTCAATACCAAAATGAATGAAAAGTAAAACATGGTATTTATTTTTCTTTTAAAAAGAAGGTAAGGCTTGTAGAGGAAGCCAAAACTCAAATAACGGTCACGACGGCGGAGAAGTCGTTGTCGCCGCATACGTACGAAAAAAACATTCCCTTTTTTCTTTTAGTAAACGCTTCATAAAAAAAGGATTCATTTTGAATAAATGTAAAAGTCAAAGGGGTTTATACACAGTATAAAAGAAAGTTGTGTATAAAATAAAATATTCCTCAATGAATGGAGATTGAGACGAAGTCCCATACCCCGTATCCGACTTGACCCGACCATTCTTTAATCTCCTGAATAATAAACATGAGTTAATCTATACTTGCTTATTAACCTTTTTCAAGTTCATTATTCCTTTTATACCATGTTATGAACATCATGTAATCATTTAAGATAATAATGTTCATTTTTTCAGTATTTGGTTCTTAAGTCAAAAATAAACTTCTTACAATTACATGTTGTTAATTTGGTCAAAGGTTAGTTATATCCAGAATGATATTAATGATTTGGATAACATATATATCATATATATTCATCATATACATGTATTTATAATATTACATCACATTTAGAGGTAAGAAATGAAATGCACCGTTCATGGAGACGGTAAGCCGTACGTACGCATGAACGCTACTTCCATTTCTATTTCGTATTTTCTGGAATGGAATCATAATTATATAATGGTATATTATAATTCCAGTATAATAACATATATAATATCATAAACTTTATCCTTTACACATCCCACATATGGTATTAACGAATCAAGTCACTTTCAGGGGGCGGTAGTCCGCACTTCCTAAAATGAAGATATCGTGTTTACCCATAATGGAAACCATAAAGGTATGCCCAAAATGAAAAAAAAACAGAAGCTTAAGGAAAAAATAAACATATTATATATCATATATAAAAATAGTGACATCCTAATGGCCACCTTTGAAGGTGTTAAATGAGTATTGAACAATCATCGTTTCGGGAGGCAGAATTTCGCCATCCACGGAAACCGTATGTTCTTTAACCATTTGATGTAGTTGTGTGAGAGTGTAGCTCAAATAAATCATATAAAAACATCCAAGTATATTGAATATACTGGTGTTGTTACAAAATAAGTAAATAAAAAGAGTTTAGGGGGTTGGAGAAGCAAAATAAAACAAAAGAACATGAGAGAATGAATTACCTTTAAATGTGTAACTCCTTTTGATTTGAGTCGAAAGGCATCCTTTGAAAGGATTCTACCCAAAGGGAATCCTCTAGGATGAGTAGAGGGATGTGGAGAGAGTAAATGGGCAGGGGTTGGCCGAGCCAAAGGCTTGAGGAGTGTGTGAAATGAGGTAGAGGTGGGGGCCTTTTATAAGAGGAGAGAAGGGGCACTTTTGGAAAGTAAAGATAAGTTACTTTATTTTAAAAAGAGTTTCGGATTCAAAATGTCCCACATTGCTATAATTCGAGGATAAGGTGATAAGGATTCGAAATCCACTCATCCAATTGGTTTTGACCATGTGTAGGTTTTAGATTTTTCATTATCCTTCCATTTTATTTAAATCGTTAAATAACGAGGTCATCGCTGCATCATCATGATGTCATAAATAATTTAATTTATTTAAAGTCTAAAAATAAAAAAAAATACTATGATGTAGAAATCTTTTTATCTTTCCAATTACTATTTATAATCAAAAATATGATCTTTATAACCCCATGTAAATATTGTTTTCGTAAAACATATAATGTTTGTGTCATTTTTACTTTTACATTAAATAAAACGTTATTTATGTCATTTCCCAACCAAAGAGGATCCATGGGGTCCCCAAGTTGACCCATGGCTTGTCTTGGTCGTCAATGACACAACCAATGAGGGTAGGACATGTGTCAAGCTCATCTCATTTTATTAAAGCATTATTTTTTCCTTAAACTACACTAATTACCACTATTCACGATTAAAAACTTAATAAGTTACTATTCACCAAAAATTATTATAATCTCATTGAACCACAAATTAATTCTTAATGAAAACCATGTATGTCAGATTTTCAAAATTCAAAACACAATGATGGAAAATTTTCATTTAAATGGAAAATCAGTTTTTATAAGTACCACTTAGTGGTTTCACTATTCATCAAAAATTGATGTTTTTCAGAAAATTACCAAAACTTCACCCTAATCTATATTTGATATTCCGAATTAAAAAATGAAGTCTATTTTACAAAATTCAAAAAATATAAGTCACATTAATTAATTTAGTAATTAATTCCTGCTTTCATGACAAATAGCGTGTTTTTATGAAACAATAAGTATCAAAAGATTGACACTAGTTTAAGTCCAATTTCAAAGTGAAATTGATTCCAATGACCACGATTGGATTAAATGGTAAAAATTTATTCTAATTCCACTTCAAAACCAATTCAAAAGATAATCTAATCACATAAATAAATTAGATTAAAAAGCAGTTTTGATGTAAAATGCAGTATTTTTCACTATTCATTAAAAAAATGAACATTGTCAGAAAAATACAAAATATTTATCCAATGTAAAATTTAATGTCCCAATCATAATGAATATGTTTATTTTGACAAATATAGATTATAAAATTTTCAAAATATTGATTTAAAAATGGTTTTCCATCAAAAGGCAGTAAAATAATCTTTTATGAATATTAGTGTATTCCATGCTTAAGATTGGATTTATTTTCATTTTAAGCCTCTAAAACACTATATAATTCATTAATAGACATTTATAAAAATATATATTATTCATTACTTACTTGGGATGTTACATCCTTCCCCCCTTTAGAAAATTTCATCCCCATAATTTATTTACTTATCAAATAAATGGGGGTACTTATCCCTCATTGCATTTTCAGATTCCCATGTTGCCTCTTCCATCATGTGGTTTTTCCAAAAAAACTTTACCTGCTTAATCACTTTATTCCGTAACACTTTCTCCCTGTGGTCAAGAATCCGGACTGGTTGTTCCTCATAAGATAGGTTCTCCTCTAGCTGAACTACCTCTGGACTCAAAACGTGAGATGGATCTGGCATATACTTTCTCAACATCGAAAGGTGAAAAACATTGTGTACCTGAGATAAAGTCGGAGGTAAAGCCACCTGGTATGCAACTGATTCAACTCTCTCCAGAATTTCGTATGGTACAATGAACCTTGGACTCAACTTTCCTTTCTTAACAAATCTCATCACACTTTTCCAAGGAGAAACCTTGAGAAAAACATGATCACCTACCTCGAAAGATAGATCCTTCCTCCGGTTATCCGCATAACTCTTCTGCCTGCTCTGATCTGTTCTCATGTGTTTCTGAATCAGCTAAACTTTTTCTGCCATCTCTTCTACCAATTCTGGTCCCATCAACTTCCTTTCACCCACTTCATCCCAGAATGCTGGAGTTCGACACCGCTTCCCATATAATGCCTGAAATGGTGCCATCTGTATACTAGAATGAAAACTGTTATTATATGAAAATTCAACCAACGAAAGATGTTGGTCCCAACTTCCCTGATAATCTATAGATCAAGAACGTAGCATATCCTCCATTTTCTGAATTGTTCGTTCTGACTTCCCATCTGATTGAGGATGAAAAGCTGTACTAAAATTTAATTCAGTACCCAACGACTTCTGAAGGCCTTTCCAAAAGTTAGAAGTGAACCTGGGATCACGATCAGATACAATGGAGAGAGGAACTCCATGTAACCTGACTATCTCTTTAAGATACAAACGAGAAAGTTGATCTAGGGAAAAAGTATCTCGTATAGAAAGGAAATGAGCAGACTTGGTCAAGAGATCAACAATAACCCAGATTTCATTATTACCTCGAGATGTCTTTGGAAATCCCACAACAAAGTCCATGGATATATTCTCCCATTTCCACTCTGGCACTGGTAAAGGCTGAAGCATCCCTTTCGGTAACTGCCGCTTTGCTTTAACCTGCTGACAAGTCAAACACTTCACAGTAAAATCAGCAATATCTCTTTTCATTCCATCCCACCAGTAATACTCCCGCAGATCTCTATACATCTTAGTACTGCCCGGATGTACTGAAAACAGAGAAATATGAGCTTCACATAACAACTCTCTCTTCAACTGTGAATCACAAGGCACACACAATCTCTTCCCAAATCTCAAAAAACAATCATTATCAATGTTGAATTCAGGCAACTTACCTTTCTGAACCAGCTCTACCTTTTTCTGCAACTCACTGTCTTGCTTCTGTGCTTGCTTGATTCTATCTGATAGAGAAGATCTCACTGATACCTGAAACAAAACAGAAGGACTACCTACACCAACAACTTCTTTGCCAAATTTCATCAAATCCTTAACCAAATGATTGCGTTCCAAACACAACATTTTTAATGAAGCATTACTTTTTCGACTCAAAGCATCAGGAAAAACATCAGGATACTCATTTACCATTGGCACATCATTAATCTGAACAGTTCCTTTATTTTTAATGATGTGTGCAAGGTAACATTCATTTCCATCTTTTACAAGTTTCTCGGCCTCTTGATATGTTATCAAAAGTAAGGGTTAATTCTTGTAAACAAACTGAAAGTCTTTCTGAAAAGAATCTTCTTTAGCTCTATAGTCAATCTTAGCATGGTAAATAGAGAGCCAATCCATACCCAGGATAACATCAAACTCTACTAGAGGTAGAACAATAAGGTTTTCAAGTAGGGTCTTTCCACAGATAAGGATAGGAAGATTCTTATAAATTCGTTTTGCCTCAATATTTCCCCCAGGTGTTTTTACCAAAAGTCCAGGAGTCATTTCTTGAGATGGTATTCCCATTTTACTAGAAAAGGTTTCAGAGATTAAAGAATGTGTAGAACCCGAATCAAATAACGCACTGGCATAATTTGAAAAAACAAAAAAAGTACCTGATACAACTTCATTTGATGGCCCGACATGTGCTGAAGTAGTTGCAAAGGATTTCACCACCCCTTTCTTCTTGTAGTCTAACTGCTTCCCATCACTCAAGCTCTTTGTCAGACACTCGTTTGCATAGTGACCCATCTCATTGCACTTATAACATTTCACTAACTGTAAATTAGATTTGTTCTTACCTTCACCTTGATCCTTTTCAGTGCAATCAGGAGCCTTATGTCCCATATTACCACATCGGTAGCACTTTCCAGAATTCAGAAGACATTCCCCAGCATGCCTTTTTCCACATTTATCACAAACTAGAAACTTAGTTCTCTTACCATCATACTTTTTTGAATAATTCTTACATTTCTCTTGCCACCTCGGTCTCTTCTTCTGCTGGTTGTTATAGAACACTTGGTCATCGGAAAACTCCATTTCCACCTTCTCAGCACATCGAACAAGCTTTTCATAACTTTTAAACTCACGAGAAGCTAATGCCCTTAAATTTTTTGGATTTAATCCTGAGTAAAAATGAATGATTTTACTATCAAGGTCTCGGATAAAATTTGGAGCATACCTTGCAAATCGAGTGAACCATTCTTCATGGGCATCCACTGAGTCTTCCTCTTGCCTCAATTCCAAGAATTGTTTTCCATCCTAAGTCTAACAACCTTTGGAAAATACTTCTTAAGAAACATACCTTTGAATTCATCCCAGTCAGGAGCATCAATCTCATCGGTGTCCCTGATATTTTTAACCATAGACCACGACTGATCTGCACCCTCCAAACGGTAAATATCAAGACTCACCTTTTGATTGTCTGAACACCCCATGACATAAAAAATCTTCTCGAGTTCTTTAATCCACCCTTCAGCTAGCACAGGGTCAAATGATCCTCTGAATGATGTTGGAAGTTGCCTCATGAAATGTTCCACCACTGACATGTTCCTCTGCGGTTGATCTGGCTGAACTCGTGCATGGATACCACCACCATTTATCGCTTGATTCAACTGTGCCATTACTGCAAAAAACTGTTCAGTTCCAATTCCGACCATTTCTGGATGCTGATTCGGAAGGTTATTTCCTTCTGTATGCCTTCCTAGCACTGCTTCCCTGTTTCCTCTGTGGAAAACTATTCTGAACAAACATGACTTAGATGAAGCAACATGGAAATCTTCAAATGCTATATCATTTCAAAAAAATTTTGGATAATCATTTAATAGAATTGTAACTCCTAAAGTTATCTAAACCGACCTATTATACAAACTATAAGGCCCCCGTCGTAAACCATACTTAATCTTGAGTTAATACAAGATTACACATTGAGGATCTTTTCGGATTTAGAGTTTTAGAGAATTAGATCATAAAACTTGCATTACATTCCACATATAAACAAAGTGGTTACATGAACATATTATTCTTAATTCCCATCAATGGAAACATATTTAAAATAAAACATAGATTCTTTCTTGACACTTCCTTGACACTATCATCATATAATGTACCCTTCCCTTGACCTGTGAAAATCATTTAAAAAAACATGGGATGAGCATAAAAAGCTCATTAAGGGATATAAAAATATGGAAAGGAAACATGGGTACATATATACCAAAGGATGAGATCATACTTTACCCATAAAACATAGTCACTTTAACATACCTCATAAAATCATGAACAAATCACAGAAATCATAAGACATAAAGGTAACTTGAGGCATTCATAACATTCTTACGTAGGGAGTAACCCTCTTGGTTACATTTGGAATACCCATAACAGTATATTCCCTAAATCTCTTTGGAGAAACCTTAACGTTTCACTCTTTCGCATTACCCAATGCATTGGAGAGCTATATCGGGCTCACCTGCCCTTAGTTTATTACGGAACCATCCATCTTCATAATAATTCCCAAGAACCATAACATAATCGTATCACATAAAACATGCATAAAGGAAACACAACATTTCCACATTTCAATCACAAGATATCAATACAACACAAAAAACATTGTGAAAACCATTTTCAATACCAAAATAAAAGAAAAGTAAAACATGGTATTTATTTTTCTTTTAAAAAGAAGGTATGGCTTGTAGAGGAAGCCAAAACTCAAATAACGGTCACGACGGCGGAGAAGTCGTTGTCGCCACATACGTACGACAAAAACATTCCCTTTTGTTGTTTAGTAAACGCTTCGTATAAAAAAGATTCCTTTTGAATAAAAGTAAAAGTCAAAGGGGTTTATATACCGTATAAAAGAAAGTTGTGTATAAAATAAAATATGCCTCAATGAATGGAGATTGAGACGAATTCCCATACCTCGTATCCGACTTGACCCGACCATTCTTTAATCTCCTGAATAATAAACATGAGTTAATATCTACTTGCTTATTAACCTTTTTAAAGTTCATTAATCCTTTTATACCATGTTATGAACACCATGTAATCATTTAAGTTAATACTGTTCATTTTTTCGGTATTTGGTTCTTAAGTCAAAAATGGACTTCTTACATTTACATGTTGTTAATTTGGTCAATGGTTCGTTATATGAAGAATTATATTAATGATTTGGATAACATATATATCATATATATTCATCATATACATGTATTTATAATATTACATCACATTTAGAGGTAAGAAATTAAATGCACCGTTCATGGAGATGGTAAGCCGTACGTACGCATGAACGCTACTTCAATTTCTATTTCATATTTTCTGGAATAGAATCATAATGACATAAGGGTATATTATAATTCCAGTATAATAACATTTATAATATCATTAACTTTATCCTTTACACATCCCACATATGGTATTAATGAATCAGATCACTTTCAGGGGCGGTAGTCCGCACTTCCTAAAATGAAGATATCGTGTTTACCCATAATGGAAACCATAAAGGTATGCCCAAAATGAAAAAAAACAGAATCTTAAGGAAAACATAAACATATTATATATCATATATAAATATAGTGCCATCATAATGGCCACCTTTGAAGGTGTTAAATGAGTATTGAACAATCATCGTTTTGGGAGGCAGAATTTCACCATCCACGAAAACCGTATGTTCTTTAACCATTTGATGTAGTTGTGTGAGAGTGTAGCTCAAATAAATATTATAAAAACATCCTAGTATATTTAAGATACTGGTGTTGTTAAAAAATAATTAAATAAAAAGAGTTTAGGGGGTTGGAGAAGAAAAATAAAACAAAAGAACATGAGAGAATGAATTACCTTTAAAATTGTAACTCCTTATGATTTGAGCCGAAAGGATTTCTTTGAAAGGATTCTGCCCAAAGGGAATCCTCTAGGATGAGTAGAGGGATGTGGAGAGAGTAAATGGGCCGGGGTTGGCCGAGCCAAAGGCTTGAGGTGTGTGTGAAATGAGGTAGTGGTGGGGGCCTTTTATAAGAGGAGAGGAGGGGCACTTTTGGAAAGTAAAGATAAGTTACATTATTTTAAAAAGAGTTTCGGTTTCAAAAGGTCCAAAATTTCTATAATTCAAGTATAAGGTGATAAGGATTCGAAATCCACTCATCCAATTGGTTTTGGCCATGTGTAGGCTTTAGATTTTTCATTATCTTTCCATTTTATTTAAATCGTTAAATAATGAGGTCATCGCTGCATCATCCTGATGTCATAAATAATTTAATTTATTTAAAGTCTAAAAATTATAAAAAAAATGATACGATGTAGGAAATATTTTTATCTTTCCAATTACTATTTATAATCAAAATCTGATCATTATAACCCCGTGTAAAAATTGTTTTCGTAAAACATATTATGTTTGTGTCATTTTTATTTTTACATTAAATAAAAAGTTATTTATGTCATTTCCCAACCAAAGTGGATCCATGGGGTCCCCAAGTTGTCCCATGGCTTTTCTTGCTTGGCCATGACACAACCAATAAGGGTAGTACATCTGTCAAGCTCATCTCATTTTATTAAAGCATTATTTTTATCTTAAACTACACTAATTACCACTAATCGCGATTAAAAACTTAATAAGTTACTATTCACCAAAAATTATTATAATCTCATTGAACCACACTTTACTTCTTAATGACAACCATGTATGTCGGATTTTCAAAATTCAAAACACAATGATGGCAAAATTTCATTTAAACGGAAAATCGGTTTTTATAAGTACCACTTAGTGGTTTCACTATTCATCAAAAATTGATGTTTTTCAGAAAATTACCAAAAATTCACCCTAATATATATTTGATATTCTGAATTCAAAAATGAAGTATATTTTAAAAAATTCAAAACATATAAGTCACATTAATTAATTTAATAATTAATTCTCGTTGTCATGACAAATAGCGTGTTTTTATGAAACAATAAGTATCAAAAGATTGACACTAGTTTAAGTCCAATTTCAAAGTGAAATTGATTCCAATGACCACCATTGGATTAAATGGTAAAAATATATTCTAATTCCACTTAAAACCCAATTAAAAAGATAATATAATCATATAAATAAATTAGATTAAAAAGCAGTTTTGATGTAAAATGCAGTATTTTTCACTATTCATTAAAAAAATGAACATTGTCTGAAAAATACAAAAAATTTATCCAATGTAAAATTCAATGTCCCAATCATAATGAATATGTTTATTTTGACAAATATAGATTATAAAATTGTCAAAAGATTGATTTAAAAAGGGTTTGCCATCAAAAGGCAGTAAAATAATCTTTTAAGAATATCAGTGTATTCCATGCTTAAGATTGGATTTATTTTCATTTTAAGCCTCTAAAACACTATATAATTCATTAATAGACATAGATAAAAATATCTATTATTAATTACTTACTTGGGATGTTACACATCACCACCCCGCGGCCTCACCGCCCCATGTCCTCTCCGCCCCGCGGACCTCTGTGCGCCCTGAGGCCTTACATCTCTGCGCCCCTCCACACCACCCCGCAGCCTTAGCGCCACGCGGGTCTCTGCGGCACCCCAAGGCCTCTCCACCGTGCGGCCATCCATGGCTCCCTGCGGTCGTGCCGCCCTACGACCCTCTATGGCACCCTGTATCCCTACCACTACGCTGCCTTCCGCGGTGCCCCACAACCTTCTGCCCTCGAGGCCCTTTGCGCCACCCCACCGCCTTGCCGCCCTGTGGCCCTCTGCACTACCCCACGACCTCACCGCCCCTCAGTCTTAGGTGGTCGTGGCCTCACATCGCCCTCACATCTTCCACATCCCTCACTGCCTCTGCTACCCCTGCGGACCTCATGGGCCAGGCGGCCTCGCCTTCCTGTGGCACTCAGGGCCTCCGTGGCCCCTAAGTCCTCACATCACCCCCACAACCTCTATGCCGCCGAGTACAGGCTGATCCACCCAGTGCGGGACTAGCCGCACTGGGCCAGACTCGGTGGGCCGGGTTGACCCGAATCTATTCAGTTCACCCCAGGCCGGGTTTGGTAGGTTCGGTCCGACCGGGTCAGACCTGACCCGGGCCATCTTTGAACCTTTTTCTCTATCGGTCGTAACATTTTCACCAGGCATCCGTTTGACGAACCATCAGTAACACTGGAATCCTTGGAGTGAGATGATCCCTTTGAGTATACCCCACTGGATATTTGGGCAATTTTAGTGTATGGTTGGGTTGGATCAGGAACGAATCCAACTGGGCCCTGATGACTAAAAGACTGATAACTCACAGACTGTGCATCCTATTGATGCATCGTCTGTTGCGTTCAGACCCCTATGGCGTGGAGGACCATTTTGATACTTATTCATAGGACTTTGTGGCAGTTGGAGTATCAACCAGTGGCTTGAGGAGTGGACCCTCCCGAAGATGACAATGCTTAGTGTCAGAAACCAGTAGCTGGTTGTGAGGTGAGAATAAATAGTGATCCTGGGTGGGTTAGCAACTAGCGATCCTTTTTGGGTCTACAACGATCGATACTATGTGGGTCATCACCTAGCGATCCTCTGTGGTTCAACACCAAGCGATCATGTGTGGGTCAGAACCTATCAATCCTCTTTGGGTCAGCACCGAGCGATCCATTGTGGGTCAGCAGCAGTGCCTCCTAATAGAGTAAGATGATTCAGTAGTTACATCTAATCATCTCAACTATTGTACCTAAGTTATATCAGGTGTGAGCTAAGTTTGTACCGGAGTGGTACATTCCTTTCTGATAATACCTTGGTGGTATTCTTTTGTGAGGCGTACATGAGTGGTACATACCATCATGATACTCCTTCCTTTACAGAATAGTTAAGCTTTAGGATTTTGAGTAAGACTCTATGTTTCCTCATGATTGATATGGTATACTTGATAACTTAGAAATATATATGGGAATAAACTTATGTAGGGTTTTCAGTTGATTTCATGCCTTGTGGTTTATCCTTTGTGGATTTTTTAAGACCGTGAGGGTCTCAGGGCCTCTACTGAGTATCGTTATACTCATCCTTGCACAAGATATGCCCAAATATTGTTGTGTTTCATGCAGATGATGGACATCGCTGATCCAGGATGAGGGTACCCGGACTAAACGGTGCTCGGAGGTGGAACATACGGATTGTCGGAACACAGAAGAGACAGGGGTATGTGGAGTGATATAGAGGCAATATGTACCTACCATTCAGCTAGGAATTCCATAGGATGAACCTGTAGTTTTCATTCTTTTTCTTCAGTCATACTTGTACCTTTACCATTGGGCTTGTATCCTGGCCCTTTTAATTTCATCACACTTTTTTCTATACATTTAACTGGTGTTCGTATCTTTCTGTGAGTTTGATTGTATGTGTTTACTAGTTATAAAGGCAATTCCATCCAACTTTTAGGGAATACACCTTCTATGATAATCAGCAGCCACTAGCCTATTGAAGGCGGGCTTTGGGTTGTCACGTCACGGGCCTCGGGAAATAGGTCATGACAAATTGGAATCAGAGGAGTCGGTTCTACAGTAGAACATAGGACTCAAATATTTATTTTTAACGGTAATAGTGTTATGTGTAATGACAGTGTTTATCAGTTTAGGAAATCCATTGTTGGTGTGGTGGTCGACATATCCATACAGTAGGACCTTGACTTCTAATTTCTAACTTAGTGTATGAAAACACTGATTGCATATATTTTTTGAGGATTTTTCATTATGATATCATTGAGTCAGCTCACTAGGTGTATCTTTTTTACTGTGGAATACCTGTTTCTTTTCATGATTCCTCCATGAAGACATTAATCTTAGGTTACGGATAGAGTATGCAATGATATCCCACAAAGTGACAAGGCCACGGTACAGGGCCCTCTTCCAGTATAGGCACCAGCGGAGGCACCAGTGGTACCATTACCAGTTGGGCAAGTAATGCCACCAGCCATAGCAGTAGAGGGTGGATTACACTTGAGTGCGTTGCATGAGTTCCAGTACGAGAGGCCTACTAGGATTAGGGGATAGATGGACCCACGAGTAGTTGATTATTTGCTGGAGGCCGTAGTGAGAGTCTTTCAACTAGTAGGAACACCAGCTAATCTCATGGTGATCCTTGTTTCCAGCCTTCTATAATAAGCAACAGGAAGATGGTGGAGCTTGATGCTCTAGGTTCATGATGAGGTGACGCTTCTCTGGCCAGACATCAAGAGTCTGTTTCAGGCAAAGTTTGTTCCAGCGACTATTCATGTAGTGCACATACAGAAGCTTCTTCATCTACAGCAGGGCATCATGACTGTGGCTCTGAACTCAAAGAGGTTCACTATCCTATCATGATACTCCATTTATATGGTGCGATACCAATTCATCATGGCCCAGACCTTCGAGAAAGGACATAGGTGAGATATCAGGGCTTCAATGATTTCTCTTAGCATCCCGATGCAGGTGGGGGTGTTAGAGAGCGCCTTATTTGTAAGGATTTTCCGTGGTGAGAAGTCACCAGTAGCGAGACCCACCACCAATTGTCATGTAGTGGAGTATTCCGTAGATGGATGCAGATCGATTACACTGAGGTCCATGAGGTCCAGACCTATAGGTGGAAGACCGTAACATTCATGGTCAGTTGTGCAGGGCACCCGAGGTAGAGCCAGTCGTGCCAGGTGCGGGAAGTGGTATGTAAGCGGTGGGCAGAGTCACATGGCTCTAAACTGTTTGACTTTCCATACTGATAATCAGTAGACGGTCGAAGGACTTCTCAGGAAGAGATAGTGGTCTGACCAAGGAGTTCTTTAGGGAGCAGGCAGATGTGGTAGAGGAGCTGGTCTTGCAGCTGGCAGTGGGCGATGATTCGAGATGTTACTGCCACCACCACCAAGTGGACCACCTTGACCACAAGGAGTAGTAGGACATGGGAGACCTCAGTTCCATGAAGCTAAGGCCTATGATCACGGTGAACTAGATATGATATGAGGTGTGATCTCTCTCTACCCCACCTTAGCTAGAGTACTTATAGACAAATGTTATAGTCATTCTTTTATTTCCACTTCCGTCATTTAGAGCACGGAGAATCTGACGGAGTCGTTGGATCAATCATTATGGCTAGAGAATCTTACGATAGAGGATTCGATGATTACGCACTAGTGTCAACAGTGCAAGCTTGCTCTTAAAGATGAGAGCTTCAGCTGGGATCTCATATTTGTGCCGTTGAGGCCCTATGATGTCATCTTGGGTATGGAATGGTTATCTATAGTCCATACCAATATTGAATATATTAGCCAAAAGTATTGTGTGTCCACACAGATGGGACCAGGATTACCTTCATCATTGAGAGGGTAGCCTTTACAACATAGGATGGACTTACCCATGGGGGAGTATAGTCGATCACTTATCATTTGGCTAGCCTTACCCTTAGAGCAGATGATGTGGAGAGTCTGAGTTATCTTGTAGTATTTGACCGGTATGCGGATGTCTTCCCTGATGATGTTCCGGGTCTACCTCCCGGTAGAGAGGTGTACTTTTACATTAAATTTTACCCATGGACAACACCGATATCTACACTAGTTTATCGGATGGCTCCTATAGAGCTTCATGAGTAGCGGGTACAGTTGGAGGACTTACAGGGGAAAGGGTTAATTCGGCCCAGGGTTTCTCCTTGGTCAGCCCCTATTTTGTTCGCCAAAAAGGTCAACTGGATCTTGAGACATTGTGTCGACTATCGGTGACTGAACCCAGTGACCGTGAAGAACAAGTAACCACTTCCAAGGATTGAAGACCTCTTTGATCAGCTGATGGGAGCATGGTGGTTATCAAAGATAGAACTAAGATCAAGCTATCACCATCTTAGAGTACTATACAAGGATGTTCAGAAGATGGAATTTATAATTCGGTATGACCAATACGAGTTCTTGGTTATGCCATTCGGAGTAACCAATGCTCGAGAAGTGTTCATGGGAATCATGAACAGGATCATTCGGCCACACCTTTATCGCTTTGTAGTAGTCTTCATCAACGAAATTCTAATCTACTTGACTACTAAGGAGGAGCATGACTACCATTTGCAGGTAGTTATGGACACACTCTGAGAGCACCAGCTTTATAGTAAGCTCTTTAAGTGCTAGTTTTGTATTTAATATTTCCACTTTTTAGGACATTTCATATCGAAGGATGGAGTTCCAATTAATCTAGCAATGATTGGGGTGATATTTTCTTGGGAGCCACCCGGGAGTGTGACAGAGGTACGAAGTTTCCTGGGTCCGGCTAAAAACTACCGAAGGTTTGTACTAGATTTCTCTAGAGTTTCATCACCTTTATCAGTGTTGACAAAGAAGAGATAGCCCTTTGTGTGGTCGGAAAGATGCCGGCAGAGTTTTCTAGATCTGAGGTAGAGGCTGACTAGTGCACCCACCCTGAGGCTTCCATAGGAGGGCATAGGGTACATTGTTTCTGGCGACGCATCAGGGACCGTACTAAGATGTGTCCTAATGTAAGAGCAAGCATTTATCGCATATTGTTCTCGATATCTGAGAAAACATGAGAAGAACTATGATACCCATGACCAGGAGTTAGAAGCAGTGGTCTTCTCCTTGAATATGTGTCGACACTATCTGATGGGTGAACGTTTTACAGTCTCTTCTAATCACAAGAGTCTCTGGTATATATTCTCTCAGAAGGACCTAAACTTGAGACAGTGATGTTGGCTTGAGTTCCTATAGAACTATGACTTAGATAGAGTCTCTAATCTTGGGAAGTGGAATATTGTAGAAGATTCACTTAGCAGGAGGTCTAGTATATAGCCGCTAGGCGAGGTGACGAAGCAACTGGCCGCTTTTCAGATCTCCTTTATGGATAGAGAGGGAGAATATTTTCTTCAGTCTCATATAGTAACGCCCCCACTTCTTCTGCGAGTCAGGGAGGCAGAGCGTGGGGACATTGACTATGAGGCTTGACGTTGTTAGATATCCACATGATAGGCACCTGATAGATTTTTTAATGTGGGGAGCACGTCATCCTCTTTAGAAAACCTACCATGGTACCAATATCACATCAGGAGGAAGTATTGAGGGGTTTCCAAACATCCTCTCAAGAAGTACATCCCGAATTGTTGAAGATGTATCAGGACCTCCGATGACAGCACTGGTGGCCAGGAATGAAGAAAGCAATAGCATAGTTTGTCTCTCGGTGCCTCACATGCCATCATGTGAAGGCAGAGCATCAGGTACCCGAATGAATAGTTCGGCCTTTATAGGTCCTAGAGTGGAAGTGTGATGGGATATCCATGGACCTCGTGACATGACTTCCATGTACATCCAGAATTCATGACTCTATCTGGGTGTTTGTCGATCGACTCACCAAGTCAGCCCACTTCCTACCGATTAGAGAGAAGGGTTCATTGGAGAGCTTGGGATACCTCTATGTGCAAGATATTGTGCGGATACATGAGGTACCATCGATGATTGAATCCAGTCATGAAACACATTTTACTTCCTAGAAATAGAAGGGGTTTCATGAGGCTTTTGGGATGCAGCTTCTATTGATCGCCACCTTCCATCCGCAGACAGATCTCCAGACTGAGCGAACTATTCAGACCCCCGAGGACATGCTTCGTGCTTAAATTATCGACATTGGTCGCAGTTGGGAGGGTAAATTACCTTTGGTGGAGTTTTTATACAACAACAGCTATCACTCCACCATTGGGATGGCACCTTTTGAGGCGTTGTATGAGAGACCATGCAGATCACCTTTGTGCTAGAATGACCCAGGGGAGTCAGCACTAGTGGGACCAGAGATGGTACAGGCTACCACAGAAAAAGTGTAGATCATCTAGGAGAAGATGAAGACTTCATAGAGCATGCATAAGTCTTATGTCGACAGGAGACGTAGACCTCTAGAGTTTGAGGATAGAGACCACGTCTTTCTAATTGTCTCAACCCGATGAGGTTTATGGAGATTTGGCCAAGGCAGAAAGTAATATCCTAGGTTCATCAGACCCTTCCAGGTCCTCAATAGTGTTTGTGAGGTGGCTCTCCGATTAGATTTTCAACCTCAGAAGCACCAGGTGCATGAAGTCTTCCACGTATCCCAGTTGAGGACATACATGCATGAACCTTCTCATGTCATCGACCACGACGAGCTAGACATCGACAATGGGGAGATGTTTTTGAAGGTTCCATTGGATATTGAGGATTGATGGAAGCGGGTCCTTCATGGGTGTTCAGTACCTCTGGAGTGTGTTTGCTGGTAGCACGGGAACCTCCAAGAGAGCCCATTGAAGTAGGAGGCTCAGATGCGTGCTCAGTACCCCCACATATTCCCTTAGATTGAGTTATGGATTATAGTGATGCAAAGCCCTGAGGTGGGGAGAATGTAAAGACCCAAAATTTCCCAGTAATTTTTTTAAAATATATGGAAGGTTTATGAGACTACAAAAATTGACAGAACATGATTCTATGTCCATGTGTGCCCAGAATGAAATTTGGAACTTTTTTTTGGGTACGTTCCGAAAACGTATGAGCGGGTTTTTGTATCATTTGAACTGGTGCTTAGAATAGAAATCGGAGGGCACCGTTAAACTCACTGCACCAGTATTCTTTTAAATATACCTTCACCTCAACCATAGTTTGTTGACTGTTAAATACAATTTTTGTGTTTCTCATGAAAGAATGAAATAAATAAAAATGTTAACATTTTTATTTTATTTTTTAAACTCATCAACCTAGGTTATGGTGGTGGAGACCACTCAATCCCTCAATACCTCCCAATTTTTAATTTATGGGTGGGGACCACCTGACTCCTCTTAATGGGGGATAAACCTCTCAAATACCCATTAATCCTTTACTCTCATTAATTAGTGCCAATTAATTTTTTCAACGTGGTACAAATAATTTTGCCAATAATTATTTGTGGCAAAATTTTAATTTGATAAACTTAAATTAACAAGGAGTGTATTTTCATATTTTGGTGGAATTGGGAGAGGATAAACTTTTGGATGATTATTCTCTCCAACAGAAAACACATCCCCAATGAAGATTACATTCTCCAATGAAGAACGCGCTCTCTAATTAAGAACGCTCACGCCAAAAAAGGAGTGTATTCAATGACAATGAACCGACAATCGAGGAAACGCCGATGTCACTGACTTCTATCTATCCCAAACGACATCATCTCTTTCCTCATGACCTTTATCGGCAAATATCCGTGGTAGGGTTTTTATTTTGTGTGATTATGGATTCCCATGTTCCCCCCTTCTAAAAAAAGAACACAGATCAACTCTCTAACTATTTGATTTGGGGATGATTTCTTTTATGGGTTTGGGAATAATAAATTGTCGGAGGTATTGGGGTTTGATGTTCTTCATTCAGGTTTTGGTTGAGCCGTAAGATACCTCTCTAACACGGAGGGTGTGAGCCAAGAAAACAAGGCATGACCCCTAAATTGTTCTTCGTGAATGGTGTGTTCTTCGCGATGGAAGAAGGCAGGTTTGTGCCATGGCGATGAACAGATGTGGTGACCAGCACATCATCAACCGTGACGAAGGCGCCGACCCCGTTTCTCTTCGCCGCCTCATGGCCCTCTACGGCGCCCCGTAGCATCACCGCCCTGCGGCCCTCTGCGGTGCCCTATTGCCTCGTAGCCCCGTGGCCTCGCCGCCCTCACGGCCTCTGTGGCCCATGCAGCCTCGTGGCACCCCCGCGGCCTGACGCCTCCCTCGCAGCTTTCGTGTCCCCCATGGCATCAGTAGACCCTGTGGCCTGTGTGGCCCTCATGGCCTCACCAACCCACGACCTCGCTGCACTACAGCCCTCGTGGCCTCTGCGGCCCCCTCGACTTCGTGCCGCCCTCATGACCTATGCATAGCCTAGCGCGGGCCAGGCCACCTCGCAAGGCCGGTTCAGGCCTAGCACTACTGGGCTAGACCTAGCAAGCCGGACCAGACCTAGTGGGCTCGGTCGACCCCAATCGGGTTGGGTCAGTGTAGGCCGTGTCGGGCCGGGTCGGTCTAACTAGGTCGGACAAGACCCATGCCAACTTCGATCATTTCTCTTTATTGGTCATAAATTTGGCACCGAGCATCCATTTGAAGAAACTTCAGTAGCACTGGAAAATTTGGAGTGAGACGATACATTTGAGTATACCCCAGTAGAGATTTTGATAACATTGGAGTACATTCAGGTTGGATTGAGCTCGAATCCGACTAGGCCTGCGGGACTAAAATGCTAATAACTCACAGACCGAGCGTCTTATTGATACATCGTATGTTGTGTTGAGACCACAATGGTGTGGTATTAAATTGTGATACTTCTTAGTGGGACTTCATGGCAGTTTTATTATCGACTAGTTGCTTGAGCAGCGAACCGTCCTGTAGATGAGAAAGCTTAGTGCCGTAACCTAGTAGCTTTCTGTGACATGAAGAATGAATAGAGATCATGTGTGGGTCAGTACCTAGAGATCCTGTGTGGGTCAGCACTGAGCGATCCTGTGTGGGTCACTACTGAGCGATCATGTGTGGGTTAGCACCGAGCGATCCAGTGTGAGTCATCACCTAGAGATCATGTGTGGGTCAGCACTGAGCGATCCTCTATGGGTTGGCAGCAGGGCCTCATAATAGAGTAAGATTATTTAGTAGTTACATTTATTCATCTCAATTATTGTACCACAGTTATACCTGGTTTGAGCTGAGTTTGTACCTGAGCGGTACTTTCGTTTTTGGTAATACCATGGTGGTATTCTCTTGTGTGGCGTACCTGATTGGTACTTACCATCATGGTACAGATTCCTTTGTGGAATAGCTGAGCTTTGGGCTTTTGAGTTGGACTCTATGTTTCCTCCTGATTGAGATGGGTATACATGATAACTTAGTTATATGCATGGGAATTTACCTAAGTAGAGTTGTTAGTTGATTTCATGCCTTGTGGATTATCCTTTTTGGATTTTGTGAGAACATGAGGGTCTCAGGATCCCTAATGTGTATCGTTATAATCATCTATGCACGGTCTATTCCCTCACCTTGTTGTGTTTGGTGAAAATGACAGAAATCGCAGATCGAGGCTTAGGGTGCAAGGACTTGATGGTGCCCTGAGGTAGATCACATGGCGTGTCGGAACGTTGAGGAGATGAGCCGACGTGGAGTGGTGAGGAGGCAATTTGTACTTACCCTTCAAGTACGAATTTCGAATGACGACCCAATATCTATCTTTTTTTCTTTATTTGTATTTTATTTTAGTTTTACTTGTACTTACAGATCGGCTTGTATCTCGACCCCTTTTACTTTCAACACTCTTTTTCCTATACAATTGACTTGTGTTCGTAACATGATGTGTGTTTGTTTGTGTCTGTTTAATGGTTATAAAGGAAACACCTTCCCAGTTTTCGGGAATATTCCTTCAGTGCTAGTCGCCGGCCCCTAGCCTATGGATGGCGGGCTTGGGGTAGTAACGACATTGGCCCTGGGGAACGGGTCGTGACAGAGACTTTTAATAAAATTGAACATGCTCGTTCAAACTAATCATAGAAAATATAACTAAATTATAAATTTTATATAAATAAAATATATCCCCAGTGGATCATATGTACAATAATGTATTAATGTCATTGATGAATAGAAATACAATAAAAATTTCATAAAAAACGTTTTTCAAGAAGGTAAACTTTTCACATTGAAAATATTTTTAAAATAAAATTTACAATTTTTTTATTAGTACCATTGAATACAAGTCAAATAATCTTCAAAACATTATGTGGTCATGAAAAATATAAATTTAATTCATGATATAAATGTTATAAAAATGATATCTATTAGAATTTTTATTAAATATAAACATTAATTATTTGGAAAATTTCCTAAATATTCCATTCAAAATAGATTTATAAAGTAAAAAATATCTGTTAAAATTTCATTAAAAATAATTTGGAGGGCGTTAAAATAATTTTTTAAAACAATTTATGAATACTTATAATTGAATGAAAAATTACTTCTAACTAAAGAGAGAAATGAATTTTCCCTCTCTTAAAAACAATCTAAAACATTTTAGTATGAATGAGTTAAAAAATGTACTATTATATTATAACATCAATAATAACCAAAGGGGAATAAAAATATATTATTTTTAAGATAGAAATAAAAACTAGTTCCTTAATAGTAGAAGAATATAATGAAAATATTGATTAACAATGAGATTGTGAAATATACCCTTACTAATTCGGTATGTTATTAATCTTTCAAAAAATAAAAGAAATAAAATAAAATGAAACATTAAATAAAAAGGATATAAAGTGATTAATTCTATAACATACCCACATGGAATTATATAAACCAAATACTAGATTAAGTGGTGTATATTTGATAAGTCTCATGAGAGTAGATGTAAGACAAGAAACCATTTCATTAGGTTAGACTACCATTAAACGTGTCAGAACATACATTGTAAAAAATATATTTTTATTATACATCTAATACATAATAATACTCATATATATCATACCATATATGATTTAATTGTAGTATTTTCTTTCTCATTAATTGAATATTGTTTTTTAATACACTTTTTAACACGATAATTACATCATTTTTCAATCATGTTTTAGTTCTATAATTTCTTTAATTTTAATTTTATCATGGTTATATAATATATAGAATTTTAGCCATGATATAAATATCAAATCTTTTAATTATATATATATTTATATTAATCGATTAAAAATTGAGGTAATAAATGGATTACACCATTCATGGAGAAAGTAACCATACGTAAACAAGAACACTTTTTCAATTTTTCTAGACGGATAGAACAAAAGGAAAATAAAAATAAGTTAATATTTAAAAATAATAATTATTTCATATATATAATATATATTAATAAAATAAATCTCTATTACATTCCATATAGAAATAATTGAAAAAAATCATCGCTACATGGAGGCGATAGTCCACACGTAAGCACATGCGATGTTATGAATCCGATAGATTGGATTATAAGAAGATATATGTGATATTATATTTCTAGAATATTTTTGTGTATATATCATATATAATCATTATTTTTATACATAATATATTCCATTTAATTCATTTGAGAAAAACCTATCCAATCACTATGTGAGGCGGTAGTCCACCATACAAACGAGAGACGTATCCATACCCCCCATAGAATGTAAAATGATATGGTATATGTGATATATTAATTTTGAAAATATAATAATATTATAAATATCATATCATTATTTTAAGTAAATAATTATTTCCATCCATAAAAGGTGGTGATGCAAATGAATTTTATCATTTCTTGATGCGGTAGTCCGCCATACATACCATCTACTGTTTTGCTTCCCATTTGACGAATGTAGAGATGGATAAAGATTATTTAATTTACATAAAAAAATATTATTATTTATTAGTTAGATTTTTGTTATATTATATTGCTTTAACTATTTTTTAGTGTTTTTGAAGATGAAATTAAACAAATACACATTTTTAAGAAAACTACCTCTTCTTTGGAGAACCTATTTTGTTTTATACATAAATCCTTAAAAGGATAGAGTCTTAATTAATATGAGGTGTATAGAATATGGGGAGTGAATTAATTAATTTACTTGGGTTTTTGTTTTTTGTTATAATTGAATATGGATATTTTATGAGGGGTGGAGAAGGTGGCCTTTTATAAGTGGGGGAGAGGTCACCCATCAAAATTTTGAAACAGTAAAGTGATACCAACGTTTTTCTCTTGAAAAAGCCTCCAAAATAGTTTAGTATCAATTCTTAGTGGTTATAAGTGAAAAATATATCAATAAACTGGGGTTTTCTATATTTTATTTCACTTTTTAACCCTTATCTTTTTAGTTCAACTTCCCAGTAAATTTTTTTTATCATTATCATAGACGTTGTTTTTATTATTTTCACTATCAGTTGAGCTAAAAAATATGTTGAAATTATTAGATAACATTAATTATGATTATTAAAATTATAGAATCTTTTTTTACATATCCAATTCAAAAAAATTGTAGAATTCAATTTAAAATTAAACCCAGATAAGCAATGCATGAGCGGTTTTAAAAAGAGAAAATTCTCTTGTGTATATAATATTTTAATTGGAAAATATAATATTTAATTGATTCCAAGGACCTAAATTAATTAAATTTTAATATAATTCAACTAATTTGGTAAAATAACAAATTTCAAATATAATTTATCTTTTTAAATAATTTAAATTGAAATGTAGTTTTCAATAAATATTAGTATTTTTAACCATTAAAAAAATATTTTCTAAATATTCTCAAAAATTCACCCAAATCATATTTTTACATATTGATTTTTCTAATAATTTTTTTTCTTCAATTAAAATGTAATTTTTTTAAAAAAATAATTTTAAATTATCTGTGAAATAAAATAATACACAAACTTTTCAAAAAAAACATGTTTTTCAGAAAAAAATAGTCTTCTTCTATCAAATAGTTATTATTTTATTTCGAATAAATATATAATCTTTTACTGTATTTTATAAATGTAAAAACTATTTAATATTTAGATGTTAATTATTCATTTACACACCCTAAAATTATGGAATGGTTATAATGGTCATGATTTGAGAACAATATTTTAATAGATTATCGTATTTCATTAAAACTGAATGTTGTGTGTTTCAAAATCCATCTTCGAAATTAAATTTATTTAAAAAAAGTATATCATAAAGAAAATGGTGATACATCATCATATAAACTTGGATTTTTTGTGTAATATATATTATTTTATATGATGTTTTTATTTTTAAATCTTGTTGTGTAAGAAATATCATCGGTACGCTTTATTCACTTCAAAATATCTATGGGTGTCCTCTCCCACACTAATAAAAGGAAAACACATCTCGTCTCGACCTCACAGATCAATAAATGTTTTATTCAGTAAGTTCCAACACAAATATTGTCCTTATATCCCTCCTGAAATATTGAGGCCATATTTTGGTTAGTATGTCCTCTTAAGAAGGAATTTCATGTAAACCTAAAATGATTCTTTCAATAAGAGATATAGTACATAAACTTTCATTTTCATTTATTTTTTTCTTATATATCCTTAAAATATTAATAAAATATAATGTGATAATAAAACTAGTATCTCATATACAATAATATGTTATAATGTAAATATAATTCCCTATATCAATCTCTTCTTCTAGCAAATGTGAATTGAAACTGCCAATCATGTGTGTGACAGACAACCACATCACGAATAGATGTTAATAGCTTCCCATAAATGCTACTTGATGATTGATATAATGATTGATTTAGTATTTCTAAAATAAAATTATTATATTATTATAATTATTTAATCGTTATTTAACTCATAACTTTTCACCATCCAATGCATCTGAAAAAATAACATATATTTTGTTTACTGTAGAATACCACCTCACAAACCGATGTGATGTGTCTTTCATTTTTATTTTTCATCTATTATAATCTGGAATTATTTATCTAATATATTTTATACTTTTTTAAAATATAATACATTATAATTATCATATAACATATAATTTTTTACTTTTCATTCTGTGAGAGGTGCAATCATGTCGCTTGGGATTCTAGAAGACTATAGTTATACGAAGAGATGTGTTATGTATTCATATAATTTAAATCATAGAATTTAAAAAGTCTAAAGTAAATAAATATATGTGACATATATGAAATAATAATTATTCTGTAATGGTGAATTATTATTATTTTTTTCTTTCCATCAGTCTGTTTGAAAATGAAGACAACGTTCATGCGTATGTACCACCATCTTTCCCCATAAACAATGTATTCCATCTTATATTTGTCTTTATGATGGATTATAAAATATAAATATAAATAAATATATTTTATATTTAATTTATTGTAATTTTTTAAATTTTATGTAACCATGATCAAATTAAAAGGTTGAAAAATAAATAATCTATTCAGAAATAAAAAAAGAAATAATTACTAAAAACAAGATTTTTACAAGGATTTGTTAACAAAAAGGTAATAAAAGTTCATAAGAAAATAATATTTTGAATTACATATACAATTACACTTATAAAAAATATCTACTATAAAAATATATTTTTCATATAGGAGTTATTAATTTGTATAAATGAATAAAGGACTTAATATTTGTGATTTTGGTCTCATGTTTTCTTTCATTGAGACATATCTATGTTATGAATCTGTCATACTTTATGATGTGTATATAAAACCATTAGAGTTTTAAGTTCTTGAATTTATTTATTTTTCGTATATTATTATTCTGATTTATTTTTATTCTTTTATGTGACATAAAATTCCATTTAACCAAAATGGTCACTGTTTTATGTTACAATCCCATAATTTATCTCCATTGATTATTATTATGCTTACAATGGAGAAATATTATGTCCTATATGTCAATAAATTAATTTATTTTATTATCCCCTATATATTTCTTTCAAATAAATATCTTCCTATAATTCTTATGTAATAATGTATTAATGAGTCCAATGTAATGTTTTTTGAAAAATTTCCCCTATTTATCTCATTAATAAAACAAGTATTTTCGACCATATACTTGTTTAATAAAAATATTTTTTAAATATATTAAAATTCCAAAAAAAAATTATATTTATGAAATTTATACCCACAATAATATTTTTTTTAACGATTTTATGAAGAATTTTCCTCTCATTTCCCAAATAATTCATGTTTATATTTTAATGAAAAATTGAAGGAAATCATTATTTTAACATGTATAATCAGAAATGATTTTCATGTTTTTATGAGCATCTAATTATTTAAGGAATAGTGTAAAAATATAAAAATTAATTTTCAGGGAACTAAATTAAATTTTTTTTTTCGAAATATATTTTAATGGTGGAATATATTATTTCATAAATTTTATTTTAAATATCTATTATTGAATCCTTAAAAAGTATTGAATTTTATTTTCAATGAAATTTATTTCAATTTATTTTATTTTTTTCCAAATAATAAACTATATATTCTTATGGAATTTTTTTAATTATCATAAAATTTTACTAATTATGGTTTAGAGGTTATTTTCAACGAAATGAGTTTTAAAATGTTAATTTTTTATTTTTCTATGAATTTTAAAATATTATTTTATTGAAGAAATTTATTAAATCATTTTTATAGGATCACTCATAAGATTCCATGTTTATTTTTATATAAAATTATATTAAACCATTCATATTATTGAAAAAGTATTTTACAGAGTGGATAATATATTTTTCTAAAGAAATATATTACATGATATTTCAAAATAATTTTCCATATATGATTATAGTATCTAATGATAATTATGATTCACATAGGATATGTTTCAAGGATACTATTTTTATTCTTACCCTAAATGGTATATTTTCATAATGAAATGATTCTTTGGAAACCATATTCTTTCTCCATGGTTTACACTATGATGAAATGAATAAATTATTTTGAAAACTATTTTTTATTGACAAATTATGTAATCATTGAATTTTTATGAAACCCATTTCATATCATCGGTTATGATATGGTAAAATTATTACGATCTTCTGGAACAAATATGTATTATTTTCATTTTTTGGTGTGGAACATATGTATCAATCTAATTCAATGAGTAGATATTTAAATTTGATGATAAAATTTAGACTACAATGTATAGTTATCCCAATTAAGTAAGGTAATATTTCCATTTTGATACTATTGCGAGTTAACCTTTACTATTATCTTGTTTAAGGGAGTGAACCCAGTCTTCTATGATAGCCTTGGAAATTAAAAATGACTACTATGGGAATATCCTTTTTTGCTTAGGTGCAATTCACAATTCCTTGTATTATGTCCCTATTATTCTATCATGGTTCATGTTATTTGATTTCATTATGGTAAAATTTATATAAACTACCAATCATTATTCCATGAATCAATCTTGTTATCTTAGAGTTTTATTGAATGGTTTTAATATGTTATTCTCTTCTTATTATACACTTATCCTCAATTTATTTTTACATATTTCACATTTTTACACTTAATGGTCACCTGATATCACCCTATATATGATTGTTTTTCTCCATGTTATGATTATATTTTTTATGTGTCACATTTATAATAATTTTTATACTGATGAAGAATTTAGAGATTGACACTAGAAATATCATATGAATTAGTCATTTATGTTTCTATGTTTTTGAATTCGCTAAACCTTTACAATCCAAAGGAATGTGTCTGTGTAATGTCATTAATATTAATATAAAAATATATAAATGCATTGAATGAAAATCCTGGGTTTCTATACATATTATTATTATTTATATCTCATTATTATTTTATTAAACACAAAATAAATGGTAAAAAATAATTTGAGGATAAATTCTTTTTTCGTTAATTATTAACAAACTTTAGTGATCCCTGATTTTTTAATATGCTATTCCACCCATGATCATGATTTCTCATGTTTTTATCATCATACCACTGCTAATATAGTGATGATTTTCCCTTATTAGTTATATGACTCACCATATTATATGTTTCAATTTTTTAGGTCATGAAGACTAGTATAACATATGAGAAGTCTAGATGGAATTATATTATTTTTTTTATCAAAAGTTTCAAAGTAATCATAAATTAAATTGATTATATAGTTAATCAATGAAGAAACTACACTTTCCATTCATAGGATTATGTGATTACATGAGTGATAAAAAATTTAATATATAGAAATTATATAAAAATAATTTTATGATTATATTAATTGATCTCACATGGTATCAAATCCACATTGTAATGTATGAGTATTTAGAACTACAGTTGGGAGTGTGGATTTGGAGAAATATTATTGGTATTTGAGTTAGGTTAATAATTTCATATGATTATCAGTGATAATTTTAGGGAAAATAATGAGAGATATTCTCTTAAAAACCTACATATAAGTCTTGGTATAGGATACCATCATTTTTATAAATTTCATATTATGTTATTTCCAAGAAATAAAATCCATGTTTGGATAAATTAAGTTAATAGATAGTTATTAATTGATGTACCTAGGGGTGATAACCATAAAAAGGTTGGTTTTGTGTGAGCATGACCATACCATATAGAATGAAAAATAATATGAATTACACACTAGGATTGACACTCATATGGGGTATTCTATAGTTAATTCACATTCTCATTAATAAACATTACAAAAAAATTTAATATAATCTAATGATGAAAAATATAACATGTTGTTTAAAAAACAAATAGAAAAATTGAAATGAAAAAGCTTGTAAGAAACGATGGGGTGATATTTTGTTCAAATTATATAATATTTGAACAAATATAATAAGAAGTTTGAATGAAGGATTCATTAGAGAATATATCCTTGGATATAATTTTGATATGAACTTGATCTTTTAGTCTTGTTTTATCGTTTATTGTTATTACCATTTTAGTATTATAATTTTTTTTGGAAATAATATCACGAAAATTAATACATTGATTATTATTTATTAGAAACTCATATAATCAATAAATGATAAATATTTAGTAGAAATTATTGAAATAAATAAAATTAATAATGAATTTTACTTTCATGTTTGAGAATATGAGTTTTTTGTTACCTAGTTTAATTATTTCTTACGAAATTTCATTAGGTGCAAGGTAATTTAACTTTTAATCCTAATTATTTTAGATTACTGATGATAAAATATATTTTCTTTTCTAACATTATATGATGACGAATTCATTTGGAAATCGATATTTAATAATAATAAGAATAGTAAATATATTAGTATGTAAATTTCCAATTAAAATAGTTTTCATTGAATTCATATGATTTTATTTAAAATTTTAATTTCTAAAATTGTAAATTTGATTTTGTAAAAAAAATCACATTTTTTAATAAACATTACAATATAATCTATAAAAAAAGTATTTTATTTTCTTAAAATACATTATGTTTATGTGAATAGGGAAAAAAATATTTTCTATACCAATACCATAGATTTGATGACATTTTCAAAAACAAAGTATGAATTTAAATAATATAAAACATTTTTAACTTAAAAAAGTATTGTAAAAATCACACATTAAGACTAATGTATTTATTTTATTAAACCAGTGTTTTAAATTTGGGGAACATTATTTTATCAATAATATAATAAAAAATTATTTTCTAAAATTTTTAATTTACTCTTTAGAAGGTGGAATTATGTTTTGTTTTTATTTTAATTTAAAAAAATCTGATTCATGAAAAAAAATTCATTAAAATTAATGAAATTCTTAATTTAATCTTAATAAATATTTTCATTCCGAAAAAGTATTTTCCTAAAAATTGGTTCCATGTGTAATTGGTACTAATATTGAAATTAATTTCTCTCTCCCAGGGAGATGATATTTGATATAATTGTTTACATATTTGAAATCAGAATTACTAAATTATATAATAATTGTCATTTACTTTTTAGTCATAAATAATTAGTTACCAATGATAATAATATAGTATTAAATGATTCATATCATAATGTAATGAAAAATTTAATAGCCTTGGTAAACTATATATATACTTAAAGTTTGTATAAAAATATAAACCATCATATTGACAAAATATTTTGTTTGAGAATTCCATAAATCCTTATAGTGTATCCATTCATAATAATCCAAAACACTTACTCATTCCTTGGGGATAATATAATATAATAATGGGGTAAACTAAGATTCTTAGTAATTGGGAAAATAAAATAGAATTTATCATCATTAAATAATCATAACTAATATGGATAGGAAAAAATTAAATACATTCTATTTAATCAACAAGTTGAGAAAAATATGGAAAAAATTAATAATGATCAAATAATGACATATAAATAACAACATAATCATGAAAAATATCTATGCATATTCTAATGAATAAAATAGTCACATTAAAATTAAAAACTGATATCATATTGATGAAATGCATAATTTAATAAATTTGAAATATATTTCCAAGACATATCATAATATATTATAATTCTATTGGTAGAAACCATATAAATTTGGTAAACTGGTATATCTAATGACGCATTTTAACACATCACAATGTAATATATAATAGATCCCCACCCATCACTTATTAGTTCTAATTCATTACTTTTGTTAAATGAGTGAAAAATAATAATCATTAAAATTTGTATTAAATAAAATATGAAAAATTCATAATTACCCTTATTAAATATTCATAAATCATCCAGAGTAATATAAGGACTTTTAATAAAATTGAACGTGATCAGTCAAACTTATTATAGTTAATATATCTAAATAATATTTTTAATATAAATAAAATATATCCCTAATGGATCATTAGTACAATATTATATTGATTTCATTAATGAATAGAAATAGAATAAAAATTTCATAAAAACTATTTTTCAGGAAAATAAACTTTTCACATTGAAATTTTTTTAAAATACAATTTTCATATTTTTATAAGTACATATGTATTCATGTCAAATGATAATTAAAAAATCTTCTATTCATGAAAAATAAAAATTTAATTCATGATGTAAATGTTATAAAAAAGATATATTTTATAATTTTGATGAAATAAGAACATCAGTTATTTGGAAATTTTCCTAAATTTTCCTTTCAAAAAACAGTTTAAAAGTAAAAATATGTATCAATAGTTATACTGATCCTTTCTCAATGAACACTTTTTTATATCAATGTGTACTCATCCAGCAATTTTTCTCATTTTTAATTAGGAAATCTAATAAATTTTATTTCTTATGATATTCAAAATTTTCATGAAAATTTTTAATTGGTTGACATATAAATCTATTAATGATATGGATTTTCAATAATGGTAATTTCTAAATATAGAAAAGTATTTTTTTACATTCAATTATTTATACTTCACAAAACATTTACCCAATAAAATATTGATGTATATTTTAAGAATCCATCATAACAAAACATTTTAAATATTGTTTTCCAATAAATTAGGTAAAATTATTAAATTATAATTATTAAATTAACCCATTACTTTATTTTTGTGAATATGTGTAAAAATGTTTTTTCAAAAATATTTTTGTATTTTGATTCCATTTTTTTATTAACCTCTAAAATATCAATATCATTTGGAGTGATTTTTTTTAATCCCATTTAAAATGAATTTATTGAATAATAGAACAGGGTTATTGAATTTTTATTATCAACATATTTAATTCTTAGATCATTTATTTCTTACACGGTCTAGAAAATATATGTAACCCCATTTATGTCCATGGGTTCACTTTTAAATAATGCATGATTGAGTGCATATGGAACACACATATATGGATGATCATATGTGGAGTCATATACCGCCCTATAATTCATTTTTATGGGTTATTTCACTTGAGATAATAAAGTATATACATTATAGGATTTTTTTTCACAATATAAAGGATGGACATGCATTGATTTATTCACAAAATAATTGGTGAAAAAACATAGATACATTCAGAATAAAATGTATGGACATACGTTGAATGATTCTATAAATTAACAGTGTAATATAAAATATTTATTTATAATATAAAGGGTATACATACATGGACATATAACCACAAATACAGTGAACTTATAAATATTGTTTTATAGAATAAAGGAATGAAATATTTCTCTTTTTCACAATATAAATACTATATATTATTTGACTTGTTCACAATATAATGGGACTGAATTATTTGATTTTTCCATAACATAATTGTTTGAAATGACGGAATATTTTTCAAAAATTACTGGTGGAAAATCATGGATTTTTTTAAAACCTAATGATTGACATGATTTTATATGAACACTTAGTAAAGTGAATTAAATTATAGATTTTTTATAAGAAAAATGTAACAATACCTAGACTTTATAAAACAAAAACATTTGAAATATTTATATTTTACCATATCAAAATGGATTATCATTCTTGTATTTTTTAAAAATATTATTTTGGGCCGTACTTGGATTGTTTCAAAAAAATAAAGTGTATACATACTTCTATTTTTTCAATATATAAAGGGCAGGCATGATGATAGTTTTGTATAATTAAATGTGTTGGAATACATTTATTATTTCAAAACATATAGTGTTTACGTAGATACATTTTTTTAGAACATAAGAGAACAAAATATTTGTATTTGTTCACCACATAAAGTATGAACAGAGTTGGATTTTTAAAAATATAAATGGGTTAAATACATGGATTTGTTCATAACCTAAAGGTTGAACATGCATAGATTTTTTCACAACATAAATGGTGGATACATTTATATATTTTTACAACATAATGGGTGTATATACAAGGATATTTTTGAACCTAATGTATAGACATATTTAGATTTTTTTAGATAAAGGGTTGTAATACATTATATTAAATACAAAATAATGTGTGTAAATACAAATATTTTATCAAAATATATGGTTTACCTATACTAAATATTTTTTCACACATCCTTTTTATATGATTCTATTAAATAAAATAGTTTGATGTCATTTTATTATGATTATACTACATAGATCATATATTTTATCTCATGCTCTAATTATGTGGAATGTGTTTGTTAATATTAAATTAAATGTCTTCACTCATGAATTATATGGAAATTTATTGTTCAATGTTCTTTTTAATGAGATATTTGTATGTTTATCCTGGTTACACATATTCATTTGATATAATACATCATAATATTTTAATTAGTTTTTACTTACTGCGAATTTGAGCTCACCACATTATTATGTTTTCATTACCTTGTTTATTAATATGAGTAAAACATATAAGATTAATTTAAGGGTGTTCAAGTATGGTATCACTGTGGAAAAAATGATTAAAAATATCATTAAATATTTTTCTTATATATATGACACAAAAAGAAACTAAACCATACATTCTAGGGTTTGTGTGAATATTTTTGAGATGTTATGTTTTACATATGGAAAAGACATAAACTAATGATATTTTTATCATGTTTAATCTCACTTAATATCAAATCATATGGGTAAGTTCTGATTTTTTGAAACAGATTCGAGAATGTAGTTCTAGGGTCCCTCTATTTACAGATGTTTCATTTTAGACCAAGTGATATTAGAAAAATGGATAGGAAATTTATATATAATTATGGATTTGTGTGTTTTGTAAAACATCATCTACCAATATAAAAATGTCATTAGACATTGAGTAAACCATACCTTCCCCCAAATAAACATGACATATGATCCCAAGTCATGAAACATAATTTTTTTTAAAAACCAATTATATGTAATAGTGAATCAATGATTTTATAATGTCCATTCCATATATGTATAAGAATAATTTGATGCATTGTGAATGCATCATCTAAACGAACAATAATCTATGTAAAAGGAATAATATATCAGTATAAACATCAGTTACAATTTCAAATTAAAAAATTCAATGGAACATAATATATTTTTCTATTTTTTAACACCTTAAAGAATATAATTTTAATTATTATGATGCATGGTAATATTTTTTTAATTTATTTTATCATAAAATAATTATTTTCATTTATTCTAATATTTTAGATTAAAATCAGTAAATGTATTTTTAGAAATTAATCTAAAATATTAAATACCATTTTATTTATATAATCATTGAATTATGTTTCCATTTTGTTATGTTTTATTTTGAATACATTATAGTATATAATAAAAGTTTAGTGATTTTTTAATAATTTATTGTGGGAGGATTCAGAGTTTAATGACATACTATATAGTTTTTAATAGAGGTTTATATGTTGATCATTTATGAGGAATGATAATTAATGATAAATAAATATCATGAAAAAATCGATATGTTTGTAGGACAATTCAAATATGAAAAATTATAACTTTTTTGTAACAGTATTAAGACAAAAAGTAATGGAATTTTTATTGAACAATTCATCAAGTGTTATACCTGAATAAATGTTCATCAAGGAAGAATAAGAAGAATGTGTTGGTTTATCTATGTAATAGTGAACTGTACTATATAATTGAATTGAGAATATTCATTAATATGAATAGGTGGGTGGTCCTTAGTATTCAAAAAAAGATATTGATATATGAAGATGATTCTAACATATTTTTTTTTTATTTTTTATTAATATAGGTTAAGGATGTTATATTTTCAAGCTATACTATTCATAAAAATTGATGTTTTGTATTATTATTAGGAAATAGTATCATAATAATAACAACATAACATTCTTCAAAACACAGTAACAATCTACTCGTGTAATAGATATTATTTCATAACTAAATTTACAATCATTGTTATGTGGGGGATGAAATATTGTTCAATATTAAAAAAATCAAATTTGGGAAATGTGAAAATGTGAATATCAAATCTATATTGTACTCTTTTATACATACATGATTTTTAAATGGTAAAGCATTTTGTTGGATGAATTTTAATCACACTAAGAGTTATCCATCTCATAATTAATACTAAACCATATAAATCATGGTTTTCATTATGTTACTATGTGTTGGATGTGTTTAGATAGAACAATAGAAGTCATACAAAAGTCTATTTACAGTTATAAGAAAATAAACATTAAAATAATTGGAGATCATTGATTTACCATTATCTCAGTGAACACTAATGGATCCTAAAAACAATTTCATACGTGGTTAGAATTCAATGATTCATTTTTTTCATTATTGTATGTTTGAATATTTGAGATTGAAGATTCTTTTAAGAATACAAGTTTTTCACTAATTTAGATTTCCATCAATGTATAATTTTCATTTAATATTTATATAGGAGATTCAAAAATCTGATGGATAATTTAATCATCTATCGAAGAGATAATATTTATATACATTTCAACTTATAGTTTTGATTTATCATAAGAACCATCATATGGGATTTTATAATGTTTTTAATGATATTCTATTATAATGGATAAAAAATGAACATAATGTATGATGTCCATCCAAGAAATTCAATTTTTTTCTTTTCCTCAGAGGGTGAAATTTTTTATTTTTAAGGGATTTAAATGAAAATAAATATTTAAAAAAATTTAGAGAAGTCAACTAATTTAAATACCAATGAGAATGTTGAATATTTAAAAATATGTATAGTAATATTTGAATATATTTAGATTCATTATGATACAACTACTAAGATATCCTTCACCAAAGAAAATTGTGTTTTGAGCATGATTAGAGGGAATGGTGAAATTTTATAAGACACTAATGTTGAAGAGAAAATGATATGTATCATAGATGTTATTTTCTATAAAAAATTATTATTTAGAATAAAAAGATATCAGTTGCATTAATATTTACGACATATATATAATTTTAAAATATTATGATGGTAGAAAATAAAGTAATGCAAAAAATAATAGATAGTTTAAAGTGTATTTTTCATTAAAATACTCAATACTGGATAACATTTAGAACGTTATTATTAATGACTAAAATTAAATATATTAGATTCAAATGATATTTAAAATAATAGTTTTATGATTTTATCTCCATTGTCTCATTAAAAATAAGATTTGGGATATGATAATATGAGTAGAATACCCTTTAAACCTATTTTACACGTGTTTTAATTGGCCATTTAATAGAGAACAATATGAAATGAAAAATTGATGAAGAAATGATGAAGACGAATAAGATAAACAGAAAAAATTATATAATAATAATTTCAAATGACATTTTTCTCTTTTAATGATAAGAAAACGAAGATATGATGTTTTTAATGGAGAAATATCCTTTAAAAAGAATCTGATTATAGTGAAGATGAAAATTATGTTGGATATTTTGTGGATGAATATGATGAAATAGTTCTTATAACTAATGTTAATGAGAAAGGTTATGAAAAATATTTATATAATTATGGAAGATTATATTGAGATGGTTTTCATGATTATGATATAGTAAAAATAATTTCCATCTATTATAGCTAAACTAGATAAGGATAACATAATTTTTAATAAGGAAAATAATGATCCCATAATGGAGAATATTTATTTTCATAAAAAAAATTCAAATTTCAGAAAATTATTGATGATATAAATATTAGTCTTAATTAGTATGAGAGTCTGTACATGACGGGAATTTTTTTACAGAAATATAAATAAGTTTGACTATATAAAATAGATCCTGGGAAATGAAATTGATGAGTTAAAAATTTTTAATTCATTTTTTGGAATCATATTATCTATATAAGGGAATGTTAACCGAAGAGAGATTCTCAATAAGAACAAAAAAACAACATTAATATGGTAAAAATTGGTCAAAAATATTTTTGAGGTGTGTATGAATAAGAATCATATTTTAAAAATATATTTGATGTAAGGTTTGCAGATTATAAAAGACCTAAAAAATCTAGGTATACATTTTAGAGGTCAAAAATACTATGAGGAATGAATCAAATGTTTCTAAAAAGAAGTATAATAATAAATATAAGAAAATTTCCAGAGTTCCTAATTATTTAGATTAAAAAAATGGAATTAATGATCTACAATTCAATGTTAGATAAAATAAAAGTACCATATTCAATAAAAGAAGATATTTCAAAAGTAAATGTTTTTATAATGGATTATAAAAGTAATATACAATATCATGGAATACTATAAAGATGTTTTGATATCAATTAAGAATAACATAAAACTCTTATGATTTTATAAATGCATGTTTTTATGGCCGTAAGTCCATTCAAATGAGGAAACGACAATGACTCATTAATAATTATTGATAGATTTATCAGAATAGTTTTGAATCATATTAAGAGTACATATAATATAAAAATTACCCAATCGCCAATAAAATAAATTCAAAAAAAATCCAACTACCTAAAATATTTATTTTTAACAATATTATGCCTTCAGATAACAAGAGAAAAATAATGGAGAAAACATTTCTGATAGGATGATATATAATACAAGATCAATGGATATCCCCTCTGGATAAATTGAGTGAAACATTTATAATACTATGAAAATAAATAATTGTGAATTATTATCATGTGGATGATATATATGATTTCTGGTACGAATGAAATATGGAAGATAATTAATTATGGCATTGAAGGCTTGATCATATTGGAAAAAAGAAAGCACCATAGGATAAAAAATTTGTTCAAATAATTTTATGAAAATATTAATATATTAAATTTTTACAACATTAAAAAAGTGTAATATTGTCATCTATTTACAAAAGAATATGAATAATTGATTTACTAATTATTTATTATTTAGTAACTTACATTTTTTGGGCCCATATCGCAAAAAATAACCAATGTAGATAATTAAATAAATACTTTTGTTTATGAATTAAGTCATATCAAATTGACGTATTTATATAACTTCATTATAAGTAATTATGATTTTTTAAAAATTATATAGAGTGAAATAAATGAATATAGTTTACTCCCAAGAAAACTAGTCATAAAATTGGACTATTTTTAAAACCTGGATGCTTTAATATCATATAAAGAATAATGGATTCCAAAATGTAGTTTTTGATTAAAAAACACAAAAATAGTGGTCTTAATAAATGTCTGAAATGATTTATAGTTTATATGTCATGGAAAATATTATTCATGAATAATAGTTCTTGATTTTTTTGAGACATTCTACTTTTGTTTTTTTTCATAAATATACTATTGTTTATTTATGAAAAATTTATATGTGTAAACATGTGAGACTATTATAAAACATATTCATGCTTGATGTATCAACAAATATTTGTAAGTGATTATATATTTGAAAAGTGAGGAGTCTATGTGAACCATCTATTTTATCCCATAAATTTATATAGCTAAATCTAAAAAAATAGAATGTATTAATAATAATAATAATGTGATTAATATAGAATAATAAAAAAATTTGATATACATATTAAATGTAGTTCTAGATGTTATGATAATGTTGTTTCATTTATACATCATGAATTAATATCATAAATTAATGAAAATATTGACAATGAATATGTTGAAGAAGTGGATTAAACCATTTTTATGTGATGAGAAACAATATCATGCCACTAATTCACGATTGGGGAAAATTTCTAGTTCAATACAATATTCTTGATAAAAAATTGTCTATAAAATCTTGGAGAACACTATTTAACTGAAAATATAGTTCATTGTATTATTAAATTGAATGTAAATATATTGAATATCCATTATAGAATAATGACTATGTTGATGTAATGAATGAATAATTGAACTCTATTGAGATGAATGAGTCTTGGTAGTCAATAACCAACCACAAATAAAATATAATAATCGAGACAAATTTGTCGTTCCCAAACAAATTAAATGAATAAGATTAGGTGGTGATAAATAAAAACATATTTGTGTGTAAACTGTATTCATAGGTTCAAGGATTGTACATTAATGATACTTTTACACTAAATTCAATGATTTATGTCCCCATAAAATTTATTTCAATTTTCTTCCAAAGGAATTACATGATTTTCAAAATGTATTTTATGTATTTTTTCTTAAATTTTGGTATGAAATATGGGGTTTAAATTAATAAACCATGGGTATTCATACTTGTAAAACATTTTGATTATTATTAAAGGATAAATAATGTTGTATATAGTGTGAAACAACCCAAAATATATTATTATTAATTGGTGGAAAAATTATTTATATTAATTACTTTTAAAATGGTTTGAGTGGAAAACAATATCAATAGTAGAGAAGATAATTTGGTGTCGCTCATTCTTATGCTGAATTACGATGATACCATATTTTATGAAAATGATATCGATGTTTGTGAGATGTTCTCCAATGAGAAAAGGTAATTATTTTAAATGGTAATTGTTATTAATAAAAGATGCATTATTGGAATAAAAATTTTTCAATAAAAAGATTACATTATTCGTTATCAAATGTTTTTTGATAGGTACTTCTAGATATGGTTAGGAAAAGATAATTAAAGTTATATATCCACACATATTCCAAAGAGAATAACACATTACAAAGGAGAATTTTTAAAACATGTTTATTCAAAGTAGTTCATAAATATTACTGGATGTTTAATATAATTTATATCCATGGTAATAGATTTAGTTTATGGTCTAACCCTTGTTTTAATGTACTAAAGATCACCAATATAGTCACATTTTAGGGTTTAAATTTAGAGGCTAACGTATATTATAGGTATAATACCTCTTAGATTATAATATTTCATGAAATATATACATAATATATTCGTTTACATAGATACATATTTTGTTAGTTTTGTTGATATATGGGGTAAATATATGGTGATTTTTTTTCATGAAGAGTGAATTTTTTTGGCACCCAAATATTCATTATTTTGTAACAATATATAAATGTCATGAGTATATGGATGAAACTAAAGTTACAACTAAATTAATCATGATTGAAACTCAATATGATGACCTGAATATTGATATGAAGTTGTCACTACAATTGGGTGGTGATAATGAAATTGAACTAAATTTATCATAGAATCATGGTAATCATTCCATAAGTAAGAAGTTTGATAACAAATAACACATCATCAATGTAATACCCCAACCCAAATCACCATGACTGAGCTGGTTGGCCACATGACCTTAGGAATGCCTTGCTATTCATAAAATTATATCATCTGACTAGAAACTAGGGTCTCAAGTGAAATTATTAGGGTAATATAAACTGAATTAGTGTTTATAATAGTATATAAATAAACATATAACAAAATACAATTATAGTTTTTGAAAAATAATAGACATGCATATGTAATAAATGAATATGAAAACAATAGTTTCAATCCTTCATATAGGAAACTGATCACCCACCATTCTAATAACAATTATAAGATTGAAATATAAAAAAGTATAAATAGTCTCTACATACAACTAAATTCCCAATCTCAATACTCCTATTGAGATTTCCCACTGAAAGATCAAACACAGTATTTAGCCCAACCAATATCTAAAATAATTTTGGGATTCATAGCTACCAATATGACACGACCACCTATTGATAGTGTGAGTACAAATAATAAAGGAACATCTATTGTCGACTAATACTAAGACAGTAAAGGATATGTATAATCATGTGATAATATAATATGATTGTAAAGAATTTATAAATAAAATATTCAAGTATAAAAAATATTTAAATAAGTACACGTAAGCAATAATCACCCATCTATTGAGCCATCATCCACATAGTAATACCATACTGTCTAAACTAATACATTATTTGGCACTATGCCAGAATTACTGTGAACTATCCAAGGATGAAACATCCCCCAACGATGGGATATCCCTAATTTTTTTTTGACAAATATCAAAAGATAGGATAGGTCATATACATGATGATTGATGTCTATCACTTACCACTTAAGAGGTATTATTTTTTGAAGGGAAATCTGACCATCCACTAGACACATTCACCTGTGAAGGGGTATGCCTTAAAATATGTTTTCAATATCCAATAGGAAAATATAGACCATGTATATTCTGTGTTATGACCAATACCATAGTATCCTATAGTCAATGGTTATTTTATTACATTGGATCTAGTTATAATTGGTTACCACACAAAGACCATAATATTTTAGTATTATTAGGAAACTTGATAAAAATGTATTTAAAATTAAAATTGAAACATAAAATACAACATTTTGTTTTCTTTGAGAACACAATTATTCTCTTTATCATATCCCTCAGTATAAATCATAAATCACTTAATTTGATTCTAAGGAATGAAAATATAATAAAGTTAGGAGATCATATTCTTAGTAATATATTTTATATAGAGTAAGGGTCAGGAATAAATAAGGAATAAATAGTGTCATAAGGCGACTATATAAAAGCACATTCTATTTAATCAATAACCTGTGAATGAAGAATTTTATGGAATGAATAAATGATGAAATAAAAATTCCAAATGAATAAATATATGAGCCTAAAACATATCCATGGATACCCTAACTAATAAAATTATCAAATGTTCAACAATATCTGATCTCATAATGCGATAATGGAAAATTAAATACATCATAATCATGTTATGAAGTTCATATTCCAATAAATCTTATATAAATGAGTAAGTCCACAACTAAATAACCAATACAGTTTTTCACATGAGACCTAACAATGCATTTATGTGATAAATAAGGACCAAACCAACACATAAAAAGCCATATTAATTCCCCATATGAAGGTGTAGAATAATAATAAACACAAACATTCATTTTGAGATGCATCCATAAATTTTTTGAATAATTTACCCAATAAATATAGATAGTCATATACCATTAAATGTAATTTGAATAATGGTTTCAAAATAGTACATAATTTTTCTAACTGATCATAAAAATTCTTGAAAAATAATATGGATGGTATAATTAAATCATATCCCTAGAAGATAAAATGAAACATCTCATGTTTTTATTATAAATGAATATAAATATGATAAAAATATCATTTAAACAATCCTGTGAAAAATATCCATTCCAATTTTAAATCTCATCACCAATTTATAAAATTTTAAAAAATTAAAGATATATTTTTTTGTAAAGTAAACTTCAAAAAATGAAAACTAATATTTAAATCATTGTTTTTTATAATGAAGGGATATTAAATACATTATTTATAAGTTAAAAGAAAACATTGCTTCCAGTATTTTAGAAGAAGTCAAAAACTAATATTTCTCAAAAACAACAAAAATATTCATTTTAAAAAAATTATAAAGTAAAAAATGGGTAAAAAGTATTTAATTTTTTTATATTATAAAAAATATATGATAAATAATTTAGAAGACATAGACATGGAAGGGAAGTATTTCCAACTATATTTAAAAACAATATAGGTTTTCATCTTAAAAAAGGTATTGGTTTAATAGAATCATAAAAAGATGTAAATTAAGAAAAATTGTGATATCCACTAATAAAAAAAATAAGAATAAAATACTTTTGGTTTGTCATAAAAATATAAAATAATTCCCCCAATGGAGACATAAATATTAAAAATCATGAATAATTATGAGAGAGTAAAAGAAACCCCTAAAAATTCTGTAACTTTTGAATTCTTCATCTCATGAAAGAATTAAACACACATGGATATATATATTTTTTAAGTTTCATGATAATAATGATAAAAATAAATTTATTGTATGTATATGAACCACTCAAAATAAAAAAGTGGGGGAATAAGGCATGTGTAAAATGGAATTATAATTGACACAAAAAAACCCTTATCTTAAGTTATATTTCACCTCTAAGTGTTTGAGACCATTTTTTCAAAAAAAAATATTTATTATAAAACTATTACAGAAACATATTAATTTATATTATACATTATATGTTTTACTTATAATCTTTTATCACATGTTTATAATAAATTCTAATTTAAAACTGTTATTTTGGTTACAAACTAGATCATTTTTCAATGATATTTTTGTTCGGCAGATAGGTTAATTTTAAATTAATAATGGTTACATAAAATTAATAATTTATTTAATTCTATAAATATCATATATTATAATTTTATATGTATTTATAATAGTCCAAAAATGTTATAGAATGAAAAATGAGTTACATCATTCATGGAGATGGTAGCCCAAATATACTCATAAAGGCTCTTGTCATTTTTTGATGGATGGAATGAAAAAGAGGTAAAAAATAATTACCCTTTAAAAATAATTATTATATAATATAAATTATATTTTTTTATAAAACCCACACTTATTAAAATCCATTTAAAAATTAATTGGAAAACAAATCAAATTGATTTGAGGAGTCTGTAGTCCATACGTTTGCACAATTTATGTTATCACATTCCAATCGAATGGAAGATAAGACAATATATATGAAATCATAATTCCATGGGTATAATTATTTAATTATAATTATATATATATTTACCATAAATAAAATATTATACCTAGCTATGAATGGTGGTGGAAAATTAATTACATCAGTTCACATGTTCATAGTCCACCATATAAATGAGCGACAATTTCATTTCCCATTTAATGGAAGAAGAGATAGATATAGGTTATCAAATTAAAATTAAAAAATCATATAATATTGGATGGAATGGAGTCATAATTTTTCAATATTTTATTGATATTTTATTATTTAGAAGATGAAATAAAATTAAAATCCATGTTTAAAAACTATAATTATTTTTCAAAAAAACATTATATGTATATAACTAAAGCCTTACCTGACTGGTTTTCTAATAAAAATAAGGTATCTAGTTCATGTTAAGGGATTTAATTAAGATATTTGGTTAGGTATTAGGAGACAAAATGTCTCATAAAATGTGGATAGGAGAGTAGAGTGTATGTCCTTTTATAAGAATGGGAGATAAAACACTTTAAACTATTGAAAGAATAAATTATTACCACATTTTTTAATACCAAATATTGTACCATTATGGATTATTATAAAACCATGGATGTGGTAAGGAAAAAAAAATAGAAATAAATTATAAATAAGAAGACAATTTATTTGTTTTACCATTAAATTTTTTTTAACCCCTGTTAAACATGTTTTGATCTTAATTGTTATAAGTTTTTAAAACTACTTTTTAAATTCATTATGACTCAATTTTAATTATTATGTATTAAATTATATATAAATTATTTTTCAAAATATTCCATTAATTTTATGAAATTCAAATCATAGATGTGGAAAATGTAATTTAAAATTAAACGTGAAAGCATGAAGAAATTTTTTTTTTTTTGAAAAACAAAATCCTCCATTATATTTAATTTAATTAAAATTTCATGAGAATAATGATTAAAATTAAATAAATTTGATTAATAATAGTTTTTGGTGTATTTTTACTTAAAAAAACTGTAACAAAAAATGGAGTTTTTAGATGCTTTAAACAAAGTAGATGTTTTCAATAAAAATTAGTGTTTTTTCATTATTCGTCAATTAAATTATTCTTTTTAGAAATTTCTAGAAAATTATCTATAATATTACTTGAAAACTATGATTTAAAAACTGAATTTAATTTTTTTTTAAAAAAATCTAATATTGATACCAATAAATTTTAAAATTCTTATCATGAAGATGATGAAGTTTCTTTTTATAAAAAAATAATTTTAATGAAGAAGTCTATATTTATTCTTCTCCCACACTTAGGTATAATATTAACTAAATTATTAAATATTTCAATGAATATATCACATATAAATTTCATTGAAATGATTCAGCAATAGTGATTAATTTAATTAATTACGATGACAGTAGATTGTGCTCATAAAAGTATTTTTTTAGAAAACAATATTGTTAATTATAAATGATGTTTTTTGATTTCAAAAAAATTGAAAACTAATGAACTTAATTCATAATAGTTAAAATAATATAATTTTAATAATTTTGGTACTACTATCAAAAACTAAAAATATGAGAACTATGGGAAAATTGTCATATTTAATAAATATAATCTAATTGTATATCACAGTCTGTTCAAACTCTACGTTTTTTGTAACACAAGATATAAATGAAATAAAAAATATTTAAATATAAATATATTCTAAAATTCTTGGTCATTACATTATACCACTTTAAATAAATTACTCCCTCATAAATCAATTGGGGTCCCCAATGTTCTATCCTTTGCTGAAAACCCACATCATCAAAATTGTATGTAAGACATCATCTTAAAAGGGGTAAAGAAAAAAATAAAGGTAATATAGAATAACACATAACAAGGTTTCAAAATAGTAAAACATTTGTGGGAAGTAAAAATATGGAATGGATTAAAAGAAAAAATATATATAACGATTCACAAATATCATTTATTATATGATATGAATGATCAATTGAATGTTAATGATAAAAAAACCACTAATTGATTTGGTGGGAGAAATGAAATTGAATCACTATAAATAAAAATAGATATGAAATTTTCTTCAAGATCATTTTCCAATATTTTAGGTTTTATGTTACATTTAATATATATTAAAACATAAAATACAATTACATAATATATTTTTATTTGATAACAACAATTTCATCATTTCATTGTGATTCGATGAATTTAAACTTCATATCTTACTATATGAAATTAATATCAAAGATCAATCTTTATATTTCCTATTCATTAAATGTATATTTTAATAGATCATATGATCTAATAAATAGTAAAGCATTATTCTATAAATATTTAAATATTGACAAAAAACAAAACTGGGTTGAATAAGTTATCCAATATAATAGGTTATTCACTGAAAGCCCATTAGTAATACCAAAATTTAAACACAATCCATTCCATAATAATTATTCCTTAAAAAAGTATCATATATCTCTGAAAAAATTATTATAATTATTTACAAATAATTTTTTACGTTAAACCTAGTGGGTATTTATAACTCTACCTAATAAAATATCTCCCCAAGTTTCATTAATCACTTATAAATCATAAATATTCAAAATGATAATGCCCTTATTTTTTCCCTTGATATAAAAATAATATTTATCAGTCAATAAATTTATGAAGAATCAATGTCATACTGACCATGAAAACACATTTTCCAGGATTAGGTGATGAACCCTTGTTTCCCTTTGATTTTGGGTTTAAGAACTATGGCCTTTCCTAATAAGACATGTTTTCTTCTAGGAGGCACGTTTTACTTTTATAAAAACTATTAATATGATTCAAATAACATTTCAAAAAAAGGTTGTATATTCATGAAAATAACCATTATAATAAAAAAAATTAACCACTGTTTTTTTATATGACATATTTTTCCACAAAATCATATAATCTTATTTGACTAATATTAACATAAAAAACAATGGTTATATTAACCCTAAAGATTATGAATGCCATTAAATGTATTTAATTTAAATATTAATGTATCATTCCACAAATGAAATTTTAAATAAAACACATGCCGAACATAAGGGTTGTATTACTATAAATGTATTCTAAAATATCCTTAACAATCTCAAACACGCATCACATAAGACCTCAAAATGGGTATTTTTGCAATTAGTAATATGATCAAACATGCACTTATTATACTATGATAGTTTAGCATTATCCTAGGTCATTCATAATCATTAACTATTCAAATCCATTATAGTGGCTCTTTAATAAAATATTAGTTATTTAAGAATGTCCCATATGAGTTTCAAAATAGGTTTTTAATATGGGCACACTCATCATGCACCAAAATGATAATCGAGATATACTCAAACCAACTAATTTTATTGTTATAAGCCTAAATTCATATATTCTAAAACCACATAAACATTTAGTATCTAGAAATCATTGCATTTATTGGAAAACCACATAATACCTACCATATGAAAACAATATGATAATATAATATACTTAAAATATCCCTCAAATTTATTCATAGGGTTATATTCCCTAATTTAGGTCTTCATTAGTCTTGTTTCCAATGTTTCTTCTCTATTTATTTTGATACGAACTAAAAATACCCAAAACCTAGTATGCCAGATTCAATGGTAGAATTATTGCATTAGTGTTAGATACAAGAAATCATATACCAAATGAACAAGTTATTTAGTAGTATTATAAAACTAGATATATACTTTAATTTAAAAATAAATCAAAAACTAAAAATACAACATAGTATTTTTGTAGAGAACATCTTTATTAAATTTATCACATCCCTATATATCAAACACAATACACTTCTTGGAATCTTAGGTAATGGAATCATATGAAATAGGTGACCTCATATGCTCAAAATAGATATTCATATCACCATATATATCCTAAATAAATAAGCCTATTGTTAGTATTGAATGGAAAATATCTAAAAAACATCAATTTGAAAAAAACACATAGAATGAATAATAACTTTTTAGGAATATAGGATAAACTAATAATTCTATACAAATAATCCAATGATCTTGAAACATAACAAGGGACACCATATCTAATAATGTTATCACATGGATATTGATAACTAATTTCATGATGAGGGAATTCCTAATGACAAATATCATAAACATACCATCAAATATGTATGCAACGAAATTTTACATAAATGGGTATTTTCATGGGTAAATACCCAAACATGTTTGTCTCGTGAGACCCATCAATACATTGAGGGTCCATAGAGGACCCAACCCATAAATTAATATGTCCAATTTCATCCTCAACTGAATGAGGATAACATAATAAACAAAAAAATTCGCATTGAAATGTTATCCATTGAAATGTTATAAATTTCTACAATCATTAAACATAATCATAAAACATACAGAGTAATATTGAAAATTGTATCAAAATAGAACATTTTCATAAAAACTGGTAATGATACATCTAGAGATAAAATAAAAATTGTATCTTTTCAACATATCCCTAGTAAATCAAGGGAATAATCATTTTTTATCATTAATTAATATTAATACCAGATAATGATCATTAAATCACTATTTTGGAAAATATACATTCTAGTGAGATATCAGTTATTTAAAATTTAAAATTTTCACAAATATTGAATAAAAACATTCATTGAAAATAACAATGGAATCATGAATAGGAATATTCAAATAATTTAGGATTTGTGAAAATGTGGTATTCTGTATATCATATAAAAAATTGAAAACAGTCTTTTTTTTTCTTTCTTAAAAAGGTAAAAAATTATAACCATCGAAAAATGATAAAAATATTCCATTTAATCAATTTTATAAAAAATAAATCATGGATCCAAAAAAATAAAATAAAATGGATATTTAAAAAAACATTATTTAAATTTTTTTTAGAAAACATGTACTTCGAAGAGAATGATTTTTGACCTAGTAGATAAATGGTGTTCATTTTTTATAATAACAATTTTATAGTATATTGAGAGCCAAAAAATTGGTATTTTAAAGAAAAAAAATTTAACTTCCTTGAATAATAAAATTATAAGAAATTTTTTAAGATATAATGATCAAATAATTCCTCCAAAAAAGACTTAATCATTAAATTATCCCTGATAATGAGGAGATTGTGAAATAAACCCTTTTCATTCTAGTAAAATTTGAATTGTATTCCATAGGGAAAAAATTAGATGAATATTTATATCCCATTAATTTAATTATTATAATAATAAATGTAAATATGGGATATATATAAAATACAATAAAGAAACAAGTGAGGAATTTGGAATGTGTCTCACATAAATAAAAGGCATATGAAAATCCATTACCTCATGTTTTATTTCATTCATTAATGTTCAATAAAACTATATTTTATTTAAAAATTTATTTCAGATATATTAATGAATCATAAAAATATATATCTTACCTCATGTAATTTACTTATAATATTTTACCACTTTATTGTTGAAAATTCTTTGTCAAAATCACTATTTCAGTTAATAATTGCATCGTTTTTCATGTGTGTTTTGTTTCAGTATATTCATTAATTATAAATTTATTTTGGTTCCATTTTCATTATATTTCTAAACATTAACTAAATATAATATATTTATATATATTATTTATATATTTACATATAATTTTCATAAATTGTAGATAGAGGAAAATGAGTTACAATATTCATAGAGATTGCATTATTTACATACACATGAACACTATTTTCATTTTTAAGGATAGAACCAAATAAATGAAGATATTAATTAAATTTTATAAAAAAATTATTATATAATATAGATCATATATGTTCATAAAATCCATCCTTATCACAATTCATTTCAATATAAAATGAAAAATAGAATTGCATCATTTCCTTGAGGAAATAGTGCACAGAAATGCATGAGTGACATTATCAGATTCCCAAATGTTGGAAGATAATATGATAGATGTTATATTATAATAAAAAATCATAATTATGTTATAAATAATATATATATATATATATATTAAACATTATATCTAATCATGATATGAGTGGATTGAAAAGGAATTACATCAGTTCATGAGGTGGTAGTTTGTTGTACACACGATTGATAGTTTTTTTCAAATTGATGGGGGAGGAGATGGATGTAGGTTATCACATTTAAACCAGAACATATTATTTTACGGGAGATTATTATTTTATTATTTTAACATATTTTAGGGCGTATTTATGGAAATAAAGAACGAATAATATGAAAACAAATGGTTAAAAACAATACCTCATATTCTCAAAACCTCATTATGTTTATACCTAAAACCTCACTAGATTGTTTTTAGTCAAAACAACAATCTATGTAATCATATGGTTTTTAAGGAAGGTAAATGTGAAGTTATATTTTTATCCATTAGAATCATGAGGTGTGTAAATTAGAGGAGAGGGTGTCCTTTTAAAATTGGGGGATATAACATACATGGTTTTTTTTTCAATTGAATGGAATATAACTATCATTAAAAAATCAAGAATGGATCCAAAATGATTCACTCGAATCATGGAGGGAATGTGGTCTAAATAGTTCCTAAAAATATAATTTAGACCTGATTATATGTCATTTTAACCCTTATATTTTTAGTCTTCCCCCATATAATCCTATTTTTACATTATTTTTTATAATATAAATATTTTATTTTTACAAAATATTATCATTAAAAATAAAGTATACATTGTTATATAATATTAATTTTTTTAGATTAAAATATTTAATCCATTTTTTAATATTATATTTTTAAATTTGGCATAATTTAGATTAAAATTAAATCCATAAGGACGAGGAAAATGCGATCTTCCAAAGGAATATTTTCTTATGTATAAAAATTATTTGTAAAAAAGTTCCACACAAAAATGATTCCAATGATCTAAATTGAATTAATAATTATATTCTTAGACTAATTTATATTTTATATCAATTTTAAATAATAATGTTTCTTTTTAAAAGCTTTAAATGAAAAAATTATTTCTTTATAGATATTATAATTTATGATTTCTCATTAAAAAATTTAATCAATTCAGAAAATTCTCAAAAATAATATATATGGAAATTTTTAAATTATTATTTAAAAAATGTAGTTAAATTTTTATTAAAAAAATTAAATATTTAAAAAAATTGAATGTAACCCTAAAAAATTGGATGAAACAAATTTGTAGATAAATATTGTTTTTAAGAATACATATTTATTTATTTTTATCTCATGATTATAAAAAATATTAGATGAATGTTAAAAAATAATTAATTAAATGCATAAAAAATAAATTCAATTTAAATCATTAAATAATATAGATAATTTAATTTTTTAAGTAAATAATTAATTTCATGAATGATTTTTTTTTTAGAAATAACATTTTCATTTAGGTTCAAACGTTTTATAGTTATCTTTAGTTATGTCATATAAAAAAATTTACTTTATACGTATGTGAAACATATAATTTTAATAAATATTTAATCCAATTAATACACCCCTATTTAATGTCAAGGTGAAAACTATCACATTAAATAAAAATATTTTAATTGTATAAAGTGGTGTATTTAAATTCAGTGTTTTTTGTACCACAATATATCGATGAAATTAAATTTATTAAAATCGTAATATATTCTAAAATATTAAGGTGTTACATGATGAAATTTTTTTAACACATCCCTCTTGTGTTAATTGTCCATATGGATTATCCTTAATGCTAAACTACATTAGATAAAATTACATAACTCCTGAAATAAAATATATAATATGGTAGAAAAAACATCATTTCATGTCATGTAAGTTTCACAATCATCACAAATACACATGAGATCAATCATTAAGTACATGTCTCATAGGTCTAAAGAGGAAAACCACAGTTTAATAAATTCTATAATAAGTTTGAAGAGCTACAAATTCACAAACACAGTATAAAGTGTCTAACATTTTATCATGAGCAATACATGTACAAACATGCAACCAAGTATCAACAATTGATGGCCGGAATAAATCTACTACCCAAATATTAATAAAATCAAATAGAACGTTAGTTACATACAATAGAAATGGTCCATTTGATTATATAATATATTGATATCGCTAACTAATTATGTTTTTAATGAAGTTCACAACACAGTTAAGAAATATAGTTCATTCACAAAAATGTAGAAATCCACATTTTACATGATAGTAAACCATTCATAATAACATAGGGTAGATTACCAGGAACCACCTACCTAAACCTAGATCTAACCCATATTGATGAGAATCCCAATTATATTATCAGAGTCCGTCAAGGACAATTCAGACTCAATGAATCTCTACAAGGACCTAAATTATAAGAAAGTATTCCAAAGTAATTTATTATAACTAAATAATAATTAATTAAATTAATATAAGGAAATTAATTACTAAAGGATAAAGTAATAAATTATAAATCACTCACCCGATATTACCACATGGAAAGAAAAATGACCAAACTCAACTTTATTGTTCCTACCACCCTTCAAAAACATTCATAGAAAATCCTTATTGTGTGGAAAAAGAACATGTTAATATAATAAAATGAAAACCTCTATAATTTTTAATAATCGGGCACACCTAATCTACAATATTTTCCAACAGAGTTCAAACCACTCTTATTGTAGCATCAATCCAATGGCATGAAAAATCAATAATTCAATTCAATAATGCAATAGATGATCATTATAAAATTGTATAAAAACCATAAAATTAAAAAATGGGAATACATTTAATGAAACACCAATAAAAGGTATGTGTTCATTATCATAGGATACCATATCACCATTTCTGTCAAAAGACCTATTATTCTTGGTCAATTACATCATGATCGGATCGAATTTCCCCAAAATTCGTTATTCAAAATCAAAAAATAGATCAAGATGAATTTTAATTAAAAAAATGGAATTTAATGTATTTAAAATGATTTTATATAACAATAGAGATCCCTTATAATAAAAAACACATTAATCAAATTAAAACAGTGGTCAAAGGAGATCCAAGAGGCCAAATCCATTTGTTCTTATCCAAATTCACATATGGGATTCAAGGGAATGAAATATGTAAGTCCATGATACAACCCATTTCATCAAAATAACATAAATATATCTATTTTGTAGTCCACAGTGTGAAATATTGATTATCGTAATGGTAAATTGTGAAATAAACTCACTAGGGACTGACACCAATAATTCATGGCTTTATTCAATTTTTCACACTAAAAGGGCCACTTTTCATTCTCAAATACAGAAGAAACCACTATGGATTCCCTGATAATAATTACAAAAAACCCTAAACCTATGAATAAATTATAAAATAATAAAAACATATCTATTGAAATTAAAAAATTTAATTTCCACATGCATGCTCAAATTCTCAAAATAAAACATTTAGAAATGGAATATTTTAAATATTTTCATGAATATAATACCTATAATGATCTAGGTCATTACAATATACCCATAAAAACTCTAACAATCCTCGATAATTTGTGGTAACTTGGAGATCACTTACCATAATATTTTTGATCACCATCTATAAGGATATTTTGATGTTCCATCCTTGAATATCAAAACATTTCCCCTAGATATGAAAATTCACAAAATCCCATCAATATTTTCTAAATGAACTCCATTCATAATACCCCAGTATCTAATACATATGCTCACATAAGACATGAAAAAATTGATGATTCTTATCACACCTATTCCTTTTAGTATTCTAAAGCATCAATTATCAGACATTACCGAAAACAATGGTTTTATAATCCTAGAACACAATATTTCTTATCTAATTTTAAAAGATTGGGACTCCCCACCATAGGATATTACTACTAGAAACACCACTCTGGTAGTTATTGATCTTACTAGACAAATCCCTTAATAAATTATCATCATCATTTCCCTCTAGTTTTGTTCAAAATCAAGAATTAATTCCAATTATACCTCTGTTTGCCAACTTTTCACAAAATTCATGGTAAATCCTACAAAAAACAATTATAAATAGAAAAATCCCTCTAATGCATTATTTCAATTAATTATATAAAAATATAATATCATGATTGTAAAAATATATCAATGAGTTTAATGTCATTCCAACCCACATTTTTAATTTTTTTTCATAGAATCACTACTCAGTAAACATTAAGTTGACTTCATACAAAGGTACAAAACCTAAATAACCAATGCACCACGGAGAACCAAATCCTTATGTCCTAGTCCATATTGGAATCATCAAATTGATAGATATACTCACAATGATTTGAAATGACATAAAACGACATTTTCTAAATGGTTCACTAACTAATTGAATGAGCCATAAGACCCTCAAGTATATACTAACACACCATAAATATCATTCACACTCTAATTTCATCAACTATTCCCTGAGTTGGATACCCACATCTAGTATCCAACTAGCACCACATTTGTATCAAATATTATATCTTTATAATGTCACATGATAGTCTATAGTCTGCCATTATATATCCATTTAGAGTCATAATGAAGGTCCTATGGTCATCCTTTAAAAATACCCTAACTCTTCAAAAAGATTCATTATACTTGTGACAATATCAGCGCTCCCTGCCACATTCATATACCTAACATAACCCTGCAATGTAGAAATTATTCTACCCATCCCAGAAATAGTTCACTATCTATAATAATGATTAAATATGACCATGCTTTCATACCGAATTTTAATCATAATAACCACAAACAACCTACATCAAGATTGGTCTGAACATATTTTACTGTATTAAATTAACCACTCTAAACAAAAGCTACATCATTTTTCTACTGATGTGTGGGGTACAACCTCATACCCAGATGGATCCTATATACTAACAAATGTTAGTAATATGATATATTAATCCTATATCATCTAAAACATTTTTTTAATATACAGTTATACCCTGGTCCATTTCTGATGTCATATCCCACAATAGAGATATCATGGAAAACATCAACCAATCATTTGCAAATCCCTGAGATCATTATAATGAACATATTTATTTTCAACTCCATGGGTTATTATTAATTGAATTTTTATTAATATATTTACTCTAGATCCATCTGATACATCAATAGATCTTGAGTATTTATCAACAGCCTAATCACCCCTATTCATTTTAATTAAAATTACTCTTCATGTTACAAAATACTTGAATGATCCACCATTTAGTATTTACCATAATGTCATGGTAACACCTTTCCTTTCTCATCATATTGTGACTTCCTATGAGTCTCAATCCTCTTTGTCAGACTCACATGAATCTTTACCAATCCACAATGTACATGGTACCAGGTCTACCAAACCGATCAACCCTGAATGTCCTTTAGAAATTATAATCTCATATATGATATTATCTACCACATATTTATCTTCAATTAGATAATTAGTCTATAATTACATGAATATACATAAATTCTAAATTTGATATAAAATTCACACTGAAAACTAAAATGGTTATGTATCTGAAGGATATCTACAATCAACAATAATATTTCATCATGATGACTAGCGCATAAGGTGATCAATACACCCTCGATGTAAGTAACTTCACAATATAATTTTTTAAGAATTCCCATGTATTTTCACACGAATAGAGAATTTTCATTCATGATTATTTTCAACAATATAACATACCTAGATTAAAACTTAACCTAGAAACATTATATCTTTATTTACACCCATTATATAAAATTAAAAAACATAATATTATCCATATTCACATCTCCAAGGCCACTAGGGTTTCCCAAATTACACATAATAAGATCACACTATGGGTCAAAACTCACAGAACACCACTATGGTAGATCTCCACAGACATGTGGAGATATCTTTTCTATTGGACTATGTAAGTAGAGGAAAATTACACTGAGTTCCTTTAAAGATAATGTTTATAGGTATAACATGTATAAATCCATATATTAAATATTTGTCACATCAATTTTACTTATCCCATCTATTGTATAATCATATAATATAATTACTATGTAAATCAATTCCTAAAAAATGACTGAAAATAGTTCCTTATATAATCTTTACACATAGTTACTACGTCATTAATGTCACTGTCATCATCATGGTGCACCACACCATTATATCCCATTAACATCTATAAAAATTTGACAAAAGTAATGGTTAATATAAATAAAATTACATTTAGATATTATACGTATAATCCAATTTTTTAACACTATAGAATTTGAGTCCACCATTTTAGTAAAATCACAAAAAATAAACATATATAATAATTGAAACATAATTGTTGAACATTTTTCTGATGACATGTTCATCCTACATCATTATGATTCGAATTCTTATGAAATCATAAAAAATAAAAAACATTTTGTGTCAAATGAGGTGAAATCAAAGAATAATTATAGTGAAAAGAAAAAACATCAATATCTGTCAATGGTAACTAGGACATCCCTCTAGAAAGGTTCTTCAATTGACCAAGACTATTCTTCTTCACATGAAATGACACATTTTTATGTCAGCTATTGAAAAAATAAATAAATAAATAAAAATCCTCTAATAAAAAAGTTTTAAAACTGAAAAATTTGTCATTGAGGATAATTTGGAGTTCCAGGTGACCTAGGTGTGCCTCACCATATATCGAGGCTTAATTAAAGTTTCTAGATTCATTTGTGAAATCATGGTGAGAATATACACTCAAGAATATTTCAAAATAATAGATATGTATACCAACATGTTAGAACAATCAATTATCATATATGGAAACCGATTTATATAAATAAATAATGAATGGATATAGAAACAATTGACTAGAATCAATAAACATGATATTGATAACCCATCCAGTCGATGAAGTGTAATGGATAAAAATTAAACCAATATACCAAGTATTTGCACCCAAATATTAGTCATTCCACCCCTTAATCTCTACATTCATAGTTATCTATGCCAATCGTATATAAAATCTACACCACATAATAAAATATATATGAAAACATTTAATGCATCTTATGTAACCTTATATCCTGGTAGGCTGAAAATGATGTGAGTATAACATAGTATGGAACCCCCAACATGGTCTACTATGTAACTAATAAAAGTAGTTTAGGTTAATGTGATAAGATAATGATTAAGTAAAAAACCTATATATAAGCTATGTAACCATAACATATACATTCTAAATCATAAGAAATAAATAAACACCCATATTAGATATTTCATGCACTCACTAACCATCCAAAAACCTTGTCCATGCCTACTTTGGATCTATGATTAAATTTATTTCAACTATTGATGTATTATAAATCCCCCATTAATGGGGTTTACCACAAAACATGTTTGACACTAATCCATATAAGGGATACCCACTTTACATATAACTTATGTTTAACCCATCCCTCTTATGGGGAATGTTTATATGGAAAGGAAATCCAACCAACCACCACACCCATTCCCCTTCAAGTGGATAATAATTGAGACAGTTTTGATAGATCATATTTTAAGGGATATCCAATGTACATTTCAACCAAAGTTTAACATGCCCATCTTGGTTGAAATTTTCCTATAGATCTATATATATTCTCAACTATAAAATATAGAAAAAATATCACATTCCATAAAAGATATAGTATATCATACTAAACATCAGGTGATTTCAAGTAGGAATCTTGATAATAAAAAATCCCCACAAGATCAGAAATCAGGAATAGGCATCATGGGTCTAACCCCCCCCCCCCCCCCCCCCCCACACACACACACATGAAATCAATGTCAATCATTGGTTTCACTAGCTACACACACAAAAGGCCAATCATGAAACATGGTCTCATCGATTGTGCTCACAAAAACATATGATCATGAATAATCCATTGGTTATTGACATTTATCTAGGGAATAAAGATACTTATTCTACCTTATCATGTTTTTTGGTAACACTAGGCATGGTCCCTTTAATTAGTCAATAATAGAGCACCATTATCAAATTACGCATTATAAGAATTTCATAACACATATATGATATAAAATTCATTCTCTCTATGTGGAAAAGTGAACATCGCATTCCAGTACACTATTCAAAAACCGTAATGTATAGTACATGTTAAAATATTTCAAAAAACTTATCAAACCCCCATCTGAGTAAAACCAAGATGATTTTTTAGAGTCCATTGTTGTCCATTCGGGAAATATATATCACCATGCATTTCTATCCCATATTTTAGAATTCCAAAGAAATTAATTATGACTAAAGTAAATTTGATTAAATATTAATACGAAAAATCATAATAAAAATATAAAAAATATTTTTTATAAGACATACTAGATATTACATCCTCACTTGGACATAGAAAAATCACCCAAAAAGTGTTAAAACCCTCTTACAACTTCATTCTAGGTAAATTTCATATCACGTGATGAAAATTAAATTTTAATATAAATAAAGTTTAGCCTTTTTATAAATTCTACTATGAGACATACCTTGTCAACAAAGCAATCTGATGTACAATGAGACACAATCAATGTAGTTTTGATTTTATGGAATCAAAATGACACAATTCAATTCAAGGATAAAATGGATGATCAATAATAAATTGGCCCCTAAATATAAATGGAACACAATGGGACTTATTATTTATAAAACAAAAAATCATTTTTTTCATTCATCTTCATGGGATTCCATATCACTATTTTGATCAAAATCTCCATAAATAATTCACAACATCACTAATATATATAGTGGAATTTTTATTTAATTATCTAAATTTAATCAATACATATGTCAAAATGAATTTTATGATAAGAGTTATATAAATTTTTTTTTGAAAATAATTACCAAGAGTAATCTATTACAATAAGTAGTTATTAAATCAGGGAGGAAAGAAATTCATATGATCTCTCAAAGATCAAAACCATTAATTACAATATGTATGGGCATAAAGGCTTTTTTTTTAAATATGGGGATTCATAACCAATTTCCCCACATTGAAATACCAAAAAATACTTCCCAGAAGTAGTTCACAACATGAAACATTGTTTCCCATCAAGAGAATTCATGACATGACCTCATTGGGGAAAGACTAAAATAAGTCACTATATGAACCATTTTTCATGTCTTAAATCCATTATATAAATATAAGATACTACAAGAACCACTTTAGATTGAAATATTATTAGTCACAAACAACATGAAATATCCTATGAGATATGATGTGTTAAAAAAATCTTATAGAGGCATTTAAACCCCAAAATAAAAAAATTATTATCCTTCTATGAAAAATAAACATACACCAATTGAAAAGAAAAAAATTCTGTAAGAATTTATATCCAATAATGTCATGGGACATTATATTCAATTATCTTATGTAATGGAATAAATTAATGTCATTATTAATTACTATAATGTATAAAAATGATGATTTGTTCACCATGCAATAAAACATAGAAAAAAATTAGAATCTAAACATGATGTTGATAGTGTAGCCTCACCCATAATAATTTTAATGTTTCATGTTTAGGTCCCTACTCTATTATTTCCTTTTTATTTTTAGGTAAAATGTGTCTAAAATGGAAATAGAGAATAAATATTTTTTTATGTTTAGATTCATAGGCATTTTCCAATGGGCTGATTATTTATAAAGTGGTTTATCCATTTTTATGTGTTTCTCACGTGCATGAGTATGTATTTATAATTTGTTTTATAAAATAATAACATATTGTTTAATATTTATAAATTTTTTAATTGTTTTATTTGTTTTCTGGAAGAACATGAATGTATTTCATCCTTAACAGGTTTCTTGGATTGATTAGTTATGTTGAGTAAAAAAAATGATATGATGATGATGTATTTATTCAATAATATTTTAGTAATTGTTGAGATAATGAATAATTAAATAATTAAATGTTTATTATCATATAAATTATCATGTGGTATCATTTTATCATGGTGAATCATGTAAATCTAGTTTGAAGAGGTTGAACACTTATATAATTTTTTATGTTAAATTTGATTTTATTAATTAATATTATTGTTTCAGACACTAAGGTAAACCAAGTGGGAATAGAATTAATGAGTGATGTTTTTTTAGGTTAATTTAATGTTTTTATTGGATTTACGTTCCTTTTTTGAAAATAGAATCCTAAGGCAGAAATTGTTAAACTATTTCTTGAGATAAGGAATGGTTGATAGATGGATGAGCATAGGGGAGTTTTATCATAAACAAATATTAAGATTTTAAATTTTTATTTTGAATAAGTTCTTATATATTTTTTATTTAACAATATAATATATATTAATGGAGGTTATTGTGGATATGAAGGTTGGGTTGTCTATTATTTCCCAAAAAATCATGTTAAAATTTAAGTGATATTTAGTGCTTTTTTTTGATGTCAATATAATTATAAAATTATCCTTTCTTTAGAGTTTTATGTCAAATTGATAATAATTTCAAAAATGTTGAGATTTTTTGTCAGTAGTAGTATTTAAAACTGAATCATTTTAACCCTAGATGTATCGGTAATGTTTTATAAGAATTTTTATGTAAGCATAGATCCTTGTGCTGGATATATATCATATTCTTAGGTATAAAAATTATTTTAACCTATGAATCATAAAATTATCCTATGTAAGAAAATAATCTATTGTAAACAATAATGATAATCCATTTGTATAAACATCATTATAGATAATAATAATCTTGAATCCGTGAATGAGTAAGTATTATTCCTCATTAATGTAAGCCTCTTGTAAAGAACAGTGGAAGCATAATCTAAAAAAACATTATTCATTGTAAGGGTTATTTTCTATATCTTCAAGTATAAATCAATAGTTTAAAAATAATTTTTTTTTTCAATATAATTCAAAATTTTATTATTTAAAATTATAAATAATACAATTTGAAATTTTATCATTCAAGGGGAGTTGAAATCCATGTAACATTGCATCACAATTGAATATTATTAATAATGATATAATTTTTAATTTAAATAAGGTAATTATTGGTGATCAATTATTCTCAATGAATAAATATCATGCTCCTACATTAATTAATTATTCATGATTTGGGTTATTTGTGATGAAAGTGGAAAAACTACTAGTATAATATAGAAAATTATATTATTACTGATGGAAAAATTAATGGAGTAGTTGGAAGTTGTGTTCACCCTGGTTTGTTATAATTGGGATTTCTATCAAGAATTTTGAAGAACAATGAGGTATTATGATAACATAGTATCATGATTTATATCTACTAGTGTAATAAATATAATCCAAATACTAATATTTACAATTACTATATTTCATAATGAATTCAATCAGAGAAGGATAAATTAGTAAAAACATTATTCATTTTATAAAATTGAATATGGATTTATTAATGATGAATAAGAATAGTAATTTATGGTTGTCTATATGAACTAGGAAAAGAAACATAAAAAATTACAATATCAATACTTTAGAATAATATTATGTAAGTCAAACCTGATGTTCCCTAAATATTTAGAGATAATATATATTTATTTATACAAATATTTGGAAGGATATATATCATGAAGAAGGTAAATATACGGTTAATTACAAATACCTATGGGCCTATAATCTCAATTATTTTTTCATTTTTTGAAGGAATAGAAGGAGAAGAAGAACATAGGGTACTTGAAAAATATATTTTATTATATTGGTGGAATACATATAAGTTGTTACCAATACATACTATTGTTATAATGTGTGGGATGTGCTATTTTTATGGATGCATCAATGAATAGCCAAGAGATATAATGATTCAAGTGTCGCCGATTTAACCTAATCAATTGTACATAATTTAATATTCTAATAGATTGAGTGACATTGGATTAATTTATATCACAATAATGAAAATAATTAATTCATTAAAAACTAATCACTAAAAAATATTTTTATCCCTGTGACAGTGTCTATTTTATAAGTGTGAAAATGAAAAAAGAATTCATCATAATACGTGGATAGATTGGCATCATGACCTATCAGGGCCCCAAACATTTCAGAAACATGCCAAAAGAGACACCCAAATTGTGCATCCACTAGACTAGGGGCTGGGTACTAACACCAAGATGTAACACTATTGTTATGGTAGACCTTTGAATAACATACCTATAAACGCAAACATGAATATTAATACCCACATGAATAATAATCATTTTAATCAAAATAAATAATAAATTCAATTAAAAATGATATAATCCTCAATTGGGTGTTAAAATAAATATTCAATTTTAATATGATAAAACATAGTGGAAATGAACAATATTAATATCCAACCTAATATGATTAGGGAAATAATTATCACCGTGACACCACTTAGCAGACTACAAATCACCCTACCATAGTCTATAAATTCCCTTATACTTCACCCACACTAGGTCCTCCTAGATATCTATCATATAGAATTTCATATGAAGAATATGTGAAACGTGTAGGTAGTACAAATACCAAGGTGAGTATACACATTCCATGTAAGATACCCCAAAATATCCATAATGTAAACAACAATGTTATTGTCATCTTGAACCAATATCCAACAAGGTAAATGAAATTTGGAAATAAAAATATTATAATTTAATTATAAACATCCTAGAGTATAGTTTCAAACTATTATCTATCCAAAAAACTCATCAACCATGAATTCATTTATATATTTCTCAAGAATATATGTGGACATTTCCTCTAATGATGGTGGAGATTCACTAACCTATGACTATGGGAGAAATATAAACTCTATTATAGCATCTATATACCTTGAAAAATAATGGATGATGGAAATTTTACATTAGAGGAGTATTCTTATCTCATCCAAGTAATATTTATTGGAAATTTTTTTCTGTGATGGAGGATCCCTATCCCATATGCACTTCATCGGTAGTAAAAACTATACTCTAGATATAAAGGATCCCATCAACATAAAGGTGAGTTATATATAATAATATATTAGATTTTTAATATAATGATCTAATCCCCTTTCATTAATGGGAGAAATTCTACTCCCCAAGAGGATCTTAGTCTCAACATGTAAGATATAATCCCCAATATAGATTAATGATGTATGAAATCATGTCTTATGAAATAATCCATAAAAAGAGAAGTTCATGAAATAAAATATCTATATGGGAACTCTTCATGTACATACTTTATCCATGTCATGTCCCACCAAGGATATGTGAGGTGTGTCCCATAAAACATGATGTATAGGGGAACATGAGTCCCTAGGTATGTACTCTGGGAATAATATATCATATATTGGGAGGTGATACATGGTCTGTGAAATGGGAACACACTAATTTGATAATTAACACCCCAGAAAAATTAAAACATTATAATAGTGATATATAGGGATTTGGTTACCTCAAAATAATCATTGTATATTATCAGATTTTCTAAAAACAAATCCCTACAACGTGTCATCAACATTGGTCCACCCTTCATCGATTCATCTCTGAATAATACTCATTTTTCCCACCAAACATGTTGAATATCGTCAATGTCAAATTGAATGTAGGATTTCAAAAAAATCACAAGATAATCAAATAATAATCACATTTATGTAAGAACAACCATAAATTACATATATCTCCCAAAACACAATATTTTTATCCTTTTATGTATTCATTTAAATGAATTATATCTCCATCAAATCACAATCCCTAATGAAAATCTTATAACAATAATATGTTTATGTAGAAATGAAATGGGTCCCTGGAAAATGGTTAAACCAATATCCAAATGAATTAAAATTATGAATTCATGTATATTAGAAGGACAAAACCACAAAATAGAAAATTGAGAAAGAATATTGGCCATTTTAAATTGAAAAACTATTTATAATTGGAAATCGAAGAGTAATGATGAAGAAAACTATTCTATAACCATTGATCGTCTGAAATATTAATGAAAATAAAAGCAATAATTAATATATTTTAAATGATCAATTATTGATTATATTTTTTTAAAAAGTTATTAATAAAATCAATGTATTTAATTTAGATAAAATCATATATCCAATGATGTACCTTGAGAGAGGATCAGTCATTGATGAAGAAAGAAGTATATGCCATCCCCATCAAAGAAATTGTTTTAAATCGACGTGCTCATGATTGATCCCTGGTTAAATGGACACAACCAATGATCCCAACAATGGCTCTCCACTATAAGCCCCCATATTAAATAGATAATTAAATTTTGGATACATAATTAAATGATATAATTTTATTAAATACATTAATCAATTCATATCATTTATTGTCATATAGTGATTCTACATCACCCTAAACCCAATACATGGTAAACATTTATCATTTATATGGTAAATCATGTGTTTCATATTGAATGATTTCCTCAGTTCATCATTTGATAACACAATCATAAAATGTATAAAAGCACATGGGTTGGTATAATTAATATTTAAATAAATTGAAATTTTCCACTCTATGGTTCAAATCAATTCTGATAATTATTCCATCCCTAATAAATAATTCAAGGGTATTTACAAAAAAATTCAAAGGGTTGAAGACTTCCAACGATGGTTGCAACACTACCCATATTTAGAAATTTTCCACCTAAAAGACAAATCCACTTAAAAAGGTGATGGAAGTGTCTCATATCTAGTAATCAGTATCCACTGATATAACAGGTTGATTTCCATGATTCCAAATGACATACAAAGGGAAAGCACTTTCCATTGGACCATATTATCTTATTGATGCTCGAACTCCTTTAGGTACACTATAATGGTCCATTTATCCAAATCCATTAACCCAAACTAGTCATTTACATGAATCATATCATGCACATATCTGGTCAACTATGAAGAAAAAATTGCATCATGTACTCAGTCCAGATTTTCGGGAAAAGACATTTAGTATGAAACCTAGGAATTGTATACATAAATTGGAATGGATTTAAGAACCTCAAATAATTCTAATGAACTCATAAAAATATTCATAAGCCTCTCCAAGTTGAGTACATTTACTACACATGGTCTCCCTCCTCAAACACCAAGTCCCTCTACTTAATGACTAAATAGGGGTTCTAAAATCTCTATGATATACTTACACATTTCTAAATTCACATTATATGTAGTTCCCTATAACTGAACTATCATTCTACACATATTATTTCATATTTATAGGCACACATAACCATTTAATATAACAAAGGATCATAAATTATAATGTCTTTATAAGATTAGATACATAATTAAAAAACATGAAATCAAAATAAATAATCATTTATATATTCTTATGGAGATTTATAATTCCTTTGAGGCTTTAAATTTTTATATTATAACATAGGGAATACAACAAAAAAGTAAAGAGGTAAAAATCCCAACAAGAAAAAACATAAAAATAAATCATAGCATGTGGGTTAGAAAGTATAACATAATTCCATAAGAATATTTGGAAAATTAATAAACATAAGAATTCATGACATGTATAAGGTAAAATCATATGAATATGGAATCATAGAAATATAGAAAAACATACAGTAATATATAAACATTATTCAAGTCTCATTTCAGATGGAGGATCATGTTTCATGCCTAACCACCAAGACCATTGCACATGGAGCTCAGGTCAAGGCTAACCACTAAGATCATTGCACATAAAGCATTGTTCAAGGATAATCACTAAGGTTATTGTACAAGACATCTCATGAGACAAAACATTACCCAAATAATTTTAGTGATGTCTTGGTTCAACCAAAGTAACATGTTCATGAATATGTGTTCCTAATAAAGAATAATATTTTAGGAATCAAACATAACCATAATGGTTACCCATAGAAAAAATTGGGTAGCATAATTATGTCGAATGATATTACCAAATTGGAATATCATAATGGTGTAAATTAAAGAATTTTTTTAAATAATACATAGACATTATTAAGGGAAAATACTCACAAATAATTATATTCTATCTCAAAAATATAAATTTTTTGTCTTTGAAATTTCTGAAATAAAATATTTTGTAATTGTTTAAGGAAATTAAAAGATATTTTTTAAATTGGAATATTATTAATGGTTTATATAAAAATATAAATGACCCAAGATAGTTTTTCATGCTAAAATATTTTATTTTATAAAAAAAATGATTTCTTAAATCATATTATTAATATTACATAAAAAATGGGTAAATAATAGAGAAGTTCTATTAAAATATGATTTCTTAAGTGGAGGATTTGAGAAGGGATCCTTTTAAATCATGTATTCCTCTATCAAAGAGAGATGATATGATCTATATACATGAGTTTGGATTATATGAACAAAATTTATAGTAATTAATAAAAATATAAAGATGAATTATGTTGGTGTAAAAATAAAAAAAGAGTAACCGAAATAGAAAATGGAGGTTCAGAGAGAATTTGTTACCTAATCATAGAAATAGGTTTTCATGTGATCTTAATTTCTTATTTAATTATATTAAATCAGTTAATTAATTAATTAAAAAAATTTATACATGTCTTTTATCTATGGAAATTCAATTACATTCATTTACTATCATTTTGATTAGTAATAACGTACAATTTTATTGTTTGGAAACATTTTCTTCCTTGGTTTTCATGGTCGGTTCACCTAAATATGTGTATGAAAGATCATGTAACATGGGAATAGATATAAAGAATTAAAGTTATATATTTTTAATTGAAATATAAATTATTAAAAGGATATATAATTTACTTGGTTATTTGGGTTGAGGATGAATCATTAGATAAGGAATTAATGCTAATCATTTAGATTACATTGGCAGTTTTTCAATCATCAAAAATTAGTTTGGTAGTATTAATTATAATTATGTATATAAAATAATTCCACAACATTAAATATGCTTTTATATAGATATTATTACGTGGTTTAACCCTAATTTTTTTTGACAATCATAAAATGAATAATTGAAAAACAAAAACACATCGTCCCCAATGGCAGTAAATCGACACTCATGGAAAATGTTTTATTTTTTCAATAAAATGAGGAGGAAGTGAATTGATGATGGGTTATTCACTGAAAATACCAAAATTTATGTATATAAAATATATTGGAGTTATTATTTCAATTTTGGATAGGGAGTTGAGGAGAAGATAAGAATGGAAAAGAACTAGAAAACAAACTGAGGGAAATCGGAAGAGGGTTTAACATCTTGAACTTCTTCTCCTTGAGATCTTGCATAGGAAAATTAGGAGAGTTTATTTTTTATATCAAAGGCACATGGAAATATAGTGAGAGATATGGGAGACTATTGTGTATAATTTTTTATATCATCAAGGCTTTGAATGTTTGAGGAGGAGGGGTGAAATTTATAATGGAGGAAAGGGGTGTTTTCTTTTTATTATAATCCTTATATTACTATTATGGATCCATAAAATGAATATATTGATCCTAAAAAATAAATATATTAAAATAATTATTATTTTATCGATATTATGGTGGTTACTCCAGTGACTACTCAAGGAATAGTGTATTTAACTTATAATGTATATATTCTGTAAATTATCTTATTTTTATTATTACCCGCCATTAAACATTACTTAATATTGAATTAAATAAATAATTCTCATTGAGGATCTTTTCAGGTTTAGATTTTTAGAGAATTAGGACAGAACTATCACATCTCAAAAGATTATAAAGTAGACACTTCTACCGAGTATCCATTTTATTAGAAAAACATGAACTCTTAAAAAAATCATGTCTCTTTCCATGCATAAGACAACATGACTTTTCCTTGATCCCATCTTTGACCAAATTCCACATTATGTCATGTGAAAAACATTTCAAAAACTTGGGATGAACATAAAGAACTTAGTAACGGATACAAAAAGAATGAAAACTATTAGTTTTTAAAAAAAACAAGTAAACCATGAATACTTTAACATAATTAATTCTTTTCATCTTTATGAAGTAGTAAATACACTTCAATGAATAATAGATCACTAATTACCCATTTATAACAAAATTATTACAATAAAACCCATATAAAGAACACATAACATGTAGAAGAAACTTGGGACATAAACATACTTAAATGGAGTAACCATACGGTCGACTTCCACACATATCACTAAATAGAATAATAATATGGCCGACTTCCAAACCCAATGCATTGGAGGTTATAACATAACCACCCATCCTGGTATTCACAACACCACCCATAATTTGGTTTATCACATAACCACCCATCAAATGTCCAAGTACAATTATAAATTCATAAGATATAAAAAAATAAAAAGGAAATAAAACATTTCCAATTATCAATCACAATATATCACTTAAATATATTGACATAAAAAATCCATTATCAAAATAATTTTCAATCCCAAAATACATAATATAGTATATGGTATTTATTTTCTTTTAAAAAACATTACGACTTGGTAATAAAGCAAAATATCAAGTAATACTCGCAATGGCAGAAAGGTCGTTGTCACCGTGTACATTAAAAACAAACATACTTTTTGTTGTTTTGTAAAATTCTTCATAGAAAAATATTCCCTTTGAAATGTAAAGTGTGACTATACAGTGTATAAAAGAATGTATTGTATTAAACCAAAATATTCCTCAATGAAATGTGATTGAGATGAAGTCCCTTACCTCGTGTCCAACATGACTCGATCATTTTTTAATCTCCTGAATAATAAACTAAATTTAATTTATACTTGCTTAAGAACCATTTTCAAGTTTATTATTCCTTTTAAATCACTTATTTCCATGTTATAAACATTATGTAATCATTTAAGTTAATAATGTTCATTTTCTCGATATTTGGTACTTAAGTCAAAAATGGTCATTTATAATTACATGTTGTTCATGTGGAAAAAGGTTAATTATATATAGAATGATGTTAATGATTTGGATATCATATATATCATATATATCTATAATATACATGTATTTATAACAGTACATAACATTTAGATGTAAGAAATGAAATGAACCGTTCATTGAGAGGGTAAGTTGTACGTACGCATGAACGCTACTTCAATTTCTCTTTCATATTTAATGGAATTAAAACATAATGATACATAGTAGTACTATAATTACAGTATAGTATCATATATAATATCATTAACCCCATCCTTTATACATACCTTATATGGTATTAGTGATTCATGTCACTTTGAGGGGGCGGTAGTCCGCACTTCCTCTAATGAGATTATCGTTTTTACCCATAATGGAAACCATAAAGGTATGATATAAAATAAAAATAAAGAATCATAAAGTAAACATAAAAATAATATATATATCATATATAAAAATAGTTTCGGCAAAATGGCCACCATGAATGGTGTTAAAATAAGATTGAATAATCATCATTTCATGAGGCAGTAATTCGCCACCCACAGAAACATTATGTTCCTTAACTATTAGACGAAGGTGTGGGTAAGTGTAAATTAAATCATTCTAATGAAAAAATCCTAATATATTGAGGATACTGGTGTTTTTATGGAATCAAATAATATGAATGTTAGGGGGAGTGAAGATGAAAAAAAATAAAAGAAACTCGAGAGAAGACATTACCTCTAAATCGGGTAACTCTTTTTGATTTGAGCCAAAGGATTCCTTGGGAAGACTTATGCTCAAAGTGAGAATTCTAGGAGTATGAGAGGGATTTTGAGAGATAATATTATCAGATTTTGGACGACCCAAGGGCTTGAGAGGTGTGGGTAAGGGGGTATAGGTGGGGGTCTTTTATAAGAGGGAGGAGGGGCACTCTTGGAAGGTCATGAAAATATTATTTTATTATATAATGTTTTTAAGTATCTAAAGGTCCAAAAATCATTAAAGTAGAAGATAAGGTGGCCCATGTTTGAAATATAAAAATCCATTAAGAATTGGAAATGTTTTGGATATTGTTTTAAACATTATCTTCTTATTTATTTAAATTATTCAATAATGATGTAAACCCTACATCACCATTGTGTCATAAATAATTTTACTTATATGATGTCTAAAAATTACAAACAAATTACCATGATGTCGTACATAGTTTTAGATTTATAATTAATCTTTATATTAAAAGAGATATTTTATATAAAAAAAATTAAAATTGTTTTACGTAGGTATTACATACTTTGGTTATATTTTCCTTTCTTTAAAAATAATTTGATAAAAGGTCACTATCACACTAAAGTGATTCCATGGGGTCCCAAATTTGGCACAAGTAATCCCTTGGTCGTCCATGACAAATCTAGGAGAATGTGGACACGTTTTGGGGTCATTTTATATTATTATTATATTATTTTATTACCCTTAACTACCTGATTACTAATTAATCACGAAAATTAAAGATAATTACCATCGTTACTATTCATAATGTGCAAAAACAAAAAGGTCATAATTAAATATTTTGGACCTTATAATTACAAATATGGAATCCATTTTAAGAAATTACAAACACAAAAATTATAGTAATTAATTTAAATATAATTCCATTTGTCAAAACAAATAGCTTGTTTTTGAGAAATAATATCTATCAAAAGATTGACAATTGTTTAGGTCCAATTTCAAAGTGAAATTAATTACAATTACCACATTTGTATTAAATGGTAAAAATATATTCTAATTACACATTAAAACTAATTAAAAAGATAATATATACATATAAATAAATTAGATGAAAAAGCAGTTTTGAAGAAAAATGCAGTATTTTTTACTATTCATTAAAAAAATGAACATTGTCAAAAAAAATACCAAAAATGTATCCAAAGTAAATTTCAATGTCCCAATCATAATGAAGAAATTTATTTTGAAAAGTAGAGATTATAAAATTGTCAATAGTTATATTTAAAATGGTTTTCCATCAAAAGGTGGAAAAACAATCTTTTTAAAAAAACATAGAGTATTCAATGCTTAAGATTGGATTTATTCTCATTTTAAGCCTCTGGATCACTATATAATTTATAAATAGTCATAGATATGAAAATATATTATTCTTTAATTACTTTGGATGTTACATCCTTCCCCCCTTTAGGAAATTGCGTCCCGGAAATTTATTTACTTATCGAATAAGTGGGGTATTTATACCTTATTGAATTTTCAGATTCCCATGTTGCCTCTTCAATCCTGTGGTTTGTTCACAAAACCTTTACTTGATGAATCAACTTATTCCACAACACCCACTCTCTACGGTCAAGAATATGGACTAGTTGTTCCTCATAAGGGAGATTCTCTTCCAACAGAACTTTGTCTGGGCTCAAAACATGAGATGGATCTGGCATATACTTTCTTAACATTGAAACATGAAAAACATTGTGTACCTCATATAAACTCGGAGGTAAAACCACTCGTTATACAACTGATCCAACTCTCTCTAGGATTTCATATGGTACAAGGAACTTCAGACACATCTTTCTTTTCTTGTCAAAATTCATCACACTTTTCCATGGAGAAATTTTGAGAAAAACATGATCAACTGCCTCAAAAGAAAGATCTTTCCTCCAGTTATCCCCATAACTTTTCTGCTGACTCTGAGATATCCTCATGTGCTTTTGAATCAACTGAACTTTCATTGACATCTCTTCCACCAATTCTTGTCCCATCATCTACCTTTAACCTACTTTATCCCAAAAAGCTGGAGTTCGACACCGCTTTCCATATAATGCCTCAAACGGAGCCATCTGTATAATGGAATGAAAACTATTATTATAATGAAACTCCACTAATGAAAGATTTTGTAACCAAATTTCCTGATAATCCATCAAAAAAGAATGTATCATATCCTCCAAGGTTTGAATTGTTACTTCTGACTACCCATATGATTGCGGATGAAAAGCTGTACTAAAATTTAATTTAGTACTCAACGACTTCTGATGGCCTTTCCAAAAGTTAGATGTAAACATGGGATCACGATCAAATACAATGGAGAGGGAAATCCATGTAACTTGACTATCTCATTAACATACAATCGAGAAAGTTGATCTCTAGAGAAAGTATCTTGAATAGGAAAAAAATGAGTAGATTTTGTCAAGCGATCAACAATAAACAATATTGCATTATTACCTTGAGATATCTTTGGTAATCTCACAATTAAATCCATGGATATATTTTCCCATTTCGACTCTGTCACTGGTAATGACTAAAGAATCCCTTTCGGTAATTGCCACTCTGCTTTAACCTACTGACAAGTCAAACACTTCACGATAAAATCATCAATATCTCTTTTCATTCCATCCCACTACTAACAATCTTGCAGATCTCTTTAAATCTTAGTAATGACAACATAAACTGAAAATGGGGAACTATGAGCCTCACATAACAACTCATTCTTCAACTGTGAATCACCAGGCACACATAATCTCTTCCCAAACCTCAAAACACAATCATTATGAAAGTTAAATTCAGGCAACTTACCCTTCTAAACCAACTCTACCTTTCTCTACAATCCACTATCATTCTTATTCACATTCTTAATTCTGTATGATAGAGATGATCTCAGTAACACATGACACAAAACAGAAGAATTCACTTGACCAACAACTTATATGCCAATGTTCCTCAAATCAAAAACCAAAGGATCTCGTTGCAAACATAGAATAGTTAATGATGCATTACATTTTTGACTCAAAGCATTTGCCGCATTATTTTCTTTTCCTGGATGGAAATGGATCATGCAATCATAATTGTTGGATAATTCCAACCATCTCCTCTGTCTAGTTTTCAAATCATTTTGAGTGAATTTGTACTTCAAACTTTTGTGACCAGTATATATTTCACACTTCACTCCATAAAAATGATTCCTCTAAATTTTTAAGGAAAAATCAACGACATCTAATTCCAAATCATGTGTAGGGTAATTTAACTCATGAGTTTTCAACTCACGTGAAGTATAAGAAATTACCTGATCATTTTTCATAAGGAAAAAACCATGTCCTTTCAACAGAGCATCACTGTAGATAACAAACTCACCATTTCTGGAAGGTAGTCCCAAAACTAGAGCATTCACCAATATTCTTTTCATTTCCTGAAAAAAGCATCACATTCTTTTATCCAAATGAACATAACACATTTTAGATTTAACTTATTCATTGGACAAGATAACAATGAAAAATTTTCAACAATCCTCTGGTAATAACCCGTCAAACCAATAAAACTACGGATCTTGGTTATATTTGTAGGTCTTGGCAATTCTTCAACAACTTTTGTTTTAGTAGGATCAACAGTTATGCCATTTTTTGAAACAATGTGACAATGGAATGAAATTTTTTGTAACAAAAACTCACACTTGCTGAATTTTCCATACAGTATCTTTTCTTTTATGGTTTGCAAGATAACCCTTAAATGACTTTCATGTTCCTATTTACTTTTGGAACAAACCAAAATATCACCAATGAACACAACCACAAACATATCCAAGAACTCATGGAAAATTCTATTCATTAGATCCATTAATATAGAAGGTTGATTGGTTAACCCAAATGGAATAACTACAAACTCATAATGGATATATCTAGTACGAAATGTGGTTTTCAAAACGTCTTCTTCTTTTACTTTTAACTGATGGTACCCCAACCATAACTCAATCTTTGAAAAAAACTGAGCTCTCCAGAGCTGATCAAACAAATCATCGATATGAGAAAAATGATAATTTTTCTGAACAGTGATGTTATCCAATGCTCTATAATCAATGCAAAGTCTCATTGAACAATATTTATTTTTAAAAAACAAGACTGGATCACCCCATGGTGATGTGCTTGGTCAAATGAAACCTGTATCTAATAACTCCTATAATTGGTTCTTTAACTCTAAAAGTTCAACTTGAGACATTGGATAAGGGGGTTTTGAAATTGGATTAGATTCAAGAACTAAGTCAACAGGAAATTCAACTTCCCTATCAGGTATAATACCAGGAAACTCATTAGGAAAAACATCAAGATACTCATTTACCACTGAAACATCACTAATCTGAACTGTTATTTTGTTTTCAACAATATGTGCAAGGTAACATTCATTTCCATATTTTACTAGTTTTTCAAAATCCTGATTTGTTATCAAAATAAAGGGTTCATTCTTGTACACAAATTTAAAATCATTCTGAAAATAAACTTTTTTGGCTCTTCAATCAATCATAGCATGGTAAATAGAAAGCCAATCCATGCCCATGATAACATCATACTCTAGTAAAGGAAAAACAATAAGGTTTTTAGGTAGATTCTTTTAGAACACAACGATATGATGGTTATTATGATTTCTTTTTGTCACAACATTTCATTTGGGTGTTTTTACCATAAGTTTAGGATTCATATCTTGATAATAATTCCCAATTTATTAGAAAATTTCTCATAAATGGATGAATGTGTAGACCCTGAATCAAACAACACATTGGCATAATCTGAACAAACAAACAGTGTACCTGATATTACTTCGTTCGATGGCCCAACATCTACTGAAGTAGTTGGAAATGATTTCACCACCCCTTTCGGCTTGTAGTCTGGTTGCTTCCCCATAGTTGAGTTCTTCTTTAGACATTAATTTACATAATTACCCATTTCATTTCACTTTAAACAACATACCGCTGGATTTTCATTGCCTACTTGATCATCCTGCTTACAGTTATGAGAAATATGAATAGACTTACCACACCAAAAGCACTTTCCAGACATGGATAAACATTCTTCAAGATGCATTTTACCACACTTCTCATAGGATGGATATTTGGTTTTCTTACCTCCATGATTCTTTGAGGAATTCTTTCCCTTTGCCTTCCAACTGGACCACTTATTCTGTTGTTTGGCAAAGAACACCTGATCATCGGAAAACTCCTTTTCAACATTCTCCTCACATGGAACTAGTTTTTCATAACTTTTGAACTCACGAGAAGCTAAATACATTCGATAATTTGTCTTTAACCCTGAATAAAAATGGTTGATTTTACTATCAATATCCCATATGTAATTTGGAGCATACCTTGCCAGTTGAGTGAACTATGCTTCATAAGCAGCCACTGAGTCATCCTCCTACCTCAATTCTAGGAATTGTTTTTCCATCCTAATATAAACCACCTTAAGAAAATATTTCTTAAGAAACATACCTTTGAATTCATCCAAATCTAGAACATCAATCTGATCAGAGTCCCTGATATTTTTAACCATCGACCATCACTGATCTGTTTCACTCTCCGAACGATAAAGAGAAATACTAACCTTTTGATTGTCTAAACACCCCATGTTATCGAAACTCTTCTCCAGTGCTTTAATACACCATTTAGATAGCACAAGGTCAGATGATCATTTGAATGATGGGGGATGTTGCCTCATGAAATATTTCACCATTGACATGTTCCTCTATGGTTGATCTGGTTGATCTCGTGAATGGATACCACCACCATTTATAGCATGAGTTAACTATGTCATCACTGCTACAAACTGTTCAGTTCCGATTCTGACTGTCTCAGGTTACTGATTTAGAAGGTTGTTTTCCTCCTGATGTCATCCCAACAGAGCTACCATGTTTCCTCTATGGAAAACCATTCTGAACACATAAATATCTTATGTGAAGAAACATGGTAATCATTAAATGCTATATCATTTCAATCATACCAAAAAGTAATTTATGGACATGAATTTAACAATACCTTAACTCCTAAATTTTTCTAAACCGACCTCTGATACTAACTATAAAGACCTGGCCTTAAACCATACTTAATATTGATTTAAATGAATAATTCACATTGAGGATCTTTTCAATTTTAGAGTTTTAGAGAATTAGGACATAACTATTACGTCTCAAAAGATTACAAAGTAGACACTTCTACCTAGTATCCATTTTTTTTAAAAACATGAACTCTTAAACAAAATTCATGTCTAGTTCCATGAACAAAACATCATGACTTTTCCATGATCCCATCCTTGACCCTATTCCACATTATGTCCTATTTAAAACACTTCTAAAACTTAGGATGATCATAAAAAACTCAGTAAGGGATACACAATGAAGAAAAACTGTTAGTTTTTCAAAACAACAAGTAAACCATGAATACTTTAAAATAAGTAATACTTTTCACCTTTATGAAGTAGTAAATACTCTTCACTGAAAAAAATATCAGTACTTACCCATTTTTAACAAAAATATTACCATATAACACATATAAAGAACACATAACATATAAAGGAAAATTGGGACATAAACATACTTAAATGGAATAACCATATGGTTGACTTCCACACATATCACTAAATGGAATAGCCATACATCCAACTTCCATACGCAATGAATTATAGGTTATAACATAACCACTGGTCTTGGTATTAATGGCACCACCCATCATTTGGATTATCACATAATCACCCGTCAAATGTCTAGGTACCACTATAAAATCATAATACATAAAACCAATACAAAGGAAAGAGAACATTTCCACATTTCAGTCACAGTATATAACATAAATATATTGACATAAAAAATCCATTATTAAAACCATTTTCAATACCAAAATACATAATAGTGTGTATGGTATTTATTTTCTCTTAAAAAACATTACGTCTTGTTAAGGAAGCCAAATATAAAGTAATACTCACGGCGTCAGAAAGGTTGTTGTAACCGAGTACGTTAAAAAGAAACATATTGTTTTTCATTTAATAAAACGTTTCGTAGAAAAAGACTCCCTTTGAAAATTCAAGGGTGTTTATACAGCTTATAAAAGAAATTCTACTATTAAAAAAAATATGCCAAAATGAATGGTGATTGAGACGAAGTCCCTTACCTCAAGTCCGACTAGACACAGTCATTCTATAATCTCCGGAATAATAAACTAATGTTAATTTCTACTTTCTTAAGAACCTTTTTCAATTTTATTATTCCTTTTATATCACTTATTTCCATGTTATAAACAATTTTTTAATCATTTAACTTAAAAATATTAGTTTTGTCGTTATTTGATACTTAAGTCAAAAATTGACTTCTTATAATTAAATGTTGTTCATGTGGTCAATGGTTCATCATATCCAGAATGATATTCATGATTTATATATCATATATATCATATATATATAGAATATACATGTATTTTTAAAAGTATATAACATTTAGATGTAAGAAATGAAATTCACTTTTCATGGAGACGGTAAGCCTTACGTACGTATGAACGCTACTTTCATTTATATTTCATATTTAATGGAATTAAAACATAATGATACTTAGTAATATTATAATTCCAGTATATTATTGTATATAATATCATTAAATCCATCCTTTATACATGCCACATATGGTATTAATGAGTCATATCACTTTGAGGGGGCGGTAGTCCGCACATCCTCTAATGAGATTATCGTGTTTACCCTAATGGAAACATAAAGGTATGATATAAAAGAAAAATATGGAAGCATAAAGTAAACATAAAAATAATATATATATATATATATAATTTATAAAAATAGTTTCATATTAATGGCCACCATGAATGGTGTTAAAAGAATATTCAACAATCATCGTTTCGTGAGGCAGTAATTCGCCACCCATAGAATCATTATGTTCCTTAACCCTTAGATAGAGGTGTGTGTAAGTGTAAATAAAATCCTTCTCATAATAAAATCCTAGTATATTGAGGATAATGGTGTTTTTATGGAATCAAATAATAAGAATGTTAGGCGTAGTGAAGACGGAAAAATAAAAGAATGAAGCTCGAGAGAAGACATTACCTCTAAATTGGGTAACTCTTTTTTATTTGAGACGAAGGCTTACATGGGAAGACATATGCCCAAATTGAGGCTTCTAGTAGTAAGAGAGGTATGTGGAGATAAATATGTTTATATTTTGGGTGATCCGAGGTCTAGAGAGGTGTGGGTAAGGGGGGTATAGGTGGGGGCCTTTTATAAGAGGGAGGAGTGGCACTCTTGGAAGGTCATGAAAATATTAATTTATTATATAATTTTTTTAGGTTTCTATAGGTCCAAAAATCATTAAAGTCGAATATAAGGTGGCCCATGTCAGAAATAAAATCATCCAATAAGAATTGGATTTGTTTTGGATATTGTTTTAATCTTTATCTTCTTATTTATTTAAATTATACCATAATGACGTAAACACTACATCATCATTGTGTCAAAAATAATTTTATTTATTAGATGTCTAAAAAATATGATAAAATTTCAATGATATAGGAAATATTTTTATATTTATATTTACTATTTATAGTCAAAGATATCATTTATATAAAAAAATTAAATTTTTTTTCTTAGGTATTACATACTTTGGTTATATTTTCCTTTCTTTAAAAATAATTTGATAAAAGGTCACTATCAAACTAAAGTGATTCCATGGGGTTCCAACATTGACACAAGGAATCCAATGGTTGGACATGACAAATAAAAGAGGATGGGGACACTTTTTGGGGTCATTTAATATTATTATTTTATTATTTTATTACCCTTAAATAGATTATTACTAATTAATCACCAAAATTAAAGATAATTAGCGGCGTTACTATTCATATTATCCAAAAACCAAAAGGACTTAATTACATAATTTGGACATTTTGATTCCAAATATGGAATCCATTTTACCAAATTACAAACACTAAAATTGCAGTAATTAATTTCAAAATAAATTATGTTGTCAAAATAAATAGCTTGTTTTTCAGAAACAATATCTATCAAAAGATTGACAATTGTTTATGTCTAATTTCAAAGACAAATTAATTCCAATGACCGCCATTGTATTAAATGGTAACAATATATTCTAATTACATTTTAAAACCAATTAAAAATATAATATAAACATATAATTAAATTATATGAAAAAGCAGTTTTGAAGTAAAATGCAGTATTTTTCACTATTCAATAACAAAATTAACATGGTCAGAAAAATACAAAAAATTTATCCAAAGTAAATTTCCATGTTCCAATTATAATGAATAAGTTTATTTTGACAAATAGAGCTAATAAAATTTTCAGAAGTTAGATTTAAAATAGTTTTCTATCAAAAGGCGGTAAAACAATCTATTAAAAAAACTTAATGTATTCTATGATTAAGATTCGATTTATTCTCATTTTAATCCTCTAAAACACTATATAATTTATAAATATACATATATATGAAAATATATTATTCTTTACTTACTTGGGATGTTACAATTTTACTACTCTCCCAAAATTCGATATTTTTGAAAAATCCAAAAAAATCATCACAACCATTTTTCAATGTGTATAATTAAAAAATTAATTCCATTTCAAGAAAACAATATTTTAAATATAATAAATTTAATTTTTAAATAAATTAATAATTTATATAAAAAATATCAATTTTAATATGATAAATTTTTTTAACACTTAGAATTATTAATAATATTCGTATAAAATTATATTATAATCATAAGAACACAATGTTTATTTATGAATACATTTTATGAAAATATTTTTTTTATTCATTACATTAATTTTAAAATTACAAATAAATATATTTGTTCTATAAAAATATCACCACTTAAATAATAATTTATAAAATAGTTTTTTACAAATACTATGATTTTATTATATCATATTTTCATTTATAAGATACTTAAATGTTTTTTATTCTTTAATGGGTGAGCTTACTATTCAGTTGAATGGTGTACTATTAGTAGGGTTCATATTACTATTCTAAATTTCAATTTACTATTCCATCAGTATAGGTCCCCTCGTTTCTAGAAATAACCCATATTATATTCATTATTAATTTATATAGTTGTTACTGTGTTATCTATGAGATTTTATGTCAACTATAAAACATAAAATAATTATTTGAAGTTAAATATCATTGACAAAATTTTGGGTCACTACATTCTTCCCCCCTTATAAAATTTATCTCTAGAAATTTCATTTTACAAACTATGGGGAAAACACTTGAGAGTACTTTACCTTCACCACTTCCTCTAGACCCCTTGGTTCCCCTTCCATATTATGGGTTTTCCTTAGTACATTGACTAAGTCAGTGGTCTTGTTTCCATGAACATTATCCCAATGGTCAAAGATCTTTACTGGATACTCATAATAAGAGAGATAATTTTACAATGATACCACCAACGGGTTTAAAATATGTTAGAGATATCGTATGTACTTTATCAAGAGGAATACATGGAATACATCGTGTACATAAGATATGGTAGGTTGATGTGGTAGTTAATGGGCCACAACATTAACATGATGAATAATCTTGAAGGACCCAATGTACCTAGGACATAACATTCCCCTCTTACAAATATGATGATCATATTACAGGGAAATTTTCAAAAGGATATCATATGTACTTCTCCAAGAGCGATAATATGGAATACATTGTGTAGTTAAGATATAGTAGGATGAAGTGCTAGTCGATGATTCACAGCTCTAACAAGATAAATAATCTCAAAGGAACCAATGTACCTAGTACATAACATTACCTTCTTCCAAAATATCATGATTCTATTCTATTAAGATATGTAGAGGAATATCAAGTATCAATCTATAAACTATAGGCCTCATGAATGATTTCCTACATAATCTTCTAACATCATAGGGTTTTCTCAGATATCCTACTAAATTGATTTCACATTTTATAGTCGTTAGTCAACCACTAAGATTCCTAGAAGATTATTTTCACCGACTTCATATTAGCATGTCAGTTTCTATATCTTTTCCCATATAGGGCTTCATACTGGTCCATTTTATTTCTCTAGTAGAAGTAATTATTATAAGATAATTCACCTAGAGGGAGTTTTCGGTCCTATATTCCATTGAAGTCCTTAAATAACTCTCTAAACCTATCTTCTAGTCTCTGAATAGTAAAATCATATTAGAAGTCAGTTTGAGGCTAATAGGTAATACTGAGGCTTAACATAGTGTTCAGATCATGTTGGTGACTTTTCCCAAACTATGAGTTCAATATCATATCTCGATTAGACACCATCTACAGTGGTACTCCATGAATACTTACCACTTATTTGATGAATATTCATGAAATTTTCTCTAATTACAATTCCTCTCTAATTGGAATAATTTATGTTGTGTTTTTGAGACGATCCACAATAACCAATATAGTGTTTTTTCCTTTAGAAGTATTCATACGTCTGGTGACAAAGTCCATGGCGATGTTTTCCCACATATATATTGGTATAGGTAATGGTGGAATAATCCATTTATTCTTTTTTACTTTCACCATTCACTTTATAAAATACCCCAAACATTGACATCTATTCTTAAATCTCCTTCAAATTATACCCCAAATAGTTCTCTTAGAGATCTCGATACATCTTTGTTCTTTATGAGTGAATAGAAATGGTTAATCTATGTGTATCATTCAAGAGCATTTTTTTATCTTTGGATTCAATGGAAAACATAATAATGATCCAAATATAATGACTCCCTCCTCATCCATTTATAATAATGATTATTTTCTATCTCTAATTGTTCACCAATTTTCTCAATTTTCACATCATTCCTTTGAGCATGCTGTTTTTTATCCTTGAAGGGGGGGGGGTAGAGAAATTATTTAATAAAGGATTAATGATTTTCTTTCCTTAATGATTCACATATAAATCCTTTTAAAGTCTAATTAGATTAGATCTTTTTCGATTCTCATCATTTATAATGACATAGAATCCTTTTTTACATAGTGAATTTTCCCCCATATTTTCCTTACCATGATGGAAGTGGATTAAGTAGTGATAAGAAATTATTAGCACTAACCATAATGGTTATAACATATTAAGATATTTATATATGAATATATATTTTAGGCTCTTTTTATTTGTATACATCTCACACTTCTTCCCATAGAGACAATGCTACTAGATTTTCAATGTAAAAAACACAGCCACAAACTCCATATCTTACATTGGATAGTTTTACTCATGAATTTTCAACTACCTTGAGGCATTGTCTATCACTTTATAATTTTACTTATGTTCAAGGACCAATAACTTATTTTTAGAATCATTATACACCAAAAATTGTTCTCGTCTTTTTCGTAGTGTGACTACTGGCGCAGTGATAAGAAGATTTGTTAGTCTTTGAAGCAATCTCCACAATCACTGGTTAAAAATTCACTCCCTTCCATGTCGGTATAGTCACCCAGATTGACAGTAATGAGTATTTTTTTTGACAAATCATTGTTAATATCCAGGTATACCATGAAAAAATGGATCTTTAATATATTGTTTTCATGGGAAACTCATCGATTTCCTTTGTCATGGATGTGTCCATAGACATTCAAATTATAGTGATAAAATACCATACTATTGACACATCCTCCATCCAGATATGACATTTACTGTACTTTTATTAATTTTTCTCCCTTCACAAATCCATTTTCATAGTATGAAAATCATCCACATGTTCCTCCTCACTCTTACAATATATCATAATATCATCCATATAAGCTACCAAAAAATTTCAAGGTAATATCTAAAGACTATATTCATTAAATCCTTGAAACATTATAGAAAAATAGTGTGTCCTAAAAAATAACTATGAGCTCATAATTCATATTCCTCATTCAAAATAAAATATTTGGAATATCTTCTTTATTTATATTTAGTTGGTGATATCCTGACCAATGTTCCACCATAGAGAAATAATTGGACCCACATAGTTGATCAGAAAAGTTAAATATCTATTTATGTGTATAAATGTTCCTCATTTTGATTTCATTAAGGACACGATAATCAATGTATATATTCATTGATCTATCCTTCTTTATGAAAATTTAGACTGATTGACCCCACAGTGAACCACTCTTCCATATAAAACCCTATTCCAGATTCTACTGTAACAGCTTATTTAGTTCTTCTAGCATGATGGTGGCCACTGTATATGGTGTCTTTGTTATTGGTAAAGTTAATTGAATAATTTATATTGATAGGTCAACCTATTTATGATGAGGAAGACTAACCAAATCTTGGGTGAACACTTCACTGTAGTCCCTCACAATGGGAATGTCATTGATCATGATCCTCCCATTTTCCTCAATAATTTTAGCTAGATTTTATTACTTATGTGACATTAATATCCACAATTAAGAGAATAATTATGATGGAGATTCATACACCTCCATACACTTGTATAGAATTGAAGGATTCCTCGGGTAGTGAAGAGTCATCACTATTCCCTGAAAATCATTTTTGGATTTGTATAAACATAGTTAATACATTCACAAAATAGTATGAAACCCTAATAAATGAAGCAGGATGATGTTTTCAAGGATATTTGGTATACAAAAATTAACCATGGAGCTATTACATTGAATGATCCTAAACATCCTGGAGGTACATTATCATATAAATTTTTGTTTGAATCCCACTATGGTGGCAAATTAAATTTTTATTGGATGCATGATGAGTTTTGAGGGAGTTATGAGGTGTTGTAAAATGAAATAAGGGGGAGAAATGGCCATTCAGTTCTTGTTTCATAGTTTTTGCACAGTTAAGATTAAACATGCGAAATCCTCTAGTATCAATAAAACAAGTAACCCAATTTGATAGATGTAACGCCCCGACCCCAGCTACCCAGAGTCGGTGCATTACTTTGTAACATTGGCATGATCACAAAATATCAAGTCTCGAAAGACCGATTAGTTTAGTAGCCTTGGAAACACTAGATACATTCATAAGTCTTACATTACATCATAAAGTGAAAAACTAATAACAAAGTCTTCATAGTCCACACTCATATCCTCTTCTGACTATCCCTGCAGGTCATTCATAAAATACTTTTTCACATCCTGGAAAATATTAAAACATTGAAAGGGGTGAGCTCAGATGCTCAGTAAGGTTAACAATATAGAAGAAGATTTAATAAATAAACATTAACATTTAAGGCAATGTATAACTAAAACAAAAGCCTTTTAACTTTGAACTTCAACATAATATGGAAAAAGTAAAATGAGATAATGCCATTCACTTCTTCACATGGATATTCTACTGGTCGAATAATCACATGCAATATCAATAACCACTTTCATAATGATGGAATGCATAATGCCAGACTATCATAACCACGTAGCCAAGGCCTCGTTCCAAGACCACAAATAAGATTTTGTCATGGCCTCGTGCCAAGACACTAGTTTGTCTCATGAGACCTGCCGATGCATCGAGGAGCTATAGCAGGCTCCACCCGTCACTTATTAAGTCCAATGCATTCCTCATATGAATAGGTTTAAACATATCATAAACCATAACATAATAGTATCACATAAAACATGCATAAAGGAAACATAACATTTCCACATTTCAATCCTAAGATAGAAATAAAACACATTGATATAATAAAATCACTTTCAAAACCATTTTCAGTACCAAAATAAAAGAAATTTAAAATTTTTTATTTATTTTTCATTAAAAAAATGATGGCTTGTAGAGGAAGCCGAAACTCAAATAATGGTCACGGGGGCGGAGAAGTCGTTGTCGCCGCATAAGTACGGATAGAAAAACATTCCCTTTTTGTCTTTTAGTAAAACGCTTCGTATAAAAAAGATTCCTTTTGAATAAACGTAAAATTCAAAGGGGTTTATACACCGTATAAAATAAAGTTTTGTATAAAACCAAATATGCCTCAATGAAAGGGGATTGAGACGAAGTCCTTAAAAAGATCATTTTTTTTAATAAAGTACATCTATAATGTGTATTCACTATAAGTACACATAAATAATGTAAAAATACAATATAGGACATAATAATATCATGACATAATGTGAAAGTAGGATATTAACCCAAAGAATGGAAGTTGGGTTAAGAAGTTCCCTTACCTTGCGTCCTGTCCTGACTCGACCTTTATTTAAACTCCTGAATAATAAACTATAGTTAATTTATATTTACTTAAGAACCTTTTTCATGTTCATTATTCCTTTTATATCCCTTATTACCATGTTATGAACATTATTTAATTATTTAAGTTAATAACGGTCGTTTTGTCGATCTTTGGTACTTGAGTCAAAAATAAACTTCTTATAATTACAAGTTGTTCATGTGGTGAAATATCCATTATATCCAGAATTATATTCATGATGTATATACCATATATATCATATATATACAGTATATACATTCATTCATAATGTCACGTAACATTTAGAGGTAAGAAATGAAATGCACCGTTCATGGAGACAGTAAGCCGTACGTACGCATGAACGCTACTTTCATTTCTATTTCGTATTTAATGGAAAGGAATCATAATTATATAAAGGTATAATATAGTTCCAGTATAATATCATATATAATATCATTTACTCCATCATTTATACATCCCATATATGGCATTAACGATTCACATCACTTTGAGGGGGCGGTAGTCCGCACTTCCTAAAATGAAATTATCACGTTTTACCCATAATGGAAATCATAAAGTATGCCATAAATGAGAAATACAGAATCATAAGTAAAACATAAACATATTATATATCATATATAAAAATAGTGACATCTTAATGGCCACCTTTGAAGGTGTTATATGAGTGTTGAACAATCATCGTTTCGTGAGGCAGAAATTCGCCATCCACAGAAACCGTATGTTCATTAACCATTAGATGTAGGTGTGTGTATGTGTAGCTCGAATCCTTATTATAACAACATCATAGTATATTGAGGATACTGGTGTTGTTACAAATGAAATGAATAAAAAGTGTTTAGGGGATTGGAGAAGAAAAATAAAACAAAACAACATTAGAGAAGACATTACCTCAAAAATAGGGTAGCTCTTTTTGATTTGAGCCAAAGGCTTACTTGGGAAGAATTATGCCCAAAGTGAGGCTTCTAGGAGTAAGGGAGGGATGTTGGGAGAGTATTTGGGAAGAGGTTGGCCGAGCCAAATGGCTTGAATGTGTGTATAAGGTGGGAGTGGTGGGGGTCTTTTATAAGTGGAGAGGAGGGGCTCTTTTGGAAAGATTGAAATGTTATTCTATTATACAATGCTTTTCGGATTATAAAGGTCCCACACTTGTATAATTCTAAGCTAAGGTGAGAAGGGTTCTAAATCGCCTCGTCCAATAGGCTTTGGACAAGTGTATGACTTAGATTTTACATTATCTTCTCATTTTATTTAAATCGTTAAATAATGAGGTCATCGCTGCATCATCATGATGTCATAAATAATTTAATTTATTTAATGTCTAAAAATTATAAAAAAAATACTATGATGTATGAAATCTTTTTATCTTTCTAATTAATATTTATAATCAAAATTTGGACTTGTGTAACCCCACTTAAAAAATGTTTTAGTAAAATAACTCATGTTTGTGTCAATTTAATTTTAACATTAAATAAATATATGTTAATGTCATTTTCCAACTAAAGTGGCTCCATGGGGTCCCCAAGTTGACCCATGGGTTGTCTTGGTCGGCCATGACTCATCCAATATGAGTAGGACAAGTGTCAAGCTCATATCATATTATTAAAACATTGTTTTTACCTTAAACTACACTAATTACCTCTAATCGCGATTAAGAACAAAAAAGTTACTATTCACCAAAAAATTATTTTAATCTCATTGAACCACATTTTACTTCTTAATGGAAACCATGTATGTCGGATTTTTGAAAATCAAATCACAGAAGTGGTAATATTTCATTTAAACGAAAAATCAGTTATTTAACTACCACTTAGTGGTTTCACTATTCATCAAAAATTGAAGTTTTTCAGAAAAATGCCAAAATTTCACCCTAAGCTATAATTGATATTCCGAATTCAAAAATGATGTCTATTTTACAAAATTCCAAACATATAAGTTGCATTAATTAATTTTATAATTAATTCCCGCTGTCACAACAAATAGCGTGTTTTTAAGAAACAATTTATATCAAAAGATTGGCAATTGTTTATGTCCAATTTCAATGTTAAATTAATTCTAATGACCACCATTGGATAAAATGGTAAAAATATATTCTAATTATATTTTAAAACCACTAAATAGTATAATTTATCATAATAAATTATTTTGATTAAAAAAGTTGTTTTAAGTATTTTTCACTATTCATAAAAAATAGAAGCTCTCAGAAAAATACCAAAAAATCAACATAGGCTAATTTCGATTTTCCGAATCCAAAAATGAAGTCCATTTCGATAAATAAAATTTATAAAATTTCAAAAAGTAGGTATTACTATTCACAACGGGTAGTTTAATTCGTTGTGGTGTGTGTTAGAGCTCGAGGTTGCGTACAACACACGCTATTGCATTATTCGAAGTGAAACGTACCATGGAATATTGGGGTGTTACATTCTCCCCTCCTTAAATAAATTGAGTCCTCGCAATTTGAAATTTTTCTTTGAAAATAAAAGGTTGAAAAGAGAAAATACCTTTGAGGAAAACCCTCATCGGAAATAAGGTTAATAAATATATAACATTAAAAGAAAGCAAGATAAGTACAAAGGTCACCCGAGATAGCCCATTCTAGGATTCTATGAAAATATGGATATGAAGGAGAAATAAACCATCAAGGTCTGATGCAGAGTTATAGAAAACAGGATTAGGAGAATGTTTAACTACAAGAAAATCACAAACTTGTGACTGGTTAAACGGTCATTGAATCCCCAGTTGGAAAAGTTAACCGACAACATTTTTGTTTTAAGTTACCTTTTATAATGTTGATGAATTTATTTAGGAGATTTACTAAGAACGTAAGGGAATATACATACTTGTTATGTATACTTTCACTCGTTAATAAATTTTGACCAAAAACCCATCTTTCACTCTAAAAGGTAATAGAACTCAAAAATATTCTACTTATCCTAATTGTATAAGGTTCCAAATATTAACACATACCATTAGATTAGAAAAACTATTTTGTAATAACCAGGGACTTCGCGTAGTCCAGTGGTAGGCCATTAATCCCAATCACACTATGGTTGAGGGTTCGATTCCTACAGCTTTGTCCGACACGATGGGTTGTCACTCGGTCTGCGTGTTGTCCTTTTTATAAATATCCAAAAATAACCTTAACAGTTGTATCCAATGTAAAATATAATCCATTCCAACCTTTATAGTTATCCAAAATACTTCTGTCCAACTCACAGTCCAGATTTTAAGAGGAAGGTAAACATAATGAAGCTCCTTTTTTTCTGCGTAACAACATGTGAACACCTTCATCATGTATTCTTTTAAAACACTGCAACATACTGAATTACCATAAATCCTTATTGATTACATTCATGATCCCTTATTCCTTATAGAAAACTAGATATACTCCTTCTATCCAAAAATGTATACAAATCATTAATCAGTTTCAAGGATGTTAAGAATATCCAACATAATTTATCCGAATCAATCATGTCTTATTTCAGAATCACTATCTCGGTATCAGAACCATATTATGGTTTATATTTCTCTCAACCATATATTTTCCAAAAAATTAACCTACTGTGGAGTCACTTTTCTTGGTTCCACACAATCTCAAGTCCTAGATGAAATAGTACTGCAGTACAATCCTTATATACTCTATAATTATTATAACCAGTACATCATTGATCCAACACTCAAATTACAAAAATCTTTAATAACAACATAAGAACACTAATCATTCCTCCTCATCTGTGGTAGTATCATAACTTGATTATTATCCAATAACATCATTTGGGGCATACTCTGATGATTTGAACATTGGTTTGCGTAGTGTCCCCACTCCTTGCAGATGAAGCATTGTACATTTGAAACCTTTTTCTTACCCTTGCAGTCAGGCACTTGGTGTCCTTTTTATCGACACTTATAACAAACCCCCATTCCCTTCAGGAAAATTCCAAGGTGTTTCTTACCACAGTTATCACATATTGGAAAATTCTTCTTTTCCCTCGTCCCTTTATCCATCATTCTCTCTTCCATCCTTTTCTTCTCTTTCATCCCTTCAAATCCATAAGACTCATAGAATTCTCTACTTATCTTATTAACACATGATACTATTTCATCATATGTTGATAACACATGGGAGAATATTTCCCTTCTAAATGTTGGCTTAATACCATTAAAGATATGATCCTTCTTACTCTTTGGATCATACATATTGATGGATTTCACATTCCTTCTACTGGGTGCCATTTCTATAAAATTCCATAAACTAGGTTAGTTTATGAATCGAAATACATAATAAAAAACTTGAAAACACTTATAATAAATTGAAATATTTATGGATATAATCCATAATCATAAAAATGTTTTCTTTGAGGAAGTATATACTCATAAACCCTTCATAATGATTTGTAAAGAAAATGAGAGTTATCCTAAGCATATCCCCCGGGAGTGTCGTAACCAAGAGTGCAGCAAGTCCCGTTGTCGTGCACCAGTTCCCGTTCGAGTCTAGCTCAAAGCGGTGTTTTTGGGTTTTACCCCTAGGTACATCTGTGCCAGAGCCGCCTCTACCTACTCATATCCAGACAGGGATGTATTGCTCGGAAAACTCATAACATCTCTATAATGCCAAAATTCTAAGAAGTTCTTCTATACTAATCCTCAAAGTCTATCTTCGGGCTATGTGCTCTAATCAGAGTTTATCTAAATCTAGCTTCCATGTTTAGTACTAAACTGCCTCTGATACCAACTGTAACGCCCCGACCCCAGCTACCCAGATTTAGTGCATTACTTCGTAACATTGGCATGATCACAAAAGATCAAGTCTCGAAAGACCGATTAGTTTAGTAGCCTTGGAAACACTAGATACATTCATAAGTATTACATTACATCATAAAGTGAAAAACTAATAACAAAGTCTTCATAGTCCACACTCATATCCCCTTCTGACTATCCCTGCAGGTCATTCATAAAATACTTCTTCACATCCTGGAAAATATTAAAACATTGAAATGGGTGAGCTCAGATGCTCAGTAAGGTTAACAATATAGAAGAAGCTTTCATAAATAAACATTAACATTTAAGGAAATGTATAACTAAAACAAAAGCCTTTTAAAATTGAACTTCAACATAATATGGCAAAAGTAAAATGAGATAATGCCATTCACTTCTTCACATGGATATTCTACTGGTCGAATAATCACATGCAATATCAATAACCACTTTCATAATGATGGAATGCATAATGCCAGACTATCATAACCACGTATCCAAGGCCTCGTGCCAAGACCACAAATAATATTTTTTCAAGGCCTCGTGCCAAGACACTAGTTTGTCTCATGAGACCTGCCGATGCATCGAGGAGCTATAGCGGGCTCCACCCGTCACTTATTAAGTCCAATGCATTCCTCATATGAATAGGTTTAAACATATCATAAACCATAACATAATCGTATCACATAAAACATGCATAAAGGAAACATAACATTTCCACATTTCAATCACAAGATAGAAATACAACACATTGATATAATAAAAACGCTTTCAAAACCATTTTCAATACCAAAATAAAAGAAAGTTAAAACTTTTTATTTATTTTTCATTAAAAAAATGATGGCTTGTAGAGGAAGCTGAAACTGAAATAATGGTCATGGCGGCGGAGAAGTCGTTGTCGCCACATAAGTACGGAAAGAAAAACATTCCCTTTTTTTCGTTTAGTAAAACGCTTCGTATAAAAAATATTCCTTTTGAATAAACGTAAAATTTAAAGGGGTTTATACACCGTATAAAATAATGTTTTGTATAAAACCAAATATGCCTCAATGAAAGGGGATTGAGACGAAGTCCTTAAAAAGAACATTTTTTTAAATAAAGTACATCTATAATGTGTATTCACTATAAGTACACATAAATAATGTAAAAATACAATATAGGACATAATAATATTATGACATATTGTGAAAGTAGGAGATTAACCCAAAGAATGGAAGTTGGGTTAAGAAGTTCCCTTACCTTGCGTCATGTCCTGACTCGACCGTTATTTAAACTCCTAAATAATAAACTATAGTTAATTTATATTTAATTAAGAACCTTTTTCATGTTCATTATTCCTTTTATATCCCTTATTACCATGTTATGAACATTATTTAATTATTTAAGTTAATAACGGTCGTTTTGTCGATCTTTGGTACTTGAGTCAAAAATAAACTTCTTATAATTACAAGTTGTTCATGTGGTGAAATATCCATTATATCCAGAATTATATTCATGATGTAGATATCATATATATCATATATATACAGTATATACATTCATTCATAATGTCACGTAACATTTAGAGGTAAGAAATGAAATGCACCGTTCATGGAGACGGTAAGCCGTACGTACGCATGAATGCTACTTTCATTTATATTTCGTATTTAATGAAATGGAATCATAATGATATAAAGGTATAATATAGTTCCAGTATAATATCATATATAATATCATTTATTCCATCCTTTATACATCCCATATATGGCATTAACGATTCACATCACTTTGAGGGGGCGGTAGTCCGCACTTCCTAAAATGAAATTATCGCGTTTTACCCATAATGGAAATCATAAAGTATGCCATAAATGAGAAATAAAGAAGCATAAGTAAAACATAAACATATTATATATCCTATATAAAAATAGTGACATCTTAATGGCCACCTTTGAAGGTGTTATATGAGTGTTGAACAATCATCGTTTCGTGAGGCAGAAATTCACCATCCACAGAAACTGTATGTTCTTTAACCATTAGATGTAGATGTGTGTATGTGTAGCTCGAATACTTATTATAAAAACATCATATTATATTGAGGATACTTGTGTTGTTACAAAAGAAATGAATAAAAAGAGTTTAGGGGATTGGAGAAGAAAAATAAAACAAAACAACATTAGAGAAGACATTACCTCAAAAATAGGGTAGCTCTTTTTGATTTGAGCCAAAGGATTCCTTGGGAAGAATCCTGCCCAAAGTGAGGCTTCTAGGAGTAAGGGAGGGATGTTGGGAGAGTATTTGGGCAGAGTTTGGCCGAGACAAATGGCTTGAAGGTGTGAATAAGGTGGGAGTGGTGGGGGCCTTTTATAAGTGGAGAGGAGGGGCTCTTTTGGAAAGATTGAAATGTTATTCTATTATACAATATTTTTCGGATTATAAAGGTCCCAAAATTGTATAATTCGAAGCTAAGGTGATAAGGGTTCGAAATATCCTCATCCAATAGTCTTTGGACATGTGTAGGCCTTGGATTTTACATTATCTTCTCATTTTATTTAAATCGTTAAATAATGAGGTCATCGCTGCATCATCATGATGTCATAAATAATTTAACTTATTTAATGTTTAAAAATTATAAAACAAATACTATGATGTAGGAAATCTTTTTATATTTCTAATGAATATTTATAATCAAAATTTGGACTTGTGTAACCCCACTTAAAAAATGTTTTAGTAAAACAACTCATGTTTGTGTCAATTTAATTTTAACATTAAATAAATATATATTAATGTCATTTTCCAACTAAAGTGGCTCCATTGGGTCCCCAAGTTGACCCATGGGTTTTCTTAGTCGGCCATGACTCATCCAATATGAGTAGTACAAGTGTCAAGCTCATATAATATTATTAAAACATTGTTTTTACCTTAAACTACACTAATTACCTCTAATCGCGATTAAGAACTTAAAAGTTACTATTCACCAAAAAATTATTTTAATCTCATTGAACCACATTTTACTTCTTAATGACAACCATGTATGTCGGATTTTTGAAAATCAAATCACAGAAGTGGTAATATTTCATTTAAACGAAAAATCAGTTATTTAACTACCACTTAGTGGTTTCACTATTCATCAAAAATTGAAGTTTTTCAGAACAATGCCAAAATTTCACCCTAAGCTATAATTGATATTCCGAATTCAAAAATGATGTCTATTTTACAAAATTCAAAACATATAAGTTGCATTAATTAATTTTATAATTAATTCCCGCTTTCACAACAAATAGCGCGTTTTTAAGAAACAATTTATATCAAAAGATTGGCAATTGTTTATGTCCAATTTCAATGTTAAATTAATTCTAATGAACACCATTGGATAAAATGGTAAAAATATATTCTAATTATACTTTAAAACCACTAAATAGTATAATTTATCATAATAAATTATTTTGATTAAAAAAGTTGTTTTAAGTATTTTTCACTATTCATAAAAAATAGAAGCTCTCAGAAAAATACCAAAAAATCAACATAGGCTAATTTCGATATTCCGAATCCAAAAATGAAGTCCATTTCGATAAATAAAATTTATAAAATTTCAAAAAGTAGGTATTACTATTCACAAGGGCTAGTTTAATTCGTTGTGTTGTGTGTTAGAGCTCGAGGTTGCGTACAACACACGCTATTGCATTATTCGAAGTGAAACGTACCGTGGAATCTTGGGGTGTTACAATAGAGGCTAACGTAAGTTTGGAACAAGGTTTATAAAAAATGTGACAACCTCACGTAACCACATGACATGGACCCCTATAGGATAGAGTTTGGAACATAGTTAGCGCATGGTTCCAAAAACCATGTTTCTAAACCGTGCACCCCATTAAATGTTTTTTCCATTTTCCACAATGGGGGTTTAAATATTTAACAAATTTTTCTCAACCCATTACTTCTCCAACAACCATAATTAAATTCAAAAGAGACAAAATCTTCTCAAGGATCGATCTCCTTCATTTAAAATCCATTTAGAGTGTTGTTGGGTGAACATGAAAGATTCAGATGTGTCTAATGATTCTATTTGCTATATTTTCTTGATTGGGGCTTTTGGTTTTGTTAATTTTTATTTGAATCCCTACAACCATATTTTTCTAGGATATCATATCTTTTGTATTGAAATGGTTCTTGGATCTATGTCAAAGTCATTGGTTAAGTGCGTGTTTTTCTTTGAAATCATGTTAAGTTGTCTTTATGATTTTTTCTATTGTCATTAAGTTTAATATATGTACGTTGTTGTTCTTATGTGTTCCCTTGATTTTTTTGTTTTTTAATTTACCATGAAAAGTGTCATTGGACGTAGATTAAGTTGTTAAACCTTTCACAGACCATGCTGTCTTCATCGATGATGTGAGACTAAACCAAGGGCCACTTAGGGGATAAGAAAGACATTTTTAAATGGGAAATAAAAGTGGTAAAACATGATATAGTGGTATTATGAGAGTTATTGAGTTGTAATAATGTAATTGGTTTGTGTGGGAAAGGTTAATATATAAATGGAACAATTATAAATTTTCCTTTGTAAATGATTAAATTTTTTTGAAATGGTTTTGATTTTATGTTTGTGGCTTCGACATTATTTTAGAATTATTGATGGAAAATGATTTTTTTAAATGAGAAATTTATTGAAAGGAGGTGTTGGGCTCAAATTAATAAAAAATGGGTTTTCTATGAATTTGAAATGTTGTTTGAATAAGGAAAAAAGTTTCATTTATGGGAAAATGTTTTAACAGTTGATTGAGATGGTTGAAATGAAAATAAAAGGCTTTGGGTATGTTTTAGTTTTCATATTGGAAGATCGTTTTTTGAATCATGGAATCAAGATCATTTAAAATAATTATTTTCAATTATATTGATTACAATGATGTGTTTTTAAAGGTATGTTAGGTCTATAGTCATTGAATTTATTTGAAGGCTAGTGATACAGGACCCATATTGATTATGTTGTCATTTTAATATGGATTTGATATGAACTAAATGATGGATTTTAATAGTTTATGACATTACATAATGTTTTTTATACATAATGGTACATGTGTATAATGTTTCGGGTTTGTCTGGGTAAAAGTGAGATATGTTCTAATGGATATTAATGTTATCTTTATTTAATAGAAAACATGGAATAATGGAGGGTGTTTTATAAATATAAATGGTTAATGTTAAATGACTTCTAAATGGAAATGTTTTCACGGGTTATGGAATTATTATGATTTATGTTTTGATGAATTATTATTTTTGAATGTTATGATATTGTTTAGAAATACTTGTGAAATTTTATATTGGGTAAATGGGTTATGTAGCATGTGAACATGGATTGGTTGTGTGGAGTAATGTAATTGAGGATCCATTCTCACATGTCCTTTTACATTATGAATCTAACCCCCACCACTATGATTCATGGTTCTGGGAAGGTTACTAAGGCACTATACCCCTAACAGTTTCGTTTGATGGGAGTACATATTCTTAGTATCAAATAAAAGTGTGATACATTTTTAATGAAATGTTTATCCCTAGTGATAGAGGGATCCTCACTTATTCCTTTATTAATATTAATTTACCATCTTTGGTTGTAGTGAAAAGGATATAAATTCCTTACAATTGATTTAATTGGTGAAAATGTAAATAATGAGGTAAATGGTTAAAGTGAATCATATTGTGTAATGGAACCTGAGTTGTCTTTTTAAATCTTTTCATTAATTTAGTAATCACATGCACTTTCTATTTATACTAGAAAATTTTTATACTCCATTGGTGGTGTCCTACTGATATGTACTCACACCCTACTCGGGCCGTTATATGGTACATGGGAAGATTTCATGGTTACAGGTCAGGGAATGTGTAAAGGCCCCATTCTAGGAAGATGATTTGATCTCAGGATACTCATGGTGGAGGGTTAAGAGTTATAGTGATCACCCATTACGGGGATTCATATGTTGTTCCTTACTTGAGTTTTTCATTCACTTTTGGCACTGTTAGAATGAAATGATGTATTTATTGTTTTTTTTCATTTTACCCTATTTTGGAATTGGTTGTTAATTCATTTTTCCAGTTTATCATTTTTTGTTTATTTTCATTAACATGTCATCAGTTGTGGATTACTGTCATAAAGAGTGTATAATCACCCCACGTGATCCATTATCCCACACTGTAATTCAGAAACTTCTGGTTTATTGGGAGATGTTCTTGATGTCATGTGGTGACTCGGCTTGGGGCACCAGTTTAGTGGATTCCAGGTTAGGGGTGTTAAAATGTGGTATCAAAGGATTTCATTTCTGTTTTCATACTATTTGTGAATGGTAGATATAATATAAAGAAGTTTCTAGCATTATAAATAATCTTATAAATGTGAGTGCCTAGCACATGTATGATGGAAATCCCAAGAACCCATGGTCATCATTGTTGTTCTCGATTTGTGTTGTTATAGTTGAATGATATTTCACCACTGGGTGATGCACTTATTATGTTTTGTGGTTATTTTTAGATATTTATCTTATGGTCAATATATTAGGAGGTTGTGCATTCATGCATCATTATAGGAACCTAGGTATATTTGGGTCATGCATCATGATAGGCACACATGGAATAGGTGTATGTGGCATGAAGGGTATGATGAATTTTAATTTCTTGAAAATTTGAAACAAATGGTATCTAATAATGTTGATGAAAATGGGTAAATGGAATGGATGTCAAATTATTTCTAAAGACTCATTATTATATGAAAGGTTGTAAATGGGATAAAAAATTAATGGTTGAAACAATATATAGAATGAGATGTATTTCTAATGGAGGGATTTACATATTGAAAGTGTAAGTGGTAAAATGGGATATCTAAAAATGGTATATGGTTGTTTGAGTCGGTTTCTCCTTATTGACCATGTAATATTGTTGTGATGATAGATGGTAGTTTTCTAGGTGTGACAGTTTTCGTTGGGATGTTGGTTTCGAAATAAGTTTTTTATGCATTTTGATGATCCTTGTTTTCTGTAAACTATTGAAGCATGAAGTAATGTGTTTTAAGACTAATGTTTCAGGTTTTCAATAAATTCCACCATGATGTCATGTGATAGATGGAGGACATGAGAGTATCGTCAAGTAACATCCACTAGAATGGGAGAATGGGACCTTATTGGTCTAGTGTGACCGATGAGAGGATCAGTTCCATGAAAGCTTTACTCCTTTTATATAGATGATTAAATATGACCCGGGGATGGTCTTGATGAGTATTTTCAATATTATTATAGATTTACAGTTGTAACACTATCCAAATGTTTTTAGCGCTGGTGGACATTAGTGTAAATTTTCTTAAAGGATATAACATGAGGGGACCCTGGATGTGGGTATCCCTAGTACTGTGAATAAACCCATAATATAGTTTCTTTGGGAATTGAGAGTGCAATATCTTAGAGAGAATTGTATGAATGGTTTTTTGAGTAGAGTTGTGTTCTTCGTTTTACATTTTTTTATGTTGTGAATTTGAGTATTAGGGGTATCATCAAGTAGCATTGATGAGGTAACCATTTTGGGTTATGATCTAGTACTTTTCATTGGGTTTTTAATTGGATATCGTAGTTTGTGGTACAATTTGTGGTAGTTGTGTTATTATGGGAATGGGATATATAGTAAATTCTTTCTATGGTGCATTGGACACTTTGTGCTAGGATGGGTGTAGTATAACCACCCATGAGTGGGGACTTGTAAGATGTTGATGTATATGGCCTATGGGGGGGGGGGGGGTTGTGAGTTGTTACCACTAACCCTAGATTTAGAATTTGGTATTGTTTTAACCTTGAGAGTAACCCATGAGACTTGTTACCATATGTTATGTTCTCTTAGATGTGTGATAAACATTTTGATGTTCTAGATCTTGACAGGTGTTGGTTGGGCATAGAGATTTGAGTGGGGAGTTCAATGGTTTTGGGGGAGGGGAATTTATTTATGATAATGAGTAGACAGTATTAAGGAAATTGAGGGTTAACTTTTTCAATTCTAGGTAAGTGTTTTAGGTTTGTTAGAATTGAATAAGGGGTGGGTGATTTAGAGGAGGATTTCATACCTTGTGGGGGTAATAGATTTTCAATTAGAAGATCATGATTTTTCATGAGTTTCTCTCAAAAATAATCCCATGAGAATTTTAGGTTGGTTGTAAGGTTTGTTTTATGGGGTAGAGTGGTTATGGTACTAGAAACGACAGATGATAACATTTGATGTGGGAAGCATGTTGATTTTGGAGCATGATAAAATGATAGAAAAAGAATGGAATGAAACTTTTGATATTATAGTGAAACCCAAGGTGAGAGGTATTCATGTAGTTGGTAATGTTTTGGGGAGTCTCGGTTTTTTGGAAGAGAATGAAATGAATTAATATAGTCTAATATGGCTGATAGACCAAGAGGAACAGCTAGTTTAGTTGGTTATTGTTCGGGTCTGGGGACATATGGGTCATGTAGTCTAGAGTTTTTATTAGTTTGTGGTCAATGGAAGGTGCGAGACCATGAGGGATAAGACAAGGTCTATATGTTGTAACGTGCTGGTAAGGCATAATGTCATTCAGCATGGGTGTACCGGTTTCTGAGAAAAACTCTAGTAGTTTTATGTGAAACCAAAGTGGTAACCCTGAATATGTGATACATATGTGGTTTTTTATTAATGTGTAATATTTTTTGTATTTCATATTTAATAACAATGGTTTAACAAGATGAAATCAAAAGACATGGGGGTATTATTTCCATAAGAAGCAATGGTGCATGGTTAATTCAATGAGAGTCAAGAAGTTATTGTGTATTCAGTTTGAAACCCCACCTATATTGTGGTGTCTAGATATTGATAGTTCTTATTGGGAATGTAATATGACACATTCAACATCTCAAGGTGCCCTAGTTTTTGGAGGTGGTATTGGTTGTGGATAGTTGTGGTGTTGTTCATTTAAAAAACTCAACAATATTTTATATAGTGATGATCATGAAAAATATATTGATATCGTATCGACTACGTAGAGAGAACTATGTATTTTCACATATCTCATTAGATTTATTTTGGTTGGATCTATGACCTGTTACAGGATTTACCCATGTAGAAATGTTTGTAGAGAATAATATTTTGAACTACACCACTGACCATTTATGGTTGAGGTCCTTGTGATGGACTAAAGGTCAAAAGTTTTCATGGGTCCCATTCTTGGATGTTTGGATCAAGAATTTGGTTGATGTTGGGTTTTCTTTTCTATTGGAATCTATATGACTGTGTCCATGTTTTGGTGGATCCTCTTGTGTTATTAAGTATTGGTTGTGGTGGTTGATGATAATTGAAGAGAGTAGTGGCATAAAAACGTTTCTCGTGGGGTGTGGTAAGTAAGTTATGAAGGTGTAGAGAAAATCATGGGTTGGATGTGGTGAAATTAGTATGCCGATGAGAAACCCATGACATTCACGTTTGAGTTTCTCGAGGAAGATAATATGGGACATGGATGTTGTGGTTGTTTAATCCGAGGTTTGGCTTCAGTCTTAGGGTGGTTCTAGGAAGAATCTAAGAATACATTGTCAGAATCATTAATGGAATTAACAATAGTGGTTTGTTGTTATTTCATCATCATAAATCATCAATGGAGTTGAGTAGGTTCATCTGTGTGACCATGGAATATTGATTAGGGTAAAGGAATCATGGATATGTGATGAAGTGCCATGCCAAATATGATGTTAGGTGCTTCCATGATATAATGTTTGGGAACATCTCAACTCATATAGGAAAAGGAATGAATATTATGGGTCCTCAACCACCTTAGCTGTATGTTTTATAATAATATGTTTTTTTCAATAGTATGATGGGTTTTTGGGGATAACTCGTCTATTCTTAGTCGATGTATGATCATAGTATGAGTTTGTATTCAGAATATTAATGTGTGTGGTGAAGCATGATGATATTTTGAATGGTGTTGGATTCCATGATTGTAGAGTTTAGTGGATGTTAGTGAATGATCATGGTAGGTGTGTTGGACGATGGTGGTATCCCTTAAGTGAGAAGGGAACAAGGACTAGTTTAGGGAATTTCATGTCGATAGTGAAAATAATTGGTATTTTGAGGCAAGGCGGCACGAATGGAATGATATGATAAGAAAAGGGAATAAAAATGATATGTTATAATCCATCAAAGGTTTGAGGTTTTAAGGAAATTGATTTTTAGAAATGAAGGAAAACATGAGAGAGGTCGTACTGTTCTTAGTCTATAATGGATAGTGGATCAATGCCTATTTTGGATGTTTTTGAATCATGGATGGATTCAAATGATCATTATAGTGCACATCGATGTCTGGGAACTCTGATTTTGGAAACACATTGAGTATGTTGTGAAATCTATGTTGAGGTTCTGATGGCCTTTTTTATTAATAGTAGTGTGAAAACCACAAGTTGTTGTTGGTTAGAAAATTTTCATGGTGGAAAATACCATAGAGGTAAATGGGGTTACTTTCTAATGGGGTTGGTGTTTTTGTTTATATGGACTCTAGTTAGTACCATTCTGGTGTTTTAGCCTTGACAACGAGAATTGTTTTGGACATTAATCAGTAGAGTGCCCTGGGTATTTTGGTTTTTTTTGGATGATTGGTATGGAATGGGATTGTAAGACCACATGTTATGGACCAATGTATGTTGGAAAATGTAGTTCGACAAACCATGTGTTTCTCTAGGTGTTTTTGAGTTTTGGTAACCATTGGAATTTTCAAAATAGGAAAATTCTTGTTCCATGTGATTTGCGTCATGGGTTGTAGAGAGGATCTGGATGATGGGGTTATGGTTGGATCTTCCATGATGTTAGGATGTTGTGTGTGGATTTTCCATCCATTTTAATTTATCTATATGTTTCCGAGGCTCCCTTATGTAGTTAATGCAGTCAATATTTTCTATGAAGCTGATGCAACCTTTGAGGATTATTGGCTTTGTATTGTGTATCGTAATGAGAAAGTCTTGTGAGACATGAGTTTACCTTTGTTTAGATTTTTTTTATTCATTGTAATGTTTAAGAAGAAACATGGGAGAGTTATAGAGAGAGATGACTATAAGGGCCTAGTGGCCAAATATCTTTTCATTGAATGATCAGTGTTGCTTGGAAGTGCAGCACATGGACACGATGTTAGAAGGTGGACTGGTTTTCAGATCCCAGAATTCATGGAGGTATGATATCATTTAAAATTTTATTTTACTCCCATAATATTTCATAATTAAATTTTTATCGGATGAATGAGGTGGCTAGAGGGTGTTCAGGGGTTTCAGGTAATGAAGGAAGGGGTAGAAATGGCCTTCCAAGTCATGTTGCAAGGTTGGTGCATGTTTAGTATTAACAATGTGGTATCCCCAAGTAATGGATCATCTTGGACCCCTCTTGGAAAAAAAATGATACACAGTTGTTCCACATATTTTAAAGTTATGCAAGATCACCAGGTAACCATCAGACTTAGACCCCTATTTATAGAGGTTTTTACAAGATTGGTGCTTGGTTTTGAAAACCGTGTAACCAAACCATGCACCCCACTGAATGTGGGGTTTTTACTATCCTCCACATGACATTTTATGTGTTTCAACATGTTTTCTCCCCCATTTCTTCTCTAAAAATCCTAGGTATGACTTCATGTTACCAAATCGTCCCATGGGTCTATCTCCTTTTTTTCTGCACTTGTTGTAGTGTTGTCAGGTGCATATCAATGCACCAAGTGAGTCTAAGGATTCTATTTACTCTCTTTTATGGACTAGGTCATATGGGTTTTTTCATAATCTTTATAATCCCTATAACCCTATGTTTCCATCAGATCATATTTTGGGGATTTAAATGGAGTTTGAACTCGAGTTAGAGGTCATAGTTAAGCACTAGTTTTTCTATAGAATTAAGGTAGGTGATCTTTAATCATTTCTCCAAAGCCTTGTGGTTTTATACTTGTATTTTATAGTGTCTTTGAGTTTTTTCTATGTTTCATTTTTTCAGAATATGAAAAGTGTATTTGTACATCGATTAAGGATTGAAACCCTTCACAAACCATGTTGGATTCATTTATGAGGTCAGACCAAACATAGGTCTACCTATGGGGTAATTTGGTCCCTTGTAAATGGTTAATATAGGTGGTAAACATTGAGATAAAATTACTATGAGAGAGGCTAGTTAGTGTTAATGTAATTCATTTGTGTGGGTATGGTTAATAGATAAATGAAACGATTATAAGTTTTCCATTTTAAATGGACAAAAACGCATTGAAATGGTTTTGATAAAATCTATTGGGATTTGATAGGATTTTAGATTTATTGATGGAAAATATTGTTTAAAGATGAGAAATATCTTTTAAAAAGGCATTGACTAAAATTTAATTCAAAAAGATATTTTCTATGATATTTGAAATTGTGTTTGAAATGGGGATAAGGTTTACTCTTTGAGAATATGGTTTAACAATTACTTCATATGGTTGGAACCCAAAATGAATGCCTTTGTGGGAATGATTTGTCATTCAAATAGTATGACCCATGTTTTAAAAGTATGGCATCATGTTGATTTCTGTTAAGTATTTTGAATTTTATTTATAACCAGGATGTGGTTTTAAAGGCCAATTGGGGTCGTAGTCATTGGATTAATTTGTGAGCTAGGAAGATATGACACATTATAATTATGTTGGAATTTTAATATGGTTTTGATATTAAAAAATTATGAGTGTGCATGGATGATGAAATTAATTAAGAGGTTTTACAAAAAATGTTATATGTCTTTAGTAGTTTTATTTTGTGTGGGTATATCTGAAGTACGATGTAAATGAGATTAATGTGAATTTCATTTAATTGAAAACATGGAATAAGAAATTGTTTAGAATAATGTTAATGGGTTAATGAGAAATTATTTTTAAATGGAAATGTGTTAATGGTTTATGGCATTAAAATGATTTATGTTTTGATGAATTGTGATTTGGGAATGTTATGTTATGGATTGACTATGATTGGGAAATAGTATATCTGGAAAATGGTTAAAGAATCATACAAACATGTCTTGGTAGTGTGGGGTATTAGACTTGGATATATATTCCTATAGGCTGGGTTACACTTAGACTATAAACCCCAACCCTGTAATGCATGATTTAGGGAAGAGGAAAAAGGCTCTGTACCCCTAATGCTTTCATTTGATTAGACCACCTAGACCGAGGCTAAATGGTAAGTGATATGTATTTGTTTATGAAATTCTTATCCCTAGCGATATAGAGAACATGACTTATTTCTTTATACATAGTAATAGATTAACTTAAGCCAGAGTGAAAATGATGTAGTTTCCTAAAATGAGAATTACGTTATGAGAACCAAAATAATGTGTTCAACGGATATAATGAATATTTTTAACTAATGGAACCATATTTATCAGTTTTTATCATTTCATTTATTATGTACTTACAATGAATCACTATTTAGACAGGATATTTTGTAGAAAATTTTGATGTTGGCCTACTGAGTTGTACTCACACACTGCTCGAGACGTATTTGGTTACATGTGCAGATTTCAAGGTAAGAGGTCAGTACAAGGGTAAAGGCCTCATTCTTTGAATTTTCGTTTTTCTTGTGATGTGAATGATTGAGGTTCCGAACATGGAGTCAGGAAACATTTTTTGGACTCAATAATTGTTATTTACTTGTGGGGTTTTAATTCATCTTTGAAACTATTGTCAAGACATGAAATATTTATTATTTTTTGTGTTTGTACCATATTTTGGAATTGATTAGTAATGCAATTTTTTAAATTATTTATTATTGTTTAATTTATTTCATATGTTTTCTAATTTGTATTACTCTTGTAATTTTGTAATATTCTCCCACATGTTTCATGAGACCCTCTCTACTAGTATAAAAACTCTTGAGTATGGGGAGTTGCGCATAAGTTTTTGTGGTGACCCGGTTTGGGGAACTAGTTTAGTGGATTCCTAGTCAGGGGCATTACATATATATATTGGATTCAATAATTTCCACATTTTTTATTCTCATATATAACTCAACCACCATATTTTGATGTGGTTTTGGACTAATTCTACTAAACATGAAATATATAAAATAATATCTAGAACCAGAATAAAATATTATTTTATCCAGTGTTGAATGTATAAAAATCATACTTATTACCACATCATGGTTAGGTTACACCTCTATATAAGTGATAGAATATTCCTTTCCATGATTCCATGGTGGTTGTTGTTGTGTATTTCTTCTATCATCCCCTAGATTAGGGAAAGGGTTCTCATAATTACAATGTTCCTAATAGTTACAACATTGCACTATAGGTTGTGTGTTTATTTGAACCTAACATTCTTCTTCCACATTAGTTTGATTCTTCATATCCATATAAAAATTAATATCCAGATTCCATATTCTTACATTATTTAATTATTTACCAGTTCCCTTTAGATAGTTCCCTAAATTATTCTTACTACAATTTTGACACATGGGATAATTTGGTTTCCTTCCATAATGGGATCTATTGGATGGTCCCCCCATATTATACCCAATTTTCTAATTTTTAACTCATATCCCAAAAGACCAATGGAAGTATTCGATCTCCATTTCAACATTATGGTTGCAACAGATAATCTCCTCATACTTATCAAATCCATGAATCACCAATAATGTTTATTGATTTTTCTTTTTTCTACTAATGTAGTGATCCACCTTGCATTCATTGTTCATGAAAAATCTAAAGTAATACCATGCGTGTCTTGTGATTTTTTCTTCATTTTCCCATCTAGAATCATCTTCTATCTACTTTAGTCTAAGGAATGCTCTTTCTATCTTGAGATGGATGGTTTGGAAAACATATTTATTAAAAAATAATTTCATTAAATCTTTCAGTTTCATGGAATTAATAACTTCTTTTGACTTCATGTTCTTGATCAGTTTCAACCACTAATCTTGTTCCCAATAAAAATTATAGTCCCCATGAATGTCATCTGTTATCCTCAGTACTAAAGGGTAGTTATTATCTTGTCAATGGAGTTAATATATTGTTCTATGATGAGTGGATTAAATTTTCCAATAACCATGGGAGACCATTTCTACGTGAAGGCTTTAATGAAAAATGATATATCTTAGGGTAATAGTATGGTCATTGTGATCCATGTTATTATTCATAAAATGATTCAGTTGGTAAATTACATTCACGTTTTTTTGAGCTCCCATCCACATCATATTTGATATATCCTTTTAGAAATTATCAGAATTTATATGACATTGACTATTGTCACGAGTTCTCCTATTTCCAGCCATTGACTAAGAAAAATAATGAAAAATTATGGTGGGGGAATCAATACATAGCGAATAAAAAGATAATAAGAATAATTGAACATATATTGATAAAAAATTAAATGAAAAGTATCCCAAATTTTGATTCCTTACATTTCAATTTAGGTTATCCATGCTAATATAATTGCCCTAAGGGTTCTTAAAAAAATTTACTATTCCAAATATTAAAATATAACTAGTACCTTCTATGAGGCTAGATACAATTTCCCTATACTTTTATATATCTTATTACATGTTTTTAGGTGTAATTACCTTTCAAATACAACCATATATCAAAAATTTTAGTCAGTTTTAATGATTATATCCATAATTAAACAACATGAAACCAAAATAATGAATCACTTATTTAATCACCATAAGGAGTTATTAACTACCATTGATCCATTAAATCTGGAGAGGATAACCTATGGAATACATTAACAATGGTATGAGATAAAAATACCAATAATAGAATAAACATATGAATAAATCATAGTACATATGTCATAAAGCATACCATAATGATCTAAATAGACTTGGAAAATGAATAAATATAGGGATGAACAACATGTGTATCATGGGATCACATAAATATGTAAACATAAAAATGTTGAAATAACAAAAAAAACATCCATAATCTAGTGTCAAGGCTCATTTTACATGGAATAACATGATTCAAGGCTATCAAACAAGACTGTTTCACATGGAGAATGAGTCAAGGTTAACCACCAAGACTGTTGTACATGGAGAATGATTCATAGATAACCCCCAAGACCATTACACATGTCATCTCATGAGACTAAACATTAACCACATAATTGAATCTCTACAGGGATGCACCCATCAGAACATGTTCATGAATATTTGTTCCACATGAATAATCATACATATGGAATGAAATAGACACTTAAGGGTTACCCACCGAATGAATTGTGTATCATAATCATTCCAAATCGAATAAAAAAGGATTATCATAACAGTTTCCATGAAAGAATGGTTTTAAATCAAACATGGACTTCCATAAGGGAAAATAATAATATATCATGATAAGTGGTGTCAACCATGTAAAAGTAGTGTTTAAGATTCCTTATAAATAAAACATTTTAGTATGGTTTATGAAAATTATTAATGATTATTTAAAATAAAAAAGGAATAATTGTTGGTATAAACTATAAATGAACAATGATTGTTGTTCCTGATAAAATTTTTGTCTTCAATAATAATGGTGGCATAAAACATATTATTGAGAGTACTTGAAAATCTGTAAGAAACCATGATGTTCTCTTAGATTGGAATTTCTACTTAGGAGGACTTGGGAAGGTATCACTTTTAAATATTATATTTCCCATCAAATAATGATGATACGATCTGGATACATGAATTTTGAACATATATAGATAATTAAGAATAAATAAGTAAAAATAAAGAACAATTAAATTGGGGTAAAGGGAAAGAAAGTGTATCCCATAGGGAACATGGAGGTTTAAAGATAATCCCTTACCTTAATTTCAAAACATTTATTCACATGAATTTATTGATTTGGTTAAACACATTAAATCAATTAATTATATAATTTAAAAAATTAATACATTTATGTGAATTTTTATAATTTTATTATATTCATTTATGGCCATTTTGATGAGTTATAAGATAAAATTTTATCATTCTGGAGAATTCATTTCCATGGTTTTCATTATTGGTTAACTTGTATACATTTAAAGAAGATATTATAAAATGGGAATTGATATCTATAATTTGATGTTATATGTTTTCAATGAACATAAATATGAATAGATGGTTATATAATTATTTTTTTCATTTTGTTTTAGGATTAATCATTAGATACGGCGTTAATGATAATTGTTTACATTACATGGGTTGTTATTCGATCATTACAAACTAGTTTTGTTTTAATAGTTTTGATCCTCATAAATAATGTTTTAGGTTTTATAAATAAGGAGAAGGAAGATAATTGATATTTTATTATTCCATAAACACAATAACATTCTATTATATAAATGATAATGGAATTACCAAGTCACTTTTGGATAGGTAGTTTAGGATAATTCAAGAAAGGAAAAGAACATGAAATGAAATTAAAAGAAAAAGAAATGGGTTTTTACCTCTTGAACTTCTTATCCTTGAGAAACTATTTAGGGAAAAGGTATATGTATTGTTTTGAGACAAAAGGATCATATACATTAGTGGATATTCTTGGGAGATTATTGAATAGATTTTGGAAATGTTTCATGGCATTGTTGGTGTGTGGATAAGGGGTTGTGTGTGGTGTTATTTAAAGTGGATGAGAGTGGTGGTTTTTGGTTATATTATTCATTAGTTTCTTATTTTGGATTATGATTATGAATAGTTTTAACCTTATCCCCAAAAATATTAAAATAATGTTAGGCTGTTCAATATTACGGTGCTTACATCAGCGATGACTCAAGGAATAGTGTATTTAACTTATAATGTATATATACCATAAATTATTGTATTTCACTACTCAAAAAAAATTCATGTATTTTATAAAAATACCAAAAATTTGTCCCAAATGTTTTTTGATGTGTAGAATTCAAAAATGAACTCCATTTTATAAATGTTATCTTTTATATATGATAAATTTAGTTTTAAATTAAAATCATCATTTACTCTTGAAATAATCATTTTAATATTATAACTGATTTATACGACTTTGAAAAAATAATTGAGGTCCCATAAAATTTCCTTATAACTATAAGAAAAAAATATTGTTTTATGAAAACATTTTATGACAATATATTTTCTAATAAATTATTTTATTTATTATAAAATGGAAATTAAACATTTATGTTTTATAAAAATATCAACACCTAAATAATTATATCTAAAACATTTATTTACTTATATTATGATATAATAACATAATTTTTTTTATTTTATAAGATACTTATATTTTATTTATACTTTCATGGGTGATGATACTATTCTATTGAGTGGTTTAGTATTCATAAGGGTCATATTACTATTCTAATGGTCAAGTTATTATTCCCTTTGTATAGGTTATTTAATTTATATAATTACCTTTTATTCCATTTATTCTTATTTATATTGTTTTTATTATGTTTTCAATGTAATTCTCTGTGATTTATACTACATAAAAATATTATGAGAAATGAAATTTCATGGGTAAATTTTTTGTACATTACAATACTTACACGAGCATTGGCCCAACATGTGATCCCCCACCTAGACGAAAAAAATGTGATGTACAATGTATACAGTAATGGGCCTAAAAGGGCTCCTTTACTATCTTCAAGAGATATTTGTAATTATATGAATACTCCATTATTAAATAAAAACACAATCCATCAACATATCATCCAAAACATCAATTAATCGCTTAGTCAAACCATTAATTTGTGGGTGAAAATTCGTTCTCATCAACATATGAGTCCCAAAATCCACAAATAAACCTATGTATGACAAGTATAAAAATTAAGCTTCACTTTCAAAGAAAATCAGTGAATGTACTCCATATATGATAAGAATATACTACATGTAAAATCATCACTATAATAACATTGAACTATGATCATTGATGGTGAAAATTGTTTCAGCTATGTCTGTCGATCAATAATCACCCATATATTGTCTTGACCTACGTATGAGCATTAAATTTTTATTAAAAAATCCATTGTTATTATATTCAATTTTCATCTCAATACATCAATATGTTGCATCAAACTTTCCAAAAAATAATTCTGATCATTTACATGTTGAAAATTAAAGTATTAGGGGAAAAACTCTTCAACACCCATATTCATATTTTTCTCCAAAAACTACAACTGAAGATCCAAGTACATCTATAACACACCACGATGTACTTCTATAGTAGATGTATAGAAATATCTTAACACCTTCTCCCAATATACTAATGGAAGTACAATTTTCCACTATAAGTGAATGACATGCTACCAACATTTTGAGAATCCATTTAGAGTATGTTCTATGGATATATGGTCATAAAAACAACAGAATCATCATATTTAAGCTATTGTTATATTATTATATGGATAAATGGTGGGGTATCAACCATTATTTAGAGGTATACTTAACTTTCATTATCTACACTTGAGAACTAAGATTATGCCAAATTCAAATATTCCTTTCCTAAAAACTATGAACCAGATTTATTAAGGAGATTATCTTCATCCAGATTTCCATTTCAAGAATTATTGAATTACATATTTTAATTATCCTACATGAACTATAAAAATCACATATACCTTAGATTATGATCTATCTACATGATTTTTATGTCTGATAATTTTGTTTTCACAATAAAAAACAACTATCTCCCCTAGAAGGTAGTGTCACTAAACCATAAGAAAAAAACAAAACCTACTAGTTCCATGGTATGGGTTTTGTAGTTATGAACAAGGGGTATTAGAATCATAAACTAATATGATATTATGTTATTTATTTTTATCAACACAAAAACAAGATTACGTCTAGAGGAATAAGAAAACAATATTTAAGAAAACCACTCTTTTTGAAATTTCAGTATATAAGGTCTCGTCAACTTCCACTACAACCCTATGAAGTCCGGTTGGTACTTCTCCGACATGATTAATGGATTTTTGTAACCGGTTAATTCCATTATATGTGTTGGAAACCAATAAAACTCAACCATGAATATTTGATAATAACTATCCAACCTATAAATAATATTAATCTCCATCACACTCTTTTGTGGCTAAAAATAAATTACAACCTCATTCATCATTGGATCCATGGAGTAAACCTCATATTAGATGAATTTTGACTAATATTTGAACATAATATTTTATAATGAACACCTTATGAGAATTCCAGACAAATGATGCTCTCAACGTACATCTTCGGTAATCTTTAGATGATATGATTTCATGACATCCAATTCTATATAAATGATAATTTCATTGATAAAAAATACAATGAATATTTGATGGAATGACTCTGATATATGATTTTTGAGTCCAATAAATACCATTGGGGAATTCAGCACTCTAAGGGTACTTAACCTATAATCATAAAAGATCCTGGTGAAATCATAGTTCCACCATAATTATATACTCAATGTGTAAATATATCTTGTGATAACCGAAACTGAGGACTCCCTTTGAGAACCATATTTATACTTTCATCTAGTAGAAGAGGTCATATTTCCTTAATTTTAGGTATTTATTATTATTTTTATCTGATTTAGGTGATGATAATTAAAACATAACATTAAGCTCCCATACACATTCCTAGAAATAAAAATTCAAGATCTCAAGGGAGATATAATGTGTTTCATAAAACTTGTCCTCAAAATTTCTTACAACAGTACCTTTGGATCTCAAATCTCTATGGGAGTGATCCAAATTTCTACCCAATATATCAATTTTATTTTGGATCAAAATAAATATATAATTTTACCACCAAAAGAAAATTTAAACTAGGAACTTCTAAGAATCAGATATATAGGTATTACTCTACAAAATTGGGGAATTGAATATCTATCGGGTCTTCTATAGAATGATTCAGGCCATCAAACTAAGAAGATATCAGATGTAATCACTTTCACACGATCCAAAATTAATTTTCCTTGATTTCCTTTTTTCATTTAAATGATAATCTCGACCGACATTTCTAGATCCACCACTTCCTATAATGGAAATACTCAATGTGGCCATAGATGAAAAATTATTTTTCTATATCAAGAACCAAATCATACATTATCATCACAGCTAAAAAAGGTCCCATATGATAAATGATCACAAATTTTTATATCAATAATAATGGTAAGGTAGGAAGGACATAAATAATACTTCATTTCATTTCAGGATCATATAGATAATAATCCTCTCCTACCTATAATTTCCCCGGTCCTGGAGTGTCAGTTCCCTAATCCAAACTAATATGTACTATAGGTGTATTTGGTGGTATCAGATCCTAGAATCAACGAACTTCTATGTCTCTCATAGAATACATACCTCGATTTCCACCCAACGGTTCCTTATACTCATTCCTCTACCTTCTATTTGAATCCAATCCATTGTCTTTCTATATGTGTTTGTACGAATGGGTCATAAAAATACAATAAATGGATCTCTTTAAATCCTATGAATAATATCACATCTCCCTTTGATGACATGAATATTTCTCAAGATCCTTGGGTTGCAGTCACTCAGCTCTAATATAAGATATATTAATGCTTTGAGTGCCATAATTCCAAACCCTTGTATTATCAAACAAATGCTATTGAATAATAACCTTCGTGATTGCTACAAGAATAGTACTTTGTGACCAAAAATCCAAAACTATATCTATATTCAAGATAATATCTATCACCCCTACCTATATTGGGATTCAATGGGGAACAAATATGGTTCAGATATACATATATATAACATTTTCCAAATTTATATCGTCAAATTATTCAACAAAAAAATCACCTGATTGTTTTATGTGAGGTTATTAAAACATGATTTCTATCTAACCATTAACATGAAAACCAGTTCAAGGTTTAGAATCTTTCAAAAAAATAGTAATCTCAATTTTACTGGAATGCACTCCTCCACGAAGGGATACAAAACGTAGTACAAGGAAGATTCTCCATCTCATAGGTATTCATCATCATACTCCGTCATCGCCCTACTCAACCATATAGAAGGATCACCATGAGAACCACCATAATATTTGTAGTGTTATATATTAGTTAAATAGCCAAACTATAGTCTCTAAAAAGTCCTATACTACTTTCATTCCAATATAACCTCAGAACATAAGAGGTTATTTATCCCTTTAAAAAAATAATTCTTATCCTCTTTGCATCATTTTCATTTACATATGGTATGTTCTTATTTATAGAAATATGCAACATGTTTCTCTACACTATGATGGGGGGTTCTATGCAATCAATTGACAGAAGAACTACACATTATCCACATAGAGGACGATCTTAGGGAATATTCCAACGAACTAATGTTTGATCATTGACATAATCCTCATAACAATCTGGTCACGGAAACTTGGATAGTTATATATGTGGTGGATTCGCAAAATATCTTGATTTGACACAATAAATGTGAATATTGAGGGGAAATACTCTTTATGGTAATGCAAACTATATCCCATTCTTATATGATACATCTACCATTTTTTCCTACAAACAGTGTTTCAGTGTACCATGTCACCATGTGGGATTTCAGAATCCTAGTGATTGGATATATTGTTCACTACTCCATCACTATAGAACATGGCTTTAGAGAATAAGTCAAAACACATAGAGGCTATTTCCCTAAATCCTAGTCTAATCCTCACATAACTACCAACTCAAATCATTATCCCTAAAAAACCCATCGTTGTTACCAATATCTGACATGTTGAGAAACTAGGCCCCATCCTAGATGGTGACATATTATAAATGAATAAAAAATATAGCATCATGTAATCATGGGGTAGATGAATAGATCCCAAAATTAGTCTCACACATATGGAATAATTTATCCTAATGAACCACCATATGTGAACTTGAATCAACATACACACTAGTGTAATAGAAAATGAAAATACATATAATTAAAAATTCATGAACAACCTCTAGATTCCAAAAATGGATAATAATAAAATTGTGAAAGTATGTAGGGAAAATAAATCCCCGATAACAAAAAATAAGGTCTACTGACCTGATGTAGGAAACTAGGGTCAACATGCCACCATCATTCTGACCATGAGACTCGCTTCCACTACCCCTAATCATTGCTAACCACCAACAAAAATATTGTCCTAATATATTTATATTATGTTCCCTATGATCTAAGAAATATATGATGTGTGAAGAAATATCCCAATATTTAGTGACTTTATTCATACCTAGGTGGACAATAATAAATCACAATGAAGTAAAATATTAATGATGAAGTCAACTCAAACGGATAACATGGATGGTAATGGAAAGGGTACAATTATATATACTCATTGAAGAATAAAAAATTCATTGTGAATCCTCAAACTCAAAACCTACAAAATAAATCAGCATTCACAACTTACAATCCTTAAATTTTAAGATTTTATATAATCATTTACTTATATAAAGTTGGAGAATCCCTACTCTATGAAAATGGGTGAAAATAAAAATCTTGTGGATAATCTCTATCCTATAAAAAATCATTAGATGAGTAAAATCATACTAGGGGGGAGGATCTCTATCATGTATAAGATATTTGGTTGTGTAAAATTATACTTTGAAGGAGGATCTATATCAATTCCCATATCAATGTACTTGAGTGATTATACTCTCCAAATATAAGACCTTTACCTAGTTGTGTTTGTGAAAAAATTACTATAACAGATTTTGTACAAAAAGTATTAAAGACTAATAAATATATGTTTGATGATATACACACGTAGATGATCCTAGTAATATCTAGTGAGATTTCAGACTGCAATTGGAATAATAATGGAAGAATTCATGTTTATGGGATAAAATTGAGAAAAATGGTTATACATGATGTGTATTAGGGTTACCGGACATTCCATCTCATAGAGTGTACATAAAATCTACCTCTTCTCTCTGATCCATATCCTTCGAACGGTACATGGGGAGTGTAACTTCACCCGTAGTGTTTTGGGAATCAAGAGTCCAAGAGAATGTACTTTAGGTACACACTGTCAATGCTAAGTTTGTGTCATAAGGCATGTGAATCAGACACAGGAAATTGTTATATTTAAATACATACAAAACACTAGTATTCACATTTTTGATATAGGTGGTGTGTGTTCATATTCACAAAATTCTAGGTATTTTCAATTTTTCCATAAACATAGCCTCATAATGCATATTTCACATTCATAGTCCACTGCATCGATTCCACCATGAATCATTCCCTTAACTACCAGAAAAAGAAAAGACCGTAATTAATTGCTATGTATGGATGACCACCATTCAACGATTGAATTAAAAAAGGTAAGGTCAAAAAATATTATTCCATTAAATAATTTTATTTGAAAAACAAATCCAAACAAATTAATAAATTAATGTGTTGTCCATCATCAATTAAGGATTAGTCATTTAGGACTAATTTGTAATTTCATCAATTTCAGGAATAGAGATAAAATAATAAATCAAGTACCCTACCTATAGAGTGGATCAAATGATATTCAACAATGAATAATATGTTATCACTAATAAGTATAAGATTGAAAAAAAACATTATCATGATCATTCTTCAATTCAATGGTTATAGAAAATGGTATTCATCATTATTAATATCCCAAGGATCTATTTTGGATTATATGTAAAAAGGATAGAGGTGTCTATAAAGAGTTATTTTAAAAATAATATTAGTTTTAGGTTAAATAATCCAATAAATTAAATAAATAAAATAGAGAAATCAGTATATTTCAACTATTATCAGTCTGTGAATGTGGATCACCATATAACCCAAAGCAAGTGAAACATGTAATTCTCATAGAGTATAGTTCAAGATCCAAATTCAATGGTAGCCATAGTTTTTTTATGTGATAAACCTATTATATAATTTATCATAAACATACCATGAGTATAATAAATATTAAAAAATAATAATGTACTATATGTATGAGTTTAAATGGAACCCAATAATTAGATGATCACTGGAAACAAATTCCAGAAAATATATATAAATTAATAAAGAGTAAAATAATGACAATGAGTGCAGTAACATTTCCCTCCCCTTTAGTGTTTTCTCCTTGGAATGACAAATTCATTGAAAATGTGATTTTATTATGCTAGAATAAGGTTCACATACTGACACTGGATCTCATAATGATTCCCATTCTTCAAACGGACACACATTTGATGAATAATAATCAATTCAAGGACCTCTCCAGTTGATCCTTAATCTTAATTAGGCATTCCACAGTGCCCCCACTATTTTCAATGTATCAATTTCTTTAATTGATTATGTATATAAAATCAGGCATGTATATCCTCACCTACAAGTCGTGTAAGACTTAATGGAATTTCTCAAGATGTGAGGGTCAATCTAGGAAGTATAATACTTTTCCAACCCTATGATGTATCTAGAATGGATCAATGTACCTCAGAGATTCTATTCTCCCACGACCGAGTTTCCATTATCCGCAATTAGCTGATACATCATTGAATACAAGTTAATCTAAATCAAATTCCTTGGGTATGAATTGAAAATCTATGTATGACATATAATGGATTTCGGTTTCACACTCTCTAGAATTACTTTCTCTTTCTCTTCCATTGTATATACCTACTCTACCCCATCGGTGTTGTTTCTCCCGTCCTAGACCAACACAAAGGGGGCCGACAAGGTATTATTTATTGGGAATAAAATGGAACCATTATAACTTTTTAGTGATATTTTATGTTACATGTTTTCTTTAACATTGTATAAAAATACTCCATGATCTAGTAGAAATACAATATAGAATCCCTCAACATATATTCATGATCCAAAATTATTTTTTTCTCTGGACATCAGTAGGTTGGTAAAAAGGAAATTCCATTCACATATTTGTTTCTAAAACCTCTTTCAAAAAAATTATTGACATCAATTTCAATGAATAGTCATGGTTGTATACAATTTTTTGAGGTACTCTATGTAGTTAAATGATATATTTTATATAGAAAAATCACAAGATATCCACCAAACTCTACACCATGATGGATATAATCTAATTTGAATTAATGATAATATTTTCAATCCCATAGATAGTTTCAAAAAATCCCTTAGAATGTCAAATTATTTAAATAATATCCGTGGACATATTATTTCATTTTTATCAAGGAATAATAAAGGGCTCTATATAACCTTTTGATTTTTTTTTCTCTTTTACAATTTATAGGTATTGTATGTTGATAAGAAATATGAAACAATTCTCTTCATCATTGGACATTAAATCAAGTGAAATTTTTTTGCATTATTTACACAACAAGAATATCTAAGGGAAATGTATGATATTATCTAATTACCACCTACTATCTGTGAATGGATCAATGGTCCATATATAGAAATGAAAAAAACCCTTCCCCATTAGAGAATCTCTCCAGAGCATGTCCTATAGATATCAAATATTGAAAGACATCACTGTCACAATCAATATGTTTTTATTCCCCCACGTGATGGGAAGGCAAAGGGGTAAAATACCTTGATTAGTGTTATTCTACTATATCCACGACTACTATTTAAAACTCTTGTGATGATAACATCTCTGAAACCTCCCTGATAATCATTCAAATATGATTTATTACTGAATGTGTCTTCCAAAAAAATTCCCTTTACATGATTATAAAATATATCAAAGCCATATTTCAGTACGATATTCAGACTTGGACTCTATCATAAATTAATATATCTCTATATAAATATATAACCAAGACACATTGGATAGAATATAAAAAAAACTTCTCCCAAATGTGTTATTAAATCAATGTATTCAAGGATATTATAAAATATATGAGTTCAAAGTAATGGGTTCTGTATTTCTTATCATGAAGAAATAGATTCATAGGAACAAATTATTTTTCTTATTATTTTTCCATTAACACACTCTCAATCCAAATATTATTGGATGTACTAAACACAATTTACTGAACCCCTCTTCTAGAATTATCATAAAAAATAACCCATCGACCTCTATTAAAAATAATGAAAGGCCTATTAGAAGTCATACAACCATTTAATTAGAATCCCATTAAATGTTAATGTAGTTTACATTTTTTAATACCTATATATTCATGTAATAAAGCCTTGATAATTTTACCATAATAAGAATTAGGCCAACTAATTTTTTGAGGTCAACATCAAACTCATTTACATTATTCTGGATAGCCCTTTCAAGAATTAAATTTATCTAATTAAGTATAATATTATCCCTTATATAAATGTTGACTACATCGTCCTAAAAATTAATCAATCTGAATGAGAATAAAAAAAAATTCCATGACATCAATGAAATCATAAGGTCTCATCATAGATATAAAAGGTTAAATGAGTATATTTCTCTACCAGGACCCGTGTAACTTTATCGATAAAAGAGTTTATTGAGGAATATCATCCAAAAAGATTCTATAGAAATAATGGTTAGACTAGGAGGACTACTAGTATCCCCATGTCTCATAAAATTGTAATGGGAATGAAGAAAATAATCTCAATATTTTTTATCAAGATTGATGATAATGTAGAAATGATATAGATGAAACCCCAGAACATAGTAGGAGAATCTTGTTTGTAATCATATATGGCCAAAAACTACATATTTCAAATAATTGTAAAATATTTATCCTAAAATATACATTTTAGACGTTTTGTTTTAGTTATAATATCATAGTTTCATCTTTACGCCACTTCACATACCACCGGCCTTTGGTTAATCCTACTCGTGCTGCTAATTTTGTCTCAGTGTCCCATCATAGTCTTCCTATCTATTATCATATGATGTGATAGAAATTATTTGGTTATGTGACATCTACCATAAAATGTATAGAATCCCATTTACCTTTACTGACTAGAATCTTTTTGAATATCATATTCCATGGACACATTGGTAGGATACTGTACATGACCATGCTTTAACCATCTCGAACCTGAATCCATGTATCATTTACTAACTGTGGATGTATCTGCACTAACATGACTACAAAAATCCCAATCCATATTTTAGGAAAATTATAAAAATATATCTATCTCTAAAGAACCCTCCAGAACATCAAAACTGTCATGGATAGATAGGGGAAAACTATAGATCAATTACCTCTAAATAGAACATTCTCAAACATTCTATCCAAGATGTATAAATCATGAACCATGTCTAGAGAGTATCACCTGAGGATGGAAAAAAATAAAGTTCACTCATCCACTATCATTCATCCCTACTAATGTTGGATAATATCATAAATACATATAGATATATGAGTTGTCATGATGTAATAATCCCATCATAAATGCTCGAACTCAATCGAGGGTAGATTTAACTCATCATTGTTCAACATTCTCAAAAACAATTATCTCAATTCTAATCAATGAAGAAGACCCAATTTTTTAACTACAGTCTGATCCATAGCATTTAAGATTATGTGAAATAATTGAATCAGAGTCTCTAGAAACTCCTCTAATTCTTACGATTTAGGGTCATCCATGATCCATGGGTGTTTCTTCCTCCAAAACACACAAATCTCTCTATTCCTCCACGAGTCATTATTCTAAAATAACAGTGATAATATTTATCCAACCTGTGGATACATGTCATCTAACACCGTTGATAGATGAGCGTTAGACCCTAATATTTTAAAATATGAACATCTTAATCTATAGTGTCTTAGAAACACAACACTCAGAACATAAAAGAATATAACATACATAGAATATTTGGTATATTTAATTACAAACAATTCACTATCTTCGATAGATTTCAATGGATCAAACACTAGGTGTGTATGACACACGATACTCTATTTAAATATTATTATTTAAACATAACCATTTAAAACATGCCAATATTTTATCATCTAAGAATTTTACTAACTAAATTTTGGAAATTATTTTTTTTATATTTGTATAAAATAAATTAAATTTGTATTTATATAAATTAGAAATATAATAGGAGTCATTTTAATGAAAAAAATGTTTTTTATAAAAATATTTTTTCCATAATAATCGGTTCATCGCTTCATTTACAGTAATGATAAAATTAATTTTTTACAATTTAATAAAATTTAATTGAAAAAATTAATACAAGTTTTTAATTATAAATATCAAAAATATATTAGGAGGAATTATTTGAATTTTTATGATAAGTTTCATTTTGTGATCTATTGTGAAAATAACTGCATTTTAAATGAAAAGATCATTTTTGAATAAGTTATTTATAAATTTCAATTAAATTTCATATTTTTAGAATTAAAATTAGTTAATATATATATATCATGTATTTAATATCCTATTATATTAGCCATTTTCATATTTAAATTTGATATGTAGACATTATAAATGTTTGAAAATATTCTCTCTTAAAACCCACTTTCTGGTAACATCTGTTGATATAATTTTGAATTAATTTTTTTCACTTATGTGAATTGAATAATGAAAAATCGATTTTATATTTAAAATCATAACAATTTATATTATCTAATATGTTCAACTTAATTTTTTAACATAACGCACAGTGAAAATAGAAAAAATTAATTACCATCATTAATGTAATAATAGATTTACTAGGGGTTAATATAAAATTATAACAGTTAAAAAACATCAAAAAATGCTTAAAATATATTATATATCCATATTTTATCCCTATAAATCAAAATTATATTTAATATTCTTTTTTGGACACTTTTTACATGGGAAAAATGTGGCTACAACTTTTTCCCTTTCAAAATTTCAAATATACCACTCATATTAGTTATAAAATTCCACCCAATCTACTCTCTTATGAATAACATAAAAAAATTGGTTCTTACTATAGATGTAGAATTCAAATCCAAACCTCTATTCCTTTACAATAAAATCCTTAATATGGGATTAAATCCAACCTATAGAGCCTTTTGGTGCAATGAAACAGTGGTTGCCCAAAGAAGAGGTGGCATTCGTCCACACAATGTTTTATTTTATTTCCACCTCCACCTCATTTAATTATTATTAAATGATAATGATAAAATAAACTAAGTAAAAAACATATTATGTTATTTTCTAGGTTAAATTAGTTACCAAAAAACATTGTTGATTCTATAAAATGGGTGATGAAATCATTGTTCATGTGTATAGAAGATTATCGCCTCGTGAACTGAGGTTATTCATTCTCCATTACAACATCCCATGCTGGGTTATTATGAATTATATAAACTATATATATTATATTTATAATATAATTATTCAACAAGTGTATTTATTTCATATATATGTTTTTTTACATTCTATTTTTTATGGAATTTAATAACTTCACTTATGGGTATGGTGGGTTACATCCTTATATAGAGATGTGATACATTGATCTGTAACACCTTACATGGTAGGTAATAAGGATAATATTAATGAATATATGTGACATATGTTACATAATTATGATATTAATAAAATATTTATATTTCTGAAAAGATAAGATAAATCATTTTTTTGATTAAATGGAAAAATGTAAACATTATTCATATATGATTAGACTACAATGTTCATTATGAAATTTGATTCTCTTTTAAAAATCACACTACATGGATCATATATATATATACATTTAAATAAAAAATATTTTATAAATTTTTCAATGATCATTCAATAAGGTTACAATATTATATAACTTCTTTATATAATGATGGTTGAAAAATGGTTGTTTACTCACGCATGCGTACTACTAACCATCTATTTGATTTTGACATTATTAAATTTTCATAAAAAACTATCATGATTTGTTTTAAAAGTATAATTGATTTATAAATATGATAATTATGTCATGATTTTTCTTCCTGATATTTTTTAATAATGAACACTTTTCAAATATTTAATATGACAATATAATTATTGGTAAATAAGAAATATATCATCAAAACAACTGAAGCAAACTTAATGAATTAATAAATTATATATGACCAAATAAAAACTGAAATAAAAATAATAATAAAAATTAAAAATATTATAATTAATTTAAATATTTTAAATATTTTTATTCATTATGATTATAATGAATTTACATGATGAGTCAAAATCATTGTAAGGGTTTCTCATGTGAGTTTTACTTCCTTGAGACATAATCAATATTCACCACTTACTTATTTTATGTGGTTTATATATTTCTATTTACAATTAAATATCACGAATTAATATGAATTCATGTTATTTAATATTTTATTTATGGTTAATTATTTTATAGGGATTATGATTCAATAGTTACGAAAGTGGTTAGTGTTTATTTAATAGTCAATTCATTAATCAGGGTTGTTTTTTATTAAGCATCCATTGGGTGAATTATTTGATATAACTATATTAAAATTAATATATTTTATTCTAATATATTTATTCATTATATTTTCAATTAATGTTTTCATTCTCCCTCACATTGGTACATAAAATTTTAAGGGAATTGTTTTATAAAATAAGCCCTTATTTTTATCTTCAGTCAAAAATACAATTATTTAAACCATGTTTTCTAAAAAAATCCTTCAAAAAGTTATATCATTCTATAAATTATTGAAGAAATACCTTTTTACACACGTTTATATTATTAAAAATTTATTTGAAGGGAATTTAATTTTCATTTTCAGAATGAGGCACTATTATACCCTTTTATATTGATTAATGTATTTTCATTTTTTACATGTACGGAATGTAAAAAAGTACCTTTTATAATAACCATCATATCATGGAAGCTTAATATAATCATTAAAAGGTTATTTTTCATATGATGTTTTACTAATATTTTGGAAATTCTTTGTTTTATTTTTTTTCAATGAAAACTATTTTTAAATTATTTTATGAACATCATTGTTTTAAGATCAATGGGTGATTTTTCAAAGAAAAATTACTTCCCTATATAAATGTTCTGATGTATCTTTCAAAATTATTGACTATTAATGAAGAAATTCATTGATATTACATAATCTTTAATGGGTATAAAACCACATTATTTATTACACAGTAATTAATGATTCATTTCCTAAAATTACTCATAAGATAACCTAAATGATTGATAATTCTAGTGAATTTATAAATTAGGTACATAGATAAAAATATTGTACATGTGATATGACAAAATTATTGAAAACCTCCTTACCATGTTTCTAAAATTCAATGGATTTTATAACTTCATAAGATAACCTAGGTACAAGAAAAATAATTTGTGAACAATAAATCTAGTAAGGGAACAAACATGTAATAAGGGGGTATATTTTAGACAATAGGAATCTCAATGTGTAATAAAAAGAATTTAATAGTTAAATTTAATGAAGATACTTGATACAACATGATAATTGTAACATGGGAAATGTGGAATCAACTTCAAACAAAAAATTTTAATCCTAGGTCTAGGATAGATCACCAAGACATCTTGGTGGAAAACATACTTGAAAGGAATCAAATTCAATTCCTAACCAAAAACTATCTTTCTTTCAACTAACTATTACCCAATTCATTAGTGCTCCATATAATTCTAGGTGTCACTGTCACATTCATTTCATTATCATGCTTAAGTTTTCCATATAGATCACACAAAATGGATTAATTCATCATAATTATTTATAACATAATTATGGAATGTTGAATACATAAATGTCAGTCCTAATTAAATTAAGTATATATATATAAATTTTAATCCCTTTAAAGGATATGGATTTCGTATTCACTACACAATATTTCTTGAAGAGAAAATCATTGTTATATTTTGGTTGCATAATGATGTCTCATAGAAATTTAGAAAATGGGTTGATGAGAGTAAAAGGGGTCTATCATCATTTAGAAATAAATTTTAAATCATGGTAGAAATAGAATAACATATCCCATACTAAAAAAATAAATATAAAAGAAATAAGTTAATGAATATATATGAATAATGAGAACATATTAAAAAGTACCTTACGTGAGAGTGTGAAAGAAAATGATTAGGTGGGGATCCTTGTGAGGACTCTAGAGAGTTTCTGGAAGAGTATTAATGTTCCCTAAAAAGTTTTAGTTAAGAGAAATGCAATCTTGGGTTAAATATTATTGGAAAAGAGGATGATTTTAATATTATTTAGGTTTTAGACTCTACATAAAAAAATAAAAACTTCCAAAAATAATCCCATCATTTTGCCCATGATTTTTACCAAATGGGAGGGTTCATAATTATTTTATATGTTGAAAGGACCAAAATAATAAAATAATACCCTTACTTCTTGTGGAGGTGATTCATACTCTTATGAAATGAGTTTAAAACCATAAAATATATTAGTGGTTTTAGAGGATTAACAATAAATTTTTAAAATTAATCAAAAAAGAATAAAAAATTATTTTAATGTCTTAAAATATATTTTTCCATTTTTACCATTTACGTTATTTTTTACTTCATATGTGGGACATTATGATGTGGTAATACACAATGATAATTTTGATGGTATTTAATTTTTTCCTGAATATTCAAATGTCCTTGAAAATTATGAAAAACTCCTCATTGAATAAATTCATTGTCATGATTATAAAAATAATATTAATATTATCTAATTAATTTGAAAAATATGTGAATTTTCCCTTTTGAAATAGTAATATAAATTAATTATAAAGTGCTAGTTTTTTTGACAATAATATTTTTTAAACACTTATAAAAAGTACATTTAAATTCATAAAAATTATATAATAATTTATTTTTAATAAAAATTATTTAATAATAAAATTTAATTACAATATTATTTATTTAATAAATCAATTTATTCATCAAATTAAATTCCTTAATTTAATTTTAATATCACCCAAAAATATTATTTGCGTTTTATTATATTGAAATAAAAATAATTTATAACATAACCACAATAAGATGAAAATATATTCATTATTATATAAAATTTTATGTACATAATCATAATTATATGGTCTTTTTACATACCATTTAATACATTAGAAAACATCCAATGATTAAGGTTCATGACACTAATTCTTTCATGGGGTTGATTGATGTACATGGTTTGGGTATTGGTCTCAATAAGCTGGAAATTATCCAGTAAATAGTTTTTCTCAATATTTAATTATTGGATCCCTGTATGGGCATGGTGATGGACAAATTTGAGTGATGATATCTCCAAAATATGCTGTAATAAATGGGATTCATAGTGTACGATCCAACTTATTAACCACGTCACAGCCTTTTTATGTGTCTATTGAATTCGTCAAAAACATTAATTTATAGTAATCATGTGATCACTATTAAAATGATATATTATAAATTATAATGACACATAATGCTACTTTTAAACTAATTGGATATAATAAAATAGAAAAAGTGCATGTTTATTCTATAACCATATTACATAATAAGGCATTTAAATAAATCAAAATCGTAATTTTATTTATAATAGTTCAGGTCATTAAAATATAACCCTTAATAAATTTCAGCCTAAAAATTTGCATTTACCACCTTAAAACAGATGATTTTTTCTTTTCTTTCTCACATCCACCAATTCCCACATCCCTTCTTCAATCATGTGGTTTATCCAAAACACTTTGACAAGGTTCATTGTCCTATTTCATAGAAATTTGGCTCTATGATCTAAGATCTTCAGCTGTTTCTCTTCATATGAGAGATCATTCTTCAATGGTTTAACTATTGAATTTACTACATGTGATGGGTCTGGTATGTATTTTCTTGATCTGGATACCTGGAATACATCATTTTCTTGAGATATTTTATTTGGGACTATAAGTCGGTATTCCACCTCTCGGATGTGTTCAATGATATCGAAGGGATCTATATATAATGGACTAATCATTCCCTTCATAAAAAATCTCATTACATTCTTCCATAGAGATACATGGAGTAATATAATGTCACCAACATCAAACTCTAGGTCAGATCGACGATTTTCATCATATCTCTTTTTTAAACTCTGAAAATCCCTAATGTGTTGATGAATGGTATTAACTGTGCCACCATTTCCTCATCTATTTCAGGATCTAGAAGTTTGCATTCCCAAAATTCATCCCAAAAAGCAAATGTTCTACAAATCTTCCCCTAAATGGATTCATATAGAGACATTTATATTATTGAGGGGAAACTATTGTTTTAATATAAATTGAACTGAGGAACATGTTGGTCCCATAATCCATTGATGCATTTAATGAATGCTCTCAACATGTCCTTAAGTTTCTGGATATTCTTCTCGTATTTTCCATCAGTTTGAGGGTGATATGACATGATGAAGTTAGACTCAGTATTATAGTATTTAGAGACTCTTCATGAATATGGAGGTGAATCATGGATCATGATCAGATACAATAAATATTTTTACTCCATGTAGCCTTTCCACCTTTTTGATATGTCTATGGGAATTTTTATCCAGTGAGAAATCATCTTTAATTACAAAAAATTGTGTTTTATTTTTGAAACAATCCCCAAAAACCCTTATATAGTGGTTTACTCTAGATGTATTTACTTATCAAGTGAAAAATTCCATGAATATGTTTTTTGATTTCCATTTTGGTATGATTAATGGTTGTATTATCACCATAGACATATAACATTCTTTATTAGCTTGCTAAAATACAAGGAGCAATGATGCAAAATCCTTAATCCACTACTTCATATTGTCCCAAAAATAGTGCTACCAGGGATATCGATACATTTTTGTGCTTCTTGGGTGAATGGAGAAGGATAACTATGGGAATCATCAAAAATGTCTTTCATTAACTCAAGATTTAATATACAAATAGTCATTACTGAATTCTAAAAAATCCATCTTCATTAACACCGAACACAGATGTTTCCCTTTTCTTATAGCTTCCACATTCTTTGGAATTCTCATATTATCCATTTTACAATCCTTTACCTTTTCCAAAATTTATGGTTGGGAATTCATTTGGGAATTGACTGATGAATCTCCCTTCATTATTATTCCCATGTCCATCCTCCTTAATTCTAAGATGATCTAATATTTCCTAATTCTCATCAATGATAAAATTAATGTATCATTTCTACTTAGAGATTCTATCACTTTATTCAGTTTCCAAATATGGTACATAATTGATCATTTATAGTTCTTAATCAACTATAACCATATTTTTTGTCTATATTTAGATCATTCTACTTGACCATAAACTTGAGGATTTTTTATGCGTATATATTACACACTTCTCTTCAAAGTGATAATGCCACTATATTTTCAATGGGAAGATCACTACAGCCAAATCATGATTATGTGTTTGGCATTATTGTTCATGAAATATTAACAGCATTTGAGAATAGCCTCTAGGTTTTTTATTTTTCTTTAACACACAACCCAATAAAATCGTCAATGTGTTACTTTAGACTATGAAAATATATCCACTTGTTGGTAGTCTGAAAATAGGTTCAGTGATATGCCTCTTTTTCAAATTCTTGACTTTCTCTTCACATTCATAATGCTATGAAATGTGACTCCCTTTTGAGTAAAATTGGTTATAGGGTTTCAAAATCACATGAAATATCTCAAAAATCAATCATAGTACCCTTCTAATCCATGGAATCTATGGATATAAATCATATATATTGGCATCATTCATCCTAAAATGGCTTCATTTTTTGATGGGTCTATATATATCCCATTTTCTATGATGATTTGTCCCATGAAAGAGGATTTCATCAATGAGAACTCACGTTTTTTGTACTTATCATAAGGCTTATCCTTTCACTAGGTCATCAGCACAACACTAAGATTATTCTCATGATCCTTATTGGTTTTGGTGTATATTATAATATCAACTATAATTACTACCAGGAATTTGTTTAATTAATCTATAAAAAATACATAGATCATTTCCATGAATAATTTTTTATAATAAGTGAGTCTGAATGGTATTACTATGAACTCAATGATAAGGGGCCTTGTACGAAAAGGAATATTCTAAATATCTTTCTTTTTTACCCATAGTTTATATCATCCTGACAAAAGATCAGTCTTGTTGAAGCATTGTTCTCCAAGTAGTTGTTCATTAAATTAATCAATCCATGGTAGAGGATACATGTTCTTTATTATGACATTTTTTAGCTCATGGTAATTAATTAATAGATTCATTGAGCTATCCATCTTCTTGATTGAGAGGATTTTCAAACCATATGGTGAAACTCTTAGGAATATGAACCCTTTATCCAAATTATTATATAGTTATTTTTTCAACTCCTTAATTTACAAAATAATCAATAAATATAGATGCAAGGATAATGGAAGTTCCCCTGATATAATATCTATTGAAAATTAAACATCTCAGCATGGATGAATACTAGAACATTCTTCATGAAAGACATCAGTGTATTCCCCCACAATAGGAATGTATTCAAGGATAGTTCGTTCCTTAGACATAATCATTTGACCAAAATACACATGATCATAGGAAAATAATATCCATTGTTTTTATTTTGGTTCTAAATAATATTAACCATATTATTTTCACTTGTATAGAATCACAGTTTGATTCATAAAAAGAAGAGTGATTTCCTTCCCATGGTAATTTATGTTGGCTCTATATAGGTAATGTTAGTGAATAAAAAAAATTACATCAATTTCCACAAATGGAGTGTGAAAATTTCCTCTATAAATTTCATCCATTAAATTGTGCAAGGGAAGAGTTATATTATCAGGGTAAAATAATTTCCACATTTTCTATTATCACCGACAGGTCTACTTCCATTATTTTTAGTGTAGTATAAATAGTTCTTATAAACATTAATGATTTCAAGGAATGTGTAGAAATAGAATAAAACATTATACCCTCATTCCTTGAATTAATAACTATCATGCCTATCACCAATTCATTATCAGGATACACCTTAGAAGTTGTGATGTAAAAAATAACACCCTTACTACCTTGGAGTTTATTAGTTGTCTCCAAAATCTATTTTCGTAGTGAATTGATTTTCAATGTGATCAGGTTAATTTGAGATGATGAAATGAAAAAAATTTATAGGATTTATTGAATAATTAATTTTATCTAATGAGTTAGTCATTTTATCCATTCAGTGATCATTACTTATGTTTTCTTCCGTCCCCTACATAAATAATTTCCACGTTCCCCTTAAGAAATTTTTAGGTTTCTTCTTTCTACTCCTTTGACAAGTGGCATGTGGAAATTTTGTGGAATGACTAGATTTTTTTTCATTGGACATCATGAAATAAAATCCACTTTCTATTTTGTATCCCCATGATACCCTTGATATTATTCGAAATCCATTTTGACATTGAGGGAACATAAAACAAATTCAAACCTATATTAATGTCCCAAATCAACAGTCATTTTCATAGACTTGGTTTTAAACACACAAAAGAAGTAGTCAACCTTGAATTTGGTTGTAAATAAAATCTAGATATGTATCATAAAATTTTTGTGATGTTTTACTCATACACCATGATAGATTTGTTATCTATTATCTTTATATAAATAAGGGATCTCTCCATTCTAATATGAATAGTGCGAGAAAAATATTTATCAGGAAAATTTCATAGAATTCCTTCAACTGCATCAAATTTCTCACATTCTCAAGCTTTATATTATTGATCAATATCCACCACTAATTAGATTCTTCATCCATACAACAAATATCTGGTATAACCTTCTCTTGTTCATAACATTACAGGATATAGAATATTGTCTCAATAGAGTTGACCCATTATTCCATGGGTAGGGGATTAAATGATCCATCAAAAGTCAGTGGTATTTTTCACATAAAGGAATCAATCATTGATTTTTATATCTTAGTGGGATTTGGAATCTCTTCATGGTCTAGGTTCCAATTCAGAAGCTGATTCAGCTAAGAGAGTATCATCATGATATTTTTTTAATCCTTCTCTAATCAGTGTAGGCATCTTATAAGGGTGTGATCACATTACCCTTCACATTCATTATTTACCTGATTGTTCCAATTTCCAGCCATCACCTTTAATAAAAATAAAAATTATGAATTATTATTTTTAATCTACTAAACACATAAAAGTCAATATAATGAAATTAATGGGTAACATATAACCTATATTTATTTCCTTAACTATTACATTTCTAGGATTAAATTTATGTTATCGACGTCCTATTTCGTAATAAATATTTTATGGTCATTTTTTATTCCATAAATAATGGTTAATAATTTTTTTATGAATTTACAAATCATATACCTTGTGAGTGTCATACATATTGTGTATTGAGGACCATTTCCATGTACAAGGATACATAGATTTAGGCCTGACAAACCTTTTTTATGTTTTTACCCAATGGTACATCTATGTTAGGTCTATATCCCCTTTTAGTATCTTGATATAGATTTATTTTATTTATAAACCACTTCCTCTTTAATTGTAAAAATTATGGGATTTTTTATTAATCATGTTCTTATACCAAGGGCTTTTTCATGGGTTTTGTAATCATACTACCAAAAAATAACGAAAATATTACTTTGATAACAACTATAACAAACATGTAATTTATTACAATATAAATAATGATTTATTTATTACAAAATAAATAATGATTTATTTAACAAAATTAAAAATAATGATATAGGAAATACTGAGAAGTATAGATTAATTATGATTTAGGTACATATCATAACATGTTTAACATTGGATACACCAACATTAGTGAGAACTTATTTAATATTCTTCTAAAATTCCATGGATTTGAAAACTGGACAGGATAACCAGGGAAAAAATTAGAAAGGACTAAAATATACATAACAATAACGAAATAAACATGGTATAAGGGGATAAATTTTAGAACATAGTTATAGAAATGTTCCATAAAAAATAATATGAATAAAAAATTTGAGCAATGAGATATGATATAGAATGATAATCATAACACGAAAAAAGTGGAAATAATGTAAAATATTTCATCAGAAATATTAGGTGAAAATAAAATGGTAATACATAATTGTGGAAAATTCCCATAATGGAATAAATTTTACTCCATATTAAAAAGGTATATTTCATAAATCTATACAAAACCCACTCTAATGGTACAATGTATAATTTAGTGAGTAGTTGTCACTTTCATTTCATTCTCATGCCTATGTGTGCCACATAGATCATACAACATGAATTCGTTCACCTGAAAAATGTATTCCATTAACAATGAGTGTGGATTAAATATATATACATCGTAATTTAATTAATAATATGTGTACAAATGTGAATAACCATGATAGGAAATGGGTGTGGTATTCACTACACAATTATTTTGATTTAGAAGATCATAGTGAAATTTAAGCATAAAAATAGTGTTGATTAAAAATTTGTAAAATGGGTCAATGATGGAGATATGATTATCTCATAATTTGGATACCTGTTAGAAATAAGTGTGTACTAAATGAAATTTCCAGTCATAATGAAATTAAAATTTAAGAGAAGAGCTAAAGAATATACTTTAATAAAAATGAGAATGGATATGATCCCTTTGTTAAGTGTGTGACTAAAAAATCGTGGGAGGGGGAACTTTTGAATTAGGGACCTTTGGTAGGACTCTAAGGAGTGGAGGAAATATTTTAGGCATGCTCCATGAAGTTTTAGTGAAGATAAATGGGATCATGGGTGGGTTTATATACAAAACTATTGGGATTTGTTGATTATTTTGGTTTTGGACACCAAAAAAGGGAATAACAAAAAAATCTATCCCATGGTTTTTAAACAAGGAATAAGAAAAATGGGATTAATTTAAATTATTTTATTATTAAAAGGGTGATTTAATAATAATATAATATTTCTTAAGTGGAGGTGATTCATACTCTTATAGAAATTGTTTTAAAACCATAAAATATAATGATATTTTGAGAGAATTCATGAGGGGATTTTAAAATTAATAAAATAATCATAAAATCACATTATTATAATTTTATAAAGTATATTTTTTTCAGAATACTTTTTTTGGTATTTATTAAATATATTTTCTGTCATTATGAAGTCATAATGCTCAAAGTATATTTATACGATATTTAATTTTTATCAGAAAATTATAATGTCTCTGAAAATTATGAAAAATTCATTATTTCCTAATTTTGATATTATGAATCCAAAAATAGTGTTAATTTTATCTAATTTTATTTCGATTTGTAAAATTTTACTTTCATAATAGTTATCAATATTTATCATGAAACATTGGATTTTTTATAATTGCTATTTTTAAACCCTTATAAAAATTACATTAGACATTATAGAAATTATATGATCAATTATTCTTAATAAAAATTATTTCCTAATAATATTTTAATAAAATATTATGTATTTAACAAATCCTTTAATTCATAAATATAAATTCTTTAATTGAATTAAAATGTTAATGAAAAAACACTATTTATATTTTATTATATCGAAATAAAAATCTTATTTAAGGTAACAATAATTGGTGGAAAATATATTAATTATTCCATAAAAAATAATGAAAATAATTATAATTCTAGGGACATGATACATATAACTTTAATACACCATTGAAATCCCTAAGAGTAATGTGTGTGATGTTGAGACTTTCATGGGGTGGTTTATCATACGTGGTTTGGGTCGGGATATCGATGAGCTTGAAATTATCCTATTAATGGTTTCTCTCGTGCATAAGTTATTGGAACTCATCTTTGGATTTATCAAGGGAAATGGATAGTAAGATTATTTCCCCCAAAATATTTTCTAAATATGTTTCATAGGGTACGATCCTACTAGTTGAGGTCATTACTTCCTTTGTTTGTGACAATTTGATTTGTTAAAACACTATATTTATAAAATTCATGTGATCACTGTTTAATGGATATATTATCATTGGTAATGATACCTCAAAACCTTATAAATCTAATTAGATAAAAAAAATCATGTGTTTCTTATAACGATATTACATAACAATACATTTAATTAAATCCAATGATTAATTTTATTTATAAGTGTTAATTTCATTAAAATACAGATATACTCTAACATTACCATCATTATTATTTCATGAAATGGATAGTGATAGTTTGAACTAGGATGTACTATGTCGATGCCATTAATTTTACTCTGTATGGTTGAGGAATATGTTTATTATTTAGGGAATTTGTTTAAATTTCATATTCCAGTTTACATAAAAATGTTAATGTAAATTTTGATTTACCCCTTTCATATGTGGAATGCATTGGCCATAGTAAGTGATGGGTATGTCCCAATACATCCCTTTGATGCATCGGTAGGTCTCATGAGACCAAGAAGATTGGGTTTTGGTTGAGGAATTACACATTTATATATATTTATTTGAACACGTCCATGATAGTAATATATTTCATGGAATAATGCCTAAATGATATGTTTTAGATATATGATATTATTAATTCCATTATTTTTTGTATTAATTTATTAATATTCTATATAATTATTAGATTATATAAAATATCAATTGTTATATTTTCCAGATGTTGTGATTATTTATATAGTGTTATTTGATCTTTAATTATTCCTACAATAGTATTCTCATGTTATTGATTAAATGGAATGTTTTCTACTTAATTACCTTTCCATATTTATTATTCATTATTTTTTTAGCATCTACTATACAATTAAATTTACTAATAATTTGACCTCACTACATTATTATCTTTTATTTTATGTTGCATACAATGATGTGTCTTATGATTAATATGTATGGATACAATAATGGTAATAGTAAAATTCTCAAAGAAAGTTCATGTTTTATTTTATGCATTCAATTGTAATAAAAATTTCAAAGTACGTATCTAGTTTACCATGTATACTATTTTATTTTTTCCTCAAGATTAGATTACTTGTATCTTATTCCAATTTAATAAATTAGATAGAAGTTTTGGGCTACTAGGTTGAGGGCACTATAGTTGGCATCAAATAGTGGTTCAGTCGAATCCTTGTTAATTAGATTATTGAAAACAAGGATTTTTAAATATGACCCTATGATTGGATTTCATGATTTTTATAAATGAATAACATATTTTTTTGTTATGGATGTTATTATCTAATTTTCCCATGAAAATAATTTCTAGTCTAGACTCTACAAGTGGATGTGGTCAAAATATTGTTGAAACTAGGTGTAATAAAATTGAAAAGGGAGCATTTGACTTGACATAATTACAACTAGGGGAACGAAAATGGTCCTTACTACAAACCTTATTTGAATGACCAGGGAGATATTTTTTTGTAAATAAATATATTATTTAAAATCCATTATGAAGGATTTAAAGTAGTTTTATAATTTGAGAAATTTTCCAATTAAACCATAATTATTATTATAAAATGACCTATGTTTAAATTTTCAATTTTAGATAACTGTTTCAGAATTTTAGTATTGTAAAAAATATTTCATAATGAATAGATATTATATAATGTATTCCCTCATTTAGAAATATAATTTAACAGAATTAATAAAAATTTTATCAATGATCATTCTCCATGAAGGTATTTCACTCATAGAAAATATAATGAATCTAGTGTAGGAGCTATAATTGGAACTTATGAAATTATTAAACTATTCAGGAAGATGACTCTAGTTATAAGTAATAAAATATCCTATATGGAGAAACCTATTGATCTGCTATGTACTATAATAATTTTAGACTTCTTCCTGTGTCAAAAATATCCATTATTCAAAATTAGTATAAATAAATTATTAGTTTTGAAATGGATAAATTCTATAGATAATATATTTCTCACAATGGGAAGTTTTAAAATATTGAATTTTTTCAGTTTAGTTTATTATATCAGTGGAGTTGTGGATTAATAGAGGTAATTAATTCAAGATAAAAAGGATTAAGGGATATTGAAAGTATAGAATGGATGGATTTCAAGGTAATATTCATGGAAATGTATTTTACTCTATAGAAATGACTGAATAATGAAAGATATTCAACAAGTCTATACATAAGGATGTGGAAAAATTTTCTATGTATGATGCCCACATTACAATGTTAGTTAAGATTTCCATAGTCTGCGTACATATTATAGATAATATCATGTCATTTCTCTTATTTTCTTAATGGAATCATCTTAAGGTAACTAGTCTCCTAATAATTCTAATAATATGTTGATATAGTATCATATGCTCTCAAGGATGAGAAATAATTATCTAAGTCTTAAAAATGGAATGGAATTAAGTGAAGAATGGGATGGAGGAGAAAAATAGTTAGAGAGAAGGGATGGAAGGATTTTCCAACATGTGATGCTTATGGATGGAAACACCTCGGTACATTCTGAAAAGGAAAAATAACTTTTCATCGAGTATGGATAAAAACTTCCACATCATTTTGATTATGGGGGAATTAAATAATCATACAATGTATAATACATCCACATTAAGGATATTCCAAACTAGGATAATTAATGTCCCAAGAATCAAATAAATATAACTCAAAATAAGCTATGCAATCAAGGTCAAGGTTATGTTATTACAATAGAAGGAGTGGATTGATTAATTTTCTTCTATTTCGATTCACGAATTACGTTATATGAATATTTTTATCAATGATATTCTAGTTATAAAAATTATGGAATTTTTAAGCATTTCATTGGAGTACTGTTTCTTTATGTATGTGATAGATTATAATTTATAGTACCTAGAAAATGGATTTATTAGCATGTTGAACTTCTTGGAAGAAAAAATTTTGAGTGATGAGAACACTTTATATATGCACTATGTTGTGGTTGTAATGAAAAATATGATATAATGAATTTATTGGTAACAACTATTTTTATCTACTCTTTGATGTTGATGTAATTTTGAGATATTATAATTTGGAAACATTATAGTAAATAAATTAATATTGTTTTATAAAAAGGGAACCTATAGGTTGGGTGAAAACCCACCACATCCAGAATGGATCTGGGGAATAAACCCACAACCCAAGGATCACTGGGGTATAACAACTACCACTTACCTACATAATTTCCTTGTCAATATGTCATTATTTTTGCAAAAATGATTTCCTAGATAAATATAATGTTGAACCAGTGGTGTTACTATTGAGGTTTATTGATAAATGTTTTATATAAGATATATTATTATAACCATATTTGTTTTGGAAAATATTTAAAAATAGTTGGAAGAATGTTTCACTCTTTTATGGATTATATGATCCATTTATAGATAAATTTTATCCTCCATTCACAAAAACATAAAAACTTATAATAATTTCATGTAGAAATAATTGATTTGAGAAATCATTGAAGAATATCCAAATATAATGTTTTTCCTATGAAATATGATAATATCAAGTCATTAAATTTTTATATATTCATTATCTTAATTGAAAAAGAATTCCTGAACTATAGGAAATGGATATTGAAACAATATTTTTTCCTAATACCAAAAATAATTTTGAATCAATGTTCATTAAAGTCATCAAATATTTATGTTTTTGTGGTCCTTCAAATTCCATTGATAATTCTCCCTCCTATGATCAATGACCACTATCACATTCAATAATTATATTCACTTTTCTTTCATGCCCATATCTACAATTCAACCCATGTTATTCAATGTAGAAAATGAGTTATGTGTTACAATATATGACATTAATACATAACTTTATATCTTATTAATATTATGAACTAAAAAAACTTCTCATTATATGGGATTTCAATAATTTTATTTTCAAAATAACATGTGGATTATTGATATCATGATTAAATTATGAGGACACAATTTTTTTATGGTTTAGAATAAAAAAAACCAAGATATTAGGATATGAAAATTATATTCTATAGTGTTTTTAAAAAAATCCAATGTATTAAAGGGAATATAACATCATGATAAATTAAAATATATTTCCTTTTATGTTTTTAAAACACTTTGATATCGTTTAAAATACACATCATCGAGTTTTAAAGTAACATGGTACTATATTAAAATAATATTACTTAAATGTGACAAATATAACATTGCTATTAAGTTAGTATTTATGAACATTACTAAATAAATTACTGAAATCATACATTTATTAAATTAATAAAATAAATTAAAATAATATAAATTTATTGGAAATAAAATAAGAAACATTCAAAAGTAAATGAAATGTTTTTTTAAAATAAAATTACTTTTCAAAAAGAATTTTTTTTATCACATAATCATTAGTTATCATAAAATTTAATTGTAAAAAATTTATATTTTTTTGTATAATAGAAATAAATTTATAAGTCTAAATGAAAAAATTATATTAGGGTGAATTTTTCATTATTTTACTAAGACTTAATTTTTTGCTGAATAATAAAAAATACAGAATATTAATTAAGAACTGATTTTTTTATTATTTGTAAAGATAAATTATGTTTTAAGTTATCAATAAAGTAAATTTATTAAAATTATATTTTTTGGAATAATATATATATCAATTTAATTATTTTCATATTTAATTAGGATATGAAATCCTTGTAAAGGTTTTGAAAATTTTTTCTTAGAAAACACAATTACTTGTCATGTTTGCAAGATAAATTTTGAATTATTTTTCCCCTGAAATGAATGGATATTTGTATGAAAATATTAAATATTTATATTTCAAATTTTTCTTATTATATAATATGGTAAACATTATTTTTTACAATATTGTATGGTGAAAATAATAAAAATTATATACCTTGGTTATGGTAAAAATGGATTTATCGGGGGTCAAACTAAAATGATGATGGTCAAAATGACATAAATATAATATAGAATATATTTTTTGGATTTATTTATATCTTATAATCTAATTATATAGATAATAATTTATTTTGGTCAAATATTTCATGGGAAAAGACATATGACAATGTTTTCTTATTAGAAAATAAATGTATACCACTCATCTCACTTATAAAAGGAAACCTCTATCCTGTATTATTCACAAATTAAAACCCTATTGTTTTTTTGGAATTAACTTCAAAAATAAATTCCAAAATACCATAACCTAATCCTAGAATAATTTGTTTTGGAATCAATCAATCATAGGAAGGCTTTTGGTGAAAAACTAAGGAGGTTACCTAACGAAAAGGAAACGTTCTACAATAAGAGTTCTTATTTAATTTTTTTCTCTACATCCTTTGATTATTACTAAGGTATGATGATATTATATCCTAATTATATTAAATATACTTATATTTTTTCATATTAATGCAATTACCTACAACTATCCTGAATTCCATCAAAAGGATCACTTAATCGCCATTCATGTGTTCGGCAGACAATATCCTCATAAACTGATGTCGTTCGTTTTTTCCATGAACACCATTAAAAATTTGGTATGATGATAGATATAAAGTGTTGGTATATATATATATTATATTAATAACATAATTACACAAATGTATTAATTATATATTATATACCATATTTAATTTTCATTCTGTATGGGATTTAATAAAGTTACTCATGTGTACGGAGGACATCTACCTTGTGAAGCACTGTGATTTTTTTATCACTATATCATTAAAAAGAGGGTAATAAAGATAATTTTAATGAATATATGTGATAAAAATTAGATAACAACTATATTCGTGACATATTTTTCATTTTTATAGTATGATATATATAAATTTCTATCGTACACTATAAAATGATAATTTCATTCATGTACATGTGGTCTACTGAATTCATGAGGTGACGTGACTCTCTTTTCATCAAATCCAGGTGAAGGAATATTTTCAGATTACTATAAAAATATTTTAATAGGTACCTTAAAAGTTTCTGTATAAGGAAATATTCAATACTATAGCAGCCAAAAAATTTCACCTTTGGGCCACCAATTTGGTTTTGGAGTCCTTCATGCCTTCGACCCACTTAGTCGTTCGAGTCAATAAGGCTCTCGAGCCACCTTAAGGCCTTTGGGACACCTTAATGAATTTGGACCACATTTTGTCCTTTTTTACACCTTAATTCCTTCAATCCAACTAAATGACTTTGGGCCACATGATGTGCAGATAAAAGTCCCAATAGATTATAGAAGGAACAAAATCTATAGGAGGACTTAGATATGGAATATTCACCATTGTAGAGATATCAGATTTGGAGAATTATAGGGTTTGTAAATTTCCATCGTTACCAGGACATTGTATCCCAACACAGGAATTCTTGATGAGAATCCATTCAAAGGTGGAGAGTTGATCGCAGTGCAGACAAAGGGAAGGGGAAGTATAAATTAGTCCTTTTCTGGGATGAATATCTCTATCACATGTGGGTCTGGTAATGTCACAAAGACTGAGGGCCATTTTTGGGTTCCCTTTCAAACCCCTAAAAGGGGTATGGTAAAAACTACATAAAAATTGTATTCCATTAGGCCATTAAATCTAGGATACTCATGTGTACATATGATATACCTTATCTATGACTGTAATGTAGTACATTTTTCATAACCAAATATCATGAATTTTTTTTACAAGAACAATTTATATATGAAAATGATAATTATTTCACGATTATTATTATTATAGATATGTTAAAATAATGACTTATAAAACTATATTCAACCTACATAATTGATTTTTTGCACATAATTAAAATATCATTGAAACATATGACATAAACCTAATTGATTAAATGGTCATTTATAATAATGTAATAAGTTAAATAAATGTAATAAAAAAGTTTAAAATTTATTAATTAATTAAATACATAAATGTTTTTCCATTTTGGTTGAAAAAGAACATATGTGAAAAAATGGACATAATGTAATAGTTTCTAATATCCCTTACACTTATGTGTAACATTGGCCATATTCACCACTTATTTATTTTGTGCGGTTTTTATAGATACTATTTTAATGTATTTTTAAGAATTAATGTGTCTTTAATGTATTTGAATTGTAAATTAATGTTATTAATTTCATGGGTATTATGATCAAAAGTTATCAAAGAGGCAAGGGTAATATCATCTTTAGTAGGGTGTATTTTTCTTTATGTTTACCGTTGGATAATTATTTGATATTTATGTATTAAAATAAATATATTTTACTCTCCTATTATTATTCATTAACTTCTTCATGTTATTATACCATTTTTTCTCTCTTTATTACAAAAAATTATTAATTAAAAGTTTTCTGAAAATCCAACATTATATTTTTTATTAGTTGGAAATTATTTCTTCTGAATATATGATTTCTAAAAATGTATTCAATAACATCTTAGACATATCAAAACAACTTATTAAAAACATTTTAAACCATGAATTAATTTTAACACAATAGTTTTACATGATTAATATTTCATTTCTTAAATATGGAACTTTTCTGACCTTATTATAGTGCAAAAGTAATGCCCTTGTTAACTTATATAGTTTGCCTAGAATTAACCAATATCATGAATTTTATTTATCTTAAACTAGTTAGTCATATTTATAATGATATTTTCTATAAATTGTCTCCTAATAGTCTGGAATTTATTAGTTTTCATATTTTGTTTGAAAGAAAAAAAATTTGACAATATTTTATGAACATTTGTTTAAATAGATATTTTCCAAGACATTTTATATTCCACATGAAATTTTTTTACTAATAATTAAAAAATATACATTTAATAATAACATAATTGATTATACCTATTATATAATGGGGATATACACCAATGATATTATCCATATTTTTGCTTATAATTTTTTATATTAGGTTTGACAGGGTTTGTAATATATTTATACTATTTAATTTACATTGGATGGATTATCATTTGGAATATTGATTGGATAAATTATTTAAATTTAAAATTTTATGTTCAACGGAAATTTTTAGGTGTGATATTATCACCCCGTTAATATGAGAATCTGATTTTGAATTAGTAAGTTACATTTGGGGCCTAATATAGACCCTCAATGTTTCTGCATGTCTCATTTAAAAAACTATATTTTGTACTGGATGGGTCCTCACCTATTATCCTATATTACATAGAATTATTCCTTGATGGTATTAGATTCCTCGAAAAATAATTCCTTGACAGTATGTTTTAAATGTTAAATGTTTTCTATTCCGTAATTATGAATTCATTTATTGATATTCCATGTGATTTCATTATTAGTTGAAATATCTTTGGTTATTTTTTATAAGATATTTTTATTATTAATTTGGGATTATTTGATCATCATTTATTCATGAAGTATTATTCTCGTGTAGTGGATTAAATTACTTATAATTCTATTATTTACCATTCCATATTGATCATGACATATTTACTCATGGATTTCATAATATCCCTAACCTTACTGATCATTTGACCCCATCCCTTTATTATGTATTATTTTACCCAGGATATGAGTATGTTTATATTGATTTATATACTAGGATTCACAAAGGGGAATAATGGAATTCTCAAATAAAATTAATTGTGTATTTATTGTTTTGATTCATAGTAGTAATTTAATTTTTGTATATTGTTTACTAACACTAGTAAACAATTCGGTACATTTAGATGTTATTCTAGGTAACTGATATCAATATAATAATGTAGACACCAGCTTTATCCTACTATGATTTTTGAACTATATAGGGTATACTCATTTCTCAATGGTTGGAAGTACTACTCTCAATCCACTAAGAGAAAACACCACCTTAATAAAACCCAAAACTGAGGGATCATTACTGAGATGATCGTTATTTTTATCCCATATAAGGATATTAAATAATTTTATATATAGAAGAATCACAAAATGGTAAATATAGTTTCCAATATTTGATCATATCTACTTTGGTGAATTAATAATGAAATGGAAAACAATCCCAATCCTATAAAATGCATTAACAATTATTTCCTATGAAACTGGTGTCTCGGTTTACTGTGTTGATATCCAATTCATCATAATCCTAGTGATTGCATACATCAGCCAGTGCACCACAAATGGGGTTCCTAGACTAACTGCTAAACTCAAACCACAAAATCCATATTAACCTAAATCCAAAACCAAACCTCAAATTTCTCTTAACACAAATCACCATTCCTAATAAAATCTATCACAAATACCACTCATTAACATGAAGACTTATCAGGGAGCCACAAGGGCTAGATACATTCAAGAAGTGACACCCAAATCCCACAACTAATAGGCCATGTGTTAATGACTTTCATTGTAACACCCTGGTCTGTTGTATATTTTTTGTGTTAATTTAATCATTTCAATAAATTACATTTCACACAACACTAAATAAAACATGGATAACATGGAAGAACCAAGTTATTATTTCTTTATACACAAAACCAATTCATTGTTGAAAATCGTTGAACAAATAGATGATCTTTCTGTATATAAAACACTATGTTTTCCATGTGTTTGAAATAATTTCGTATTCTTTCGGTATCTTGTCTTAAAAGAAAGACCATGTTTTACCAAATAATAGTATATCATTAAAATATTGATGTATTATTTTATAAGATATAAAATAACGAATAAAATAAAATGTGTTACTAATATTCACTAAATTATGAAAATATATGGTTTATAAGATGAAATCATTGGTTACTAGTTAATTATATATGGAAATATGCACCAATTGAATATCAAGGGGTTTTTATTATTTTTCCCCCAATGATAGTTATTCTTAATAAATTAAATAAATTTCAATTAGTGAATTATAGTAAAAAAATAAATATTTTATATATTCAATAACATATTTTTGTTATTTATCCATTAGATTTTATATACCTAAAATAAGATCTAACCTAATTTCATGCATAAAAACCTATATTTTTTAAAGGGGTATTTTAATCATCTTTTAATGGAGAACCCATTTGAAATATAATTTTTGTCACTTTTATATATTATATTTGAAAAAATTAACTTCTTCATTGAAATAAGAATATAAAAATTTACTTTAATTATATTTTTTTAATTTTCTAACAGGATTCATATTTTTATGAGTAGTAAAAAAACAAATTTAATTTGGAAAAAACATTTTCATTGAAATTATTTATAGTGATAAATTATATTTTTTGTTGGTTTTATCGTATAGTTAGATCAAACGTTTATCATTCAATGTAATTTAAGTCATCTGAATCAATTTTATTTGGAATTTAGATACAAAAACCTTTTTATCTTGTTCATGTTTTGACATTGCTGACATGTTTTCTCACACCATCAATGAGATTAATTTTAAATTAATTACTAAAAATAATGTATTTTTAATTTTAAAAAATGGATTCCATATTTGGAATTAGATGTTCTTATTTTTTTAAATATAGATCTTTTATTTTTGGGTATTATAAATAGTAACTTTTTCAAATTTTTGTTAACATGGTAAAAGCTAATTCAAGTAATTATGTGTAATAAACAATGTTACAAATAATATAAATTTACCAGAAAACTTGTCCTAATTTATTTGGATGAGTGGGTTTTGACCAAAATATTCATTGGGATGAAATTATTATCTTTTATTGCACTCGGATGAGAGTAAAAAAATTAATATATTTTTATTTAAATAAACGTCAATGATGTCACATTCATATTTTTTATACATATATAATTTTTAATATTAGGTCATACATAATTTAAATTTGAATATATTTATTAATTTTAAATGTAATATTTTTTTCTTTATCTTTGTAATTTATTTTCAATATTTAAAAAAAACAATCACTTTAAAGGAATCTATAATTATAATGGTGTAATAGATTAATTAAATGAAATACCAAAAAATTGATAGTAAAAATATTAAAATAAAATTGTTTGATATAATTAAAGCACTACATTAATTTTATGGAGTAATTTGACTTGTTATATGTGTTTAAATAAGTATGGTTCAATGATATATTGTTTTTATGATATTTTTAAAATGATAATTATTAAACAATGTCAAAATTTAAACATCTGATCTTTTAGGAATGTAATATTTCATTAAATGTGTCTAAAATCATAAAAATATTAAATAATGAAAAGGGGATTATATATGGTCTAAAATATCATTAAATTACCATTTATTTTCTATTTTATATGTTATATGTAATAATTACATCTTCATAACATTAAAAACATTGATTCTATAGTTAAAAATAAAATTTGTTAATGAATGATTAATAAATATGATAAGGTTTATAATTAAATTAAAACTTATCAAATATTTATTATATAATTATATTAAAACCTTATCTCATATTATCTTTGAAATAAATTCGTTTTTTAGGTTTTTGGTTTGAAGTAGAATTTCTTACAAATTGATATTTTTGGAAATTCGAAAAGTGACCCTCACCTCAATTATAAAAGGGAACCTCCTAACTCACATTATTACACCACATTGAACCTTATAGCACAAAATAACTTCTAATTTCCCTTATAATCATCTCTATCCAAATCATAGTAGTTTTTTCATCCATATGGACCGACATTATACTATTTTAGAGGATATTTAAATATATTGTTCTGATGAACATGTAATCGCTCTAAGTAATCATTATCTTTTTCTACTATTCAATAACTATTATATATCTGTGTAATGTGTCATAAAATAAAAAATTAACAATATTAAATATTCTGAAATTTATTTATGATTATGAAAAACCATTATATAACCCCTTTTCCCTTCAAAAAAAATGAAACTATCGCTCGTGCGTACGTAAGACTTATCATCTACATGTTTTGATACAATTAATTTTTTATAACCCTCCTTTATGATTGATAATTATGATGGTTTTAATAATTATATATTATATTTATGATATAATTAGTATTTTTGTATTATAATATCATTTCTACCTTTTTCCCATCAAATATTTTTGGAAAATTATAATGTCGTTCGTGAGTACGTTTTGGAAGACCATATCCATGTTGCGATAGAATTTGTTATTCACTAATATTGCAATTATATGGTATTAAGGATTAAATTTATTAGTATATATGTAATATATGAAATAAAAAATATTCTATAAAAATAACATATCACATAATTTTTTTATTTTAACTAGACAAGAAAATGAAAACAGTGTTCATGTGTACGTACAATCTACCATCTCCATGAACAGTGTATTTTATTTTCTATCTCCAACTATTACGAATCATCATGAATTAATATAATATATATATATATATATATTCCTTATATCATGATTCACATTATTTAGATGATTAAATTATGATAGATGAAACATGGCCATGAATTACTTGTCAAAAGACTTGTGATAAGAAAATCTAATATCACCCAAAACATTGATTTTACATAGAACAATTAATAAGTAAGTAATATGAATTAAAAATTAAATAATATATGGTGATAAATATATGAATTTTATTATGTGTTATATTAATAATAAACATATATTTAATATAATTTTTTTTAAAGTGTATGAACTAAATAAGTAATTAATTGAAGGGAGTTGCATCACACTTTTTATTTCCTTGATATACAAGCCAAATTAAATAAATTATTCTATTGTGGGATGTATATAATACCCATTAATATATTCTATTATAAATTTTATAAAATCTATTATATTTACATATCCATATTTTTTATTTCTTGGGGAATACGATTCTACTAAATATTAAGTAATGTGTATTAATTTCCCAATCTCATCAATATTTGGGATTGTTTCATTTTAAGTGTCCATTAGGTATTATTTATCATCCATATCAATGATTTAAAAAAAATAAAAAATGTTTTTAATATTCTCATGTGGTGTTTCAATGTATTGTTCACCTAATTTTTTCTTTTTTACTAAATGGTTTGAAATGAATCTTCTAGATGTATTTCAAATCAGTTATTTTTTTATTTTTCTAGATCAAGTCAAAAAGGAATGTTTTTTATATTATATGGAATAGAAGTATTTTTATTTATTATTGATGAACTATTTATTTGAAGATTAATATTCATCTTTATAAGGTAATTTTAAAATAAAATATTTTCATTTAAAATTATGCGGCATTTTATGAAATGAAATGGTTTTCAATGAATGAATATTTAATTTTAGGATTATTTGAATAAATTATATCAAATATTAGTTATTCTTCAATGATTATAATTTTTGAAGCTGATATTCATATTAATCATGTGGTTGTTTTATTTTTATTTTGTTTTGAGGTTTATGATACCCATTTATTTCCTTAGGTTATGTAATGATTGAATGATGTTTATGAAACACATTTATTTTTATGGGTTCTGATATGATGAATCGTTTATGTTCTTGTGGTACACTAATATATGTATTTCATTATGTCATAAGTGGGACTTATATCACCCTCCAATGAAAGGAGAAAATATTTGTATCTCTTTATATTGACAATGATGGCCTTAGGAATGAACTATAACTACTAATATGGTAATGGGAGTGATCCATGACTACAAAGATAGTATGTGGAGTGAAATAATACCACTAATATGGCCATGGGAGAGAACCATGACAAAAAAGATGGTAGGTAAAGAGAACCCATACTCATAAGATGGTCTTGGTAGGATACCTTGGCTACTATGGAAACTATTTCATATTCTTATGTTTCTTCCACAAATTCCATGTCTTATTCTTATGTAAATATTTCAAGAATTATGATCTTTATTTCATTATGAATCATTTCTAAGGAACTACCAAATCCTTCTTATATGATACCTGTTTATGATCATTGATATGAAGGGTAAGGTCTTCTATTCTCATGATCATGTTTTCATAACCTTGTTCTCCTTATTATGGTCACATGTCTCAATTTTCTACCCTTTCCGAGTATATGATCTCACCCTTTTCATATGATTTAGTTTCATCTGAATATACATAATGGTTTTAGGTTGGAATACTAAAGGGGAAGTTATTTATTTGAGATGTTGAATATATTTCACTAAATTATAGGAATGTGTTCCATGTTTCCAAACGCACAAAAATAATACGACATATTGGTGTTTTTTTCTGAAATATTGAAATATGAAGAAAAATTAATGTAATATATATGCATAGTAATATAGGGTTGTTATAGTTGGTATCGAGGAAAAGGTTTAGTAATCTATTGGAAACTACGATGAGAGAACCATAGCAAGAACCCTAAATAAATTTTTATGGACATGTAAAAGGAAAATAAAAATGTCCTGGAATGTTGGTAATGGATATAGTGAGTGGATTCAAAGAAATAACTATTTTCCAGGATACCAAAAGTGCTTGTTGATCTATAACAGATTTACCTATGGGTAACATATCTGAAAAGGTGTGTTGGGCATACCACAGCATAACCTAGTACACAACAATCTGCATTTTTCACACCTAGTTTGATACTCTGAGGGATATACTTTGAGAATTTACCAAGTCATCACCAAATATCATGAAGTTTTTAAATAAAATTTTTCAATTAATATCCTAGGATAGACCTAAGGGGTCATAGATTATAGACGGTTTCATAATTAATAAATCCTAGAAGTTATGTTTCCGGATTATGTGGTTCCTTGTTTTGACTCTATGATTGTGGTTTTAGTAAATGGTTGGAAATTAAACATCATTTTAATGATGAATGAAATAGACAATGAAACAATTATCCATTGATAAACCAAATGTTATGGGATTTGGAATGAAAAACCTTACTAGTATACTTACAAATGCTGTGAATCATTATGGAATACAAAACGATAAATACAAATAACAACATTCTGTTGAGTCTTTTAAGAGGTAAGGTCGACCTTATTTCTATGGGTCTTTTGATCCACTTGTTTATGAGAAATGTATTAACACTGCTAAATTGATATATTCCATTCTCCAGCGTTCAGGTCAATAGAAATTTATTTCTGTTGTTCATCTGTTAGAAGGTGTAGAAGACTAGTGGTGGATTCTAATTAAGAATACATGGAATCTAGATGATATTGAATAGATGGATTAGGATGAGTTCAAGAACTTATTTTTCAATAATTAAATTACTCATATTCTTCATATAATGATAAATAATTAATTAATTGGTTTTGAGCAATGTGATGTGGAATATTTTAGTACCTTTGAAGAAAAATTCAAGACACTTGTGAGGTATGCTTACAGAATTATCATCCAACTAGAAATTGAAATTGATTTGTTCTTTTGGGGACTAATGGGAGGTCACAAAAGGGTGTTCTACAAAAGATATACTAAGTATATACTATCTTATTCTTCATTGGGTAATCATTTTTGAAATAGATATTGTAGTTACGTATCAATATTATGGTTTTGGTGAGAAGAGGAAGATATAGTTAAATGGAAAATATAAAAACCATGGAGAAAAGAATATGGGTGTTCCATTATTTTTTATGTGTCATAAAAAGCATGGTTGAAATTTTTGTTAGGGGTATATAAAAATTTAAGTAGGAAAAGGAAGGTCATCAGGAATTTTATTTCTAAAGAGATGGGAAGATGTTAGCTAACAATGTGAATAGAGAAAAAGCAGTATAGGATGCACCTCCCACACTTTAATGATTTTTTTTAAGGAAAACTGACACTTTGATAATCAATTTCCAAACCCACGGTTTAATGATGATCATATCCATCAACAATAGGTTAAAGCTAATGAAAAATGAATATTTCATATGAACACTATTAGGGATGTGGAGTATGAAAATGAAGTGTTGGAATTATTGTGTATGTATTCAATGTAATTCTATATAAATGTTTTAGGAGTACTTTAATGATTTTATGGAATAATGAAAATCTATTTATTCATCCACTAGAGTTTTTACAAAAGTCTTTAAGAGCATATTCATAATGGTACTTGTAACCATGAAAAGTGATTAAGGTAATAAGTTGATATTTTTTGAATACATGTGATAAATGAAATTATAACCATTAATAGGTTCATGATGTTGAGATAATGATATTTGGATATAGATATGTTAGATTTGAATAAGTAAATGGAACTGTACTATAAGGACCCAACCTTATAAAATTACATAATATTTAATTAAATGAATAATTCACATTGAGGATCTCTTCAGGTTTAGAGTTATAGATAATTAGGCCATAACTATTACAAAACAACATGAATATTAAAAGTAGACACTACTGCTCAGTATCCATTTTTTCATAAAAAAAACTCAAAAAGAAACATGTCTAGTTCTATGTTTTAGACAACATGAGTTTTCCTTGATCCAATACTTGAGCATATTAATCTTTAAGTCCCATGAAAAACATTTAAAAAACATTGGATGAGAATAAAAAATCTCAGTAAGGGTTATAAAATAAGGACGGAAAACACAAGCCCATCAATAAATAAAAACCAATGAAACAATATTTTTCAATCATAACATACCTTATGAAATCATAAGACTTATGAATAACACACAAAAATCATAAATCATAAATTTTACTTATAGAATCCATATAAAACATACATTGTAGCTATCACAACTATGTAGGGAGTTACACCTGGAATACCCATCACAATATATTCCCTAAATCTCTTAGGAGAAACATCATGTTTACCTCCATCATGTTACCCAATGCATTGGAGAGAAATCTCGGGCTCACCCACCCTAGGGATATCAGGTAACCACCCGTATAAGGAAAAAAAATGACCAATAACCATAACATAATCATAACACATAACACAAGCATAAAGTAAAGATAACATTTCTACATTCCAATATATTAAATCAAGATATTGAAATAAACTATGCTATATAAAATCATTTTCAAAACCATTTAAAAATAGATTTTTGAATCAAAATGTCCCAAACCACATTGAATATTTTAAAAGAATTATCATTTGAAAACATTAATGTCTATATAAATAAATTTTAAAACCTATTTTGAAAACATGAACCTTAATGAGAAATATTTAGAAGAATATATCATTAAAACCTTGAAAACAATAGTTTAGTTAAAGAGTTTTTTTAACAAAAATATAGACGCTTGAATACAAATAATTTAGGAATAACATTTAATGAGAACTTTTAAATATCATTATAATATAGGTATTCATGATATAATATTTAAAAGGATAATATATACACCATATAAGTGTGAACTGGTTCATAACAACAATGAAGTCTCAGTGGAAATATAAATTGAGATGAAATCCCTTATAAATACGGTATCATTAGATTAATGATAAATCAATAAAATAATTATGTGTGAAAAATATAAATACACTCAATATAAGTGGATATTATGTTTAAAACAGTCATAGTACATTCACACATATTCTTGTAAAAACAACACTAATGAATTGGATGTTCAACTCAATAAAGGGAGATTGAGTTAAAATTACTCTTATCAAGTTCATATCGATGACTTGAAAATTTATAAATGGAGTGATAATGTCTATCAAAAGTATATAAACAGAGAGGGGAGTGGAAATTATGACAAAAGAAAAGTAATAGTGATTCCAAACATAATCTTGAAGTAAAATAGTCAATGAACTTTGAGTAAATCCGAATGAGTGGAAATTGAAATTTCAAATTCCCTTATTGATTTGGAAACATAAGGAACATACAAAACATGAAAGAAGGATCATAGAATGAAGATGTAAATACTAATAAATGAATGTATATTTAAAAAATAGTACAATCATGGGAAGTACATACACCACACAAAAGGAAATATTGGAAAATATAACATGAATCTCACAGGAATAAAAATTGAGATGAAAAACCATTACTTTGTTGTAATCAATCGAGTCATATGACCAAAAGTTAATAACCACCAAATGAATCACCAAATTACATTAATATAAATATAATCAGGATAATATATATCAAATGGCAGTACACAGTACACCACATGCAATAAATAAGTGGCGAACAATGGAAATCTAACACAATTAAAAGTGAGATAAGAAAACCCTTACCTTGTTCCTGACTTGACCCGTTCGTTCTTTAATTTCCTAAATAATAAACTAATGTTAATTTATGATTTCTTAAGAAACTTTTTATATTTTATTATTCCTTTAATATTACTTATTACCATGTTATAAATATTATGTAATCATTTAAGTTAATAACGGTCATTTTGTCGATATTTCGTACTTGAGTAAAAAAAATGGGCACCATATAATTACCAGTTGTTAATGTGGTAAGATATCCATTATAATAATAATTAAATTAATTATTTAGATATCATATATATGATATATATCAAGTATATACATGTATTTATAATAGTGCATAACATTTAGAGGTAAGAAATGAAATTCACTGTTCATGGAGATGGTAAGCCGTACGTACTCATGAATGCTACTTCCATTTCTATTTCTTATTTTAATGGAATTAAATTAAATAATGATATCTAGTTATATGATAATTCAAATATAATATCATATACAATATATTTAACTCCATCCTTTATATGTCCCACATAAGGCAATAATGAGTCATATCACTTTGAGGGGGTGGTAGTCCGCACTTCCTCTAATGAGATTATTGTATTTACCAACTATGGAAACCATTATGTATTTATATAAATGAAAAAATACACAAGAATAAAGAAAATATCAACACAATATATATCATATATAAATACAGTACCATCATAATGGCCACCATGAGAGGCGGTTGGATATATTTTAACAATCATCATTTTGTTTGGCGTTAGTTTGTCATCCACAGAATTGTTATATTCTTCACCCATTAGATGTAGGTTTCTGTAAGATTAGTTCAAATACTTATCGTAATAAAATCCTAGTATATTGAGGATATTGGTGTTATTAAAAAATAAAGGAATAAAAAGAGTTTAGTGGTTGGAGAATTAAAATAAAAGAAGACACTTTAAGAGAAATTGTTCCCTTTAATTGGGGTAACTCCCTTTGATTTGAACCAAAGGACTTCTTGAAGTGCCTTCTTCCTAATTTAAGGCTTCTAGGGGGTGTATATGTATGTAGGGATCTTAATTGGGTAGATTTTGGATGATCCAAGAGGCTTTATAGGTGTGAGTAATTGGTTAGAAGTGGTCTCCTTTTATAAGGGAGAGGGGGGGGGGCTCTTTAGGAAAGTGTGATAATATTATTTTATTATATAATGATATTCGGTTTCTAATGGTCCAAAAATATTTAAAGTCTAAGATATGATGACTCATAGTGTAAATAATATCATCAAATAGTAATTGGACAGGTTTTAGATGTTATTGTAAGATTTATAATCTTATTTATTAAAATATTTTATTAAGGAGGTAAATACAACATCATAATTGTGTCATAAATAATTTAATTTATGTTATGTATAAAAATTATAAAAAACTACCATGATGTAGTATATCTTTTTATCTTTCCACTTAATATTTATAGTCGAAAATTTAATTTATATAACACCATATTAAAATTTATTTACTAAAATATTATCGTTTAAGTCATTTTTTCCTTTACATTAAATTAATTAATCTAAAGTGTCATTATCATTCATAAGTGGCTCCATGGGGTCCCAAAATAGACCCAAATATTCCCATTGTTGGCCATTACTCATCCAATAAGGTTATAACATGTTATAGAAATTTTGAATTATTAAAATATTATTTTTACCTTGAATTACCCTATTTACCTTTAACTGCGGTAAATAAAAGTCAAAAGTTACTCTTCACCAAAAATTATTTTCATCATATTGAAAGAAATTTTACTTTTTTCTAACAACCATGTATGAGAAATTTTATAAATTCAATTCACAGAAGCGGTAAAATTTCATTTAAATCAAAAAGTCAGTTTTTTTGACTACTTCTAAGTGATTTCCCTATTTATCAAAAATTGATGTTCATCAGAAAAATACCAAAAATTCAGCCTCATATTTATTTTATATTCTGAATTGAAACATGATGTCTATTTTTCAAAATTCAAAACATATAAGTATAATTAATTAATTTAAAATAAATTCCTGTTGATAAACAAATAGGGTGTTTTAAAAAAACAATAACTATCAAAAGATTGACACTTTTTTATGTCAAATGTCAATGTAAAATTATTTCCATTGACCAAAATTGAATTAAATGGTAAACATATATTCTAATTACACTTTAAAACCAATTAAAAAGATAATATAACCATATAAATAAATTATACTGAAGCACAGTTTTGAATTAAAATACAATATTTTTCACTATTCATTAGAAAATGAACATTATCAGAAAAATTGAAAAAATTTACACAAAGTAAATATTGATGTCCCCATTGTAAAGAATGATTTTATTTGATCAAATAGAATTTAATAAAGTGGAAAAAATTATATTTAATGAAATTTCTCCATTAAAAGGCAATAAATCGGCATTTTAATGTAAATTATACTTAAAATTAGATTCATTCACATTTTAAGCCTCTAACATTTATTGGATAAATGTAAATAAATTTAAAAAACATGTATAACAATATTTTAGTTATTTTTGTACATTTCATCCTATAAAACTGTTATGAGTTAACTACCATTTAAAATAATAATATTATATTATTAGTGTGCAACGTAAGATTTCCAAGAAACTCATTGTTGTGTATCAAGTACGCTATCGAACATAGAAACACAATTAAAGTAAAATTAATAATTAATTCAAAAATATTAATAAATATGAATTATGTATTATTATTTATTTACCTGGGATGTTACATCCTTCCCCCCTTTTGGGAATTGCATCCTCTCAATTTTAAAACTGGGCTTCGAAACTTCATTAAAATTCCCACATCAGAAAAGATTCAGTAAAACTATAAATTTAAAATAAAGAAAGAAAAGTACAACGGTCACCTGATATAACCCATACTAGGATTACATTTAGGAAAACATGGATATGGAAGAGAGAAAAAATGACCATGTTCTGATGGAGAGTGATAGAAAAGATGATTAGGAGAAATTTAACCACCAGAAAATCACAAAGTTATGATGAGTTAAATGGTCTTTGATTACCCAGTAAGAAATGTAAGCCAAAATATTTTTTATTTCACATTCCATTTCATAATTTGGAGGAATCCATTTACTACATAGAATAAGATCATAAAGAAATATACGTACCTTCATGTAGTGTTTCACCCTTTAATAAGTTTCTACCAAAAACATATCTTTTCTCCAAACAAAGAGTATTAAAAAAGACATGGTCACATCAAAAGAACAATATTAATCTTCTTGAGAATCATATAATTTAAAAAATAAGAAAGATATATTTCCCTTGTATTTAGACATTAACTAAAACCAAAATTGTTAGTGAGAGATTAGATAATATCCAAAAAGGATAATCTTTTACAAAAAGAAAAACTACTCTTAATCTCTAAAAATTTTCAAACAAAACGCAAAGTTCAATAAAGACCATTCAAAGAAATAACTTTCCGTAAAAATCTTCAATAGTGATCCAAACTAATATTGAAACCCAAATCATATAAGTATTTAATGACATAGTCTTCCAAGATAACATTTATCACCAAATAACAACAGTTACTCATAAAGTCTAATATTGAAAAGAAATTAACCAAATCACATGTTCTCCATGATAGGTTAATCATTTTCATAAATAAAACAAATTTTCATATGTCCACAATAAAAACATAGATTCTTCCAAACTACAATTTCAACCATTATTCCACAATTTAAATCCATAGTATTCTATCTTCCTTAGGAATATAGGGTTTCCTCAAAAGAGAGAACATATTCCACAACAACCTTTATCTCTTAATCACTAAATCATTTTTATATACTATGTTTATCCATTTGATAAAACTTAACTTCCAAAAATCAACTTATTATTATTCCATAAAGACATTTTACTAAAATAATAAGTCATATTATCTAGGGACTTCAAGTAGGATAGTAGTATGTGATTCACCCTTATCTCCCTTTGTTTGTGGGTTCGATTTCTACAGCCTTTCCATATGCAACGGGTTTTCACCCATCCTATGGGTTATCCTTTTTATAAAACTAAAAAATAACCCTAAAATGTTTTAACCTCAATGGTTTCCTTATACCATTAATTTTCATCCAAATTCATTATGATCTCATCATCTTAATTCTTAAAGTCTTATTTCACCACCATATGATAAAATAAAACGATCTCCAAAATAAAGAACATAATACCTTGGTCATGGTTTCTATTTGGTTTCATCGTCATCTTGATCATGTAGGTAGATGGTCCATTCATCAATAATATGATTTAAATATCCTTCAAAATCCTTTTCTTCCTCCATACAAATACACTATGTACAACTTGGGTCATATGGGTGTTCACAGAAAAATTGTTTTGGAAAATAATCATGTATGACATATAATTTCAAAACATCTGGTAAAACATGATCCATATAAACTAGTTAGACCGAATTTGAGTTGAAATATTCCATTAATATTCCTTTTAAAATACCATATTTATGTGTTGAGATACTATATTGTAAAAGAAATTATAAATAGGTTGTGCAATGGTCTCCTTCTTCAGCACTTTTTAGAAAATCATAATATGCTTCAAAATCATGTGATAAGGTAAAATATTTGAAAATGCCTTGATAATATTTACCTTTCCTGAAAATATGATAATATTGTGAAAATAGGATATTTCTAAATACAACCCACGATCCATGATGATAACAATGTAAATTCGAGGTGTTTCATATCTCAAACAACTACTTTCATGTGAGTTGTGTGCTAGAAAAAGTTTCACAATCTTCTGAACATGACTACGCAATAATTATTGCAAGAATGTCATCAGGAAGAGATAGGAATGCCATTTGATATCCTCCTCCTTCCATTTATAACTGAAATTACTTGATCTGAAAAAGTTATAAAATATGGATTTAACTGAAATAATAGACATAAGGACTACCCATGTGTATAACAAAAACTCCAAATCCATATAGTTGTCTATACCTCCCTTTGATACCAACTATGAGGACCAGACCTTATAAAATTACATAATATTTAATTAAATGAATAATTCACATTCAGGATCTTTTCAGGTTTATAGTTTTAGACAGTTAGGCAATAACTATTACATTACAACTTGAATATTACTAGTAGACACTACTGCTCGATATCCATTTTTTCCTAAAATAAAAACACTTAAAAAGAAACATGTCTAGTTCCATATTCTAGATAACATGACTTTTCCAGGATCCGATCCTTAAACCTATTCATCTTTATGTCTTGTGGAAAACATTTCAAAAACATGGGATGAGCATAAAAATATCAGTAAGGGTTATAAAATAAGGAAGGAAAACATTATCCCGTCAATAAATAAAAACTGATGAAACTATATTTTTCAATCACAACATACCTTACGAAATCATAAGATTTATGAATAACACACAAAAACGATAAATCATAATGGTTACTTATGTCATCTATATCAAACTTAAATTGTAGATATCACTGATACATAGGGAGTTACACATGAAATACCCATCACGTTACCCAATGCATTGGAGAGCTATCTCGGGCTCACCCGCCCTTGGTTTATCATGGAACCACCCGTATAGGTAAAAAATACCCAATAACCATAACATAATAATAACACATAACAAAATTATAAATTAAATATAACATTTCCACATTCCAATATATCAAATCAAGATATTGAAATAAACAATGATTTATCAAATCATTTTCAAAACAAATTAAAAAGATATTTTTTAATCAAAATGTCCCATACCACATTAAAGCTTTTAAATGAATTATCCCTTGAACAAATTAATTTTCATATAAATAAATCCTAAAACCTATTTTGAAACTGTGGACATTAATGAGAAATATTTAGATGAATAAATCTTTAAGACATTTAAAACGATATTTTAGTTAAAGTGTTTTTTTACAAAAAGAGAGACACTTGAATACAAATAATTGAGGAATAAAATTTAATCATAACTTTATAATAACATGATAATACATGTATTCATGATATAATATTTCAAAGGATTGTATATAGACCATATAAGAGTGAATTGGTGCATAACAACAAGGAAGTCTCAGTAGAAATGTAAATTGAGATGAAATCCCTAATAAAGGTGGAATCCTTAGATTAAGAGTAAATCAATCACATAACTGTGTTTGAAAAATATAAATACACCCAATATAAGTGGATATTAATTGTAAAAAAATTAGAGGAAATTCAAAGATATTCTTGTAAAAACAACACCAATGAATTGGATGTTTAACTCAATAAAGGGAGATTGAGTTAAAATTACTCTTGTCAAGTTCATATCGATGACTTGAGAATTTATCAGTGGATTTATTATGTGTATCAAAGGTATATCCACATAATGGGGAGTTGAAATTATGTCATAAGAAAATTAATAGTGATTCCACACATAATCTTGAAGTAAAATAATCCATGAAGTATGCGTAAAGTTGAATGAGTGGAAATTGAAATTTCAAATTCCCTTATCAATTTGGTAACTTATGAAACATACACCACATGAAAGAAGGATCCTAAAATAAATAAGTAAATACTAATAAATGAATGTATATTACCAAAATATTACAATCATGGGAAGTACATACAACACATAAAAGGAAAATAGTGGAAAATATAGCAAGAATCTCATGGGAATAAAAAGTGAGATGAAAAACCCTTACTTTGTTGTAATCAATCAATTCATATGAACAAAAGTTAATAACCACCAATTTAATCATATAATTCCATGAATATAAATATAATCATGATAATATATATCAAATGGAACTGCACAATACATCACATTCAATAACTAAGTGGCGAACAATGGAAATCTCACAGAATTTAAAGTCAGATAAGAAAATCCCTTACCTTGTGTCCGACTTGACCCGTTCGTTCTTTAATATCCTGAATAATAAACTAATGTTAATTTATACTTTTTTAATAACCCATTAAATTTTTATTATTCCTTTTATATTACTTATTACCATGTTATAAATATTATTTAATCATTTAGGTAAATAATGGTCGTTTTGTCGATATTTGGTACTTGAGTAAAGAAAAATTAACACCTTATAATTACAAGTTGATAATGTGATAAGATATCCATTATCATCATAATTATATTAATTATTTAGATATCATATATATCATATATATACTGTATATACATGTATTTATAATAGTACATAACATTTAGAGTTATTAAATGAAATGCATTGTTCATGGAGACGACAAGTCGTACGTACGCATGAACGCTACTTCCATTTCTATTTCTTATTTAAATGGAATTAAAAACATAATGATACATAGTTATATTATAATTCCAATATAATATCATATAAAATAAACTTAACTCCATCTTTTATACGTCCCACATTAGGCAATAACGAGTCATATAACTTTGAGGGGGCGGTGGTCCGCATTTCCTCTAATGAGATTGTCTTATTTACCCACGATGAAAAACATATTGTATTTCTATAAATGGAAAAATACAGAATCCTAAAGAATACATAAAAATAATATATATCATATAAAAATACAGTTCCATCCTAATATCCACCATGAGAGGCGGTTGGAGATATTTGAACAATCATCGTTTCGTGAGGCGTTAGTTTTCCATGCACAGAAACATTATGTTTTTCACCCATTAGATGGAGGTGTGTGTAAGTGTATTTATAATCCTTATATTAACAACATGTTATTATATTGAGTATAATGGTGTTGTTACAAAATAATGAAATAAAAAGAGTTTTGGGGTTGGAGAAGTAAAATAAAAGAAAACTATTTAAGAGAAATTGTTCCCTTTAATTTGTGTAACTCCAATTGGTTTGAAACAAATGACTTCTTGAGCTGCCTTATGCCTAATGTAAGGCTTTGAGGATAAGTATATGGGTGTAGGGAGCATAATTATACAGAGTTTGGATGATCAAAAAGTCATTAGAGGTTTGAGGAATTGGTTAGAAGTGGTCTCCTTTTATAAGGGAGGGGAGGGGCTTTTTAGGAATGTGTGATAATATTATTTTATTATATAATGATATTTGGTTTATAAAGGTCCAAAAATAATTAAAGTTGAAGATAAGTTGACTCATAGTATAAATAATATCATCCAATATTAATTGGATAGGTTTTGGATGTTATTGTAATATTTATAAGCTTATTTATTTAACTCTTTTATTAATGAGGTAAATACTACATCATTATTTTGTCATAAATAATATAATTTATGTGATGTCTACAAATTATAAAAAAATAAGATGATATAGTAAATATTTTTAGCTTTAAAATTAATATTTATAGTCTAAAATATAATTCATATAACACCATAAAAAAATTAATTTACTAAAAGATTATAGTTTAAGTCATTTTTTCCTTTACATTAAATTAATTAATCTAAAGTGTCATTATTATTCATAAGTGGCTCCATGGGGTCCCCAAATAGACCCAAAGATGCCCATGGTAGGAAATTACTCATCCAATAATGTTAGGACATGTGTTTTGGTAATTTTGAATCATCACAATATTCATTTTAAATTGAATTATCATATTTACCTTTAACCATGGTAAATAAAAGTCAAAAGTTATTATTCACCAAAAATTATTTTCATCTTATTGAACCACATTTTACTTTTTTATAACCACTATATATGTCTGATTTTCTAAACTCAATTCATAGAAGAGGTAAAATTTCATTTAAATGAAAAAGTCTGTTTTTTTAATTACTGCTAAGTGATTTCACTATTCATAAAAAATTGATCATTTTCGGAAAAATAAAAAAAATTCAGCCCCAGAATTATTTGATATTCATAATTCAAAAATGATACCTATTTTTAAAAATTCAAAACATATAAGTGGAGTTAATTAATTTAAAATTTATCCTCGCTGGTAAACAAATCGCGTGTTTTTAGGAAACAATAACTATCAAAAGATTGACACTTTTTTATGTCCAATTTAAAAGTTAAATTAATTCCAATGTTCAAAATTGGATTAAATTGTAAAAAAAAGATTTTTATTACACATTAAAACCAATTAAAAAGATCATATAACCATAAAAATAAATTATCTTGAAATAGAGTTTTGAATTAAAATACAATATTTTTCACTATTCATTAGAAAATGAACCTTATCAGAAAAAATCAAAAAATTTACAGAAAGTAAATTTTGATGTCCCCATTATAAATAAGTATTTTATTTGGTAAAATATAATGTATTAAAGTGACCAAAATAAGATTTAATGAGGGTTATCCATTAAACGGCTGTAAATCGGCATTCTAATGTAAATTATACTTAAAATTAGATTAATTCAAATTTTATGCCTCTAACATTTATTGGATAAATGTAAATACTTTTAACATACATGTATTATAATTTTGTAGTTATAGATTTTCATTCCTTCCAATACAACAACTAAGAGTTAACAACCATTTAAAATAATAATTGTAACATCCCAAGGTTTTCTAAAAATAAATTGAAAATGCTTGAAATTTTGTTTAAGGTATATATTTATAAGTATCCTTTAAACATAATTTTATTTCTTATATGTTTTAAATTTCAAGAAACTATCATCTACAATTGTGTTCAGTATGTTATTTCGAGTCTGATGGAACAAACTTGTTTTTTTGGTGAATAGTAACATGCCCTTATGAATAGTAATATGAATAGTAATATGAATAGTAATATGACCTCACGAATAGTAAATAATTTTATTATTTTATTTTCCCATGGCAATAGGATAATGGGATCTTAATTAATTTTCCAATGTCACATAAAACTAATTGCACTTCAATATTGTTATTTTTCGAATTAACTGTGACCTTATTTAAAAATTAAATTAATAATATTTAGAAAATTATTTTTGAAAAATGGAGTTCATTTTTGAATTCTACACATCGAAAAATTGTTGGGGTAAATTTTTGGTATTTTTCTGAAACTCTTGAATTTTTGGTGAATAGTGAAATACGGTAAAATACCGTATAATCAATTTATCAGTAAAAATCCAATATTTATGACATCATAATTGATGCAAGGACACTTTATTCGAAATCACATGATATTAATACTATTTAGGGCCACTTGATTTGAGATTATTCATAGTCTTTATAAAAATATTATAATAATAATTAAAATAATCTAAAATACCTCCCCTCCTCCACTATAAATACCACCCTCACTCCCCTCTTCCTCTCACACCTCTCAAGCCTTGAGAATTGCCTAATTTCTGCCAAATTCCATCCTCAATCTTCTTCCCCACGTCCTAGAGCTTCTGGTCTCACCAAAAGACCAAAATCAAAGCCCTTAAGAAGGATCTCAAGGAGAAGAGATCAAGAGGTAAACATCCTCTTTCATTTTCATTCTTTCCTTCCATTTTATGTTATTATCATCATTTACCTTTGTCTTTTGTTGAGATATTTCATTAAATAATTCCCCTTACTGTCCAAATTTTGTATGATTGATGAGATATTCCATTCCTCTCATCAATCTTGTTTTTATGAAATTTTAAGAGGCGCCGTTAGGCTGCCGAATTTTTTGTAAGAAATTTCTCTTGTTTTCTTTATTTCATGATTCCTTCCTCTTCTTTCTTCACCCCCTCTTATCCAAGAGTCATGAAATCTCCAGAATCATGTATATTCTGGATGTTTTCATGTTTATGTAAAATTACAAATCATTATTCCTCTCCTCTCTCACTTATTTAAAGAATCAAAAAACATTGTCCATTTGTGTCGAATTACCGATATCGTGGACGATGTATTTTCAATTTCCATTAATTATTTCAAGTCTGGCCATGAAACCATTTATATGGTTGAACCAGGTTATAATATATGTTTTATGACTCATATAAGGTTCTGGAATTCTTTTGTACTCATGATTCAAATTTATTAGACTAAATGAGGTTGTAATTATCAAGGAACCACTTAAATGATCTAAACGAACATAATTAATGTTTTAACTTATAAATCATCATCATATAAAGCATAAAAGTGATAAATGGTATCATTTATGGTACATTAAATATTTAAATACTACTCCATTCCAATTCTGGAGTTTCACTTCCAATCAACAAGAACGATTCATCATGAACCGATTGTGAAAATCACAAAAGAACTCACCCAAAATAATGCAAGGAACAAAATACTAACAATTAAGGGGTGAAATGAGGTTATGAAATGACCATATAAGATGTTATAAACATGAAAATCTTTCTGTAAAGTACTAATAACACTCTTTTAAACATTATACAGGAGGTTTAAACAATTTTGAAATAAGACAAGCCCAAGGTAAGGGAATTCTTAACCCGATTTCCATTCATTGGGTTAACCTTCTACTTTATAATTTATGTGCTATTTAAATTGTTTGTGTGATGGGTTCTGTTTATATTATGTTTAATTATGTGTATTTAGAGAGTATATACATATTCCATCCACTCAATTAAGTCTCACTTCAAGTATATGATGTTTATAAGGGACTTTTGTTCTAAAATCCTTTTTTAAAATTCTGTTTTATAAGATTCAAAGGCAATGTTTTTATGCTACTGTTTATGTTGTATGATTATGTTTTGGTTATTGGGCATTGTTTATGATGAAGGGTGGGACCTATATTTCCCTCCAATTCATTGGGTATGATTAAGTTGGAGGTCGGCCGTATGGTTACTCCAAGTGTAACTGCGATGGTTACACAAAGTAAGGTAGCCATGAGGGTTACAAATTTTAAGGTAGCCAAGATGGTTACAAGAGTATGTAAGTAATTCCCCAATATACCTCTATGATTATAATTATGTTTGTGTGGATCTTTTTTAAATCTCATGTTACACAAAGTAAGATTTTATGGGTGTAAAGCATGTATTTTGAAAATGTTTTCATATGTCATGTGTATTCATGGACTAATGTGATTTTTCCTTCTTTTCATACCTTACTGAGCTTTTGTGCTCATCCCAAGTTTTTAAATGATTTTTCACAGTTTAATGGATGAATAATACAAGGATGGAAGACATGTTAAATGTTGAATAATTGTCAAGGAGTCTTGTTTTATGTTTTAATGTTTTATATTTTGAGGAAAATGGAAACTGATTTTATGGTATCCACTATGTAACAATGTGTAATGTTATGAATGTTTTGTCTTAATTCTCTAAAGGTCTAAACATGAAAAGATCCTAAATGTATAATGAAGTTTTTTCTTGAATAAATTCAAGATTATGTATAAAATAAGTTCAGGTCCTTATAGTTGGTATCATAGGATGGTTTAGATAACTTTTGGGGTTAAGGTGATGCTAATAGAATACCATAAATAATTTTCAATCTATGTTTAATTTGTTATAGAATTTAAAGATTACCATGTTGATTCATCTAAGAAATGTTTGTTTAGAATGGTTTTCCTCTGAAGGAACATGGATGCTGAAGAGGATAGGCACCGACAGAATGACATCCTTCCTGATCAACAGCCCGGAATGGTAGGGATTGGAACCGAGCAGTTTGTGACAGTAATGGCTCAGCTATCGCAGGCAATAAATGGTGGTGGCATCCATGCAAGAGGACAAATAAAGGTACCCCAACGGAACATGACAGTGGTGGACCATTTTATGAGACAACATCCTCCTGCATTAAATGGATCTTCTGACCCAGTGGCAGCAGAAGGATGGTTTAAAGCCCTTGAAAAGATATTTGATGTTATGGGATGTTCGGACAATCAAAAGGTAAGTCTTTCCATTTATCCTTTTGAAGGGGAAGCTGGTCAGTGGTGGTCAATGGTAAGGAATATCAGGGGTATAGAGGATTTTGATTCCTTAGTGTGGGATGAATTTAAAAGTCTTTTTCTTGAGAAATATTTTCCTAAGATGGTGAGACTTATAATGGAGAAACAATTCCTTGAATTGAAACAAAAGGAGGAAGATTCAGTGGCTATGTATGAGGCGAACTTCACCCGACTGGCGAGGTATGCTCCATATCTTATTCTGGATCTCGATAGCAAAATAAACTGCTTTTACTACGGATTGAAGCCAAGGTATCGAAGGGAGTTGGCCTCCCGTGAATTCAAAAGTTATGAGAAACTTTTCCGATGTGCTGAGAGGGTAGAGATGGAGTTTGCTGACGATCACATGCAATTTGGAAACAAAGAGAAGAAGAGGTCCAATTGGAAAGGAATGGGTAAGAATCAACCAATGAAATCTGATGGTAAGAAAATACAGTTTCCAATTTGTGAAAAGTGTGGCAAGAAGCACCCTGGGGAATGTCTTATCAAAACTGGGAAGTGTTTTAAATGTGGTAAGTTTGGACATATGGCCCGAGCTTGCAATGAAAATGATCCAAAGACTAATATTGATAAGCAAACTGTAAAGTGTTTTAAATGTGGTGAGATGGGTCACTATGCAAATGCCTGTCCATAGAGGGATCCAAATGATGCATAGAAGCCAGACAACAAGCAGAAAGGTGTAGTGGGATCTTTTGCGACTACGGCAGCAGATGTTGGGGCATCCAATGAAGTTGTATCAGGTACTTTGTTTGTTCACTCAGATTTTGCTAATGTTTTGTTTGATACGTGGTCTACACATTCCTTCATCTCTGAGAAATTTTCTAGTGAATTGGAAATATCACCTCAACAAATGATACCTGAACTAGTTGTTAAAACACCAGGGGGAAATGTTATAGCCAAGAAGAATTATAAGAATATTTCTATTGTGGTATGTGGAAAGACATTACCTGCAAACCTTGTTGTTTTACCCTTAGTCGAGTTTGAAGTTATTCTGGGGATGGACTGGATTTCTGATTATCATGCTAAGATTGACTGTAGAGCTAAAGAAGTTGTTTTTTAGAAATATTTTCAGTTTGTATACAAAAATGAACCCATACAATTGATAACATATCAAGAAGCTGAGAAACTACTGAAAGATGGAAATTAAAGTTATCTGGCTCATATTGTTGAAAACAATGGAACTATTCAAATCGATGATGTGCCAGTGGTAAATGAATACCTTAATGTTTTTCCTGAGGAGTTACCCAGTGTCATACCTAAACGAGAAGTCGAATTCACAATTGACTTAGTTCCTGATGCTAATCCAATTTCAAAACCCCCATATCGTATGGCTCCAATAGAACTTCTTGAATTGAAAAATCAGTTGCAGGATTTGCTTGTCAAAGGCTTCATTTGTCCCAGTACTTCACCATGGGGAGCCCCTGTTTTGTTTGTTAAAAAGAAAGATGGTTCCATGAGACTTTTCATTGATTATAGAGCTTTGAATAACATCACTGTTAAAAACAAGTATCCTTTGCCTCATATTGATGACTTGTTTGATCAGCTCCAGGGAGCTCAGTACTTTTCCAAGATTGACTTGAGATCTGGATACCATCAGCTGAAGGTGAAGGAGGATGACATCCTGAAAACAGCCTTTCGTACTAGATATGGGCATTATGAATTTTTTTTTATGCCATTTGGGTTAACTAATGCACCTGTTGTATTCATGAATCTTATGAATAGAGTATTTCATGAGTTCTTGGATAAGTTTGTGGTTGTATTTATTGATGACATTCTGGTTTTTTCTAAAAATATAGAGGAGCATGAAAAACATCTAAGGGTTGTTTTACAAACTTTAAAAGAAAAGAAACTATATGGAAAATTCACAATGTGTGATTTTTGGTTACAACAGATTTCTTTTCTTGGGCACATTGTAAATAAGGATGGAATAACAGCTGATCCTGCCAAAACAAAAGTAGTTGATGAATGGCCAAGACCCACAAATGTTACAGAGATTCGTAGTTTTCTGGGCTTAGCATGTTATTACAGACGCTTTGTTAAGAACTTTGCATGGTTATCTATCCCAATAACTATGTTAACACGGAAAGGGGTTAAATTTGTTTGGACATAGGAATGTGATGTTTGTTTTCAGGAACTAAAGAAGAGATTGGTGAATTCTCCAGTTTTGGCCTTACCTTCCCGGAATGGTGAGTTTTTCATCTATAGTGATGCTTCTTTGAAGGTACTTGGTTGTGTTTTTATGAAGAATGGTCAGGTAATTGCCTATGCTTCGAGACAACTTAAACCTCATGAGATGAATTATCCCACACATGATTTGGAATTGGCAGCTGTGGTTTTTGCTTTGAAAATATGGAGGCATCATCTATACGGAACCAAATGCCAAATATATATTGACCATAAAAGTCTTAAGTATATATTCACTCAGAAGGAATTAAACATGAGGCAGAGAAGATGGCTAGAACTGATAAAGGATTATGACTACACAATTAATTACCATCCTGGAAAAGCAAACAAAGTAGCGGATGCCTTAAGTCAGAAAAATCATGCATCATTAACCATGCTACATTTGGAACGTGATACCTTGATTAATGATTTGATAAATTTTGGCTTAGAAGTTGTTGGTGCAGGGAATATATCTGTTTTGTTTCAGGTTTCTGTGCAGTCTTCGTTGTCAGACAGAATTATGAAAGCGCAGAGGGAGGACCGTGAGCTACAGAAAAAGGTAGAATTGGTTAAAATGGGTAAGTTTCCAGAATTTAATCTTGATAAAGATTGTGTTTTAAGGTTTGGAAAAAGGTTGTGTGTGCCTTGTGATTCCCAACTGAAGAAAGAATTGTTGTGTGAAGTTCATAGTTCTCCATTTTCTGTTCATCCTGGAAGTACTAAGATGTACAGAGACCTTCGGGAGTATTACTGGTGGAATGGGATGAAAAGAGATATTGCTGATTTTACAATGAAATGTTTGACATGTCAGCAGGTTAAAGCATAGCGACAGTTACCGAAGGGGATGCTTCAGCCTTTGCCGGTGCCAGAATGGAAATGGGGGAATATATCCATGGATTTTGTGGTGGGACTACCAAATACTTCTCGAGGTAACAATGCGATATGGGTTATTGTTGATCGGCTAACAAAGTCTGCTCATTTTCTTTCTATTGGAGATACAATGACATTAGATCAGCTTTCTCGATTGTACCTCAAATATATTGTCAGGTTACATGGAGTTCCTCTTTCCATTGTGTCTGACCGAGATCCCAGGTTCACTTCTAAATTTTGGAAGGGACTTTAGAAGTCATTGGGCACAGAGTTGAGTTTTAGTACAGCTTTTCATCCTCAATCAAATGGGAAGTCAGAACGAACGATTCAAACATTGGAGGATATGCCTCGAGCTTGTTCAATGGACTATCAGGGAAGTTGGGATCAGCATCTTTCACTAGTTGAGTTTTCTTATAATAACAGTTTCCATTCCAGTATTCAGATGGAACCTTTTGAGGCCTTGTATGGAAAGCGGTGTCGGACTCCTGCGTTTTGGGATGAAGTCGGTGAAAGAAAATTGATGGGGCCAGTATTAGTAGAAGAAGTGGCTGAGAAAGTGAGGATGATCCAGCAACACATGAGGATAGCTCAGAGTAGGCAGAAAAGTTATGCAGATAACAGAAGGAAAGACTTCTCTTTCAATGTAGGTGACCATGTTTTCCTTAAAATATCTCCTTGGAAAAGTGTTATGTGTTTTGGTAAGAAAGGGAAACTAAGTCCACAGTTCATTGGTCCTTTTGAAATATTGGATAAAGTTGGAACAGTTACGTACCGCGTAGCTTTGCCTCCGATCTTGTTTCAGGTACACAATGTTTTTCATGTTTCGATGTTGAGAAAGTATGTTCCAGATTCATCACATGTCTTGAGGCCGGAAGAAGTTCAGCTAGCAGAGAACCTTTCTTATGAAGAAAAACTGGTTCAGATTCTTGATCGAAGAGAACAGGTATTGCGGAATAAGGTAATCCACCAGGTAAAGGTTTTGTGGAGAAACCACATGGTTGAAGAAGCAACATGGGAGTCTGAAAATGCTATGAGGGAAAAATACCCTTAGTTGTTTAATAAGTAAATAAAATTGCGAGGACGCAATTTCAAGAAGGTGGGGATAATGTAACATCCCAAGGTTTTCTAAAAATAAATTGAAAATTCTTGAAATTTTGTTTATGGTATATATTTATAAGTATCCTTTAAACATAATTTTATTTCTTCTATGTTTTGATTTTCAAGAAACTGTCATCTACAATTGTGTTCAGTATGTTATTTCGAGTCTGATGGAACAAACTTGTTTTTTTGGTGAATAGTAACATGCCCTTATGAATAGTAATATGAATAGTAATATGAATAGTAATATGAATAGTAATATGACCTCATGAATAGTAAATAATATTATTATTTTATTTTCCCATGGAAATAGGATAATGGGATCTTAATTAATTTTCCAATGTCACATAAAACTAATTGCACTTCAATATTTTTATTTTTTGAATTAACTGTGACCTTATTTAAAAATTAAATTAATAATATTTAGAAAATTATTTTTAAAAAATGGAGTTCATTTTTGAATTCTACACATCGAAAAATGGTTGGGGTAAATTTTTGGTATTTTTCTGAAACTCTTGAATTTTCGGTGAATAGTAAAATACGGTAAAATACCGTATAATCAATTTATGAGTAAAAATTCACTATTTATGACATCATAAGTGATGCAAGGCCACTTTCTTCGAAATCACATGATATTATCACTATTTAGGGACACTTTATTTGAGATTATTCATAGTCTTGATAGAAATATTATAATAATAATTAAAATAATCTAAAATACCTCCCCTCCTCCACTATAAATACCACCCTCACTCCCCTCTTCCTCTCACACCTATCAAGCCTTGAGAATTGTCTAATTTCTGCCAAATTCCCTCCTCAATCTTCTTCCCCACGTCCTAGAGCTACTGGTCTCACCAAAAGACCAAAATTAAAGCCCTTAAGAAGGATCTCAAGGAGAAGAGATCAAGAGGTAAACATCCTCTTTCATTTTCATTCTTTCCTTCCATTTTATGTTATTCTCTTCCTTTCCCTTTGTCTTTTGTTGGGATATTTCATTAAATATTTCCCCTTACTGTCCAAATTTTGTATGATTGATGAGATATTCCATTCCTCTCATCAATCTTGTTTTTATGAAATTTTAAGAGGCGCCGTTAGGCTGCCGAATTTTTTGTAAGAAATTTCTCATGTTTTCTTTATTTCATGATTCCTTCCTCTTCTTTCTTCACCCCCACTTATCCAAGAGTCATGAAATCTCCAGAATCATGTATATTCTGGATGTTTTCATGTTTATGGAAAATTAAAAATCATTATTCCTCTCCTCTCTCACTTATTTAAAGAATCAAAAACATTGTCCATTTGTGTCGAATTACCGATATCGTGGACGATGTATTTTCAATTTCCATTAATTATTTCAAGTCTGGTCATGAAACCATTTATATGGTTGAACCAGGATATAATATATGTTTTATGACTCATATAAGGTTCTGGAATTCTTTTGTACTCATGATTCAAATATATTAGACTAAATGAGGTTGTAATTATCAAGGAACCACTTAAATGATCTAAACGAACAAAATTAATGTTTTAACTTATAAATCATCATAATATAAAGCATCAAAGTGATAAATGGTATCATTTATGGTACTGTAAATATGTAAATACTACTCCATTCCAATTCTGGAGTTTCACTTCCAATCAACAAGAACGATTCATCATGAACCGATTGTGAAAATCACAAAAGAACTCACCCAAAATAATGCAAGGAACAAAATACTAACAATTAAGGGGTGAAATGAGGTTATGAAATGACCATATAAGATGTTATAAACATGAACATGTTTCTGTAAAGTACTAATAACACTCTTTTAACCATTATACAGGAGGTTTAAACAATTTTGAAGTAAGAAAAGCCCAAGGTAAGGGAATTCTTAACCCGATTTTGATTCTTTGGGTTAACCTTCTACTTTATAATTTATGTGCTATTTAAATTGTTTGTGTGATGGGTTCTGTTTATATTATGTTTAATTATGTGTATTTACAGATTATATACATATTCTATCCACTCAATTAAGTCTCACTTAAAGTATATGATGTTTATAAGGGACTTTTCTTCTAAAATCCTTTTTTAAAATTCTGTTTTATAAGATTCAAAGGCAATGTTTTTATGCTATTGTTTATGTTGTATGATTATGTTTTGGTTATTGGGCATTGTTTATGATGAAGGGTGGGACCTATATTTCCCTCCAATGCATTGGGTATGATTAAGTTGGAGGTCGGCCGTATGGTTACTCCAAGTGTAACTGCGATGGTTACACAAAGTAAGGTAGCCGTGAGGGTTACAAATTTTAAGGTAGCCATGATGGTTACAAGAGTATGTAAGTAATGCCCCAATATACCTCTATGATTATAATTATTTTTGTGTGGATCTTTTGTAAATCTTATGTTACACAAAGTAAAATTTTATGGGTGTAAAGCATGTATTTTGAAAATGTTTTCATATGTCATGCGTATTCATGGACTAATGTGATTTTTCCTTCTTTTCGTACCTTACTGAGATTTTGTGCTAATCCCAAGTTTTTAAATGATTTTTCACAGGTTAATGGATGAATAATACAAGGACGGAAGACATGTTAAATGTTGAAGAATTGTCAAGGAGTCTTGTTTTATGTTTTAATGTTTTATATTCTGAGGAAATGGAAACTGATTTTATGGTATCCACTATGTAACAATGTGTAATGTTATGAATGTTTTGTCTTAATTCTCTAAAGATCTAAACTTGAAAAGATCCTAAATGTATAATGAAGTGTTTTCTTGAATAAATTCAACATTATGTATGAAATAAGTTCAGGTCCTTATAATAATACTATATTATTAGTGTGCAATGTAAGATTTCAATAAAACTCGTTGAGGCGTATCGGGTATGCTATCGAACATAGTAACCCCTTTAAAGTAAAATTAATATTTAATTCAAAAATATTAATAAATATGAATTATGTGTTATTATTTGATTACATGGGATGTTACATCCTTTCCCCATTTTGGGAATTTCAACCTCGCATTTTGAAAAATGGGCTTGGAAACTTCATTAAAAGTCCCACATCAAAAAAAGAGTCAGTAAAACTATCGTTTTAAAGGAAAGAAAGAAAAGTACAATGGTCACTCGAGATAACCCATACTAGGAATCCATGTAGGAAAACATGGATATGAAAGAGAGAAAAAGTGGTCATGTTCTGAGGGAGAGTTGATAGAAAACATGATTAAGAGAAAGTTAACCCCTAGAAAATCACAAACTTATGATGTGTTAAACAGTATTTGATTACCCAGTAGGAAATGTAAACCAACAACATTTTTTGTTTTACATTACTTTTCATAATTTATAGAAATACATTTACTACATATAATTAAAACATAAGGAAATATACTTACCTTCAAGTAGTGTTTCATCCTTTAATAATTTTCTACCAAAAACTTATCTTTTCTCCCAACAAAGAGAATTCAAAAAGACTTGGTCACATAAAAAGCACAAGAATAATCTTCTTGAGAATCACATGAATCAAAAAATAAGAACTATATATTTCCCTTGTCTTTAAACATCATCTAAAACCAAAATAGTCAGTACGAGATCAAATAACACCCAAAACGGATAATCTTTTACAAAATGAAAAACTAATCTTAATCTCTAAATTTTTTCAAACAAAACCCTTAGTTCAATAAATACCATTCAAAGAAACAAATTTCTATAAAATTACTCAATAGTGATCCAAACTAAGATTGAAACCCAAATCTCATAAGTATGTAATTACATAGTCTTCTAAGATAACATTTATCTCTTAATAACAACAGTTACTCATAAAGTCTCATATTAAAAATTAATTAACCAAATCACATGTTTTCCATGATAGGTTAATCATTTCCACAAATAAACTAAATCATCAAATGTCCAAAATAAAAGCATTGATTATTCCAAACTAAAATTTCAATTATTATTCCACAATTAAAATCCATAGTATTTGTAACACCCGAGACTTTTATGTTATATAAACCATCAAAGGAATCTTTTTCTACACAACACTTGCTTGGCTTGATTTGCACGCAATCGCGACCTTCCTCGATAGCTTGCGTCGTACGCAATACCGAGTTTCACTAAACAACAATATGCTATTGAAACTAGCCGTTATGAATAGTAATAACCACTTTTTAAAATTTTATAAATTTTATTTTTCAAAATGGACTTCATTTTTGGACTCAGAATATCGAAATTAGCCTAGGGTGAAATTTTGGTATTTTTCTGAAAACTTTCAATTTTTGATGAATAGTGAAACCACTAAGTGGTAGGTTAAAAACTGAATTTTGCATTAAACTTAATTTTACCGCTTCTGTGAATGGAATTTCAAAAATCTGAGCGACACAGTTAATATCACGGACTAAAATGTGGTTCAATGAGATGAAAATAATTTTTTGGTGAATAGTAACTTTTTACTATTTTTACCGCGGTTAATAGTAAATAGGGTAACTAAGGGCAAATATGATATCAATATTACCCTAACACATGTCCTAATTCTATTGGACAAGTGTAATTCGACCAAAAACAAACTTAGGAATAAAATATGACCATTTAGGCCCACTTGGATTAGATTAGGACATTTATTATTAATTTATTTAAAGAAGGGTTAAAATAGTTAAAATAAAAGTTTAATAAGTATATCATTTTTTAATATGGGGTTATACATAAGATAAATTCGATTGTAAATATTCATTAGAAAGATAAAAAGATTTCCTACATGATGGTATTTTATTTGTAATTTTTAGACATCAAATAAGTTAATTTATATATGACACAAAGATGATGCAGTAATTATCTTATTAATGAAATATTGACATAATTGATAATATAAATACCAAAATAAATGTAATTTAAGAATTTTTATGAATTCCACTAATTTTATTGGTTACTATGATATATTACTGTTGATTTAATCAACTTGGTTCGAACATATAATTCTGTTATGACTTTCAAAAAAATCATATATCAAATAGTGTCAAAATTGACACAAAATAGTTTTTAAATCAAATATTATATTATTAATTGTTATTTTATTCTTAAAAATATAAGGTTCGGCCAAATGACTTAGATAAAGATATATATATTAATAATTAACAATTTGGGGTTCTTTTGGCATGTTATTGTAAGTGTATTAACCATATAGTGAAAGAAAACAAAAAGACACGGTAAAAGTTAAATTAATTAACTTAGAGTTAAATCTAATTGATAAGGTTAAAATAATACCCTAAACTTATATAAGTCCTATTGGTTGATAGGATTTCGACCCTTCCCCACTTTAGCTTCGAAATAATACCCTTTGGAACCATTATAAACCGATTTTGACTTTAATATAAAATAATATTTTGAGATATTCCTAAGGTGCCCCTCTCCTCCCTTATAAAAGGGCACCTCCTCCCCCTCCTCCTCACACCAATTTGAGCACTCAAGCTCGGCCAACCCCTGATATTTTCTCCTCTCCACTTCCCTAGAATAATCCTAGAGGTCCTGGTCTTCTCCAAAGACCAATCTTAGTTCCTTAAGTGGGGGATTCAAAGAGGCGTTCCAAAGAAGAGGTAATATCCATTACCGATCTTTTCAATTTCTTTCTTCTTCAACTTCTTCTTCTTTAGTTGTTTCATGATAAAGTAATAAAATCAGTATTACTTACATACTGATATGTTATTATAAATATGAAACAACCCTAATTCACCTTCTATCCATCCTACGGAAAAATGAAATCACCGAGCGTGCGTACGTACGGAATACCGTCTCCACGCCGTGGTGTAATCTATTTTCCACCATCACCTTACAAGGATGGGTATAATGGTGTAATGAGTAACTATATATGATTATTATGAAGTAATATTGATACTGAAATAATATATATATACTCCAATACAATTCCACGATCATAGGAACGATATCATCACTCGTGCGTACATACGAAATACCGTCTCCACGATGTGATGCGACTCGTTCTACATGATCTTCATTTCATAATGATTATATAAATGAATTGAATGAATGAATATGGTATATACTACACTAATACCATTCTGGAAATGAATTATCTATAACCTAAAGATAAGAATAATAATTTATTCGACAAAACACGCATAAGAACAAAAAGTTATAAAGACCCGAGTAACAAGTAACAATGAAATATTACTAACAAGAAGCTAATAATATGACCATATATGATATCATATCAATATGTATGATTCTGGAATAAGTCAATAACATTATTTAAACCATTATACAGGAGCATCGGACACGAACAAAGAAAATCAAACCTAAGGTAAGGGAAATATCACAATCTCATTTTTATCCGAGATTGTTTATTCGTAAGTATTTACTGGGGTGTATTTTATCATCCACGTCCATGTTTCATAAAGATGTAATATTATTTCCATCCTTCTACAATAGTTTATATCCAATTTTACCCTTCAGTAAGTTTTTTGTAAAAGATATGAAAGGAATCTTTTGTCGTTTTTCGTACGAGGTACTTTTTGACTTTTCCGACAAAAGTACGAAGAATGTTTTTTTTAACTTATACGGCATGAATGGATTTCTAAAATATTATTTCCAAGAAGCTTACTTTACAAGTATTCAAGTTTATTTTTAATCAACCTCTTTTAGTTTAAAATTGCATGACGTGCTAAGAAAGGAAAAGTGTTTTTGAAGTAGAAAGGATATTTTCCTCAAGAATAAAGTTCAAGTATTTTATCAAAATTATTTTCCATCGAAGATAATAAAAGGGTTCTGTTTTTATCCCTATTATTACATGGATTTGATTATGTTGTGATGGAAATATTTTTATGAATTCCTTTATCTTATATTAATTGTTTTATGATGTCATGTTGTTTAAGAATCCCATTTTTATTACATGGGTTACGCTATGATGTATGATTTATGATTATGTGGCACACATAAGAATGGTATCATTATGAGATGGGTGGGACCTATATCTCCCTCCAATGCATTGGGTAAAGATTTTATATCTCATGAGATAGACATGGATGGAACAAAAAGTTATTTCGGTTCAGTGATACAGGACTGAAACGAGGAGTGAACTCGGTTCAGAAAGGGACTTTGTCCACTAAGATAGTCTTGGCAATGAGTCATGACTAACAAGAAATGATTTTACATGATTATGTGTGCATGCCACAAAGTTTCAAGTTTTATGTTATGATTATGGGGATCTCATTTTCACTTCTATGATTTATTCCATGTTAAGATATTATGATCTCTTTTGCAGGTTTTGATTTTCAAAAAGATATGATATGATTTTTATTTCCTTTATTTGCCCTTTCTGAGCATTTGAGCTCACCCTTTTATGTTTTCTTTTCCCCAGGTCAGGAAGATGGATATTAAGTAGAATATGCTAAAAGGGACCCTAGATATGATGAAATAAATGGGAGACACTGTAGAATATTTATGAACCAGTTGTTTATGTTTCCCAGTTTCTAAAGACACTATACCTATACGGTCCTTTGTGGTTTTGTCATATGTTGTAATAAGTGTGCTTCAATTTTGAAGTATTAACAATGTATGTAAAGTATGGGTCGTTATAGTTGGTATCAGAGGAAAGGTATAGTCAACCTTTGGAAACTAGGATGTGAAAGCCTTAGTAAGAACCATAAGGATAAGTCTAAGCATAGAACACAATCTTAGAAATGGCCAGGAATAAACTAGGATAAGACCATAAGCATGAAAATTTTATTCTTGAATTATGGGGTTTGCTATTATAATTAGTGTTGCTCACACTATTCTTCTTGGTTTTAGTCAATGGATGGAACCCGAAGGAACCGTGTTAATACGGAATGCGATGGGCAATGCAATGATTGTCCCCCTGAGCAACCAAACGATATGGGAGCTGGAATGCAAAATCTTGTAGCCATTCTCACACAACTTTCTCAAGCTATGAATCATTCAGGATTTCCAAACGAGCAAAGGAGGGAGCAACATTCTGTTGAATCCTTCATGAGGCAGCGTCCACCTTCTTTCAGCGGGTCTACTGATCCATTAGTTGCTGAACAATGTATTAGTACTACTGAAAAGATATTTTCAGTTCTTCAATGTTCTGAGCATGATAATGTCATCCTAGTAGTGTATCGTTTGGAAGGAGATGCGGATCAATGGTGGAATCTTGTTAAGAATATGAGGCAAAGGGATGCAATTGAGTCTATGGAATGGGACGAGTTCAAGAACTTATTTTTCAATAAGTACTTCCCTCGTATTCTCCGAACAAAGATGGAGAAAGAGTTCCTTGAACTGAAGCAAAGGGATGATGAATCTGTTAGTACCTATGAAGAAAATTTTACAAGACTTGCAAGGTACGCTTCTGGTATTATTATCCAACCTGAGAGTAAGATCGATCGATTCTTTAGTGGCTTAAAACCAAGTCTTCGAAGGGCGTTAGCCATAAGGGACTTCAATAGCTACGAGGAAATCGTTCGATGTGCTCTCAAAGTCGAGATGGAGATTGGAGTAACCCATCAGTCACATGGGTTTGATAAGAAGAGGAAGATGGAATTCAAAGAAAAATCTAAAGAGCACACGGAAAAGAAGATGAACTTTCCCTTATGCTCAAAGTGTGGAATGAAACATGGAGGGAGTTGTCTTAAAGGGACAAGTAAATGTTTTAAATGTGGAAAGGAAGGTCATCGGGCATTTGAATGCCGTGATAATGGGAAGAAGATGTCCAATGATGCAAACAAAGGAAGGGATACACAGAATGAACCTACTACACTTCAATGTTTCAAGTGCAAGTAGATGGGGCATTATGCCAATCAATGCCCAAATCCAAGGGTTGATGATGATGGTCGACGTCAACAAACTCTTAAGGCTAAAGACAAAGGAAAGTCATATGCAATTTCTATCAGCGATGAGGAGTACGATAACGATGTGGTGAAAGGTACACTTACCATCCACTCTAAAGTAGCAAATGTTTTATTTGATTCTGGATCCACCCACTCTTTTATTTCTAAAGAATTTTCTAAGGGTATCACCATATTACCTCAACAATTAGATGTTGAGTTAGCTGTGACAACACCTAATGGCACAACAGTCGCATCAGAAGTTTATAATTCTTCTCCGATCGAAGTTTGTGGGAAAGTGCTTCCTGCAAATCTTGTGATCCTTCCTTTAGTGGAATTTGATGTGATTCTTGGCATGGATTGGCTTTCTCTACATGGAGCTCATATCAATTGCCAAAGAAGGGAAGTCACATTTCATATTCCAGATCAACCTACGATCGTCTATCAATGCAAGGATGAACATAACCTTCCAGTGGAAATTTCTTCCATCTTATGGGTATTGATTCCACTAAATGAAGGTTATTTATCTCAAATAGTTTGTGAGAAACTCACGATTAAGAATATTCCCATTGTACGGGAGTTTAATGATGTCTTTCCGGAGGAATTACCGGGTCTTCCACCAAATCGTGAAGTTGAGTTTTCAATAGAACTCGTACCGGGTGCTTTGCCTATTTCAAAGACACCTTATAGAATGGCCCCTATTGAGTTGCAGGAATTGAAGAAGCAACTCCAAGAGAATCTTGATAAGGTATTCATACGCCCTAGTGCGTCACCTTGGGGAGCACCTGTTCTATTTGTTAAGAAGAAAGATGGATCAATGAGACTCTGCATTGATTATCGAGAACTTAACAAGATCACTATCAAGAACAAATATCCTCTCCCACGCATTGATGACTTATTTGACCAACTACGCAGAGCTCAATACTTTTCCAAGATTGATCTTCATTCAGGGTATCATCAATTAGGGGTCAAAAGGGAGGATATTCCAAAGACGGCTTTCCGTACAAGGTATGGACACTATGAAATTATAGTGATGCCATTTGTTCTTACTAATGCCCCTGCTATCTTCATGGATCTAATGAATAGAGTCTTTAGAGACTATCTTGATCAATTTGTGGTAGTCTTTATAGATGATATTCTTGTCTATTCAAAGATCAAGGAAGAGCATGAAGATCACTTGACAATTATATTGAAGACCCTGAGAAAAGAGAAGCTTTATGCCAAATTTACCAAGTGTGAATTTTGGCTTCAAAAAGTTGCATTTTTGGGTCATATAATCTCAAAAGAGGGGATATCTGTGGATGCAGCAAAAACAGAGGTTATCGAAAGATGGTCAAGACCAACAACGGTAACTGAGATCCGAAGTTTTCTTGGTTTGGCTGGTTATTATCGACGTTTTGTAAAAGATTTTTCACAATTATCTAATCCACTCACCAAGTTGACTCGGAAAGGAGTTAAGTTTGTCTGGACAGAGGAATGTGAAGAGAATTTCAAGGAGTTGAAAAGAAGGTTATCCAGTGCACCTGTGCTCACACTGCCTTGTAGTGGAGAATGGTTTGCGATCTATAGTGATGCATCCAAGAAGGGATTGGGGTGTGTTCTTATGCAAAATGATATGGTGATAGCTTATGCCTCACGACAGTTGAAAATCCATGAGCAAAATTACCCAACACATGATTTGGAGTTGGCTGAGGTAATCTTTGCATTAATGATTTGGAGGCATTACCTTTATGGTGAAAGGTGTGATATTTATACTGATCATAAAAGTTTAAAGTATATTTTCACACAAAAGGAGTTGAATATGCGTCAAAGAAGATGGTTGGAGCTGATTAAGGATTATGACTGCTCAATCCATTACCACCCTGGGAAAGCAAACAAGGTGGCATATGCATTAAGTCGACAAGACCATGCTAGTTTATCCATGATGAGGATCACAAAAGATCCAATATTTATGGATTTACAAAGGATGGATCTTGGAATTATAATGGAAGGGGAAAAATCTTATCATTCTCAAATGAATGTTCAACCATCTATACATGTGAAGATTAAAGAGGCACAGAAAGAAGATGTCGAGTTACAAAAGAAGGTGAGAAATGTTCCTGAATTCAACCTTGATTGTGATGGGATAATAAAGTTCAGGAATCGGGTTTCCGTTCCTCCCATACCCGAATTAAAGAATGAGCTACTGGATGAGGCTCATAGTTCATCATTCTCTATTCATCCTGAAAGCACGAAGATGTATAGGGACCTGAAAGAGTACTTCTAGTGGGATGGAATGAAAAGGGATGTTGCTAAATATGTCTCTCGATGCATGGTTTTTCAACAATTTAAAGCTGAGAGACAGAAGTCTAAGGGGATGTTACAACCATTACCCATACCCGAATGGAAATGGGAAAACATCACTATGGACTTTGTCAGAGGACTTCCTAAAACATCCAAAGGCAATAATGCTATCTAGGTCAAGTTGATCGTCTTACAAAGTCTGCACACTTCATTGCTATTAGAGAGGATTTCTCTCTAGATCAGCTTTCCAGGATATATGTAAAGGAAGTGGTATGATTGCATGGAGTACCACTTTCTATTATATCTGATCGGGATCCGAGATTTACCTCGAAGTTCTGGCGAAGTCTTCAGCATACTCTGGATACAGAGTTGAGTTTCAGCACTGCTTATCATCCCCAGACAGACGGTCAGTCTGAGAGAACAATTCAAACCCTATAAGATATGTTGAGAGCTTGTTCTATGGATTTCAAAGGAGGTTGGGATCAACACCTACCTTTGGTGGAATTTTCTTATAATAATAGCTTTCACTCCAGTATTCAGATGGCTCCTTATGAAGCTCTCTATGGAAAGAAATGCAGGACTCCAACTTGTTGGGATGAAGTTGGGGAAAGAAAGCTATTAGGACCTGATCTCGTTGATGAAATGGCAGAAAAGGTCAGATCTATTCAACAACACATAAGAGCAGCTCAGAGTCGACAGAAAAGTTATACCGAAAACCGAAGAAAAGACCTAGAGTTTGAAGTGGGTGATAAAGTGTTCTTACGAATATCTCCCTGGAAGAGGGTTATGAGATTTGGAAAGAAGGGGAAGTTGAGCTCTAGATATATCGGTCCTTTCGAAATACTGGATCATGTTGGGAAGGTAGCTTACCGATTGGCGCTTCCACCGAATCTCTCTCAAGTTCACGATGTGTTCCATGTATCTCTCCTGAGAAAGTACATACCAGATCCTTCACATGTACTCAGCTCAGAAGTTGTACCACTGGAGCAAGATCTTTCTTATGACGAACAGCCGATAGAGATTCTGGATCGTAGCGAAAAAGTCCTACGAAACAAGACCACTCGCTTGGTGAAAGTTTTATGGAGGAACCACCAACTTGAAGAAGCTACATGGGAGCTTGAGGATATGATGAGGGAGAAGTATCCTCATTTGTTTGTTACAAAGTGACGAATTTCGAGGGCGAAATTCTTTTTAAGGGGGGTAGAATGTAACACCTGAGACTTTTATGTTATATAAACCATCAAAGGAATCTTTTTCTACACAACACTTTCTTGGCTTTCTTGGCACGCAATCGCGACCTTCCTCGATAGCTTGCGTCGTACGCAATACCGAGTTTCACTAAACAACAATATGCTATTAAAACTAGCCTTATGAATAGTAATAACCACTTTTTAAAATTTTATAAATTTTATTTTTCAAAATGGACTTCATTTTTGGACTCAGAATATCGAAATTAGCCTAGGGTGAAATTTTGGTATTTTTCTGAAAACTTTCAATTTTTGATGAATAGTGAAACCACTAAGTGGTAGGTTAAAAACTGAATTTTGCATAAAACTTAATTTTACCGCTTCTGTGAATGGAATTTCAAAAATCCGAGAGACACGGTTAATATCAAGGACTAAAATGTGGTTCAATGAGATGAAAATAATTTTTTGGTGAATAGTAACTTTTTACTATTTTTACCGCGGTTAATAGTAAATAGGGTAACTAAGGGTAAATATGATATCAATATTACCCTAACACATGTCCTAATTCTATTGTACAAGTGTAATTCGACCAAAAACAAACTTAGGAATAAAATATGACCATTTAGAACCACTTGGATTAGATTAGGACATTTATTATTAATTTATTTAAAGAAGGGTTAAAATAGTTAAAATCAATGTTTAATAAGTAAATCATTTTTTAATATGGGGTTATACATAAGATAAATTCGATTGTAAATATTCATTAGAAAGATAAAAAGATTTCCTAAATGATGGTATTTTATTTGTAATTTTTAGACATCAAATAATTTAATTTATATATGACACAAAGATGATGCAGTAATTATCTTGTTAATGAAATATTGACATAATTGATAATATAAATACCAAAATAAATGTAATTTAAGACTTTTTATGAATTCCACTAATTTTCTAGGTTACTATGATATATTAGTGTTGATTTAATCAACTTGGTTCGAACATATAATTCTGTTATGACTTTCAAAAAAATCATATATCAAATAGTGTCAAAATTGACACAAAATAGTTTTTAAATCAAATATTATATTATTAATTGTTATTTTATTCCTAAAAATCTAAGGATCGGACAAATGACTTAGATAAAGATATATATTAATAATAAACAATTTGGGGTTCGTTTGGCATGTTATTGTAAGTGTATTAACCATATAGTGAAAGAAAACAAAAAGACACAGTAAAAGTTAAATTAATTAACTTAGAGTTAAATCTAATTGATAAGGTTAAAATAATACCCTAAACTTGTCTAAGTCCTATTGGTTGATAGGATTTCGACCCTTCCCCACTTTAGCTTCAAAATAAGACCCTTTGGAACCATTATAAACCGATTTTGACTTTAATATAAAATAATATTTTGAGATATTCCTAAGGTGCCCCTCTCCTCCCTTATAAAAGGGCACCTCCTCCCCCTCCTCCTCACACCAATTTTAGCACTCAAGCTCGGCCAACCCCTGCCATTTTCTCTTCTCCACTTCCCTAGAATAATCCTAGAGGTCCTGGTATTCTTAAAAGACCAATCTTAGTTCCTTAAGTGGGGGATTCAAAGAGGCGTTCCAAAGAAGATGTAATATCCATTACCGATCTTTTCAATTTCTTTCTTCTTCAACTTCTTCTTCTTTAGTTGTTTCATGATAAAGTAATAACATCAGTATTACTTACATACTGATATGTTATTATAAATATGAAACAACCCTAATTCACCTTCTATCCATCCTACGGAAAAATGAAATCACCGCGCGTGCGTACGTACGGAATACCGTCTCCACGCCGTGGTGTAATCTATTTTCCACCATCACCTTACAAGGATGGGTATAATGGTGTAATGAGTAACTATATATGATTATTATGAATTAATATTGATACTGAAATAATATATATATACTCCAATACAATTCCACGATCATAGGAACGATATCATCACTCGTGCGTACGTACGGAATACCGTCTCCACGATGTGATGCGACTCGTTCTACATGATCTTCATTTCATAATGATTATATAAATGAATTGAATGAATGAATATGGTATATACTACACTAATACCATTCTGGAAATGAATTATCTATAACCTAAAGATAATAATAAGAATTTATTCGACAAAACACGCATAAGAACAAAAAGTTATAAAGACCCGAGTAACAAGTAACAATGAAATATTACTAACAAGAAGCTAATAATATGACCATATATGATATCATATCAATATGTATGATTCTGGAATAAGTCAATAACATTATTTAAACCATTATACAGGAGCTTCGGACACGAACAAAGCAAATCAGACCTAAGGTAAGGGAAATATCACAATCTCATTTTTATCCGAGATTGTTTATTCGTAAGTATTTACTGGGGTGTATTTTATCATCCACATCCATGTTTCATCAAGATGTAATATTATTTCCATCCTTATACATTAGTTTATATGCAATTTTACCCTTCAGTAAGTTTTTTGTAAAAGATATGAAAGGAATATTTTGTCGTTTTTCGTACGAGGTACTTTTTGACTTTTCCGACAAAAGTACGAAGAATGTTTTTTTTAACTTATACGACATGAATGGATTTCTAAAACATTATTTCCAAGAAGCTTACTTTACAAGTATTCATGTTTATTTTTAATCAACCTCTTTTAGTTTAAAATTGCATGACATGTTAAGAAAGGAAAAGTGTTTTTGAAGTAGAAAGGATATTTTCCTCAAGAATAAAGTTCAAGTATTTTATCAAAATTATTTTCCATCTAAGATAATAAAAGGGTTCTGTTTTTATCCCTATTATTACATGGATTTGATTATGTTGTGATGGAAATATTTTTATGAATTCCTTTATCTTATATGAATTGTTTTATGATGTCATGTTGTTTAAGAATCCCATTTTTATTACATGGGTTACGCTATGATGTATGATTTATGATTATGTGGAACACATAAGAATGGTATCATTATGAGATGGGTGGGACCTATATCTCCCTCCAATGCATTGGGTAAAGATTTTATATCTCATGAGATAGACATGGCTGGAATGGAAGGTTATTTCGGTTCCGTGATACAGGACTGAAACGAGGAGTGAACTCGGTTCAGAAAGGGACTTTGTCCACTAAGATAGTCTTGGCAATGAGTCATGACTAACAAGAAATGATTTTCCATGATTATGTGTGCATGCCACAAAGTTTCAAGTTTTATGTTATGATTATGGGGATCTCATTTTCACTTCTATGATTTATTCCATGTAAAGATATTATGATCTCTTTTGCAGGTTTTGATTTTCAAAAAGATATGATATGATTTTTATTTCCTTTATTTGCCCTTGCTGAGCATTTGAGCTCACCCTTTTATGTTTTCTTTTCCCCAGGTCAGGAAGATGGATATTAAGTATAATATGCTAAAAGGGACCCTAGATATGATGAAATAAATGGGAGACACTGTAGAAGATTTATGAACCAGTTGTTTATGTTTCCCAGTTTCTAAAGACACTATACCTATACGGTCCTTTGTGGTTTTGTCATATGTTGTAATAAGTGTGCTTAAATTTTGAAGTATTAACAATGTATGTAAAGTATGGGTCGTTATAGTATTCTATCTTCCTTAAGCATATAATGTTTCCAAAAAAGAGAGAACATCTTCCACAACAACCATTATCACTTAATCACTAAATAATTTTTCAATACTAATTATATCCATTTGATAAAACATAAGTTCCAAAAATATACTTATTATTATTCCATAAAAACATTTTACTGAAATAATAAGTCATACTAACAAGGGACATCAACTTGGCCAGTAGTAGGCAATGCGCCCTTATCGCCATTCTGTTGGGGGTTCGATTCCTACAGCCTTTCCGTATGCGATGGGTGGTCACCCATCCTACGGGTTGTCCTTTTTATAAAACTCAATAATAACCCTAAAATGTTTTAACCTCAACTGTTTCTTTATACCTTTAATTTTCATCCAAATTCATTATGAACAACATAATAATTCGTTAAGTCTTATTTCACCACCATATGATAAAATAAAACGATCCCCAAAATGAAGAACATCATACCTTGGTTATGGTTTCCATTTGGTTTCATCGTCATCTTGTTCATGTAGGTAGAAGGTACGTGCATCCCAAAAAATATTTCTGGATACCTCAAAATAATTTACATCCTCCATCCAAAAACACCTTGTACAACATGGGTTATATGGGGGTTCACAGAAAAATAGTTTGAGAAAATAATCATGCATGAAATATAATTTCCAAACATCTGATAAAACATGTTTTCTATACAATTGTCAGATCGAATTTGAGTTGAAACATTAAATTAATATCCCTTTTAAAATATCATAGGTATGTTCTGAGAGACTATATTTCAAAATAAAATATAAATAGGTTGCTTCAAGGTCTCCTTCTTCATCACTTTTTTAAAAATCATAATATGCTTCAAAATCTTGTGGTAAGGTAAAATATTTGAAAATTCCATGATAATTTTTACCTTTCTTGAAAATATTAGAATATTGTGAAAATAATATTTCTCTAAATAAAACCCATGATCCATGATAATAACGAGGTATATTGGTGGTGTTTGATATCTCAAACTACATCTTGTAAGTGAGTTGTATTCTAGAAAAAGTTTCACAATCATCCGAACATGACATTGCAATAATTATTGCAAGAATGTCATCTGGAGGAGATAGGAATGTCATTTGAGATCATACTCCATCCATTTGTAACTAACTTTTAATGATCTGAAAACGTTATAAAAATAGGATTTGACTAAAATAATAGACATAGGGACCAACCATGTGTCTAACAAAAACTTCTAGTCCGTAAAGTTGTCTAAACCTCCCTTTGATACCAACTATAAGGACCCGACCTTATAACATTACATAATATTGAATTAAATGAATAATTCACATTCCTGATCTTTTCAGGTTTATACTTTTAGAGAATTAGGCCATAAGCATTACATTAAAACTTGAATATTACAAGTAGACACTACTATTCAGTATCGATTTTCTTATAAAGTAAAAACTCTTAAAATGTAACATGTCTAGTTCCATATTTTGGACAACATGACTTTTCCGTGATCCCATCCTTGAACCTATTCATCTTTAAGTCTTGTGGAAAAGATTTCAAAAACATGGGAATAGCATATAAATCTAAGTAAGGGTTTTAAAATAAGCAAGGAAAATAATATCCCATCAATAAATACATATTAATGAAACTATATTTTACAATCACAACATACCTTATGAAATCATAAGATTTATGAATAACACACAAAAATCATAAATAAAAAATGTTACTTACGGAATCCATATCAAACTTACATTGTAGCTATCACAGCTACATAGGGAGTTACACTTGGAATACCCATCACAGTAGATTCCCTAATTCTCTTAGGAGAAACATCACGTTTACCTCTGTCACGTTACCCAGTGCATTGCAGAGCTATCTCAGGATCACCCTCCCAAGGATTATCACGGAACCTCCCGTATATGAAAAAAAATTCCCGATTACCATAACATAATCATAACACATAACACAATTATAAAAGAAATATAACATTTCCACATTCTAATATATCAAATCAAGATATTGAAAAAAATAATTCTTTATCTAATCATTTTCAAAACCATTTGAAAAGAGATTTTTGAATCAAAATGTCCAATGATAGTTTGAAGCATTTAAATGAAATATCATTTGAAAACAATAATTTACATATAAATAAATCCTAAAATCTATTTTAAAAACATGGACATTAATGAGAAATATTTAGAAGAATATGTATTTAAAATATTGAAAACGATATTTTAGTTAAAGAATTTTTTTAACAAAAAGAGAGACACTTGAATACAAATAATTAAGGAATAACATTTAATAATAAATTTATAATATAATTAGAATTCAAGTATTCATGATATTATATTTCAATGGACAGTATATACACCATATAAGAGTGAATTGGTGCATAACAACAATGAAGTCTCAGTGGAAATTTAATTGAGATGAAATCCCTTATAATGATGGTATCCTTAGACTAATGATAAATCAATCACATAATTATGTGTGACAAATATAAACATAGCCAATATAAGTGTAAATTAATTGTAAAACAATCAGAGGACATTCACACATATTCTTGTAAAAACAACACCACTGAATGGGATGTTTAACTCAATAAAGGAAGATTGAGTTAAAATTACTCTAATCAAGTTCATATCGATGACTTGAGAATTTATCGATGTAGTGATTATATGTATCAAATGTATATCCACAGAATGTGGAGCAGAAATTATAACATAATAAAATTAATAGTGATTCCACACATAATCTTGAAGTAAAATAATCAATGAAGTATACGTAAAGCCGAATGAGTGGTAATTGAAATTTCAAATTCCCTTATAAATTTGGTAACTTATGAAACATACACCACATGAAATAAGGATCATAGAATAAAGATTTAAATACTCATAAATAAACATATATTACAAAAATAGTACAATCATAGGAACTATATACACCACAAAAAATGAAATAGTGGAAAATATAGCATGAATCCCATGGGAATAAAAAGTGAGATGACAAACCCTTACATTATTGTAATCAATCGAGTCGTATGACCAAAAGTTAATAACCACCAAATGAATCACAAAATACCATGAGTATAAATATAATCATGATAATATATATCAAATTTCTGTTCAAAATAAACCACGTGAAATAAATAAGTGGCGAACAATGAAAATATCATAGAATTAAAAGTTAGATAAGAAAATTCCTTACCTTATATCCGACTTGACCCGTTCGTTATTTAGTCTCATAAATAATAAAATAATTTCAATATATAATTTCTTAAGAAACTTTTTAATTTTTATAATTAATTTTATATTACTTATTACCTTGTTATAAAAATTATGTAATCATTTATGCTAATAATAGTTTTTTTGTCGATATTTGGTACTTGAGTAAAAAAATGAACACCTTATAATTAGAAGTTGTTAATGTGATAAGATATCCATTATCTTCATAATTATATCAATGATTGAGATATAATATATATCATATATAACCAGTATATACATGTATATATAATAGTACATAACATTTAGAGGTAAGAAATGAAATACACCGTTCATGGAGACGGTAAGCCGTACGTACGCATGAACGCTACATCCATTTCTATTTCTTATTTTAATAGAATTAAAAACATAATTATACAGAGTTATATTATAATTCTTGTATAATATAATACAATATATTTAACTCCATTCTTTATACATCCCAAATAATGAATTAACGAGTCATATCACTTTGAGGGGGCGGTAGTCCGCACTTCCTCTAATGAGATTATCTTATTTACCCACTATGGAAACCATATTGAATTTCTATAAATGAAAAAATACAGAAGAATAATGAAAAAATAAAAATAATATATATCATATATCAATACATTTCCATCATAAAGGCCACCATTAGCGGCGGTTAGAGATATTTGAACAATCATCGTTTCCGGATGCGTTAGTTTTCCATCCACATAAACATTATGTTTTCACCCATTAGATGAAGTTTTGTGTAAGTGTAGTTCGAATCCTTATCATAACAACATCATAGTATATTTAGGATACTTTTTTTGTTACAAAATAAAGGAATAAAAAGAGTTTAGGGGTTGGACATGTAAAACAAAAGAAATTCTTTTAAGAAAAACAGTTACCTTTAATTTGGGTAACTCCCATTATATTAAAACAATGGACATATTGAAGTTCCTTCTGCCTATGTTAAGGATTCTAAGAGGTGTATGGGATGTAGGAAGATTAATTGGTCAGATCTTGGACAAGACAAAAGGCTTGAGAGGTGTGGTTAATTGGTTAGAAGTGGTCTCTTTTTATTAGGGAGAGGATGGGCTCTTTAAGAAAGTGTGATAATATTATTTTATGATATAATTATATTATATTTATAAAGGTCCAAAAATCAGTAACGTAAAATATAATAAGACTAATTGTCTAAATAATATCATCCAATAGGAATTGGGAAGTTATTGGATGTTATTTTAATATTTATAATCTTATTTATTTAAATTTTTTAATAATGAGGTAAATACTACATCATTATTGAGGCATAAATAATTTAATATATGTGATATCTAAAAATTATAAAACAAATACCATTATGTAGGATTAATTTTATCCTTCCAATGAATATTTATAGTTGAAAATTTAATTTATATAAAACCATATAAAAATTAATTTACTAAAAGATTTTTGTTTATGTCATTTTTGCCTTTACATTAAATTAATTAATCTAAAGTGTCGTTAACTTTCATAAGTGACTCCATGGGGTCCCAATATAGACCCAAAGATACCCATGGTCGGCCATTACTCATCCAATAAGGTTATAACATGTGTTCAGATTTTTTTAAATTATTAAAATATTCTTTTTACCTTGAATTACCTTATTTACCTTTAACTACGGTAAATAAAAGTCAAAAGTTACTATACAAGAAAAATTATTTTCATCTTATTGTACCAAATTTTACTTTGTAATAAAAACCATGTTTGTTGGATTTTCAAAATTCAATTCAGAGAAGCACTAAAATTTCATTTAAATGAAAAAGTCGGTTTTTTTAACTACTACTAAGTGATTTCACTATTCATCAAAAATTTATGTTTTTTTAAAAAATAAAAACAATTCATCCTAAAATTTATTTGATATTATGAATTCAAAAATGATGTCTATTTTTCTAAATTCTAAACATTGAAGTGATATTTATTAATTTAGAATTAATTCTTGTTGTTAAACAAATATCGTGTTTTTAAGAAATAATAATTATCAAAATATTGACACTTTTTTTTGTCCAATTTCAAAGTGATATTAATTTAAATGACCAAAATTGGATTAAATGGTAAAAATATATTCAAATTACACTATAAAATCAATTAAAAATATAATCTAACCATATAAATAAATTATATTATAACATAGTTTTGAATTAAAATATAATATTTTTTACTATTCATTAGAAAATGAACTTTATCAGAAAAATTCCAAAAATTTACAAAAAAGTAAATTTTGATGTCCCCATTCTAAAGAAGGATTTTATTTGGTCAAATAGAATTTATTAAAGTGACCAAAATTAGATTTAATGAGGTTTCATCATTAAAAGGTGGTAAATGAGTATTTTAATTTAAATTATACTTAAATTTAGATTCATTCACATTTTAAGACTCTAAAATTTATTCGATAAATGTAAATACATTTAAAAAACAAGTATAATCATATTGTAGATAGTTTTGTTCATTCCTTCCAATAAAACAGCTAGGAGTTATCTACCATTTAAAATAATAATAGAATATTATTAGTGTGCAACGTAAGATTTCAAAGAAACTTGTTGTTGTGTATCGGGTACGCTATTGAACATAGCAACCCCTTTAATGTAAAATTAATATTTAATTCACCAATATTAATAAATATTAATTATTTATTATTATTTATTTACCTGGGATGTTACATGTACTTTTTCCTTAGAATTTTTTAAGTATTTTTGAAAATTGGATTATGATTTTTTGGGTGATGATTACAATATTTTGGACCAACTTAATGTATTCAATAATCTTTGGAATATGTTAAATTCATTTTAATACAGAAAATTTTTCATATTAAACAGGTGAATAACTCTTTTAAACTCTTATAAAAATTCTTTCTGATATTAAAACAGCACTTATTTGTTTAAAAAAATATATTTTCTATACCAAAATATCGAGAATAAGGGAAAGGGTTTTGATATTTGAATAAAAAATTAAATAACTTAAGGGAACCAAAAGATCAAAAAAAGGTTATGGTTGAGGGAAGAGGTGTTGAATTTAATAATTTAAAATAAAACGTTAATTTTTTTCTTTTTTGAAGAAAGCCAAACATTTATTAGTAAAAATCATCATTGATAAACTTTTAATGAAGGTAAAAGGAGACATATAAATTTCTATTATAAATATTTTATATTCGTATAAATTTTTTCATAAAATAGTTATAATACCATGGAATTTTAATAGAAATAGACGAATGAAATGCATTTAAAGAATATTTTTATAAGAATAAACGTTTCTGGTACTCTGAATCTTATCATGCATTCATTATATCAATGAATATTTTACATATTTTAATTATTTACCATATTATGAACCATTTAATTGTTTATTTTTCCTTTCATTTTTTCTCCTACTATGCTATAAACAATTAGTTAATCATTAATGATCACTTCATAATTTTTTACAATATTATGTTTATATGTAACAAAACACTTGGATAGGCTGAATATGGTAAAAGGGGTAATTATTTCATCAAATAATGATTAATAATCATTAAATAGTTTGCATTTTTATACTTCAATTATACCATTAAAACCAATATTGACTGATGATCATGAAAATTTATCTTTGTTACGATCATAGAGATGGTAGGATGTATATGCACATGAGTAACATTTCGACATTTCAATTATCATCATAGAGAGAAGGTAAGTAATATTTTATCACAATATAATGATATTAAAATAAAAATTGACATATTATTTTTTAAAAATACTTATATAAATATCATTCATGTGATGTGGTGATGAAAATTGCATCACATCTCTTTTTGGAGACGATAGTCCACATGTAAGCATTAACAATGTTTTCATTTTTTATTGAGCATAAAGTATAGAAACATAATGATATATAATCTTTTCATTATGATAAATATGGAATTAATATCGTATATAAACATTTATTCTATCAGTATAACTAGCCGTGAGAGGAGATTATGAAAAATTTATTACATCAGTTTGTGAGGTGGTACACAAATGATGAATTTATTTCCTATTTATTGAAATAGGACATGGAAGTAAGTTGTGAAATTAAAAATAATAATAGATAATTAAATAATATTCACAAAATTTATTATTCCATTATGAATGAATAATATTTAAAGGAGGTGGATGAAGAAACGAAAAACACTATGTTTAAAATGACACCTCATCTTTAAACCTCCTCTTCAAGATTATACATAAATCTATCATAGATTTAATTTATGAAAATATAGGCCCCATAGTCATGGTGAGGGAGTTAAATATTGTATTTTTTTATGTATTAGATGAACTAAAATTCATTAATTTTGTTCACAAGATAAGATATGTGTTTCCTTATATAAGTAGTGATTATGACACACATAGTATGTATGAAATGATGATGTTATTCTAACATTTTACACATGAAATAGTGATAAAAAATGGACATTCTTATATCCATTGATGATATAATGAGGAACTATTACTTTAAAATAGTATTTAAATAAGTTTTGTAGTCATTTTACCCCATCTCCATTTAGTTTAACCCAAAGTAAATCCATTATACCATTAATTGCAGTAATTGTTTTTTAGAGTTGTCAATATTTACTAAGACCAAAAAATAAGTTGAAAATATTATATTATATAAATAATTATGATTAAAAATATGGAATACATTTATCCAAAATCATTAAACATATTTTTATTGAATAATTTAAAAAAATTCCTTAAAAACGTGTTGAAAAATGTTTTCCAAGAAATCGTTTTTCAAGAAGAAGATGATATCATATTAACTCTTTTTCTAGTAATAATAATTATATGGATTTAAATTTATTTGTATAGATATATAATATATTCATTTAATTTAAATAAAACCTCAATAGGGTTACTTTTTATTAATTAAAATGGAGAACCTTTATGCACTTCATAAAAGTTTTCTGAAAATGTGTTTTTTAACCCAAAAATAAACATGTACTAAAATACAATATAAATAAAATAATTTTTTTATTTTAAAAATTTTAAATTATGTATCTTAATTTAGATAAGAATAAATTAATAATAGGTCCTTTAAATTTGTTATTTTATTGAAAATAAATCAATGTATTACAGAAAACATTATTTTTCACTGTCCCCTAAAAAATAAATATTTCCAAAAAATCAAAACATATTTTCCAAAATTAATCAGTATAATATGAATTCAAAATTTAATATATTTTTTTAAAATAAATTTTCTAACTTTTATATATACTAATTACAATTTTATATAAAAAATATGTTATAAATCGTTTTTGAAGTAAACTTATATTTGATGTAATATTTACATTTCTAAAAATTGAGTGATAACATAAAAATAAATTTTTAATAAATTTTTGATGATTAAAAAATATAAATAAATATATTATATATTAATTTTTCAAAATTATACCATAAAATATAATTATATGGTTATAATGGTAATATATTTTTTGGGTCATTTGTCCTCGGTGTTTCAAATCATATATGCTACCAAACATAATTTTTATCTTTTAAAATAAAATGGTGTTACATTTTCACCACTGTTAAAAAACATTGTCCTCGCCACATCAAATTGAGAACCATAATTAATGTTTTTATATTTTAATATACCTTTTTCGAAACACCACATTGTAAAAATAGTTAATAAAAATTCCTCTTGATGAGAGTGAATGTAAAAAATAAAGGTAACCTTTAATTAACACCTATATATGTTCACAAATACAAAACTTTTTTTTGATAATTTAAAATATAGACATGGAGAAGAGATTACTTTCCAAATAAGGAAAGAGATTAATAGAGGAAAGTTTTTATAAATTTTTTAATGATCATGAAAAATTCAACAACCACAAAATCCTAAATAAATGTGTTGTGAAAAAATACCAAAAAATTTCCTCATAAATAATGGTTATAGGATATAACAATTTCAAGAACCTTTTACATCAATTGAGGAATTAATTTACAATCTAGATTGAAAAAAAACAAAAATATACTTACTCTATATGTATTGTTTTATCCTATATTCATATTTCACCACATTATCAAATTTTTATCTAAACGATGAGTTATCATGAATAATGATTATTTCATAAAGAACTAATATCATTTTATAACATATAAAATTATACACAAAATGATAAAAATATATATCCATTATCATTAGGAATTTATAAATACAAAATATGGTTTACACAAGTTTAGATGTATCCCCAAATAAATAAACATTCATATCATTAATCTCCAAAATTCAACTGTGATACTTGAAGTTCAAAATAAATGATTAAAAAATAATTATCCTTAAAATATATCAAAATATTTTTAACTATACAGGAAACCTTATGAGTAGAATGTTTTGGCCATATATTCTTCTAAAATAATAGTTAAATTTATCGCTAAATAATAACGATCACTCTTAAAGTCTCATACCCAAATTGTATATACCCTAATCATATAATATCAATGATATGATAATAATCTCCAGAAATAACCTAAATTACCATAATTACAAGTTAGATTCATATATATATATATATATGGTCTTTGGGGGTAAAATTAAAACTAAAAACACACACATCGTACACACAGATGTTGTAAAGACACGTTATAGCCCCCCCCCCCCAAGTGAAAAACTACCAATGAAGCCCATTCTTTATATTATATATATAGGTCCTATTTCAATTTTTTTAAATATGGATATTTGGACCAATATTTGATGTATGAAGGACCATTCATTTTATGGAACGGAAAACATGCATGAATCATCACATACATGTTTCTAAACCCCTGGAATGTTTCTTCCATCTATCACCACCTTCCCAAATCATGCCTGCGTCACCAACCCCTTGATGTAATGAAGTTCACATTCCCCAATGGCCATATTTTGTGGCTCAGAATATCATTAGTTATGAATACTACCATTGGTATAATAATTTTCTATAGTTCCCATGATTTTATTATGTTACACTTCTGCGAAAGTACCCACTACAACACCTACAGGTAATATATGTTTCAAAAATAAACATAATCATTATCATTAAAATAGTTTTATTAAAAAATCAATTTCATACTTACTAGGACATAAAATAGGATAGTTGTAAGAACATTGCCTTGTCACCTTGCAGTTGGGTATTCAATTCTCATAGACTTTCTAGATGTCACATCTTTTCCTTGTTATAAATCAATAAAAAAATTTATTTTATCATTCAATGAAATAAAATGAAAATACATAAAAATAATATTAATCATAATATATCATATAAACCCTATTGTTTATTATTTACATTAATATTATGTCAAAAAAACTGATTAAAGAATCCCCACTCAAATTACATCTCCCCATGTTTAGAATAAGGTAACACATACAATAAATTTCTTTTAAAAGACTATAAATTTCAATAATAATACTCAAATAACATAAATCATTGAAAGAGTATTAAATCATTTAATGTTATTGAAATAATTATATCTACCAATATATCATAAATCATGAATCCCTATATGTAGATGCGTTAATCTGAAAATAATGTGGATACTCCATTGACCATACTTTTCTATATTATATCTTAATACTTCATTCCAAGAATGAAATATGAATCATGTCCTAAAAATTACAAATTAAAAAGAATAATCTCAGATATGATCTATAATTTTCATGGTTCATTTTCATTTTCCTAATTTTCAACTATAATGTCAATAGGAATTTTCAAAAAAATAGATATGGTGTTTGTATTCCTGTATTTGATCATTTCCCTTGTACAAAGACTTTTATTATTCTCAAAAGTTCCATATTTAAAATATTAAATTAATTCCTTGGAATGAATTTTATCCCCCTTCATAAAATTAAATAAATTATTTCTTTTTTATGTGTAAGGATATATATTTATTACATCCTTCTCCAACTAAAAGACACAATCCCATTCTCTTAATAAAATTTCTTGGGAGTGTCTTCCATCATTTTTGAAACTAAGGATGTCAAATATTTTTACATTTATGATTATCACATGAACATACAAAAATCATAATTTCTATATTATTTGGTACATTAGAAAACTCCCCTAGGATCATGTTGTTAATAAAATATATGATAAGTGATTAATAATAACCATAATGGTATTCAGTATAGCTCCAATTTTGATTGGCCAATCATTCAGAAAACCACCATAGGTTTCATTACAATCATTATTAATTGGTTTCGTACAGATTCAATCCATTTATTAAAAAACATTCTGAGTATATCGAAGAAACCATAATAAAATATATTATGTATATAATAAATAATAATATATCATTAACCATGCCATACCCTATTCAATACATTATATATATCCAAAATAATTGTAATTTCTCTTACCAGACTAGATTGTCAGGTTATAGAGGTTTTCTAAAAATAAACTAAAATTACATCCTAATCTCTAGTGTTATCTGGACTATTTCAATAATACTATCTTTAAGTAACTGGACATAAACAATCATTATACTATTTAATTTTCACTACATTTATATTTTTTCCCTAAAGATACTTTTGGTTTCGGGATTTAGAGAATTAGGTTTTAACTTATACATAGAAACACATATATTAAAAAGTGAATACTTAGTATTTGTAACCATTTTCGCATAATTAAAACATGTTTTAAAAAGGAATGATTTTATTTCATGATAAATATTTACAACATTCAACATAGAATCATCCTTTACCTTATACATCCTTATACATAGTAATTTTTAAAAAAAACATGTAATGAGAATTAAAAATATCATTAATATACTTTTAAAGAATAAATATGGTAGTCTAGTGAAAACATGAAAACCGATTAAAAAACCTACATTAAAAAAATATCTTTTTTACTTCCAAATGGAATCATATTTCATTTAAATTGTTTTTTAGTCTTCCGTTTTTAAACAAGAATTATTTCCATGAAAACTCAATATAAAAACAAGAAAATATGATGTAGGTTCCTTAGATAATAATCATCATTGAACCCATATATTTTTTCTATAACCATATGACATACTTATATCATAGATATATATAGAATTTATACATTATGCAAATTATAGAAGAGCTATTATGGGGTTCAATTTTCATAACGTGTGCTATAATGCGGCTAAACCCTTCATATATTTAGTTATGATATGTCCAAAGATAATATATATTAATATATAATTGGGATAAGGACCTATTACTTGTTTAATAGGGGTAAATTATTATCATAAACATTTTACATGTACTATATATTTAATATAATATTTTTGGGTTGCACCTTCTTCCTCATAAACCCCTTTTAATACTATTTTAAACTCGTATGCAAAACTATTTAAAATTTCAAAACAAAATTTTCTTTTAAAAACATTTTCAACAAAAAAATATCAATAAAAACAGAAATATATGTTTTATTTAAATAAAACATGAAATCATGTAACTGAAAAAATTTAAATAAGAGATACAGTGGCAGGAAAATTCATTTTCTCTATATATTTTAAAATAAAACATTCTCTTTTCTCTTTATTAAATAAAAACAAAAATTATAAAAATATATTGCTCCCAAAAATCATTTGAAATAAATTCAATAAATACCAAAACTGTCAATCTGTAGTTCTTTTATTTCAATTAAAATATTTTCAGAAAATAATTTTAAAAAATGTACGTCGAATGGATAGACTTGAAAGGGAAACATTAAAATAATATTGTTAAATGAATCTATATATGACCAAATCATTTCGTAAAATTTTCATCTTTATAATTAATAAAATTATTATTATTATTTAATTTTTTAAAAAGACATATCACATTTATTATTCCTTTTATTTTATCTCTTAATATGTTAAACACAATTATTTAATCATTCATGTTCACTATAGATGTTTTTAGGTTTTCATCATATATATCTAAAATAAAATCCATTGGATGTATATTGTTAAATATTTCGATATTAAATAATATGAATAATTATAATCATGAAAATATTATAATTTTTATAAATAAAATATATTTTTAAAACCGATCAACATATATGGTTATTGAAAAAATGATCTTTTTGTGATCAGGGAGACGGTGGGCCATATGTATGCATGAGTTACATTTTCCATATTTGAATAGTCATCATTGAAATAAGCTATATAATATTTTATGATTTTATAATAATAATAATATCACAAATTCTATATTATTTATTTAAATATACTTATATGTGTATCATCCTTGTGATTTTATGATTAAAATTGGATCAAAGAGCAATATGGTGGCGGTAGTCCACATTTATGCACGAATAATGATATCATTTTTCATTAAGTAGAATAGTAAAAAAAATTAAAATATAATAGTTTATGAATGTTATATATGGAATTATAATAAAAAATAAACATTATTTTTTTCATTATAATATCCCATGACCTTCGATGATGTCAAATTTATTATATTGGTTCGCTTTGCTGTAATCAGTTGTAAATATGAATAATGGTTTTGATTGAAAATTGATGGAAAAGTCAATAGATGTATGTTATGAAATTAAAATAACAACATATAATTATTTTTAATATATTTAATGATTATTTCATCATTTTTATGAATATTTTAATGATGCTAAGGAAGAAATAAACCAAAAATGCTCGGTTAAAATGATACATCTTCTTCAAACAACCTCATTAAGATTAACCTAAAGCACTAATGTATAATATTTTTTAAAATATATTGATTTTAGTTATTTTTGATGGAATATATTATTGTATTTGGTTAGTATATATCTCATTCAAAAGGAATAGAATGTTTGAAGAGGAGTAAAAGTTAGGTGATATCTCCAAAGTGCAGACGAGGACACACTTTGAATGTTTGAAAAGAAAAAATTATACCCACTTTCTAAATAAAAAAAATGGATCTAAAATTAAAAATTATAGATAATAAGATGATATAAGTTATAAATATTTCCCTCAAAAAAATATTGACTTTTATTTAGGCCATTTTAATACTTATATGTTTATTTTAACCCATAGTTACCCGTTTTTAATGGTAACTATGATAAATGGTTTTAATATTTCCACTAGTCCTTATGAAAAATAATAATTCAAACATATTATATGATACAAATTATGATAATATAAAAAATTGACTTCATTTTACTGAATAAAATTCCTAGAATTGAATGAATTTAATTTATAAATGAATGTAAAAAAACATGTTGAAAATCTGTTTTTAGGAAATATTTTGTTCAAGCATAAAATTATATTATATTATTTCTATAACTAGTAATAATAAATAAATGCATATATATTCGTAAGTTAATATATATTATCTATAAATTTAATTAAAAAAATTCCATTAGGAATTATTTTATTTAATTATAATGGGGAAACATTATGCACTTTAAAATGGCAATCCCTCAATTATGTTTTATGCCCAAAACTAATCTTATAAAAACATCAAATATAAAAATTATTCAAAATTAATTAATTTTATTAAATATAAAGAATGATTAATTATTTTTATTTGAATAAAATTAAAATAATAATGTTAATATAAAATTAAATCTTTTAATGTATATAAATAGGAGTTTTACTCAAATCATAATTTCTCACTTGTAGTTAAAAAATTGATATTTTCAAAAAAAATGAAGATATAACATTACATAAATTTTTATATGATAATAAAAATAATATTTTCACTTTATCAAATATATTTTCTATAATTTCACGGAATTAATTATTTTATTTTCACACGAAATAAACATATTTCTGTTTAAGAAAAAATATTTTTAATGAATATAAAGACACTACTAAAAATTGAGAGATTATTTAAAAAGAATGTATCAATACTTTTATATTGAGTGTATAGTTTATATATATATATATATATCTAATAAATTAATTCATCATATTCATACCAAACAATTTAATGATATAGTAAAAAAGGTCATATACTTCCTGGGTCGTTTATTATCGGTGTTGTGTTTCATATACACTAGAGAACACAATTATCTTATTTTGACATCTCATGATGATACATGAAAACAGAATCTATTTAATTAATTACTTTATAATGAATAATTTTATGGAACGAAAAAATTGTGAAATATAGATCATATATTAACAATATCCTGATATTGAATATTTTCAATGGATGATATAATGAATCAAATAATCACATGGAATTCAATAATTGATCTTATAATTAGTTTATATATTATATCATAAATCATAAAAATATCATTATGTTAATATATTGAAAAATATGAAATAAATGTGTTAGACCTCGTAAAAATAAATGATCTAGTTTATCTCATGAGACCTACTGATTTATCAATGGTTTAGAGTGGGTCATGCCTATCTATTATTAAATACAATACATTTATAGTATGAATAAGTTGAAAATAAAAATAAAAATTACATTTGGTAAAAAAATAATAATAAATTTTAATAATATCCACAATCAGTGAGAGTAATTAAAATAAACATTCACATTAAAAAAATAGGATAATAATGTTAATAAATTCTTACATAAAACATATAAAAACCATAAAAAGATGGAAAAAGATGGTATAATTGAAGAATATACCTATTCAATGATATCTAAAAATGATCATTGTTTTTGAAGAAAAGAAATTCCAAAAAATGTCATTAAAATTTTCATGTGAAAAATACAATTTGACATCGAAAAGTCACATTAAAAATAGAATGTTTCCAAATATTAGGTAACAAATTTCTGATGAATAGTACCCTATTAACTTCTTAAAGAGTAATTAATGAATTTGGAATTCATAATGGATGGGAATTCAGTACTGTAACACCCTGATATTTTATGAGAAGTATTTTTTTTATGTCTTATGTTATACGCAACATCAAAGGAATCTTTCACTACACACAACACTATCTTGGCTTCCGTTATACGCAAGAGAAACCTTCCTCAATAGCGTGTGTTGTACGCAATATCAAGTTTCACTAAACAATGATTTGTTATTAAAATATTATATAAACTAGCCATTATGAATATTATTACCCATTTTTTGAAATTTAATAAACTTTACCTTTCAAAATGGACTTCATGTTTGGATTCAAAAAATTGAAATTAGCCTAGGGTAAATTTTTGGTATTTTTCTGAAAACATTCAATTTTTTATGAATAGTGAAAACACTAGGTTACTATGTAAAATACAGACTTTTTATTTAAATAATTATTTATTTTATTTAAATTTATTTTATGTAAAAATTGATACATAATACCTATATAAGTTCAATGTAATTCATTGGAGTCATTTTATAATAATTTTAGATAAATAAAATTTTCATTGAACTTTTAACCATCTTTTACCCACATCCTAGGAGAATTTGAAAATGTACATAAAACAAAATATTACTGCTTTTGTTAGTGGAATTTAAAAAATCTAAGATACACGGTTAATATCAAGGAGTCAAATGTGCTTCAATAAGATAAAAATAATTTATGTTGAATAGTAACTTTTTACTTTTTTTCCACAGTTAAAAGTAAATAGGGTAATTAAGGGTAAAATGCTATTATTATTACCCTAACACATGTATTAATTCTATTTTATAATTTTAATTCGACCAACTACAACCTTAGGAAAAAAATATTACCCTTTAGGTTCACTTGGATTAGCTTAGGACACTTATTATTATTTTATTTAAAAAAGAGTTAAAAGAGTTAAAATCAATGTTTCATAACTAAAACATTTTTAATATTGAGTTATAAATAAGATAAATTTGAATATAAATATTAATTATAAAGATAAATTTATTTCATACATAATGGAATTTTATTTATAATTTTTAGTCATTAAATAATTTAATTTATGTATGACATAATAATGATGCAGTAATTACCTTATAAATGAAATATTAACATAATTGATGTTATAAATACCCAAATAAATATAATTTGAGACTTTTTATAAATTAAACTAATTTTTTAGGTAAATATGACATGTTATTATTGATTTCATTAATTTTTTTGAACTAATCTTGCTGTTATGATTTTCACAAAAAAACAATTACCAAATAGTTTCAAAATTGACATAAAATAGTTTTTAAAACAAATATTATATTATTAAATGTAATTCTATTACTAAAATTCTAAGGTTCAGAAAAATGACTTAGATAAGGTTTATATATTAATAATGAACCACTTTGGGTTCGTCTGGCTTTTTATAGTAAGTTTATTAACCATATAGTGTAAGAAAAGAAGAAGACATCGTAAAAGTTAAATTATTTAACTTTTACTTAAATCTAAATTATAAGGTTACAATAGTAACCTAAACATTTTAAAACCTATTGGTTGAGATGATTTCTCCCCATCTCCACTTTAGCTTCGAAATAAATCAATTTGAAGCTATTATAAACTGAATATGACCATATTATTAAATAATATTTTAAGTTTTTCCTAAGGTGCCCCTCTCCTCCCTTATAAAAGGGCACCTCCTCCCTCTCCTTATCACACAATTTTGAGCCTTAATGCTCAACAAACCCCTAACCATTTCCCTTATCAACATCCCTAGACTCATACTATAGGTCATCGATTTCTTCAAAGACAAATTTTAGTGCCCTAAAAGGCGGTTTCAAAGAGGCCTCTCGAAAAAGAGGTAATATCCATTACTGATTCTTTCAAATGTATTTATTCTTCTACTTCCTATTATTTAGTTTTTTCATTATGAAGTAATAACATCAGTATAACTAATATAGTGATATGTTATTATAAATATGAAACAACCATATTTCACCTTCAATCTATCCTACAGAAAACGAAATCACCGCACGTGCGTACGTACGGAATACTGTCTCCACGCCATGGTGTAATCTGTTTTCCACCACCACCTTAACTGGATGGGTATAATGGTGTAAATAATATCTATATATGATTATTGTAAAGTGAAATTTATTATGAAATATTATACATAAACTTCAATAAAATTCCATGATCATGGGAACGATATCATCGGTCGTGCGTACGTACGGTCTACCGTCTCCATGATGTGATGCGACTCGTTCAACATGATCTTAATTGAATAATGATTATATAAATGAATTGAATGAATAAATATGACATATATATTACACTAATACCATTCTATAAATATGTTATCTATAACCTAAAAATAGGAATAAGAATTTATTCGACAAGACATGCATAAGAACATAAAGCAATGAACTCCCAAAAAACAAATAGCAATGAAATATTACTAATATGAAGATACGAATAGGACCATGTATGATATCCTAACAATTAATATGATTCTTTAATAATTCAATGACATTATTTAAATCATTATAAAGGAGTTTTGGATACATACGAAGCAAATTGGACATAATGTAAGGGAAAATCTCACAATCTCATTTTTATCTGAGATTGTTTATACCTCAGAATTTACTGGGGAATATTTACCATCCACATCCATGTTTCCTCAATATGTAATATTATTTCTATCCTCCTACAATTTTTTATATCCAATTTTACCCATTAGTGAGTTTTTAGGAAAATATATGAAAGGAATCTTTTGTTGTTTTTTGTATGAGGTGCTTTTTGACTTTTCCGGCCTAAGTACGAGAAGAATGTTTTTTAACTTATACGACATGAATGGATTTTTATGATTTCATATAACATTATTTCCATTAATATTCCCTTACAATATCTCAAGATTATTTTTAATCAACTTTTTTTAGTTGAAAATTGTATGACATGTTATGAAAGGGAAAATGTTTTTGAAGTAGAAAGGATATTTTCCTCAAGAATGGAGTTCAAGTGTTTTATCAAAATTATTTTCCATCTAGGATAATATAGGGTTCAGTTTCTATCCCTATTTTTACATTGATTTGATTATTTTATGGTGTAATTAATTTTATGATGTCCTTTTATCTTATATGGATTATGTTATTATGGAATGATGTTTAAGAATCCCATTTTTATTATATGGGTTATGCTATAATGTATGATTTATGATTTTGTGGCACACATAAGAATGGTTTCATTATGAGATGGGTCAGATCTATATATCCCTTCAATGATTTGGTTAAAGATTTATATCTCATGAGTTAGACATGGCTGGAACGACATGTTAATTTGTTTATGTGAAACAGGACTGGAACAAGGAGTGAACTCACTTCAGTATTGGACTTTGTCCACTATGATGGTCATGGAAAAGAGATTTGACTAATATGAAATGATTTTTTATGATTATGTTTGTATGAAACAAAGTTTCAGGTTTTAGGTTATGATTAATGGTATTACATCTCACTATTATTATTTATCCCATGTTATGATATTATGATCTCTTTTTTCGGTTAATATTTTCCAAATCTTATGTTCTTATGAATATGATATGATTGATATTTCTTTTGTTTACCCTTACTAAGCATTTGAGCTCACCCTTCTATATGTTTTCTTTTCCCCAGGTCAGGAATAAGTGTATTAAGTAGGATATTCCAAAAGGGACTCTAGATATGATGAAATAAATGGGAGGCAATGTAGATTATTTATTAACCAGTTGTTTATGTTTCCTAGTTTATAAAGATACTACAACTACATGGTCCTACCATGGTTTTTTTATATGTTGTATTAAGTATGCTTCAATTCTGAAGTCATAACAATGTATATAAAGTACAGGTCGTAATAGTTACATAAAGTATAAGCTAAAAAATCATTTAATTATTTATAAAAATTGTCAAAAAGTGCCTCATTCAGAAAATGAAATGAATATTCCTTTTGAAAAAATTTGAAAAAACTAAATAATATGGGAAGATAAAATTAAATACTATTTTTAGAATAGTTAAATTTGTATTTAAAATTTTTTAGAAAACATGGACGTGGAACAAAAATTGTATTATATAGAAGATTGAAAAAATGAAATTTTTCTTTAAAAATATGCGTTCATTATTTTCATAAAAAATTGTGTGTAAAAATAAAGGAAAATTTTTAATATACATAACTAAATATAATAAATTAAAATATAATTTTTCCAATAAAAAATTATCAAAAAATTTCCCCATTGGAGACTTAAACCTAAAAAAATCTAGAATAATGACTAGGATATGAAAGAACCACTTTCCGCACTATATCATTCAAATCATAATTCCCATGAAATAAATAAAATTTAATGAAACATTAAACACAACAAATTTAAAGAGATTAATTATAGAATATAATAGGGTAATTACACACACATTATATCATATGATAATTTAATAACATGGCATATGTCTCCAAGAAGACAATAAGAGATGAAAAAACCCATACAATTATCGTAATGTTGAATTGAGAATTAATCACTAAAGTAATTATGTGTAATAAATTTAAATCCACACAAAATTGTATTTAATTAAAAAAATAAAAAAAATTATAATATTAACACGATATAACTAATAAAGAAGTGAACTAACTAATTGGGATTAAATTGAGTTATGGAACATTTACAACCTGGTAAGATTCATGTCAAATACACTTCGATAAAATAAATTGTACTAAACATAAAATACCATCAGTTTGGAATAAATAATGATAAAAATGTAAAATGGGTATTGTAAACACCATATGAATAAAATTAAGTGCATAAAAAATTTTGCCTCAGTGAAGGAAAAATTAAATGAAATCTCTTACATGAAGCCTTATTTCTGTAATAAATATTCTAAACACCTATATAAAAAATATGAAATTATAATAAATATATTATGGAACCAGTCATATATATAATACCTTATATTATTTACTTTTATTAATTTATCACCTGTGGATTAAAAATTCATTGTTAAACTCATTGTTTCGGGAAATTACAGATTAATTATTCTTGTATGTTTATGTTTAGTAGTTTATTTACTTATACATTGATCCTAGTTCCATCATCCAAATAAATTTAAACGTGATATATGTATTAAATATATTCATCACATAACTTTATATAATATTTAATAAAATTCAGATACATAAAATGTATTTAAAGGTTCACGGAGACAGATTTCCATATGTTGACAAGAACACTGTTTTCATTTATTGACTGATGGAATGAAAGAAAGTTAAATCACATTAGCCTAATATATGTAATATATTTTCATTAAATACTTACTTATTTCCATCCTTTTCCAAATAAAATGAAAAATGAACCATGTCGCTTTGTGGAGGAGGTAGTGCACACGTACGCTCATGCGACACAATTATATTCCATTTGAGTTAAAGGTAAGAGGGTATATGTGATTTTATAATGAAAAAATTATAATTATGTTATATATATTAAATACATATTTATATCATGTCATTATAAGTGGTGATAGAAAACTAATTACATTGGTCAGTGAGGAGATAGTCCGTTGTACACAAGATTGATGGTTTTATTTTCAATTTCATTGAATAAGAGATGGATAAAAAATAATCCGTTAATAGAATAAAATTATTGTTTATGTTAGATTCCTTTATTATTATTAAATCATTTTTTATTTAGACCTAGAGTGTTTATAAGAGAAAATATAATAAACACACATGGTTATAAACTATATCGATTCTTTAGACAACCTCTATATGTTTATACCTAAATCTATCTTTGATTTGTAAATTGATAAAAAAAATTACTAAAAGTAATGGGTATTTATTTTAAGAAGGTATTTTTGTAGGGAACTGTTAATCTTAAATTCTATTGAACCATGGATATGAGAAAATAGGGGGTGTCCTCTTATAAGTGGGGGACAAGAAACACTGCGAATTTTGTAAAAAAAATAAAATATACCCAAGTTTTATAATCCCAAAATGGATCCAGAATAGTCCATTCCAAAATCATGGATGATATAAGTTATAAATATGACCATAAAATATAAATTTATTTTTTATGTCCATTTATCCATTATATTTTATGTTCAACCCCCAGAAAAATGTTTTAACCTTATCCATGGTAAATAAATTTTTATTATTTTAATATTCATCAAGCACAAATATTAAATTGAAATTATTAAAAAAAAATTATTATTTTTTTAAATATCAAATACCTTTTAATATATTCTATTCACATAAGGTCTATGATTTAATAGAGTAATAAACTTGTATGTGCGATGAAAACACGGTTTGGAAAAAAATTGTAAATAGTGTTTTTAAATAAAATTTCAATGTAAAATTGATTCCAATTATAAAAATTTTATTAATAATATTATTACTGAGATAATTTAACAATTAATATATTATTAAAATTTAATTTAACATTATAAAATTTTTAAACAAAAAGTCATTTATCTAAAAGTGATCCATTATTCACTAAGTGTCAGTGTGGTAGAAACTGAGAAAATGGTTGTTGCATAAATAAAACCTAGTATTTATGATTTCATAAAGCCTATTTCTCTATGAAAATGTGGGTGCTTAAAATTTTTCATTATGAATTTTCTGGATCCAATAATGTTTGGATTCCAAGAGCCTTAATATTTTATTTTCAAGAAAATAGGGAATATACCAAAATCAATATATGGTTCATGGATAGTGGATGTTCCCCACATATGACTATTGACGAAAACTACTTTGAAAAGATTATCACGAAGAAAGGTGGAAAAGTAACATTTGGAGATAATGCTCTAAGGGAAATTATTGATATAGATGACATTGTTCTTCTTAAAAAAACACTGATTTCAAATTTTTTATTTGTTAAGGGTCTTAATAAAAATATCATTAGCATAATAAAATTATGTTATGAAGGTTACCTTGTGAATTTTAGGAATGAAATGTTCTTAGTACACAATTCCAAGGACGAGTTTATTCTTTCTATCCATAGGCAAGTGAATGTACACACATTAAACATAGAAGACCTTAGGATCCAAGACTTACCATGGATTAGTGCAATGGAAGATCATTCTTGGTTGTGGCATAGAAGTATATGACATTTTAACCTTATTAAACTATTAAAACTGTCTAAAAAATATTAGTTTAGAATCTACTGGAGTTTAGATTTGATTATTTAAAAGTTTGTGATCCTTGTCAATATGGAAAGAAACATAAATCTAGTTTTAAATCAATCGGTGAAGTCTCAACTACTGATGAATTATAGTTAGTGCATATGGATATTTTTGGCCCAACACAAACTGGAAGAATTAGTGGAAAATATTATTTATTTTTCTCAGTTGATGATTACACTTGATTTATATGGGTCTATTTTTTAGAAAAGAAGTCTGATGCTTTTTCTTATTTCAAAAGTTTTCGAGCCCAATTTAAAAATGGGAAAAACCTTCAATTAAAAACTCTTCATAGGGATCATGGAGGAGAATTTCAAAAATCTAATTTTGAAACTCTTTGTAGTAGAAAATACATTACTCACTATTTCTCAACAGCAAGAACTCCTCAACAGAATGGTGTTGCCGAAAAAAGAAATAGAATTTTTCAGGAGATAACAAGAACCATATTGAATGATTATTCAGTAGCCAAAAAATTTTGGGATGAATCTATAAGTATTTCTTGTTATACTATAAATTGAGTTTTGATAAGACCTTTTCATATTAAAACTCTTTATGAGTTATGGAATGGTAGAAAACATAGAATTTCCTACTTCATGATTTTTGGTTTCAAGGTCTTCATCTTGAATACTAAAGATAATATACATAAATTTTCACCAAAATATGATGAATGAATTTTCATAGGCTACTCCACATCCTCTATGGATTATAGAGTTTTCTATAAAAACACTTATACTATTGAAGAGACAGTACTTGTTAAATTTGATGAAACTGATCCTTTTGTTTTTTTAAAAACCGCAATCTACATCTTCAGATGTGTTTTCAAAACCTAATTATCAACCTTTGTTAGAAGAACCTTCTGATAAGGAAGATACCCAAGAAAATGTTTCTGAAGCATTTTCCCCAGAAGATTTCTTACCCTATGTTGATGAACAGTTTTTAGAAAACCCAAATCTGTTGTTTCTAAAGAATCATCCTAGTGATAGTATCATTGGTGATGTGAATCAACCTATAAGGAATAGAAGTTCCACAAGAAACGAAGCAGAAAATCTATTATACCTTTCCCAATTTGAACCAAAAAGCACTAATGAAGATTTATGTGATGATGATTGGATTAAATAAATGCAAGATGAACTAAATGAATTCAAAAGGAAAAATTTATGGACCATGGTTGAATGACCTAAGGGAACTTCTGTTATTGGAGTAAAATGGGTTTTATTAAATAAGTGTAATGAAAATGGAATCATAGTAAGAAATAAATACAGATTAGTTTCCAAAGGAAATAATCAACAAGAAGGAATAAAATATGATGAATCCTATGCTCCAGCAGCTATACATGAATCTATTCATATTTTACATGCCTTTGCAACATTCATGAATTTCAAACTTCTTCAAATGGATGTGAAATGTTTTTTCCATAATTTTTGTGTACAATAGGAAGTTATTTTTGAACATCCTCATAGTATTGAAGATAAAAAACATCTTGAACATGTTTTTAGACTTACCAATTATTTGTATGGACTTATGCAAGCCCCCCTCGAGCCTAGTACGAAAGAATTATAGGATTTTTTGCTTCAAAATAATTACCTTAAGGGATATGAAGATCCAAATATTTTTATAAAGAAATAGAATAAACATGTTTTTATTGTTCAAATTTTTGTTGATGACATTATATTTGGTTCAACTCAGTAATCGTTAACTGACTCCTTTGAGGATCTAATGGAATACGAGTTTGAAATGAGTATGATGGGTGAGTTAACATTTTTCCTTGGTTTTCAAAATTCTCAAAAACCAGAAAGAAACTATATTTCTCAACATAAGTATATTAAATATCTTCTTAAAAAGTATGTATATGACAACACTAAGAGTATAAGTACTCCCATTGGTACCTCAAACACACTTGATATTGATGATGCTGGGAAACCTGTAGATCAAACATATTTTAGAGGTATGATATGAAGTATACTTTACATAATAGCAAGTCATCCAGACATAATTTTTTCTATATGATTATGTTCAAGATATCAATCCAATCCTAAAGAATCACATTTAAAGTTAGTGAAACTAATTTTTCGCTACATAAAGGGAACCATGGATTTATGAATCTTTTATACTTCTAGAAATGATTTTATTTTAAAGAATTTTTCAGATTATGACTTTGGTAGATGTAGAATGGATAGAAAAATTACATTAGGAACTTTTCATTTCATAAAAGATTATTTATTTTCTTGGTCCTGAACGAAGCAATAATCAGTAGAACTTTCCACTTCTGAAGATGAATATGTAGCAGCTAGAAGTTGTTGTGATCATGTGTTGTAGATGTAACACACACTCACAAACTATGGTATGAGTTTTACCAAAACACAATTTTTGTGTGATAATACAATTGTAATTTCCCTTAGTAAAAACCATGCTCCTCACTCTCATTCAAAACACATAGATATTGGGCATCACTTTCATAGGGATCACACAAAAAAAGAGATATCATTCTTCAATAAATCAGAATGCAAGATCAACTTGATGACTTTTTCAAAAAATAATTACCGTCTGATAGATTTGCATACATTAAACACAAGTAAGGAATGATAACCATAAGGTAATCTTCCTTGTTAAAATTCTATTGAAACCAATCTTCTTACAGTAATAAACTCTTTTTCAAAGGGGGATTACATTTTCTTGTTATTTTTTCAAAAACATCGTAGTTTGATATTTCAAATCTTTGGTAATGAAGAATTTCTTAATAAAAATTTTCATGCTGAAGATTTTCGTAATGCAGATTTTCATACGTAAAATTTTTTTAAAGAATATTTTCATACTTGAAATTTTCAAAATGATACTTTTCATACATTAAATTTTCGTAATGAAGATTTTCGTACAAGAATTTTTCATAAGGAAGATTTTTGTCGATGAAATTTTCGTAATGAAGATTTTTGTACTTGAAATATTTGTAATGAAGATTTTTGTACTTGAAATTTTCGTAATAAATATTTTTGTACATCAAATTTTCGTAATGAATATTTTTATACTTCAAATTTTCGTAAGGAATATTTTCAAACTTGAAATTTTTCGTAATAAATAATTTCATACCAAATATTTTCATAATGAATATTTTTGTACGTGAAATTTTTGTAATGAATATTTTCGTACTTGAAAGTTTTGTAATAAATTTTTTTCTTACATAATTTTATTTTATAATGGAGGTTTTTGTAGTAATTTTTTTGGGAATTTAAAATTCATCATGAAGAATATTACTTATTATGAATAATATTCTTGGAAATCTAAAAGGTATGATTTTATTTCATAATTTTTAGTAATCATATTTTACTTTTTGGTATTTTGTTTTTTCTTTTAAAATCATAGAATTTTCTTTTCCTTAAATCCGATTGTTTTCCTTTAAAAGCATCAAAAGATCAGATCCTACCAAATTTTCCTTCAGGCTATACTTTCAACTATCAGATATAATCAGAAGTTTTCTCACATGTTGGATTGAGTTTGGAAGATGAATTGTCACTTACAAAACCTTTAAAAAGGACCCTCGAAGGGTTGTCCCACATCGATATGAAGCTCTCACGTGTTGAAGCTCTTATACCCTTTCAAAATCCCATTCTGAACATCTCAAATCTTTCTCAAATCAGAATTTTTGTTGAAGTTCCTTCTCAAGAGATGTCAACTGTCAAACAGATTTTGAAGTGGTAGATTTTCAGAGAGATGTTGGTGAATCCGAATTTCATTTCCAATTACGATTTTATTATATCCAAGAACATTAGGTTGAATGGATGGGAATGTGATTCCATATAAAATCCACGAGTTAATGATGTAGTATATCTGGATTTTCTTGAGGAATTTTATGAATCTGTGAGATTTTTCAAAGAATAATAGAGGAGTAAGATTTCATTCAAAAGATATGGAAAAACTAATTCCTTTTTATACCCCAAGGATGCTTACTTGGTGGGGTTGTCTTATGAAGGGGAATCTGAATTCTGTTCCCATAAATTTTCTAACAATAAATGAAGTTTCAATAATCTTAAGTCTATGGAGTGTCTTGGACTTTCTGATGTCAAAACTCAGAAAATTTCTCACCTATCTAAAAATAATTGGATCCTTGAATTATGGGATCAAGGATTCATTATTCGGAGAAAGGTTGACAAGGAAAAGTTGAAGAAAAGTGATATATACTCATTGGAATTCTTGGTAAACCAACGAAAGATCAACTTTATGAACCATATTCTCATTACAATTGTGAATATTAAGAATGGGAACTTGAGAGCTCAGATAATCTTGTATCCAGCCATCCTCTCTAAGCTAATTTTTCAGTGCCTTGAGTCTTTAAAGATTTCTTATAGTTCCAATACATGGAATTTCAAATTCATGTTAGTAAGTGATGATACATTGAAGATAATGAATATTGGTTTTTCTAAAGATTATGGAGAATTTAATGACCTACTAGAGGAAGAGGCTTTAGCTATTCCTAAGGAACAAGAATTTCCTGAACCATCGAAAAAATAAGGAAAGAAGAGGATGTTGAAAGAAGTAGTCATTGAAGGTAAATCCACAGAGGCTAAAGGAACCCAATCCATACCTCCAAAACCAAGAAGCATAAAGCTTATCTGGATGAGGTTGTTGCTAAATTGGTGGAAGACAAAAATAATAGGAAAGTAGGGGATCTAGGTTTTGGTTTGAATCCAACTGAGGCTATGGATTTAAAAGATAAGACCACTTATGAGCTTGAGAAGAAATAAAAAGAAAAGAAGAAAGAGAAAATGACTGAAGTTGAGTTAGTCCAATACCTTTTTAAGGCTATTTAAATATCATTCGAGAATATTCTAGTACCAAAATCTTTCATTATGGAAGAATTACCTAAGACTCCAGGTAAAAATTTTGTTACTCTGGAAAAATTTAATGAAAAAGGAAATGAAGTAGAAAAAGTTGCGGATGAAGTGGAAGAAGAAGAAGGCAGTGGTGATACTAAAGATCTTATAATGAAAGTTAAAGATTACCTTGAAAATGAAACCCCATCTGAGAAACTGACAATCTTAACTTCTGATGTAGAGTCTTCAAAGCTCACATGTCCTAGGAATGATGATAATGGTGAAGATGGGAAGGGTGAAGAAGAAGATAATAAATTTTCTGAGGAAGAAAGTTCAAACAATGATTTCATACACCATGAAGATGATGAGCCTTGAGCTGAGAAATAAAATATAGATGAAGATAATATTTTTCAGCTGTTTGACAGTGAACAAAAATCATCGGATGAGGAATCCATTCTTATAACTAACAATAGTAAACAGGTGGTTCTTTACACACCCACTAAAGCAGTTGTGAAGAAGAAAGATGTTGGTGGATCTTCCCAGAGGAAGATTATTGATCTTGAGAATGATCCCTCACCATGAAAAGTTTTATATTCAGAATCATCTTTTGTTGTACATGATTTTTTAGTCAAATCCTTGAAGAAGATGTTTAGAACTATTCCGATTTCCCAAGCATTGATTCTAGATGCCAGATGCTTCAATACAATATAAATAAGAAATCATATTCAGTGTCGATGGTGATGGACAAGTGTGAAAAATATGAGGATGATCTCAAAAAATTTCTTCATTAACTATGATTCCCATAAAAGGTCTTGAATGAAAATGGTTGGTTGGAAAAGAAGAAAGTTGAATTTTTGAGAGAACATGATGAGTTTCATGATGATGTCTAGGAGGCTTTTGACGTAGAAGATGGTAAGATCAATGATCTCATGAGTAGCTTTGAAAAAAAGTTAACTCATGAGAAGAATACTCATATTCAAGAAGTCAAGGATCTGAATGGAAAATTGTATTCGGTTGTCCAATGCTGGAAGAGAGAAGTTGATCATTGGATCAGGATCGAAGAGAAGCTAGTCAAGCAAGATGAGGTGATTAAGGCTCAGGCAGAAGCTCTCAAGTCTCAAGAATTAATAATCAAAGCTTTATAGAATAAATCAAGGGATCAATAAAAACTCTTAATGAAAGAATATGAAGACCACAAGGAAATCAAAAATCTGAAAACCATAGTGAATAAATTGATACCTTAGGAGAAAAAAGAAAATAGAACCAATCTGATCTTTTGTTGTATTTTACTTCCTATACAAATTCATTATAAACTTAATGAAATTTTTATTACTCTCTTTAATTTTGTATTGTCTTGTACTAATAGTTCAAGTACCATAATTTCATTTTCAATTCCCTATATTTATTTTTGAAAATCACAAAGGGGGAGATGGAATGTAAAAAAGAATATTAAGTGTAGAAGACATTTCTCTATCCAAGGGGGAGTTTATCAAATGGGGAGTTTTTCATCATAATGATTTATGTATGCAAGATAATGTAAAATTCCATTCCAGAAAACATAATATGATCCTTACTGTTCCAAAGACTAAGGGGGAGTCAGTCGTATTCATTCTGATTCATAAGTAAAGGGAGATATGTTTTATTTTCAAGAGCATAAAATTTCTAAGTACTTATATTATTTTTCGTAAGGATATTTGTGCTTTCCAAAAAGGGGATTATTGTTGATTCAATAAGGTTTACTTATGAATTTTCTATTCCTTCATGTTTTGAAAATCACAAACACCTAATTTAAGGAAAAATAAATTTTACCTTCATAAGTGAAATTTTCCTTCTTTATGTAAAATTTTTCTTCATCAAGGAAAATTTTCTCCTTACCCTGTTTTTCTTTTATAAGGAAAATTTATCCTTACAATGTTTCCATTGTTCATATCATAATTTTTCTAAATGTAAAATTTGGTTTGTATCCAAACCCTCAGAATCCTATTATTACATAGATATGAATCATTCTGTTTTAGGATCCAAAATCTCATAATTCTGGTTACAAAGCCTTTTGAGTTCTGACTCCAAGTTCTCTGAATTCAGACTCTTAACTCTTCTAAGTTATGACTCAGAGTTCTATGAATTAAGACTCTGAACTCTTCTGAGTTCTGACTCAGAGTTATATAAATTCAGACATTGAAATTTTCTGAGTTCTGACTCCGAGTTCTCTGAATTCAGACTCTGAACTCCTCTGAGTTTTGACTCTGAGTTCTTATGAATTTATACTCCGAATTCTGGTTACGAACTCAGACTCCAAATTCTGGTTACGAATTCTTATGAATTCAGACTCTGAATTATGAATACCAATTTTTATGGATTCAATTTCTGAATTCTGAATAAAAATTCTTATGAATTCTGAATCTAAATTTCCTATTAAACATAATCCGTATATCCAGTAATATAGACTCAGAATATTTTTTCTTAGACTCCAATCATTTATTATGAATTGACTCCAAAAAATTGGTTTTGATTAAGCAACCATTTTTCACATCCATGATATTGTTTTGAAACTATGTCATACATTCTGTTTCTAAATAAATGTTGTTTCAGTGACAGGTGTACAGGTCCCTCCGAAATTCATGGAAAAATATGACTGTTGGAGGAAGGATCCGACCGTTGGAAATGTTCCTATAAATATGAGCTCATTTGAAAGAGATTAAAACTTTTATAATTTTGGACTATTTTTTATATGAAGTTATTTCTAGAGAGAGATACACTCATTCTTAGTGGATACTGAACTTCTTGTTCAGATTTACATTGTGTGACTCCAATTGTTGTTGTGTACAATCGAGGGCTTCCAGGGATAGGAAGACAGAGGTGCCAAGTACCTTAAAGTTTGAGGACTTCCAAGCTGAGGAAGGTAAAGGTGTCGACTACCTAGAAGTTGAGGGCTTGTTGGGATAAAAATACAAACATCGATCTTCGTATCGAGGGCTTACCCTAGAGTGGGTAAGACAAACTTTCTTGAAAGTTTAAATCAAGTGTCCTTTATCCAAGGTTTTTGGATACCCTTCTCTTTGGGTTAATGGATTTACTAATTTTTACTTATTTTGTTACATGTTTTCCACTGAATTTTATTTTTTGAGTAAAGTATAACTATCTTATACTTCCTTATATTTGTATACTCTGATTTAGTGAGATTCTATACTCTTTAAGGTAGAATCTTTATCTTTGTAAACTTTCATTAAGTTTCATTGTTTCCAGAACCATATTTCTGAAATAACATTCTTGGAATCATATTTCAGGAATCACGAAAAGGTGTAGAACTAGAGGTTATGTGAATTACTTTTTTTAACTTTGTTAAACATCTCAATATTTAAAAGTTACAATGGATTTTTTTAAAGTATAAGATTCACCCCTCTTGTATATTGAGTATCATACGATACTACAATTAGCATTTTCATTCATTATTCTGATCCAACAATATTTACACATGATTTTATCTCTTTACTATATAGAATTTTTTTATTTTAATAGTATATAAGAAATATTGCAATTTTATTTTTTTGGACATCGTATTGTGGACAAATGTTTTAAGCAAAGGAATAAAATTATAATTAAATTTAAAATTCCCATTACATAGATATTTTTTTCTGTCTATGTTTATAAAATGTAATAATTCATTTTTTTAATTTTTCTATGATTTTAAAGATAACATATAACATTTTAATTCTTATTTTTTTTATTTTAATAGAATATTCTATTTATGTAATAATTTTATAAAAATCTACATCATTGATTATAAATTTTAATATTTTTTATCCAAATTTTATAAATTGCATACATTATCTCTAGAAACCATAACTTATAGAACCATTATAAAAATATATTATGTTTAATAAAAAATAAAACCTTCTTGGGTTCTAGATATTATTACTAAGTAAATTTGAGGCCTGAAATAGAGTATAATGAAACATGAAATAATCCATAAAAAAATGTAAAATAACCACCAAATATATAAATTAACATTAATATTCGAACATAAAATTAAATTGAAATGATTTTCTGTTAAAATTAATATTATTAATGAATGAATATGTGTAACATTATTCATGATATAATTTTATGATAAAGATTATAAAATAATATTTCTTAAATAACCACATGATTGTGTTTTTTAAGAAAATATTTTGATTAAATAATTATCTTCAAAATTATAAATGATATATTATTACATTTAGAATAATGGGTATAAATATTAAATATTTAATGTGATATGGAATTAAAATGAAATGTTAACTATTATCATATTAATTTTAGTTATGAAAATCCCCAAAACCTACCCCTATATCATCCAATATATAAAAAATTATTTAATTATTTACAAGTTAATATAATAATTTAATATCAAGTATAATAAAATTTGTGTCAACTTTAATTAGGAATATGTAAATATAATAATACATTAAAAAAATGTAAAATAAATTTTTAAGATTGTAATTTTTGGTGTTTATTCATAAATCCTCTTCCACATATAATGATATTGTGGAAGGGGTGGATATACAATTTCAAATAAGTATTAAAAAAATTCATAGTGATTTGGGTTAGGAAAAATCAATAATGTTACACTAAAATAGGAAATTAATAATGATAGATCATTTAGGACCTTGATAAATAAATTATAAATGTATCAAGAAAAGATAATGTTTATATCAATCATAAAATCTATGAAATCATACGAAATGTCTACGAGCTATATCAGTCTATTATATTGAGGATGTAAGTATATATAATAACACATGTATAATTTTAGAAGATATTAAAAATTAACTAATATATTATAAAGGTATAAATATTTAGTCTACCCATATCTTAAAATTCTCAAGAGAGAGTGGAATAATTTTATATAAATATTTATAAGTGTGTATAAGATAATATATTACAATCAAGTGATCAACTATTATTGTTTAATGATGGGGATATTTTTTTATATGTTGAATAAAAACATCTTATACACTAACCTGTTTTCAAAATAATATTTATTGATAAATTTTATTTCTTTGCATGAAAAGAAACTGGAGATGTAGAGATGATAATAAGACTATTAAATTGTAATTAAATATGATCTATAATAAATAAATATTCTAGTTTAATGAGATAAATGAAAATATTGTAAGTTTTACATTATGAGATGTATAAATAAATTATTTACTCAATTTATGTGAAATATTTAATAAATTATCAACGATAAAGTAGTTGTCGATGTTATATTAATTTAATTTCAAATATATGTTGATTCATACAAATTTACTATTATTGAGTATAGTTTATAAGGAATGTTTTTTTATTATAAAATAACGAATTAATATGATGATATTTTGTGACATAAATTAAATGAATATATCAAACCCATTTCAATAAATGGTTTTAAGAAATTAAATTTGATAAAAATAAAATCATTTATAAAATAGAAAATTCCTCTCAAAATTTATTTACCTATTAAATTACAAAATTAATGAATTGTAATTAAATATAGATTAATTCTTAAATTTAGGTTGATTACCTAGAGGTGTGTGTATATATAATAAAAATTTAATGGGTTACCTTATAACTTATATTAATATTTCTTCATGACTTTTAAATATTTATTATTTTAATTTTTTATGTATATTATCTTTTATTTTCATTAAAAAAATTATAGAATAATGAATAAATTTATGTGAATTATTTACTTATTATTTCCACATATTTCATATCATTGGACAGTAATTTATTGGTATTTATAGATATATAGATTAAATTATTAATTAAAAAATATATAAAAATAATATTTAATATATATTTAGGTTTATTAAAGTATATTAAAACTATCCAAAAAATCCATGAATTAAAAAAAAGAAATGTAATAATAATTTAGAATCAATTATCTCCAAATAATATCATATACTTTATACCCATGAGATATATTTAAGAAACTATTTTATTATCATGTGAATGACTGATCTAGTTGTAGGAACCGAGATTTAATTTATTGGTTTTTAGACAATCACTAATTGATTGTGATGGATATATCATTTTAAGGGATGTTTATTGTCAAATGTTTAATCTAGAAGATAATTTTTAAAATATGTGGTGAATGGATTTGTTACATACATTCCTAGTTTATGTAAAGACATGGAAGAAATAGACCACAAGAGGGTGGTATTCAAGGTCAAACTATTTCTGATGAGATTCAATTTTATAGTGTGTTTATGTAGATTTATAATAATATTGGGACAATGGTGAATTAAATTTCATTAAATATATTTAGATAATCTTAAAATGAATAAGTGATCATAATTTTATGTGTGATAATACATTAGGTAGATTTAAGGAGAATATTTTAAATTTTTTATATTATGATATTAAAAAATGATTGGATAATCATAGATCTATATTAAATTTTTTTATGTATATTATTTTAGTGAAATTAACCATGATTATCATGATAATACATATTTCATGATGGATTCGGGAATGATGAGAATGAAGAATTTTCAAGTCTTTTTTAATCCGTTATAATCTAGAGGAAATTTGATTGGACATAGCCTTATTGACTATGTCATTGGAAATGGTGAATTTGGATATGTTATGAAATATTAAAGTCACAATTATAATGATATTGAACGAAATACACTATCAGTGGTGTAATGTAGATCATGTTGGTCAAAGGATTTATTAAAATTAAAATATTTAGAGGACCATATCAGAAAAAAGTTTTTTTGATATTTAAATTTTATATGAAAAATATAGAAACCAAAAAAATAGTATTTTGGAAGGACATTTTGGATGGGAAAATATATTATTTATAATTTTCGGATACTCAAATAAGATTAATCAGAATAGTTTAGTAAATATATAATATTCATTTAAAAGGGTGAATATAACATTGATTAAGGAATCATGATTATCATGATTTTTGAGATGATGATGAAATGAGTAAGTGAGTGAGGGGAAAACCATATTGAAGAGTGTTTTTAAAAGTTTGGTATTATAATTTGATTATCACTACATCATAAAATTTATATTACTTTATATATCAAATATTAGACATAATATAGTATTATGGATTTTGAGATGGTGATATCATGTCATTGATTTTGGAGCATGTTGCTAAGTAGGAGGCCAAAATGGGAATTTCTGAGTGTCACCACGCCATTAAGAACTTTTCCATAGAGAAATAAAATAGAATGTTCTAAAATAAAATTTTAAGATCACGATTTTCTTATTAGGTATTTAATTAATGTAGAATGGGTGTTTTTGAAAGTACTAAAATCATAAAGGATACATTATAGAGTCATGGAGAATTATATAATAAAGATTAATCATAACCAGTAATGTTAAGTAATTGATGTCGGTCATGATTATGGAATTTTTTAATGGATGGTTTTTATAAAGAATAACTTGGCTGGAAAATTTAATTATGGGAATTATATTAAATAGCTAATGCAGAAAGGCTGATGCGAGGGGATCCTAGAAAAATTACATTGAAACTATTTGTTTTTATAAATAAATGTATCCTCAAACATGGAGAAGATGTTCTATTAAAATGTTTAATTATTTAAGGAGTGGAAAAATAAATTTTCACTATAGATTACTCTTCATCAAGTGCATTTTGTCACTATGGTGGTGAATTTGTAGAAGCTGTTGAGTTGAATCTATCATCACAAGGAATAAATAATCGAGAAATTATAAAATTCATAGATGTAGAAAATTATATCAAGTAGTCTGTTTGATATATTTTTTATGATGAAGTACACAATGATTTTTATATTAAAAATTAATACACTCAGTCATTAAGATAACTTTATTTTTAACACTTTTAACTAATCGATGAAATACCTTCATGGTTATAAACCATTAATGAGTCCCTAAAATTTATAAACATACTTGTCCTTCACTGAAGCAGAAAAATGAGATTAATATAGAGTAACTCATCGATATATTATGATTATTTCCTAAATATTTTAAGGGATGTGATCGATTTCATATATATACCATGAAAAAGAGACAATTATGAATCTAATAGTCCATTACATTAGATTCATGGGCTCTTAAAAATCATCATTTCTATGATTTTTAGATTATCATTAACAATATTACATATTTAATGCATATACACCCAACAATTTTACTAAGGATAATGGATCTTTACTGACAAAGAATAACCAGTTTTCTCCACATACATATATTGTTACCCTCTATGACCTAACCACATTCTTGGATATGTCATTAGACTTATTATTATCTCCACAGACTCAACTAATTTCCTTTATTATTACATTTCATCACAAAAATACAAAACCCTTGCAAAAAATCTCTGATTTTTCAAATCCTAAAAATTAATCCATGAAAATCGCACTTATATATGGGTTTCTAATCTAGCTAGTTCATGGAATGAGTGGTTAAGATTCCTAGAATGGTGGGTATAATTTAGTCTTTTATGCCTATAATTTTTTGGGTTGTTACATTCCTCCCCCATTTAAATAAATAAATGCCCATTGTGGATCCCAAATTCGAACCTAGGAAGCACCACTACACATCTAGATGGGCACTGCTAAAATATCATTCTAACAATTAGGCCATATTTACTAAATGATAACCCCACCATTTAAATATTATTATTATGTTATTGCCTTCCATAAACCTCCTATTTTCCAAATAAGAAATGTTATTACACCTACGATCCACCCGTATACTTGAACATGTCATCTATGTAATGATAATCTCTAGAGGACAACACATGTTCTTTAAGTAGCCTTTTTCACTACTCTCACACAAAATCATAAACATACTTAGTTTCTGCACATCATAAAAGTAATATTTTTCAAGATCCCATAACTATGGACTACCTATAATGTAGGATAATAGAAATAATGATTCACATCATAGAAATGGGTATTTGCATTTAGTTTGTTAACCCTTTAATATTCCAATGTGTTACATTATGCCATAGTGGTGAACCAAGTAAAATAATTGTGTTCTTATGCTTGAAACTCAATTATATGTGTATTATATTAATTTTGATCAATTATGAGTATAGGTAAAAAAGTATCCTTTAAGTGATGTAATAAGATCCAAAAGGGAAGGGTAATATCAAATTAGATATATTTTATTTATTTTTAACCATTTTTCATCACCCTCTAATGGTTTTTTACATTAAATTTGTTGCCAAAATTGTTTATTAGATCCATTGGATATGATTTTATGACTAATTTTTAATATTTTTTCAGGATTTATATCTAATATTGATTAAATGATGATGCCTCCATTATTTGGAGTACTAAAAATTATGGATGAAAAAATAAGTTGACTTGGTTTCTATAGGTTATGGTGATGTGATCGATTATATAACCAGGGATATTTTAATAAGAGAATGAAAAATGAATGCATTCATGATTAAATGAAAAAAAAATTAAAATATGTATATACAATTAGGGATTCATAAAAACCATTCATTCTATCAATTATTATGTTATTTGGATATTATTTGAAAAAAAATATTGAATATAAATTAATGGAAACCATTTTGGTTTTTACATTGAGGAAAAATTTTATATGTGTAAATAATATAGACTTGGATGAAAAAAATTTAAATAAAACCTTATTATATTGAGAATCAAGTAATGGATTAAAAATATGACACCATAGAAGAAGAACACACTCTCAAAAGTAAGTGTGATTGATAACTTTTTCTAACACTATTTTAGAATATACTTGAATATGTATAATTTTATACTCCTCCCTATAGATAGAATTATGATGAGGTTCTATAGAAGTATTGAAAATAATATATAATATTCATTATATAGAATTATTATATAGAAACCAATATAATATCTAATTCAAAAAACTCAATTTACGATTTACTAGAAATTATACATGATGTGAACATTGTATTCAAATAATATTTGATCTATGAAATATGAAGAGTTGTATCTATATAGAATTAACAACATACATAAATTATGAAAATATATTAAATTATAAGGTATTAAGGTAATTATCTTAGAGATCATTCACAAAATCTAGGAATATTGATTTCCAAGAGAAGGACCTGAAATAAAAAAAAATTGGCCTCAAAAAACAAACAATAGAGAGGTTAAAATACATGAAGGATACTAACTCATAGTTAAAGGAAATGAATAAAAAAATTTTGTACATTTATTTCAATATCAAATGGTTTGAGGATAGGTTAAAAACCACTAATTAATATAATAAGATCCTACTTTTGGTTGAATCAACTATTATAGTACAAAAAACATAAAATGTTGATTTAGTTACCAAATAGATGAGTCATGAAAATAAAATGGGGTTAAAAAATGAATAGATGAATTACTATAGACATCATTTGGATGAATGAGACATAATTTTAGTGTGTGGATGCTATCCAAATTTCTTAAACAAGGAATAATAATCATCTAAATAAAATCTCACCTAATAAATTATTTAAAAATGTATAAATTTAATGTGATTTGTTTTATTTTTTCTAACCCTATATATGTGGTTATAAATTTGAAAAATAGATGAGTAACTGCTTTCGTATATAAATTCTCAACTATAATAACAAATTTGGAGTTAGTTATCACTAAATGAAGATCTATTATGTATTGAAATAAATTTACCACAATAGGTGAATTTAACATCGGATATTAATGAAAGGTTCCTAAAGAAAAAATAAGTCATTAAATATAAAATCTATCAATGTGACAAAAAGTAAAATATAAAGGATAAATGAATAATATATAAAAATTATTTGAATGTTATATGAGAATTATATGAAATACTAACTATGAAATAATAAATCAACAAAAAATATAGCGGATATTAAATATGTGAAAAATTAATCACTCACATATCAATTAATAAAATATGTCACATAGTAAGAGGTGAAGACTAGTGTGATTATTCATTGTCAATTGAAATCCCACTAAGTGGGGGTTATTTTGTGGTATACTTTTTTAGAATTTTGTTTATAAAATAACTATATTATATTTTTATGGTCATGTTTCACTCTTACTCGCCTGTATACAATTTTTATGTAAAATTCCGGTCCCATAAGATTATTTTACAATGTTGTTCCCCAATTTGGAAAACATATATCTCTATGTTAATCATATTTCCAATACACATAATATATCAGTAAATATTATTAAATTTATAATAAATTCACTTGATTCACACAAACAAGTTCGGAAGGTACCATCCATGTCTAAGGGAAGGTATTATAAAATTACCAAAATAAATAGAATTTCATTTACATAAGAAAAACCAATACAATAAAATAATTTTTGTATGTTGGATATGAACTATAAATTACTTCCTTTTCGAATATATTTGAATATATGATTCTGATCATATTTAAAAACCCTATAATCGAAATATAAATAAATATCACCATAATATATTTCGCATCATCCATCCTTATCAATATTTAAAAAATAAGAATCTTGAATAAGTGTTTATTGGCACAAAGACACCTCTATCTTTTCCCTCCTAAATGGTAAAACAAAAAAAATGTAATCCATTATCTTACCTAAAAACGATTATAAATATAGTAGCATCACTTTTTTCTCTCTATTCTCTTAATGTCTTTTTCTTTGATGTCATAGTTCACCAATGATAAAAATTACTGGAACATTCTATATTAGTATTTTTCATTCATAAATTTTCTCTATTTATATTCATAGATTATTTTGAATATTATTCCTATAATAATTTTTGTGAAAATTCTCCTTTATCTTGGGAAATACCAATAACATTGGCACCTAAATATTTCATTTCAATTCGTTTGATAATGTCTATAATATAATTAAATTTTAAATTATCAACAATATCATGCCCTAATATTTTCATTTACATCGTATTCAATAAAATTCATGAAAATTTGTATTATACTCATCCATAAAAGCTTCTAAAAATAGTTGGATATTTTAAAATTCCATGCACGCGAGAAAGGATGAAAATTATTACAATGTAGTTAACTCCAAGAAGTGTTATAATAACTCACTTCACTAAATACTCTATGTATTGATTCAATATTCTTAATTTATATCATAAATCTTTAGAATAGTGCTCATGTTTAAATAATGAATGAAATTATCATATATCACCTGATTCTTATTCATAAGATATCTTCTGAAACCACGTAATCTGTAAATATTTCATTTTGTTGAAATGTGAGTTAGATACCCAATGTATTCTATATAACTTATATGATTAAAATCCTCATAATAAATATTTTAATAATTATAATATCAACCAAAAGTTTTATTGATTCATTTCTGGATAAAAATATACCAACTAAATCTCATAATATTATATTATATGTACAATTTTATACTATTACATATAATTGCAATGTTATTTCATTTATAGATTTGTAATCACCATTTAGTAAATATATTATGCATTCTAATTTCCACGACTGATCAAAATTCTATAGTTAAGACCCTTGGTATTCACTATGAGCTCATTTCTTTTCCAATTTTACTTTATTAAAATAAAATGTCTCACGTATTTATTACATAGGATTTAACATCATAGACACCATCAGAACATGATTCCACTCATAAATTTATTAATTACATTCATCATTTCTCCTCAACTCGTCGTCCCCATATTCAATGGGTTTCCAACTAGGAGTGAGAGTCTAGTGTGTTACGGTGGGATAAATATACACTCATATTAGAGTTAGTAAACAACCTTAATAACCTAATTTTATATATGTAAATTAATAAACATATATAAAATAAATAAATATATCTATTAAATATTTAATGAAAAATAATCGACACCATAATAAAACCAAGTTGATCCCCCACTAAGATAATCATTTATACAAATATTGCAATTGAATAAAATTGAATAAAGATATGCTAATATCCCCTAACCTAAACTCAATTAAATATCCATCCAAGCTATCAAGATTAGTCATGAATAACTATTCACTTACCTTACTCACACTTGTGATAAAAATGTATTATCCAACATCAATTCTTCAAATATACAGAAGAAGGATGTGAGTAAAACATAGTAGGACTCTACCAATAGTATCATTACAATTACTAGTAAATATAGTTTATGCACATGTGATAAAATTAGTATAAATAAAAAATGATGAAGTATAGTGAAATATTAACAATTTATCCTTCGGTTCTATAGTGACTGAGAAGATTAACAATAGAATCATTTAATATTTGTAGATTTACTTGAAGAAAATTTCATAACAATGTCAGGGAAAAAAATTACTATAATGGAACCTATATTAGAGTACCACATATGGGACCTGGACCAACCAAAAATACTGATTAAAAAAATATCCACTAAAGGTGTAACATCCATTATCTACAAAAATACTAACACATGATGGTAGCTCACAAATAACCTCGAAAAACATATGAGGGGAACCATACTCGTACACCCAGGTTTGGTGCCAAAAAAACATCCCTAAAAAATTTATTTGATATTATATTACATAATACTATCTTTATATTACAAAATTACCAAACCATAAACATTAAAGCTCAAAAGTCATCTCATAATACCAAATACATATGTATTAGTGACATTAAAGACCAAATAAATAGGAAACATATTTTAAAAAACTTGTGAACATGTCCCCATAATTGAACCACACTAGAATCCAATCTACACATTTCATAAATTAGACTCATCTTCATATATGAGGGAATGGAAATAATTGAATGGGATGAGAGATGGTAATCACTAAGGGTAAAAATAAATACTAATATTCAATGATATATTTGACCATAATATGATCATATGGGATTATTCAAGATACATAATGATTCTATACACGAACACGCATTCATCATAAATACTGATTCATGGTATAAGGCATATAATAACAGAGTACATGAATCACATTCACGTAGAAACATTATTCAATAAACATGTTCCAAGAGAGAATAAAACAGTTACATGAACATGTAAAATTATGTGGCATAAACATAAGCTTAAGAAAATATATCGCTTTCAACATTGATCAACCACAAGTATTCCCATGACCATTAATATGAGCAGAGAATAACCACAATTATACTCATTTAAAACAATTTGAGTACAAATAAAACATTATTATACCCATTTAAAACATTTGTAAACATATATTATTTATAATTATACCCACACAAAACCTTGGGGTAATATCCTAATGACAATTAAACACACACACACCACCTTGTGAGAAAAAGTTAACCACAATTATACCAATATAAAACCTTGTGAGGATATATTAACTTAAATTATTCATGAAAAAAATTTCTTAACATATATAAAATATAATAAAACTCTTACAAAACATTTTTAAAATATCTAAACAAAAAAGATTCCCATAAAAACCAATTGATCATATCATAAGACAATTATATTCAATAAAAATCACTATGACATGATATATCTAACGTAACCAATGAATTTAGGGGATATAATAGATTCATTAATCTCGTTTTTATATTGAACAAATATTCATTTCAGTCTAAATAAACCATTCATTATATCATAAATATCTAATGAAAAGATAATTTCAGTTCATAATATTTCAATATGGTATCAAAAAAATGACATCAAGAATATAAATGGATGATAAACACAAATTAAATCACTCTACGTGATTGTTTCCTTTAGTAAAGAAAAAGGAGATCCATGAAAATTAATTTATAATAAAATAAATTCATCAGTGAAATTATTGAAACAGGTAGAAAAACCATGATTTAGTTTTTCAGAAATAATTTTCATCATTTTTTAAAATTTTAATTTAAAGATTTCATTCATATGATGTTTTGGAAAAGATGATGTGAAAAAATTGGAAATCCATTTCATTAAAAATAATATTCAATTATAGATATAATAAATGATATAAATGTTAAAAAATATATATTATGGATTTTGAGAGAAATTATTTTCGTTGAAAATATCGAAATCATTGTAATATTTTGAAATGCCTTATTTAAAACCCCTCTTTGAAAAAACATCAATAGAAAATTCATTTTAAATGTGGATAAGTGAAAGTTGAATCCCACGTGAGATAAAACATAATTAGGTTATGAATTATAAATGATAACATTATAGGGAATGAAAATATAAATATTTAGGGTAAACTATTTTTAGAGTCGATGAGAATTATTTTCAACAATGACATTATTTTTAGGTGGAAGAAATTATGTGAAGAAGATTCAAATAAAAAGTTTTATTTTCACAGAGTAAAAAATAAATTACTATGGAAAAAATAATTGGGTCGAAGACTCCATTATTTTATGATAGAAGGTCTAGAATATGTATTATAACTCAATGATTGGAGTTGAGTAAATTAAAAAAATTAAATAATGACCTCATTTGAATCAAAATTTATTTTAAGAATGTTCATGATATGACTAATAATACTGCATGAGTTCCATTAATCATGAAATTTATATTGAATCGAAATTAATCACAACATATAAAATTTATCATGGAGATTAATAATAAATATGTCTTACGGAATGAAATTTGATACAATGAACCATGTACATGTAACATTTTATTTTATGTAAGAATCATTGGATAATGTTTCTCCACTAATATAGTGACATTCTATACAATAATGATAAAATGGTCATTATATTTCTATCAGAAGGATATTTTCTAAATATAATGATTATTAATATTCCAACCTATGAAAAAATAGCTTCATAGTAATTGTTAAAAATCCCCATAGTGAAGCCCTTTTGCAAAGTTCCTCTCCAACCATTAATGCACAAGGCCATGAAAGAAAGGTTAATGAGTCCAAAAATTCCTATTCACTAGGATAAGGGGATTAAATTGTGTTCATTAAGTTTAAAACAACAATGACCAGTCACTAAAACCACATTTTCTTCACAACCCTCTTCTCATCAACACATACCACATTTTCTTATAAATAATCGGTTCAATACTCTTTAAAACGACACATACCTGACCCTTTATGTTCTTAATTGCCATTAATTTTTGAATAACCCTTAGCATCATGAACCAAATGAATATGGATCATCTAATGTATTCTAGATTTTTGAAACACCCCTCTATATGTTATTATATTCCTCCACATAACGTGGGGATTCAATTCATGGAGTCCTACACCCTTCATGATGGAGGAATTATTTAGACTTAGTTGGGTATATTCTAATAATTATAACTTCTAAAATAACTCCTTTCCTATGAAAAGGAATCATTCCATGTATGGACACTCAATTTCTTGAATCATCATCCTATATGAAGCCCCTTCCCAGCATAATGAACTTGGTTTCTGCAATATACCCCTCAATAGGTGATTCTTCTTCTCGAAGTCCCTTAGATGGGCCTCCCAATGTTTCCTCCCTTGTGTTGACACATATTATTGAAGGTTAAGTTATTAAAGAATCTGTATCCATCCATGATTGGTTCGTCTACAAATAAAGTACCCATGTTATATGTTTCACCCATTACTATGGCTCAATCAATTCCAATTGTGTCTTGAGACTCCCATTCACATTTTTCTTTTCAACATAGGTACTCTTAGCACAATTTATATTCAGTGAATGGATGTTAATGTGGACATCATGACTGGACACTCCGCCACACTGTTTCAACCTACGGTGCATGAGTAACTGTTATTTCAGCTAAAGGGGTATGAAGTGAGTCCCCCCACATCCACAATACATGGTGTAAAATAGCCCATCACAAACAACCTCAACACATGATGTCAAATTGTGATCTCACCATGTGAAGAAAATATAGGATTTCATTTTCATGAGTGATGAGGATTGAGATCTTCCTCATAGGTATTGAGGTCCACTTCATAGGAATGACATCTTCAATAGAATGAATGAAATCCTTTGGGACATTGCACCTTAGGTAAGCCCCAATCCATTATTATAGTAGGAAACACCTATTCTTTACTTCACCTTGGCCTAGGATGTAGCTGGATAGATCCCAATATGTGACTACCTTAGTTACCAAAATAAAAGATGAAATGTGATAACTCAAATCCCTCCCCCCTCCATTTGGGATTTATCACATAATCCACTAGTGGATAATGTGGACCATTTAATTTTCATGTCTACAAATAACACTTAATTTTCACATCAAGTATGACTCATGTGGATCATATTGATAATGAATTTCATGAAATCATGATGTTCCCACACATAAAATGTCCTTTCACAGTAGAAATGTTTCCCATGAATTCCACAAAATGTGTCACTTCTATTCGTAATCCCCAACCACATCACATCTCCCCAAATGGGCCTCTTCTACGCAAAATCCCCAAACAAACATGATGCTCTGAAGCATGATCCGCAATAAAATACTCCATTTACATGCGAAATATCATCATGAGTAATACCAAATGTATTTACAAAACTACATATAAATTGATTTACAACTAACTAGGATACGTAGGAAGCCTCCCTAGGGTTCAATCCCAAAAATCCGACACATTATCCACGCCATACATTCAAAACCATCCACCAATAATTCATTCATATTTTTACCTATGCAACCACATCTCCATAATAGCATGATGCCCATTTAGAAATATCATATTTTTAATCGACACATCACCTCTCAGACTATGTGGTTTTTTACCCCTTCATTATAAGGAGGCTACATAGGATTCCTCCTTTAGTTTCAATCTTGACTAATGGTAATCCTTGGTGCCCCCTCCTAGAGGTTCGCCTCCCTGTTCCACCTTCATGGGTGTCCAAATCAACCTTCACAGTGTTAAATATTGACGTATGGGTCACACCTCATGGATCTGTTTCCATGAGATTTTCTGATCCATCCATTGGTAAACCTTAAAAGCATCCCTGCAAAGGGATGAACCTTCCGGGTCTACCATTAGGGGGTTTATAATCAACGTTCACTGTGTTAAATCTTCTCCATTGTGGTAACCACATCTCGGACCTAACTCCACATCTATTCAGACCCATACAATGACAAAACATTCTTATGTTCCCTACATGGGATACACATCCTTGATATTCCTCTATGAGTCTTTTTTTATCAGTCTCACTCCATATTCTTAATATGTTACACTAAAAACATGAATTATGGGGACACATCATGTTAAAAACTATATTCGTGATGTGAAATCCTTGAATGATATTACATTGGAATCAGATACCCTAGGATTGACATGGTATGCCTTAGTTTTTATGCCTAAGATGCCTTAATTAGATGTCGTACTATGAGGAATAATACAGGTGACCAATGTTCCTAGCATCCAGACATGAAAGCGTTGCCAAAAGTGACTAAACTCCAAAATGAATGTTTATAACCTATCACAAAACATTGGAATATCCAAAAAACAATTTACGCTATTAACCAGCATCCACAAAGAGATGGAATAGAGGGTGACTTCCATGAACATACAAAACTCTATGAGAGATCTGTGGTCTAGGAAAAGAATTATGAGGTTGAATCCATGGAAGTAGGAACCATCATCACATCATCCTTTTTCAATCAAGAAGTAAAAATATCAATGAAATGTGAACTATTCTGCCAACCTATAAATAGAGGGAATTCAAGGAAATAAGAGAATCCTATGTACGCTTACCATGTTTTAGACATGTGGGAGTACCACAATGAAACCATCAAAAACAGAAATGGTAAAACTGAAGTGAAACACTACTCTTAAAAATGGGACATTTTTCATTCATGACATTAGTAAATTAGAATTCTACAAGATCTAGCTAACTATATCCAAGAGACACTATGTTAATAATGGGTTGGACATATAACTGACTACAATTGGGATAATGAAATGTTGGGAATTTTGGTCTATGACATCATTAGCACAGATCTCTCTCTATCAGTCAATGGAATACTGAATGATGATGGGGGTTTGGGAATTGCATTCTGGAAATCTTTACTGATAGATGAATCTTCCTTCTATCCAGGTTACAATCTCTATGAAATCGATTTCCAAATTAATGATGGAATAGGGAAATGATAAGGGTCAAGGAAAATTCCCAACATGACACCACCTTCTCCATGACATAATCCATGAATATGGATACTAAAATTTTATGCTCCCTCAGCCTTAGAAATCATTCATAAAGGGTGATCACCACCATTATATAATGATAATAATTGGGGAGGGTAATTCCCATGAGGGATATGGCCTTCCATGACCTGGAGGATTCAATGCCAGTAGAGACTAGTTCTCTAGGATTCGTAGAAAGTGGGATACGACACTACTATACCATTCCCAATATGAATGATCTTAAGCCAATTTCAAGACCAATATCAATAGGATTACCTACTTGGGGATTCATATTCCCCAGCTCTAGTGTCTCCTTCCACACTAGGAGTATCCTATCAGATCCCTACTACTACATATTAGGGACATATCATTGTTCGATTGAGATCAAAACCCCACCCTCCCCAGTGGTAGGTTGGGTTGACTCTTTCAACTGACGACATCACTAGCAACCATTCTGAAACAATCCATGATGATGAGAATTAGTACATAGGTTCTACCCATATTATAGCTAGCCAAATTGGAGTTCCTATTTACTCTCACACATAATATGGAGGTCCTACCAATGTTTCCAGCATCAATCAAAGTTGTGGTCCTCCCATATTCATCAACGTCCACTATGATGATCCCCCATACACATACGGTTCCCGATGTAGAGGTCCTCCTTGTGACATAAACCATCGGAGTGAAGGTCTTGCACATGTCATTCCCAGATCAATAAGAGGCACTATTTACTCCAAAACCATCCAATATGGTGTTACTCCCTATGTAATAGAAATCCAAAGTGGAGTTCCTACCCACCCATTTAATGGCCATTATTCAGTCCCCCCCAATTATTCCCCCAACTCATGTGGAGGCCCTCCCCTCAACAGTATTGATCCAAGAGGAAGTCCACCCTATATCATCGACAACCAATATGAACGTCCTCCCCATTAAACCATGGAATAATACCAAGTTCCTCCCCATGAAATAACCAAGCAGCATGGAGGCAATCCCCATGTTCCCACTAGCCACAATAAAGGTTTTTTTAAAGGTTGGGACTGAAGCCTCATTATTTTATTTAAATAAAAGACCTCTTTAGACTAGGTAGAGGGAGACTCATTACATAACATGAAGTCCCAAGGCCCAGGGGTCTGAATACAAGGCTTGAAAACCCATTTTTTGGCCCAAAGATCACCTCGGTGAATAGTACTACTATAGTACCCTGGCTGCTACAATACATGCTACACCACCGCCGCCGCTACAGTTCCTACTACAGTGCCTCCACCGCTACAGTGTCACTATCGCTACAGTTCCACCGTTGTTGCACTACTGCTATAGTGCCCCCACTACATTGCAGCTACAGTACCCGCAGAAAATTAGTCCCTGCCCAGATTTGATCCTGGGTCTTTTGGATGCCAAGCAGGAGCCTGTAACACTTGGGTATAGGCTCATTGGCAAGCCATAGCATAGGGTCCTTCTAACTTGTTTTAAACCAGTATAGAGTTCCTCCACATACATACGTTACTGAGAATAGTGGTTCACATGATGTCCATTTTTACTAGAATGAGGGTCATCCTCTCACTTCTACCTCACAAATAAGAATCCCTCAATGCTCTCATTATCAAAATGAAGGTTTCCCCATGGTCCCACATTCAAAAGAAGATGGTCTCCCCTCTATGTCCAAGCCCATAGTCGAGGTCCTCCTTGCAACATCTACAACCATAATGAAGGACCACCATAAGACAAAAACATCCCATACCATGGGAATAATAGAGGGAATAAGCGATAACTTTCCCCATTGAAGGAAAAACATTGTGATGCTCCAAGTCATTCTTAATCACGTTTTCTTAATAGATTCTGAAGAATAATGTGAATCAATGATGGATCCTTCACCCCCATTATATAAATTATAGTCTGTGGTAGATTCCCAATATATGTTATTGTTTATATTGGAAGGTTAGTTATCTAGAATCATTAAATCCCTTTATAGGTACATATAGGTGGAGGAAATTTTGGATCCATTTGTGGGTCTCACGGGGCAGTTGTCTCTGTCATTTCCAATTTAATTATCTAATTATACCTGAGATAATGTCCTGTTATTATAGGATTTGATAGAAAACAAAAATATTGTATTCCCAGATATTACATACACTTCCATCATACATGATGTGGTGGTAAACACTCGGTCTTACAAGGAAGTGATGATGCAGCTGGTGCCACCCTTGAGAGATGACACCATGTGTAAGGATCAATATACTCACCTAGAAGCTCCTCGATTAGCTATTTCATAGTATTACTGATCCATATTAGTGACAAAACTAGTTTCTTAACCATTACTAATCATATCTAAGCCCAAAAAAGATATAGTTTCCACATATGAATAAGGATTCTTGTGGAACACTAGGGTTGAAAATCAGTTCTCGGTGGTATTTTGGCCAAATGTGGTTCCCAAACACGACATTATGGATTCCCACACCAAGGACTATGTTTCATTCTTTTAATGGACAATACATATGATTCATTTTGGCCTCCTTTATAATTACTTGGTCTACCTAAGGATTCGGTAGCATTATGACGATATAGATCATCAATGCCTCATGGTCGAGAAGGCCACACCCCCAATGCCTCAACACCTTGTGTCACCCAGATATATCCAAACCATCCAGAAAAATATGAATCTGGGGCTTCGCGTTGCTCTGTGGAATTATTGATGAGTATTACCTACATGTGAAAATTCAAGAATGGTGATTGTATTATTTTCTTCACTTTAGTGCCTCCATGAATCAGCTAGAAGAACCCTGTGATATTGAGGTTATAACTCTGGGTACCATAATAGTTAAAGATGTTGTCCCTTACAAATATTCTAACAAAAAGGACACCATAACATTTTCTTATAAATATAACCCACCATATACTGCATTGAATTAATAGTTGGAACATATAGGTGTTCTCATTTTCCCACAAATGAAGATGCTCATCCATGGAAACCCCTCTCCATTATTTCCTACTAGTAGAAAAATTAATAAGTACAAGAAACTTATCAAGCCCTCTGATTAACTTAATGTTACATAGAAGATAGAGGATGATCCTTCCATGGAAACCCTATGTCATCATATCATAGATCAGAAATGGATCATCATTTAGCTCTTCACAAAGCGATGCATAATTTATGACATCCCTCAACTAGATCATGTTCATCCAATAATGGGGATGTAGGGGAACCCAAAATTCATTCTCATCTTAAAGCCCTCGATTGATCTCGGTGATCCTAAACATCTCTATATGGTAGAATCTAATGTTTATCGAAAAGACCATTGTATGTGTCCTCACTCCCGCCCGCAGAGTGTGATAATATCCCTCAGTATCCAGATCGAGCTACACCTCATGCTACCCTACCATCAATTGAGATTTTCTTTACGGTTGGTGAGCATGTCAATACACTATTGGTTCATGATTCCAACTAGGATATGATCCACCAATTGAGTCGTATGATTGATACTCTCACTACATGCCTCATAGACCGTAATATGTGATAGGTAGAAATACCACTGAATGGAATGTTGCATCTGAAAATGGTAGAAGATATGAGATCACACCTATAATTAGGGAATCCCACATTCAATGCCTTCAATGTGATGAGAAACCTGATTTCTCATCTAGACCACATTATCGCATGGTGTGGGCCCATGTTGCAAATCACAATGTAGAAAGAAGTCATCATGCTCTGATGTTTTCTATAGAAATTGTAAGGGCATGTGTTAATCTAGTATAATCAGTTACCCATTGGTCCCATTACTAGTTGGGAATAAATCTGCATGTTGTTCAATATCAGTTGATTTCCACCACCTGTAAGAAATGTATTGCTATCCTCTTCAAGTGTAAGAAACTATGAGAGGAGTTTTTCATAGACATTGATACATGACAGAAAGGCCTCATATATTCACTTGCTATTCTACTGACCAAAGATAATTTATTGACCATGTTCACAGGAAACTTCAATTCATACATGGTACACTGCCTCAACACATAGAACATCCTAGGTGGATTTTAATATTTCATAAATATTTCATAATTCCTATAGGAATACATGAATTTGGTTAATAATTCATGCCCATTTACTCTTTTAGGTCATTAAATAATATCCTCCAAGGTATATACTGCTACCATGGTACATGTGAAGGCCTAATAACTATTATAGTTCTTAATAGTAGAGTCTCCATAACCACAACCATACCGAGTGCAACAACATCATCATGCTTCGCCACTCAAAAATGAAGAACAGGTAGGCTACACCCTTCCTTTGATAGCCACCTAGGCAAGATAATGTTCCTCCAACCCCTTTCTATGATCCATCTCCTTGATAGGGTGAAGCTCTTAGGTATCCCTTCCTATACATGAGGAACCTGACCTACTCCTTGAAGAAAAAAATGTTTCCTAGTTTTCTTCATAATGCCATACAACATGGGGTTGTGAATATTCTATAATGTAGGAACCCCCATGAGGTTGATCTCACTGATCTCCCCTACTACATATCCTACCACATGATTACTGTAGATACCATAAAAAATTTATCTATTGAAGGACTATACCTCGGACCTATTGGAAAATGTTTCGGTTATATTGGGCCATGTCCGAACACATGTGACATACGTCTCCATAATGACTGATAATGATTATGTGGGTGAATGGTAGTGGGTTTCCAACTATGAAACCCAAAATTATGATGGCTAGTTAGATCACAAGGTAGTTCATGATGCCCAAGGTGTCTTCCATACCTATTTAGGTTGGGACAAATCTCTCTATGTCAATGATACTTCTTCGGATAATTCTTATTCATTCACTTCACAATATTCCATATACTGAAAGAATATATGATAGTGATGCATGGGAAACAAAAGTCCCCCACCGATGCCAAAGTCATCTAGAATGTTCAGTGAATTCATGCCTCCAGAGCCTAGAATTAAACCCATTGTTCATCCATCATTGGAAGACCCCTTTGATGATGGTCGGAAGTATAAATCCATGAACAATGATGAATTGTTGGATCCCTATATGATTACCGATGAATAAGTTTATGATTATATCCCTCTGAGTGCCTCCATTCGATATGATCGTAATTGGAGTTAAGGACATGAAAGGGGTTAGGATTCTCATACCAATGCTCTAAAAAAATATGCCACCCTACTAAGACAATGTTGAATTGGTGTCGCACTGTGACCCTAGAATTGTCTACTCATACCCCTTGGTTTATGCCACACCTTCCTGTTAGTGTAACCCTTTTCTCAAAACCATAGTTCAGTGGTTCCGTTCTTAAAAAATTATTTTGATGATTTTAAAATGATTGCTTGAGTGTTTATATATCTTATGTGGTTTATTTGTGTTGAGAGAATGATGTTTTTGAAATGGATTGATATGGGTATATCTTGAAATGGTTATTAATGAAATTTAGTTTATTTTAAGTGTACACCCTTATTTAAAATCTTCAAATGTTTTATAAATGATTCAAATGATTTACTGAATAGTGAAAGTGGTGTGAAAACTAGTTTTAGAAATAATTTGGTACACATTTCGCTGGAAAATTTCTTCTCAAAATGAATTCAGGTTCACATTTGTGTAAGTCCTTGTTATTATTTTTTAGGATGTTTTACAAGTTCTGTAAATGGTTAATTTATTTTTTTATAAATGATGTGAATCATGGTTTTACATGGTTATGATGTGAGGATGGTTTTAAAGTGGTGATTTGATATGAAATTGAGTATGTTATTTGTGCACGTACAAGTGTTAATTCTTGGAATATATATATAATCTTTTTAAATGTTTTACTAAAATATGTGAGAGGTGAATATTATGTTCAAAAAGAGTTTTAGTGTGTGTATGTTTTCAAAATGGATTACCTTTTTTAGGGTTATTTTTCCCCCTTTAATATGAAGTGTACACTATTTAAATGATGAAAAGAAATTTAGAAAACTATAATTTTATTTTGTTGTGGATTTTAAAAGTGGATTGGCCTTTGCAAATGGGTAAATTGATTACGAGTTTTTTTTTGATATTATCAAATCAATTTTATTAATTATGTAAGTTATGTGAAATTTAATTTCAAATTGTTTCAGTTTGTGTTTGGGTGTAAAGTGTTTTTTGTTTTAAATTGTATTGATTCTAATTTTAAAGTGCTTTATAAATTGTTTTATTGACTTATAAGATTATATTTTTAGTGTGTGGTCCCTTCATTGTGGTTTGTAGTCACTGGGTCTATGAAGTATTTCTTGTATGTGCATAGGTAAGTAAATATATTTATGTAGGATCCTCGGTTACATTTATATTCATCCAGGGAATTTAATGTCCATGTATGGGGCTAGGTGTGCCTATGTGTATATATTAAAATACAAACATAGGGGAGTGGATACTGGTATATGTGCATGCATACTTGTAAGGATCCCCTTTTGCATGTTTATGGGTTCTGCGTATGTGTGCATAGGGGGGAGGTTTACTTTCATGTATGAAGAGGAAAATATTCTTGGGGGAGTATATTTTAGTTATAAAGCACCAAGATCCAAAGTGGACGACATGATTCCACCCTGAGGTATCTTCCCAATGCCCTGACCTTTAATTAGAATTTTTATTACTTCTTGGAATTCATTTAAAAATGTGTCTTCTGCATTTATATGAAAATAATATTCAATATATATGTGTGTGTGTATATGTGTATGTTTTGGATTAAATGGTTTAGGTTCTTGAAATATTTTTTTTGGAATTTTAAACATGAAATGGGTATTTCCAAATATTTGTGATCTTTCGTGCTGTTTGTTATAAAGTGAATTGACATATTTGTTTTTCCAAAAAAGTTCCAAAGTAATTTCCAAAATGGGTTTTGGTTTGAATTTTTGGTAAAAGGGTGTTTTTATTTTTACTAAAAATTTTACTTTGTTTTAAATGTGGTTTTGGTATTTTTTTTAAACATGTATAATATTTGATTTTTTAATGCTTTTAAACTATTTTGGAAACTTAAAAATGATGGGTGATCATGAATCTAAAATGAAAAGTGTTCCTAGTATGTGATTAAGTTTGTTTGGAAGTTTAATATTTATTTATGAAATTTGAAAACCCCTATTATGGCTTGCCCTCTTACATTATAAAATTTATTTTTTATAAATGTAACACCCCAAGAATTCACGATAATATACCTTTTTCAATAATTAAATAGTGTGTGATGTACGCAACACCGAGTTCAAGCGCCCCACAACCTATTAAACTAGCCATTTAAAAAGTGATTATTAATAGTATTAACCGAAATTATTACATTATATATCCCATATAATTTTAACATTCATATTTTATGTTTCATAAACATAATTTAAGGGAAGATTCAATTTTTCTGATAAAATAAGTATTTTTATAAAATTATAGTTTCATACCTTTTAAATAAAAACCTCCTATAAATCCAATATTTGAATCTTTTATATATTCAATTTAATGAAATTATGTTTTTCTTTATAATATTTACATAAAAATTATGTTTAGAGAAATATTTGGTACTTTTCCGATAAGTCTCATATTTTGATTAATACTGAAAATACTAAATTCTAATTAAAAACATGTCTTTTTAATAAAAATAATTATTAGTGTTAAATTATACATGTTAGTGGTTTTAAAGTATAATTAGATTATATTTTTATGATTTAAAATAAATTAGGTAATTGGATGTAATTTTATATTTACATTATATATAAACACATGGTAATATTTTGAGGGTTTTTACATCTTAAATACCCACTTTTTTGTTTTGACAACTGGAATTTATTTTGAATTAATTTCTGCAACTTCTGTGTTTTGAATTTTGAATAATGGATTCCATATTTAAAATAAAATTTTCAAAAAATTTTAAATAAGTACCTTTATTTTGGACATTATGAATAGAAACTTCAGTAATTATTTTTATTTACCATGGTTAAAGATTAAATTTGGTAAATAAGGGTAAAAAATTAATATAATAATATAAAACTACCTTAGAATATTTCATAATCCTATTTTATGAGATACTAATGACTATAGTAATCCTTAGAACTATTTTAGGGTCAAATGGACCACATGGGGTTGATAATGACATGTTATAGAAATTAATTTAAAGTAAAGATAAATATAACATAAACATGTAACTTTTACTAAAAAAATTTAATATAGGGTTATATGAATGATATCATTGACTATAAATATAAATTAGAAATATATAAATATTTCATACATAATTTTATTTTATTTTCAATTTTTTAATTCTAAATAATTATATTTGTTTGTGACATAATAATGATGCAGTATTTTCCTTATTAATTAAATAATCAAATAAATGATTATATATATATTAAAATAAATATAATTTGAAAGATTTTATGGAATCCTCGAATTTTATGGATGACATTGATATATGTGGAATGATTTAATTACTTTTTTTGTATTAATGTCTTCATGACTTTATCAAAAATCAATTACTAAATAGTGTCAAAATTGACATAATTGAGTTTTTAAAACAAAAAATATTTTATTAAATAACATAAAAATCCTAAAAATCTAAATTTCACTAAAATAACATGGATAGTTAAAAGTGTTTCATAAATGATCCACTTTAGGTTCCTTTTTAATTTTATAGAAAATTTATAAATAATATAGTATAAGAATATTAGAAGATATGGTAAGAGTTATCTTATTTAACAATTTGTTAAATCTAAATGTTATGGTTAATTTTATGACATAAGAATGTATAAAACCTATTGGTTAAAATTATTTAGACCCATAATCATCTTAACCTCGAAGTTAGTCAATTATTTTCTATTAGAAACCGAATATATTTTTATAATAAATTAATATTAGGAGATTTTTTCTATAGTGTCCATCACATCTCTTATAAAAGGGAACCTCCCTTTCTCGTTAACTCACACCTATAAGGCCTTCTGGTTCTGGAAAACCCTAACCATTTCATATACCAACCTCCATCCCATCATCTTAGAGGCGAAAATGTGGGGAGAGATTCATTCTATGGAGCCCTTTTATTCAAATCCAAAGGAAACACCTGAAGAATAGTTAATCCTTTTATCTCTTCTTTGAAGGTTATTTTCTTCTTATACTTCTTCATTATATGTTGTTTCCATACCAAATTTATCAATATTTTATCCTCCATGTACTGAGATTTTAATAAAATCATTGGTCAGTTATATTCATCATTTTATCCGTCCTACGAATAATAATATCACCATGAGTGCGTAAGTACGACATACCGTCTCTACATTATACTATAATTTGTAATTACATATTTCATTATTTGGATGAGTATAATGATGAATATAATAGACATAAATAATTAATATTAAATTATTATTATTATTTTTAGTTAATATATTATCCATTTCCATACCATTTGATCATTAATGGAATGGTATCGCCGCTCGTTCGTACGTAGGGCCTACTGTCTCCACGACGTGATGAGATTCATTCTCCACTTTAACCATATAAGAATAATTAAAAATATATAAATATTATGAAATATTATGAAATATATAACATAATAAGTATACTATAATGATATATATGTGTGTTTCTGTGTGTGTGTCCATATATTTTATTCACTTATTTCCATTCAATACAATAATAAAACGGAAACAATGTTCATTCATACATACAACCTACCTTATCCATGAACGATGTATTCAATTTATATATATTTATTTTATGAATATATATGATATATTAATCATATTATACATTCTAGAAGTAAGTAAGTCCTTATCTATATAACATAACCAAAAATAACAAGTGAAAACACCTACTATAAACAAAGCGATATTACCCAAAATATAGCATTAACATGTAATTGTTAATAAATGGGTAATATAATGTAATAAAACAATCATATATGATATCGTAAATATTATTATGATTCTGATAAAGGTTAATAATATGTTTAAGTACATTATACATGAGTTTCGGACATGAACATAGAGTATCATATCTAAGGTAAGGGTTAATTTCTCAATCTCACTGTTATCCAAGATTGATTATGTGTAAGTATTTGTTGGGACATATTTATCATCCATGTCCATATTTCCCAATAAAATAAAATAAAATATTTTACGGTCATATCGAAGGTTATCATTAACTATATCATCATTTAAAATGTTTTAAATATTTATTTTTCTAATTTTTTTTAATTAATATCCATGTTTTCAAAATGGGTTTCAAAATTTATATATATGGGAACAATTTTCATAAAATTTTAATTGCATTCAAAATTTTAAAATTGTTATGGGACACTTGGATTAAAAAAATATTTTAAATGACTTCCTTTATATGTTTTGGGACTTTTAAATGATTTCATGAAAAATGGATATTTCTCTCAAAGGGTTTTACTAATCATTTTGAATTATGCCAATGTCCTTTATTGGATATTATTTTTTATTGAGGTTTATTTATTATAATACAATCTTCCATATTATATTGAACGAGTGATGATATGTTCGACTGTGGATGTTCTATTTTTATACCATTCAAGGTTTATGGATAATGTATTAACATTTCGTATGCTAGTATGAATACAAATGTTTATGTTGAGGTTCATCATTTTCATATAAGGAATGAATTGGAATTAGTATGTGACATGGGTGGGGCCTTCTATAGCGCCTCTATCAATCGGTAGGTCTCATGAGACAAACTAGTGTCCTGGAAAAAGGACTTCATAAAATATTTTTGAATGGTCTTGGCACAAGGTGTTGACGTAACAATTCGTATGTCTGGAATTATGCATTCCCTCATTTTGAAATTATTTATAACATGTGATTATTATACAAGTAAAATACCCATGTGCATTTATATATGGTAATATTTGATTTCATTTTATCATATTATTTTCATGTTTATGCTTTAAAGGATTTTGTTTTTATTATACATCTTTCCTTGAAAGTTGTAGCTTCAACAAAATTATTTACACTTACCAAACATATGAGCTCACCCCTTTCATTTGTTTTATACTCCCAGGATTCTAAGAAGTGTACTATGATTGATATATAGGTTTAAACTAGAGGAATAATGGTTTTTTCAAAGGATTTTATATGATATGTATTATATTATAAATTGTAATATAACAGTCATGTATGTAATCTATTTTTCAAGAATGGTAAACTAATCATTCCTTCAGGAATTGATTCATTATAATCAAGCCAATTTATTAAAAGAATGAAATGATTCCAAGCATCTGTATTTAGGGTGTTACATTGTTTATGAGAGTATGGTTAGAAACAACATTGGAAATAGATTTATAAAACTTAGATTAGGGATCAAAACCCTAAGATAGACATTGAGGATAATTATAGATGAAACTCTTAGAATTTTGGTAAAGTATGAATTATGTGGATATTCCATGAAGTACATCTATGTCTAGTTACTACATGTGGTTGTGGATCTTTAACAGATGTACCTTGGGGTGAAAACTCAGACAATGTATTCTGAGTTTGACTAGGGGTATCCACGTACATTAAAATGTGTCTTACTACGCACCTGAATTTACCCTATTGAGGGATATTCTTAGAAAAATTCATATTTTCATTATAAATTATTATGAAGTATTTAAGAGTAATTATGTCCTCAAAGTAACCATATTAATGATTATGGATTAGATAGGGATAAAATTTTCAATTTATGTTAACTATTTTACTATTTTGGAAATATTCATTATGATTCATAAGCTAATCTAATACATGGTATTGTTTTTAAATGGTTCCTAGTGGAATAAATGGAAATCGTAGCAATTCATGTAACCCACATAGGTATTTCCCACCTATACAAGATAATGGTAGTGGATATGGTGAGAAAATAGGTATTTAACAACACATAACGGGATAGGTATAGCTAACTATAGTTATGAATAATAACCTTACTCATATAGAGGATCATGATCTGCAATTCAGCGAATCAATGTTAGACTTCTCAATGAGTCAAAAACCTTCAAAATTAAGTGGGACTACGAATAATTTTGTTATATAATGAGTGGATAAGTTCCTCAGAGAAAATATTTCTTACATTGGGAAGTAATGAAAGGAAAAGGTTGTCATGGCAGTTTATTATCTCTCAAGGGAAGCAGATCAATGGTGTTCATTAATTCAAAACACAATGGAGGGAAAAAATGTGAAATATGAAATGGAGGGAGTTTACATATATTTTTCTAGAGAAATACTTTCCTTGTGAATAGTGATATGATATTGAAAGACAATTTTAGTGCCAAAGGAAAAAGTAGGATGAGAATTTTAAAAAGTATGAGGATAACTATACACGGTTAGCATGGCATGCTATAGACTACATACAAAACCCAAGAAGAAAGATTTATCGATTCCTTCATGGATTAAATCCATCACTCTCTTGGGTATTGGTCTCATAATATTTCTCATTCTAAAATGATATAGTCTCTTGTACTATCATGAAAGAAAATAATTATCTAAGTATCAAGATAATAAAGTAAATCAAGCGAAGATGAGAACAATAGAGTAAAAAACAGATAAAGAGAAAAATGGAATGAAGTATTTTCACTTATGTGAAAAATGTGGGCTAAAACACCCAAGTATTTTCCTAGATGGAATGCGAGTTTTTTAAAAATGTGGAGAAAAATGCCACCCAGCTCATGATTGTAGTGGAATGAAAGAACATGAGCATTGTAAAAATTGTAATGCTATGGTAAATTATGAAAATTACTTTCCAAAGTTTCAAGGAAATATAGATCAAAAGAATCTAATGGATCGAGTTTAAGCTTATGTAGTTACAATGGTGTAAGTTGAATAATAAATGTATTTGTATTTTTGGATTAAATAATTATATTCTAGTTATAAGATGAATGTGATATATATAAGTATAATATTAAAGTATTTTTTGTTCTCGTTTTGGTTTTAATATGATAAAGGTAATCATATATTAATTATGTGACAATAATATCAACATTACGTTGTCTGTTGAATCTTATGTTACAATTTATTTTGGAAATATAGAGGTCTTTTATACATAAATTAGACAGAATTCTTTTGGATAACATTAAAGGCTAGAGTGGATAAATTTGAACATTGGATTTTATTTTTTATGGTTAAAATATTTCTGAAGAATATATTTGGAATGTTATAATAATATAGTTTTGGAAAAAGCACAACCTATAGGTTGGGTGATAACCCTTCGTGTCGGAAAAAAAAGCAGGAATCGAACCCACAACCAATGAGCGATAATGTATTATCACCTTCCACTATCCTAGAGGATGACCCTTTTTATTATAATGTAGTTTTCTTCAATTAAATGTTTTATGATTATATTTTTAACATTATACGATTGAGATAAATAAAATATTTTTTAGTTTTATCTTTTGAAGAGAAAGATGATTTTGTGGTAAGAATTAGTTAAAGGATGAAACTCTATATGTAAATTATTTATGATTATTTTTGTTCATAGTATATGAATTATATTAATTAAAAAAAACTAGATAAAATATCATAAAACCAAAAATGATTCCCCAGTACATTCTTTTGCGATTAATCAAATGGTCCCTTAGATCATCGTAAATTTAAAGATTTCCAGTTGTTAAAATAGAGGCTTGATTATTACATTTTTCAATGTAGTATTTCCTCTATGATATTTTGAAATGTAAAAACCACTAGTTTTCAATCCAGAGTTTAAATTTTGAATATGAAATTTATTGAAGGATTCAATAATGAAACACCCAAATCTTCCATGGTATTCTTCCTTTTCAAATAATTCAATAGCGTGTGACATATGAAACACTGAGTTTATGTGCACCACGACCTATCAAAATAGCCATTTAGAAAGTGGTTATGAATAGTATGAACCAAATACTTAATTTTATATATCCCATATAATTTTTACACTAATATTTTGTGTTTCTTATACATAATATAAGGATAAATTCAATTTTTCAGATAAAAAAAAGTATTTTCTGAAAAATTCAGTTTTCCGCTTTTTAATGGAAAACCATTTTTGAATAAAATATTTGATAGTTTTATATATTAAATTTTATTAAATACAATTATTATTTAGAATCAGGACATAAAAAATTTAGTTTGGATACTTTTTTGGTACTTTTCTGATAACCTTCATGTTTTTTATGAATAGTCAAAATACTAAATTTTATTTGAAAACAACTTTTTTAATATAAATAATTCATAGTGATCAATTGTAGATATGATTAGTTTTTAAGTATAATAATATTATATTATTATAATTTAATATAATTCAGGTCATTGGATGTAACTTCGCAATTAAATTGTACCTAAATACATGTTAATATTTGGATAGTTTTTACTACTTAAAAAACATGCTTTTTGGTTATGACAACATGAATTAATATTAAATTAATTAAAGAAAATTCTGTGTCTTGAATTTTTGAAAATGGATTCCATATTTTTTTTCATAAGTTCCATATTATTTAAATATTGAGCTTTATTTTTTAACATTATGAATAGTAACTTCCGTAATTATTTTTATTTTCCATGGTTAAAGGGTAAATTGGGTAATAATGGTATAAAAGAATATTATAATTTTATAAAACCACCGTAACACATTTCATAATCCTAATAGATGAGATATTTCCAGCCATGGGCATCCATAAGACAATTTTAGGAGCCTGTGAGACCACTTGGGTGTGATAATGACATGTTAAAAGAAAAAATTTAAAGCAATGATAAATATAACATAAACATGTGTCATTTACAAAAACAATTTTCATATAAGGTTCTATTACTGATATATTTGACTATATATATTAATTATAAATATAAACATATTTCCTATATCATGGAAATTTATTTCTAATTTTTATAGATTAAATAATTAAATTTCTTTATGGCACAATATGGATGTAGTGTTTTCATTATTAATGAAAGAATCAAATAAATGATATTATAAATATTAAAATAAATTTAATTTTAATGTTTTGATTCCATATAATATTTTTCTACATTAAATTGATATATTAGGTATGAGTTATTTCTTTTTTTAAGAATCAAAGTGTTATGACTTTAGAAAAATCAATTACTAAATTGTGTCAAAATTGATATAAATGAGTTTTTAAAACAAACACTATTTTATTAAATGATATAAAAATACTAATAATATACATTTCATCAAAATAACTTTAATAGTGATAAAAATGTCCAAAATTACCATCTTTAGGTTATCTTGGCATTTTATTGTAAATATATTAAAAATGTAGTATAAAAATACAAGAGGACATGGTAAGAGTTAAGTTATTTTAAAAAGGGTTAAATCTAATAGATAAGGTTAATTTTAAGAAATATACAAGTATTAAGCATATTTTTTGAGATGGTTTCGACTCATATTCATCATATCCTCTAAATAAATTAATTTGGAGGTATTAGAAACTAAAAATATGTTTATAATTAATTTATATTTCTAGATTTTTTCTGAAGAGTCCCTCACCTCCCTTATAAAATGGAACCTCATTTTCTATTTACCTCACACCACTAAGGCCATTTTTTTCGTAAAAAAACTGCCAATTTCACCTATCATCCTCCCTCACATCATCCTTGGGGCCTAACTTCAGATAGATATCCATCCAATGGATCCCTTTTTTTCAAATAAAAAGGAAAAACCCGACGAAGAGGTAATCATTTTATCCCTTCTTTCAATGTTCTTTTCTTCTTCTATTTACATTTTTATATTTTTTCCATTCCAATGTAATAAATATAGAATCATCCATATAATTATGTTTTAATATAATCATGGGGAAATTATATTCATCATTTTATCCATCCTACGAATAATAATATCACTATGCTTGTATACGTAGGGCTTACCATCTCCACCTTATGGGGTAATTTGTTAGTCAACATTTCTTTATTTGGATGATTATAAATTTGAGTTTAATAAGAATAAATAAATTATTATTACATGAATATGATTCATTATAATTAATATACAATCCATTTTTATATCATTTGATCATTAAAGTAATTATATCTTCGCTCGTGTATACGTACGACATACCGTCTCCATGACGTGATGAGATTCATTCCCAAGTATAACCATACAAGAATAATTATAAAAAAAATATATATTTTTCATAATTTTGAAATATATTATAAATTTTTTCTACTGTAATGATATATATATGTAGTTTACTCTTTTTAATTCACTTACATACTTTCAGTACGATAAGAAAATAGAAACAACGTTCATGTGTACGTACGACCTACCATCTCAATGAACGGTGTATTCCCTTATATATATATATATCAATTATATATAATTATATTGTGAATATATATTATATATAAATCATATTATACATTTTTAATGTATGTAAATCATGATCTATGTAATATGATCAAGATTAACAAGTAAAAACATGTATGATAAATAAAGTGACATTACCCGAAATGTTGCATTAACATGGAATTGTTAATAAATGGATAATATAATGTAATAAAAAATTATAAATGATATCATAAATATTATTATGACTCTAATATAAGTTAATTATATGTTTAGAAACATAAAATAGGAGTTTCCAACACATACGGTGAGTATTTGATCTAAGGTAAGGGTTAATTCTCTATCTCATTAGTATCTGATATTTTTTATGTGTACATATTTATTAGGACATATTTATCATCCATGTTTATGTTTCCAAAATAATGTTTCCAAAGGGAATATTTTGAGGTTTTATGGAATGTTATATTTATCTAGATCATCATTTTAAATGTATTAATGATTTATTTTTCTAAATCTATTAAATCAATGAACCAGTTTTCAAAATGACTTTCAAGATTTATTTTTATAGACATAATTGTTTTAAAATGTTAATTCGATTTAAAAGATTCAATGTATTATGGGAAACTTTAATTCAAAAATATATATTAAATGACTTCCTTTAAATATTTGGTGACATTAAAATGATTTCATGAATAGTGATATTTCACTAAAAGAGTTTTACTGATCATTTTCAACTATGTCATAATCCTTTAATTGATATTATTATTGATTGAGGTTGATTTATTATAAACAATATTCCATATTATATTGATTGAGTTACAATATTTTTTACTTTAGATTTTCTATTTTTATACTATTCACGGTTTATGTTTAATGTATTAGTATTTTGAATTCTAGTTTTTTATGAATGTTTATGTTAGGTTTGACTCTATTTATATGAGGAATGCATTGGACATAGTAAGTAATGGTATGGGCCCACTGTTTCCCCTACATGCATCGGTAGGTCTCATGAGACAAACTAGTGTATTGAACAAGGATTTGATAGAATATTTGTGAATGGTATTCACACAAGGCTTTGACGTAACAGTTCTTATGTTCTTCATTCTGCAATCCCCTATTATAGAATTAGTTATTACATGTTATTATTTGAATTGTAAAATATCCATGATCATTTTTATATGGTAATGTTTAATTTATTTTTACCATATTATGTTCATGTTTATGTTTAAATTTCTAAGGTTTTTATTATACATATTTCCTTAAATTTTTATTGATTTCGCTGAATTATTTACACTTACTGAGCATCCGAGATCACCCCTTTGTTATAATTTTTTCCCAGGATGCCAGGAAGTGTTTTATTATTAATATTAATGGTTAATATAGGCGAATAATATCTTTATCAAAGGATTATTTATGTCATGTTTTATGGTATAGAGTGTAATGTAACGTTGATTTATGTAATCTAGATTCCAATATTGATAACCTCAATAGTCCATCGAGACTTCATTCCTTATAATCATGACAAAGTATTAAAATAATGAACCGTGACCTGTAAACTGGGTTTGGGTTGTTAGATTAAATGTAAAATTTTTTATATGTTCCTCGTGAAGTGGGTTGTGAAATGATTTGTGTTTTTTGAAAAAAAGGGATTCTCTTTAGGGGGAGGTTGGTGGAAACAATAGAAAAGTTTCGATATAAATAATGTGATTTTGTGTGTCTTTACATGTTGATAAAACATACCACCATTAAAATATATCACATTGGTAACCCATGGTCTCTAGGTGGGCAGACTACAACTATTACGCTATATGATACGAAATTGGTTCATCATATTTTCTTTAAGAAATTTTGATCATTACAAACCTAACTATATATTGATGAAATTGAGACCACTAGTTTATGGACTTATTCCCTTATAGTGGCTCGTGTATGGGAACAATGTTCGGTGTGGTTACTATTTCATGTTTCACTAAGTTACCAGGTATCTAGGGACCCACATGTTCTATTTAATTATAGTGATTTCCAAGGTTCTCATTTGTGACATGTTGATTTTTATGTGAGTGTTCATTTTAGTTGTTTCTCACTTGATGTATCATTTGTACAAACCATATCTTAATCTAAGATGGTTTTCACTCATTTTGGAAAGTTAATGCATGAATGGATTCTATTTTAAAAATGTATTGGAAGATAAATTTTTTTCTTAAAAATGTAAACTTGTTACTTTATTTTGAAAATAATTAAAAAAATTATTTTAATATGTCTTATTTTTAAACTAGCATGATTGGATTTCTTTTTAAAGAAAGGTAATAAGGCATTGTTATCCCTTGTGTTTCCTACTTAGCATCCTGGCTCTCACACCTGCTTTACTTTTCATTTTCAATATCTAGTATTGGGTCACTCATGGAGCGAGTTTGGTTCTATGTTTAGGGGTGACCCATGGGTTAACTTGGAGGTATGTCTCATTGCTTAGCTAATTATTTTTTCTACTACAATTTTATTTAGTTCATCTTCTTTTATTTACAAGTTTTTCATTTATCGGGTAAATCATTCCCCAATGTTCATTTTCTACTCAAGATATTTTTACAGCCTATGGGGATATGGAACACCTCATAGGCTATACTGTGGACTGAGTCAGGCACCGGGTTGGATGGGGACCTAGCTTGGTTCATGAAAAAATTGTATGAGAGGAGGATGATCCCTCTTTTGGTGCTTGTTTCTTGGGAAAGAGATGGGTTATACCAGAGTTAGGATTGTCTAAACTCAATGTTCTGGTTAAGAGTAATTTACATGGCCATCACATCTATTAGTGGGAGTTCACTTATTATGGGAATTCGGTTTCAAGATAGTCTTTTGGTCATTACATCTCATTGATGTTTGGGAAATGAAAAGAGAGTTGGTTCTATGTTCTTTGTGAGCTCACAGGGCCAGAAAATCCATGTAGGGCTGAGGACATAGTCCAAAAACAGCCTCTAGGATTGTGGTGTGACCTATGTATGGCTTCCAACCAAATTTATAATTTTCCCATCGACACTAGCATCAACTTAAATCATAGTTTTTTTTATTCCATTCAATTTTTTTGAAAAACCTTTTCTTCAAATGTGTGGGAATTGGAATTTTAAACAAAAATAGGTTGTTTCAGTCTTTTTAATTCCCTCATGTCTACTATACGCCACTATAAAAAGTTAATACATGATTGATGTGAGACCACAGATAGTGAAATGTTGGTCGTCCCTCTAGTTTATCAATGATAAGACATTCTTTTTTGAATGTTATTGTTGTGTTTATCACTATTGCCTTCTTAGAAATGATGATCCTATCAAATGGGAGAGAGGATGTTAGAGAGGTTGAGTGAAAATTGATTTATTTCAGTCATTTGATGGTCAAAAGTGAAGGTTGATGATGTTAGGTATAAAGTCCTATCTAGAAGCAATGAAGGGACGATGTGTATACATATGTTAAGCCCATATCTTGCAGAAAGTGTTGGGTGGCACCGAGTGGATGTTGAAGTGTGTCGTGTCTGTTGGTGTTTTCTAGATCTCATCATGGTTTCTTATAGAACTAGTCAGAGGAGTTTCTTTTAGAGGTTTTAACACATGAATGTGAGGTAGGAGATGTTTCAATAATTAGAGATCTATCCATAGGAATAAGAGTAAAGATGACGCCTAGTCAGGAGCTCCATCCATATGTATCTGGTTTTGTTGATTGGATTTAATTGTTCATGTTCACTGGATGGAGGTGGGAGGACCTCATTTCCATGTTATGACTCATTTGGTTGTAAGAGATTCACTATGTTTATAGAAATTTTAGTAATCATTTTTTCATAGAATCTCATTGGTTGCGTTCCACAAAATGTGGGTCTTATTTTGATGGAAAATGCATGGAATGTGCTTATAAATTGAGAGAATTTGGATTTGTGTTCTTTTAGGGGAAATAAACTATTGGGATGTGTTGATTGTGGTCATGTTGGTCTATTGGATGGGCCCCATTCCTCTCATCATCTTGTGGTGGGGGTTCTTGGTCCACGTAGAGATGTACTCGAGTGCGAACAATTAGGAAATTTTTTTGGTGTAGAGACCCATCATGGGTCTCACAAAAATTCATCTAGAATAAATTGATATCAGTTTACCCCCTTATGGGGCGGAGTCAGCTCCGGCCTACCCTATTAGTGACCTAGTTATATCTCAGAGATTATTTCATTTATTCTGGTATGGATTCCACTAGGTCCTCCCCGTGTCAGTAGTTCATATATATTCATAGTGTTGGCGGGGCGATAGATGGTCTGGTTCAGAGCTATCTTACCCCCATGTCTCTATCATCAGTATAATTTTGGGTCGAATCACCCCCAAAAGGTTGTGAAGAAATGTTGGGGTATCCTCATTTGAATTCATCTATTTTTTCTGGTAATGTTCATGAGCTTTTTTGGATTGTTTAAGGCGTTTAGTCTTGAGATGTTTAAATAGTTCCTGGTGAGAGTTTAATTTCTTTATTATCAACTACATGATTATTTACTTTTGGGGGAAGGCTTCTCTTAGTGGGGAGTCAATTATGGGTCTCCCGAGATTATTTTTTATGTCCTCTCTCCTTTTTTATTGTGTTCTTAATTCTCTCTCATTTGTTTATTAGAAACCACTTTGAGCTAAGATAGTGTACCAGTTCTATCCTCTAGAAAATCCTAGGATGGATTTCTGGGGACGAAAAACATTATAGGGAAATAATAGTCACACCTAAACTTTTGAAATGATTTTTTATTTTATTATTTTATTTTGCTTTTGAATGCTTTATCGAGGTGTGGGATGTGACTCGTATGGTTTTTGAAATTTTACTGATAAATGATTGTTTCCAACTTTCCAACATCCAACACATGGACAGTGAAAATTAAATATTATACGACTTCGCCAAATCACTATGTGGCCTGCCTGGTGCACAATTAACCAATCAATTAACAATGTGAGTATCAAATTCAATTGAAAATAAAATGAAAAAAATTATTTAGGAGTTTTTTTAATAATAATATTATTTTTTTTATTCTTGTTGTTGTTGTTGATATTTTAATTAAGTTATTAATATTATTATGTTATGGTTGTTATTTTTAAAACATTATTAACATCATTCTTATTATTATCATTATTATTTATGTATTTTAATTAAGACATTATTATTCTAACTATTATTATTATTTTTTAATTTAGGATTTCATTTTTTGGATAGATTATACTTTTTATCTACTTTTTCTTCTTCTGTATTGTTTCTTTCATCCTCTCATCCTTACCCCTACCTCATCATGTCATGTTCTCCATCCCCTAACCCTACCCACGTCAAACTTACCCTCCCTCCCTTATTCATCGCACTGCCCTGCACTCTTGGATATGGTCCCTTAGTTGGACCTTGCATAGGTGCAATATCATAGCCATGCACCCCTATTGGAATCATTCTATGAACCTAGAACTATCCTACCATACCCCTTTCTTGACACCCCATCTTCCTGCCAGCATAATCCTTTTTTTCGGCATGACTCACCACCGAAAAACCCTCATCCTCTTTAGGTCATCCCCCGACTCCCACATCACAGGTGTGCTCTACTCTTATATTTTTTTATCCATTTGGTTGAATTTTAGATTAGGATTTAATGTTGTCTAGGGTTTTACATTGATTTTTGGTTCAATTTCATGATTTAGGGCTCACCTTCGGTTTCATGTCATGTTTTTGGTGTGCGATTGATGTTTCTCACCGAGTGTTGAAGTTTTCAACACATGAGGTAGGGTGTTCTATGCTTAAACATTTAGTATTATGAATTTAACATTCCTTCATGTGTTTTTTAATGTGTTTTATGGTTTATGTGTGTGGATAACAATATGTTTTCGAAATTTGTTGATATGTGAATATCATGAAGATGGGTTTTTAAATGAAATTTATTTCATTTCAAGTGTGAATCCTTATTTCGCATCTTAAATTTTTTTTATAAATTTTTTAAATGATTTAATAAATAGTAAAAGTGGTGAAAAATTAGTTTAAGAATTAATATGATATATTTTTGGATTTAACATTTGTTCTCAATATGAATTTGGGTTCACATTTTTATAAATCCTTGTTATTCCTTTTTTGGATGTTTTATAATTTGTGTAAAAGGTGTATTTAAGTTATATTAATTATGGTAATCATGTTTTACCAGGATTATTATGTGAAAATGGTGGTAAAGTGGTCATTAGATATGAAATTAGGTGCATTTTTTGTTGTGCGGACATGTAGTGCTTATTGTAATTTCTTTATAAATATTTTGTTTGATTTATTAAATTATGTGAGAGGTACAGATTGTGCTCTGAATGATATTTAGTGTGTGTATGTTTCTAAAATGGATTACATTGTCAGGATGGATATGTTTTTCATCATTTAATACGATGTGAAAAATTTGAAAATGATGAAAATCAATTTTGAATTATTGATTTTGTTTTTGATGTGGATTTGAAATGGGGCATGGCCTTGGAAAAAGGGTAAATTGATTAGGTGTTTTTCTTTTAATATTTTCAAATGAGTTTTATGAATTATGTAAGTGTTGTGAAACATATTTACAAATTTTTTTAGTGTGTTTTTGGGTTTATATAGTGTTTTTGTGTAAATATTTTTGATTCTAATTTTGAAATGTTTCATAAATTGTTTTATTGACTTATTAAATTATATTTGTTTTAAATGGTCCCTGATTTTTGATTTTGAGTCGCTGGGTCTAAGGAAACTCACCTACATGTGAATATGTATGTAAATATATAAATTTTGGTTCCCATTTTATGTGTATATTCATCGCTGGCATTGAATGTCCATGTATGGGGCTAGGTGTGCCTATGTGTACATATAAAAATGAATACACAAGTGAGTGGAGACATGTATATGCGTATAATAATACCTGTATAGATCCCCTTTCACATGTTCATGGGCCATGAAAATGTGTTGAAATTTCAATCGTGTACCTTCATGTATGAAAAGGTGCATATTCTTAGTGGAGGAGCATAAGATTTTAGTTAGAAAGCACCATGAGCTGAAGTGGATGGCTTTATTCCACCCTGAGTTAGGTTTCTTATTCCCTGACCATTAATTATAGTTTCAATTACTTGTTTTTATTGTTGTAAAATTGTGTCCTGTAGATTTATATTAAATTCATATACAATATATATATATATATCAATAAATGGTTTTGGTTCTGTAATAGTGGTTTCTTATATGTTTTAATCATGAAATGGGTATTTCAAAAGATGCATAGAGTTTTGGATAGTTTGTTATAATGGTGTAATGACATTTTTGTTTTTTCAAAGAAGTTCCCAACTAATTTAAAAATGGGTTTTGGTATGAATTCAAGGTAAAAGGTTTGTTTGAGTTTTTTAAGAGGATTTCATTCCTTTTAAGTTCACCTTTTCAATTTCCTTAAAGATGTTGTACCTCAGTTATTAGTTATGCTTTCAAACTATTTTTGGAGACCTAAATATTTTGGTTGACTATGTTTCTAAAATGAAAAGTGTACCTTGCAAGTGATTAAACATGTTTGGAAATTTAAGAATGATTTATGAAAAAGTAAAACCCCTCTTAAGGCTTACCCTATTACATTAAAAAATTATGTGTATGTTTAAGGTATAAATTGTTATATATGCATTGTGAAGTGGCTTCTGCAATGATCTGTGTTTCATTAAAAAGGGACACGCATAAGGGGGAGGGTCGATGGTGAAAACTAGATAGTTTATAGATAACCAATGTGATGTGTTTGTGTATTTACTTGTTCAAAAAACTCACCACCATGTAATAGAACACATTGGTATCCCCAGGTATCTAGGTGGTGGAATAGGACTACTACCCAAGATGATATAGAAGTGGTTCATCCTAGTTTCTTCTGTAAAGATTGACGATGAAAACACTAACTAAATATAGATGGATTGGTAACCACTAGGTTATGGGTGTGTTCAATACTAGTGGGTCGTACATGAGAAATTTGTTCAGTGCAGTTATTATTCCACTTTTCACTGAGGTTCTAGGTCTCTAGGGCCCCATGTTTGCTAGTCACCTATAAGAATATCCAATGGTGATCATTTATGACATGATGCATTTTATGTGAGTTTTAATTTCATTTATTTCTAACTTGATGTCTTGTTTGTGAAAACCAAATCATAATCTAAGGTAGTTTCCTTTCATTTTTTAATGTTAATTCATGCATGCATTCTATTTTGAAAATATAGTGGAAGGGAAATGTTGTTATTAAAAATTTAAACATATTATGTGATTTTGAAAATAATGGAAAACATTATTTTAATATGTATTATTTTCAAACTATCATGATTGGGTTTCTTTTTTAATGAAAAGAAAATAGGGTTTTGTTATTCCTTTTCTTTCCTACGGAGCGTCTCGGTGCTCACGCCTACTTTACATTTTAGTGTCAGGTTCTAGTATATGATTACTCTTTGAGAGAGCATGATTCTATGTTTGGTGGTGACCCATAGAGTAACTTGGAGGTATGTTTCATTAAATTGCATATTCCTCCTTCTGCTTCCAGTTTATTCATCTCATTTTCTTTTATTTAATTGTATTTCATTTATTCAGTAAATAATTCCCAAATATTCATTTCATACCTCAGAACTTATTCCATCCCATGGGGATTATAAATTCTGCTCGGTCCATGATGCGAATCAGGTCAGGAACTGGGTTGGATAGTGACTTGACAAGGATCTTGACGCTTTTTTTGTTTTCCATCCAACCCTAGAATAATCAACACTATATACTGTTTACCTAAGTGAGACCGATATTTCAATTTTTCATGTCAAACCATGATTATAGATGAATTTCTATGGTGCCTCTCATAGCCCAACTGATAGAGGCTAAATTACCCCAAACTTAACAAAGTAGTCGTGGGGATTTTCTTAGTCACCCAGACATAGGGTTTCATTACGTACTAATTCAGATTAAAAAAACGATTCACCAACAATGAGGAATAGTTTCAGGCTCAAATTACTAGTCTCAGTTTGGCTGTCGAGACTTATGTCCCAAGCATTCATGATAAGGGAGACTCTAAGTTAGTTTTTAAGAAAATCAATTGTAATTAAACCATCATGAAGCTTGATAACATTCCATTTATAGAATTTATTCATTATTTTATTAAGTAGTTCCATTCATATCCAGAGGTTACTAATGTTGATTGATGACAGAATGGTCAAGCTGACACCTTGGCCAGCCAAGCTTCATATCTTACAGAAGAAGACCATTATGACATATTTATTTATGTGGAGCATCGATGGGTTATCGCTCATGTGATTCCCAATAATGATGATGGACACTAGATAAACCATCTTACCATAGGTTCTTCCACATCAGGACTTCTGGAACCCCTATAATAGAAGACACCTCAGTCTGCACAACACCTTTCGTTGAGTACCTCCAACAGGGATCTCTACCGCTAGATAGATCCAAACATGAGAAAATCTATTATCATGTAGAACAATTCATCCTCCAAAGTAGTCCCAACCTTTAGTATATAATATATAGATGTGGTTTTGAATAAATTATACTCCATTGAACTTAAGGATACATGACTCCTCATTTAATGAAAGTAGTAGATATATGGTCCATTGGTTCTCATTAGGTAGGTTTGAAACTCTCTCACTAGATTCAGAGGTTGGGAAACTTTTTTCCATCCATGGTCCTTGAGTGCAACATGTTTTCTAAGTGGTTACATGAATTTCATATCTGTTCCATTTTTTTGTATTGATCTCTAGAGCTGCTCTAAACTACCATGTATTCTTTGACCTTTCCCGTTACAGGATCGATGTCATTGTACCCTATCCTATAGTGACAAATTTCAAATGTAGGTTCGTTATGACAATGAAAAATATATTTTCCATGTGTGTAGAACCAATTCCTACCACAGAATTAAAGGGATCATAATGTTTTTAATTCATGTGATCTAGTATCGACCTTTAGTTCTCAGTCCCTCATTATATTCTCACTATAAATGAATCAAACTTAAGAGAAGCTAAGAATAAAAATTTCACACTAAGTACAACACTTTTTCCAACCATACTTCCCACTACCAAGTGCATGAAAATGGGTAAATCAATGTGTAAAAAAGCCTTATAAAATTTGGCAGAAGATGGCGGGCCATAATAGGAAATGTCATCTACAAAATCTCCCTAATTTTCCCTATGATTATCAGATGAAGAATATATCATATACAACTGTGACTCCATATTTCTAGGTGTATGGAGAATAGGTAGTCCTACCTATAATGATTCAGTTTCCAGCACATTGAATAACTATCTATGGTCAGTTGATTCCAAATTTAATAACATAAGTTCATCTATATTAGCTACATGATCTCAATAAAAATTGGATTCCATACATACATCATCTAGAGAGGCACTATAACAATATATCATGGGTGTTCTATAAAAAAGATCTCTTCTACCCCTTCCTCAACATTTACACAATAATGTCTCTTAGAGTGCTGAAGATACCCTATAGGAATTCTCCAATGTCAGATCCCTAATGGAAAATTCTTAACATCATTCATAAGGTCAATCCCTAAGGTGTGTACTCTTTGATCACAATGGATGGATGAAATATCACACCTCCAACCAATACCATGTTCTTGAAGTGATAATTTGTATAATGTGACCTAATCATCTCTCCAACATGATGTTAAACTATGTTATACCTTACCCGTTTCATGGAAATAATATATGCAACATTTCTCTTCCAAAAAACATAATGCAAACTACATTGTATCATCCTATTTTCATAATGTTAAACTATGAAACATTTATTCTCTCTTAGACATGGATTTGAACTACATTGTATCATCCTATTTTCCTTACAATTAAGAGCATCAAATTTATTTTCCCTACAACATGAGATTAAACAATGTTTTATAATCCATTTTGTAGCAATTAAAACTCAATAGTCGCTGTCTATGTTTCATGATTTTAAAAATAGTGTAGGTTTTCTTCAAAATGTATTGCATGGAGGGGGATTTCAAACCCCTCTTTTCACTAGGTTTATCCCCTATATATTCTACATATATCCATTTGAGAATCTCTTTCTCATCTTCCAAACACTATGAGCATAATCAAAGAGGCCCCAGTCAAAAAATCGCAACATTAAAATGCATGTGTTCTATTTTTTGATTGTTTTTATGGTATTTGGTGTTATTTTGACCTCATCCACATTGGATTTTGTTACTCTTCAACCCTTCATACATTTCACTTAAAAAATTCAACACTTTTTTGCAAACTCTATGAACATAAACTAAGATCCCCTATAGTCCAAAATGAAAAAAATTAAACAATATAGCACCAATGTCTTAGATTCATGATGATTAACTATATATCAACCATCATCCAAGATGTGGGATGATAAATTGAATAAAATCATAATATTCTCACCTGAGAGGAAATATCCCCCAAAATTGACCATCAACAATTAAAAATTTATAGAACTATAGATAGCATGATTACTATACAATCATGATATATTACAACAATTTGAATCTACATCATGGTCTAGCCACACTAAAAAAAGGAAACAAAAATAATAATAAAACTCATTCCTTGTGTATGGGTCATGATTGCTTATTGAGATCTCCTTCTATAACTACATGTGGCATAATTTTCATTTTCATATGATATGTACTGTCACCCAATGATTTATTATTTGGGACCACCAATAATTTTATAAAACCTTCATCCCATTGGACAAAACTGAGTCCAATAATCATGAATTCAAATAATATCAAGCCTCATTAAGAATGCATATGTGGTTTTTGGGTTACCTTGGCCCTCAATTGCATCAAGATTATTATTCTTCCACATTACAGATATACATTCTGGGAGTTCCCCCTCCATAGTCTAAACTCTAAAACCTTAAACTATGAGCAGATGGTCTTGCACACATGGCCATAAATTATTCACACTTTGTCTAATAACCACTATAAACTGTATGTGGGTTTTCAACAAGGTGTTTCATGATTTTTTAGGCCACTTTGGTCCTTATTCCCATCATTTTTATCATTAAACCATTGCACACGTACCTATTTGAATCATTCCACATGATGTTAAATATAGATTCTACCCCAAAAAAATTCAATATACCTCATGATAATAGGGATACACTATAGTTTTATTTCCAAAGAGTATTCTCCCACTAGTGTTGGTATCTTACCAAACTGTGTTCTAGAACTATGTTTTTCTTCATTCCCATCCATATGGGATACATTTCAGTTCCTAGTGTGGTTTTAGCGGCCCACTCGCAAGTATATAAATTTTTTTGTAAAGACCCATATTTTAAATATTATTTTTTTTATTATTATTAGGGATTATTACGAGTCTATGAAAATTTAAGACACGGGATTCCGAGGCCCGGAGCATCCAAAATAAATTTTTGAACATTTTTAAGGTATGTTCAGTAAACGTACGGGTGACCATATCTATCTTTTAAACTAGTTCTCAGATTAAAAATATGAGGGCACTATTAAATCTGTAGTAATAGGATTCAGTTCAGGGAATATTATATTTGACCAAAAAGAGTCGATCGAAAAAGTTAATTTTTGGACATTATAAAAAAATATTAAAATAAATCATCGAGTTATTTTATTTCTTTCTTTGTAACTGTTGAGAAGTAATGGTGGGACCGATGGGTTTTCAGGCCATTTAATGGTCGGTAACACTAGGATGTTTTACCACACCATTGGGAGAATTAATATCTTAATTAATGAAATTTATTAATGAAACTTATTAATTGTGCGGTGGTTTTATTTCCTCTTTTCTTCTATTTAACCAAATCTCGAGAATGGGTATTTGGAACTGAAGAGAGGAACCTCTAATTAATTGCTATAAATATCTTCCACCAACATAGAATGCAGCTTCAAGGACAGTGGGAGGATTCGACGATGAGCGCCAAAGGATGTCAACCTTCTCCTTCATCTACAACACCCTTGAATGTAGAAACTTCTTCCTCAACTGCAGTGACTTCCAACGAATGTGAGGTGTGGGGTTTGTTATTTATATAAGAGTTTTTAATTCATGTAATACTTACCTTGTTATTATGCTAACACAGAGGGTGCGGGCCAAGAAAAAAAGGACCGAACCCTCCTTCGATCTCGGTATTGGTTTCATTCTTTGTGGACAACCAGAAGATATGGTGAAAAGTTGTAAACAAGGACCACACAGTGTATGAATCATCCCAAAATAATGTAGGCATATATAGGATGAAGATCGGACCAAAAGAGCTTCACCAATGGCTCATGAAATCTTTGTCGGTGTGGCGGCGCCGATGACCGGGGGAGGCGGCTACTGGAACCCACCGACCGCGAAGGGATAGTGGTGCCCAAAGGCACCATAGTGGACAAGGGGCAGTTGGACTTTGATTGATGAATTAGAGCCATATGGCATGTTGCAGCTGCGCACCGTGGAGGAGGGTCGCGGAGGAGGGTTACGGCTTCGAGTTGGTTCGGAGGGTAGGCTCACGGTCTGTGGGTTCCACAGAAGGTCTGTCCACACAGACTATCTATGTGGTGTGGCTCCATCTGGCGCCAATGCTTTGAAGACCCAAATGGAATTAAAATTCAGGAGGGTAGCATACACCCATGCCCGGACAGTAGGTCGTGCGGTTCCGTGGACCGGTGGGCCACGACCATCCAGTTTGGTCGGGCTGAACCCACGTCCCAATGATCCGAGCCCACGGCTAGTGGGATGAACCCACAGACCAGCGGTTCGAGCCAGAAGCCCATTGGGTAAAATCATTCCCACCCAAACTGAGCCAAGCTTAGAGCCTTTGGCCCAGGCCAAGAAGGCCGGGTATGGTCAGTTCGACCGGGTTGGACCAGACCTAGACCCCATTTAGCCCAGTTTTGATTAAATGGGCTTATCTCTTAAGTCGGACGTCGGTTTGGCAAACCGTCTATGCTTCCAGAACCCTTGAGATGAGGCAGTACTTTTTAGATACTCCACATGTTTTTTGTGGAATTTTGTTGTAATACTAGGTTGGATCAATCCCAAATCTAACTGGTCCCTCTGCAATAAAATTGGCTATAACTTACAGGTTGGGCATCCGGTTGATGCACCATCTGTTGCATTACAACCGTTTGTACATGGCTTTTTATTGAGTAAATTTTTCGGGGTACTTCATGCATGTTGAAATACAGGTTATGGCTTCAGGAGATGATCCCCCTAGAATAAATCATGCTTTGTGCAGGAATCATGTGGCTGTCTTTGATGTAAAGAGTAAAGAGTGATAAAATGTGGGTCAGCATCAAGAGATTGTGTGTAGGTCAGCACCGATCAATCACTTGTGGGTTAGCACTGAGTGCTCCTATATGGTCATGCACCCTCAAATCATGTGTGGATCATTACCTCGAGATCCTCTGTGGGTCAGCCTCGAGCGATCCTGTGTGGGTCAGCACAGAGTGATCCTGCGGGGGTCAGCACCTACAAATCCTATGTGGGTCATCACTGAGCGTTCTTCTGTGTGTCATAAATAGAGCCCCTTGAGAAAATAAGCTGATCTAGATATATGACTAATCAAAATTACTTCTTTATTTTTTTTATACCTATTATGAGCTATCTTTTGATTTGTGCTTTGTGATTGAGATCATGCATTCTGGATTTTACATTGTAGAATTCTTAGATACCATCGGGGGTCTCGGGGTCCCTACTAGGTATTTTTATACTCATCACTGCACTAGATTCACACACACATTGTTGTGTCTTGAGTAGATGATAGACCACTAGAATGAGTCTTGATGAGTCGGGGATTGACAGTGATTGTAAGTGATTGATAAACGGTTTATAGTTGTGACTTGTAGACGTGGAGAGCTATGGTGATGATTTGTACTTACCCTTCAGATAGGAACCTTGGCAGGGAACCTCATGAGATGTTTTCACTTTTTTGTGGTACTTTCATTTTAGTTGGGCTTGTATTCTTATGCCTATACTTTCAGTACTCAATTTTACACTCAGTGTTGGTTTTTTAGTTGTTTGTGTACCTTTTTTCGTCTACTATGTTTACTTGTGAATAGTGATTCATGTCTGTGTGTGTATATATTTTTGAGTAAATGCCTTCCATTTTAGGGATATGCCTTTCTGGTGTTAGTCTCCATCCCCTGGAAAAAGGAAGGAGGGATTGTGGTAGTGACAGCATGGGTCCTAGGGGACGGTCATGAAAAGGTGGTATCAAAGGGGGTCCGTTCTACTAGAAGAACAAAGAGTATATGTTTTTAATGGAGCAATTGTGTTAAGTGTCTTCAATTTGGATTTCAGTTCGGGGAGTCTAGTGTTGGTGTGGTAGATGATGTATCCATACACCAAGAACCTGAATTATGATTTCTGACTCAGTACATGAAAACATTGTTTGCGTGTGTTTTGAAAATGTTTTTTTCTTTTAATATCACTGAGTCACCAAACAAGGTATAACATATTGGCCATGCAAAACTATTTTATTCTTGGATATCTCCGTGTATGCAACCAACCAAATTTATAGAGAGAGACACTGAAAACAGCCCACCAAACGATGAAGCATCGATGTTGGACCTTCTTACGGTGATGTCACCTTCTGGTTGTGTACCAGCAGCACTACCGCTCATAGGGAAGTAGTTTCCACATGCCTAGCCAGCAGACCATGCACTCCAACTGAAATTATATACAAAATTGTGTCATGGTGCTATAAAAATTGGAATAAAATTGGAATGGGGTAGCATGGATAAATTGTACATGCTATACAAAATAAATATAAAAGAAACAAATATATCTCAAGTAGAATTGAAAACACATGATCGGCCCTATAGTCCCATACTACATGCTAGTAGACAGAATCATTCATCCCTAGTGGGGTGATTTCTTTTTTCCATATCTCCATCCATAACAACTATTCTGAAACACACTTTTTCAAATTAGTATCACAATGGTATAATAATTTAAATATAGGGAATCATAATAAATGAGGAATATTATATAGATAATCATGATGATATAATAAATATTTTGGAATTTACAAGAAGAATAACAATGTCTTGTAACATATACCAAAGATTGTTATGATTAATAAAAATGCGGGTAAAAGGTAAAAATGGTAGGTGGGATACATTGTATATTCTATATAATATAAGTAGAAAGGAAAAAATCAATATATAATAGGATAATAAGAATAAAATTGGTCATCTGATACCACACTCTATCTTAGTACAAAAAATCATGTGTTAAAATCTAGGTACATACCATTTTTCCTACTTATATCCCTGAAGTCTATTTGGGTATTAAATTGAAGCCCAAATAGGCTTTGAGAATAAAAAATTAGACATCACTTATTGTGTATAATAATATGTAGTATTTGAATATGTTATGATGTATAGTGATGTAAATTAATTACACAACCAGTAAAGAAACTAAATAAAACCCCAATCAGCTCGGGTTTCATAGATGAAATCTATATAATAATACAAAAAACAGACTAATCTTGAATGTCATAGAACATTTATTATTCTATAAAAAATAATGAGAATGATGTCAATCAATTAATCCTAGTCTATATGAAATTACATCTTCAATTAATATAAATATTAACTTACGAAATTATTGTTCATAAATTATAAATGGATAGTATGAAACATTATCTCCATTAATTATAGATGATCAATAAAGAACACCATGTCTAGTAATTCCCAATATAAACAATTGAACATCCTTCCCATCGATTATAATTTATAATAATGTGAGTCATGTCCATAAACTCATTGTAAAAAACTTGTATTTCAGCGTCCCAAATAATATACTAATAATATGGAATGTTCTGTTCGTTATATAAGGAATACATGGTGTAATCACATCCTTGTAAAATTATATACAATGACAAAGATTACAACTCTTTACGTTATTAATTTTATTTCCTTATTTTAGTGACATAAATTATATTTAATTTAATGGGGTCTAAATTCTTAATATATTCCACTAAATCATTTCACAGACTAAATTTAAAACATATCTTTTGAAAACACTGAGACAAACACTCTTTATAGGTGTTTTTGTCACTAATGGAACATAAGTAAATAAGGAATTTAATTGCACAAGCATATGGGATCCTCGGGATAAGGTTATCTATTTAAAACTAGTTATAAGGGGTTCATATTAGCTCTATATTAATTTTTAAACAATTTAATGTAATATTTTATCATTTTTATGATCAACGACTAGATGGAATCCCATTAAGAATTACGATAACATAATATTAACAACCAAGAATTCAGGTAAAAGTAAGATGAAAACTATCTTATTTGGGTAATACAATCCTTATCCATTATTGGCCTCTAATCATGTCTTGAACATGATCAATTATAGAAATAGTAAAATTCCATTATAATAGGGCATTTAATTTCAAAAGAAGTTAATGAGGAATATGCAGAAATAATACTTCAGTGGAACCAATATAAATAATTGAATTACTTAAGGTGTTATAATTTGACTGATGTATCTTGAATCGAAAATTTTATGGAGAAGATATTTCAAAGCATTTCTTATGGGAAGAGGATGGGATCTCTCTAACATTGTTGTTATATTCATGAAATTTGGGAGATGGATGAAATAAGATTAATAGAAACTATGAGAAATTTTATTTTCACTAATCTTTTTCTTTAGAATCATGGTATTTAGGGTGTGAAAGGGGATTTGATTCCCTAAATTATTATTTCAGAAGATATTTACTAACATAAAAGGTTCTATTGAGAAGAAATTGCATCATAAATTATTCGTGAAGATAGACTCTTTCTACTTCTTCAGAAACCACCCCAAAATTGAAAAATAACACATTATTATTTTCAAAAAAAAAAGAAAACAAAATCATTAATGTTTAAATCAGAAAAAAATAAGAAATTACCCATAAAAATACAAGATATTGCATCCTACAACTTCAAACAACTCGTCTATGAGTTTACCTTTCGATGGTGGTTGAATATCATCTGAGAATAACTTGAATACATAATAATATACATCAGGTTTTCACTTCTACATCTCATCATATACTCAAACATGATTTCATGAAAACCATACACGATGCAATATATTTAAAGGGTTTGGCCTCATTATATCATCTAGAACATGAATAAGAAACTTCTTTGAAGATGAATCTACATTGAACTTGATCATATTAAGTTGTAGAACATGTGACGAGTCAAAATAGTTATGTTGTAAATTAGAAATATGAGAGACTTCATTCATTACATTGTATCTATAAGGAATTTCACTTTTATAAGACACAAATCATTATATCTATAAAATCTCAATATTTCAAAAAAATAGAATAAATCCTATCTTACCTCTGAATTCATTGATACTGTAATCTTGGAAAAATAAAAAAGAATGCATGATCACCCACTTCAAAATTTAGAGGTATGCGATGACAATAAAAATAAGAAAAATACCTATAATGATTGATAAACATATTATTATAGATAATATTTAGCTACTCTAATGTCTGTTGAATGAAATGAAGTCATAGTAGTGTTATCTCTCCCACTTCTAACCATTATAGGGGTGAATGGCATGACCAATAGTATAACTCCTCATAAGGATCAATTTTTATAGTCTATTGAAATATTTAACTTTTTAAAATTTTATAATATGATATATTTTTCTCCCAATAACATAAAAAATCATGTATTCTTACTCAAAACATATTCTATGACACCTGAATTGTATGCTTGGACTAACTAACAACCTATGGGTAGTATGATATACTCATTTCTACCTGGAATCCTAGATCCTTTTATGTCACCTTTACGAGCTGTGATAATAATTATGCTCCCCTATCTGATATGAGTATACATATAATCCAACAAATTCATATTATCTCCCTAAAAAATATCCTCCCTACATTGTCTTATGATAAGTTCTCCCTAATATGCTTAAAATTAGTGACATCGGTCATTATATAAAAAAACCATATAGAGGAACTACCTCAAGGAATCCTAGTTAAACCTGTCAAATTAACATAATTATTTCATTCTAATTACACTATAAAAAGGAATATCACTATAAAAAATCCATTGTTTATAGAAATTTTCCACAAACCTCCTGATATGTGGAACACTGAGTTATAGTACCAATGATATCCCTTTACATCCTCAACCACCAATACAAGAAGCATAAGTCACATTTCATCTTGGTAAGACAATAATGTAATACCTTAACTGAGGTATGATACTATTGAATTTAATCCACTAATATGTCATCCAAAACCCATGAAATCCCAATAATCGATAAGATTCCTCCCCCATCAGTGAGCCAACCAATATATGGGTCCCCACATGAAACAATATTTCATAGGACTAAGCCCTTAGGATCATAATGTTTTCTTTATCATTAGTCTATCTAGAAGTGAATAATTCATTGATAATTTTGTGAGTACCAGCTTCACATGATGGTCTCTTAATACTAAAATCATAGTATAATACAGATTCATCAATAACCACTCACTACATGACTCTATAAGTCCTTGTGTTCAAGCCTTCCTACTCAGATCGCATGCCCCTACATTTCCTTTTTTGATTTTATGGGTATGATAAAAATCAATGGGTTAAAGGTATTAAACCCATATTCATTGTCTATAGTTCAATATACATCAAATGAATATTTATTTGATACATTTTTTATCTATGAATTTAATTAATCCCTCTCTCAGCCAAAGTATTGTAACCAACAATATAATGAATGAACCACTTCTACTAGATCGAGGTCAAGAATAGTGTAATTATGCATTTGAGTCATTAACTGGTGATAAATGTGTTCCACAACTTACTTATAGTACATTGAAACTACTCTCAGGGTGAATAATTAAGCATAATAATAAATTATTTAGATTATTCCTATCTCTACCAAAATCATGATCGATGCTAAATTCATCATTCATTTCAACTCTTAAATTTCATTCCCACAATCTCAATACAATGTTAACCAAAAAACCTTATTTGTAAGTCCCATAATAGGTTATTATTATTATGAAAACACTTAAATAAAAATATATAATATTTATATTTCCCTATAAAACTATATTTGTCAAAGAAATATTGGGATTCTCCTTAGAAACCACTACTCTATCATTCTATGGATCTATATACACTCTTTACTATAAGATATTTTGACCAATGAAGTGAATTTTATCAATCTAGAACTGAAATTTTTTAATATTCACAAAAAAAATATTATCCCTCAATGTATCCAATACAATGTTAAGATGATTGGTATGATCAAATAAAGTATGAGAGTACCCAATAAATTAATCCACAAAATCAAAATCATAAGAATATATGTACAAGTGGATAAACCAATTCGTTAGATCTATAAAAACTACTTGTGTGTTCATTATACTAAATAGAATGAAAAAATACTCATTCAATATATATGTACAATATACGATGTATATTTGAAGGAGGGAATTGTAAATTCTAAAATACTAAAAAAAATCACCCTCTCAGAATATTCTTCCCCCTCAGAGCTAGTCACATGGATGATATATTTGAGATATTGGATATAGTTTCAAGAGCATAAGACGATATTGTTTTTAAAAATTCATGTATTGCTCTAGGATTACATCCCCCTTCTTGGAGAAATAGATGGGTGAACCCCAAGGAGAGGTACTAGTTCATATGACCCATTTTTCATTTAGGTCCTCCAAAATCCATTTATATTCCTTATGTTTAGTAGGATCCATTCATTAAAGAGGGATAGAAACTAGTGCCTCTAATTTTCTTTGATCAATATTAAACACAATATCTCTCACATGAGATAACATAGAGAAGTAACAAGAGAAGACATGAAAGAAATGATCAACTAAGGTATGAAGTGTATCAGAAGAATTCACTAATCTCTTAAACAAGGAATTCTATATTAGATTTCACTATACCCATTCCATGATTCTCATGTAAATCTAAACAATCCTAGACATCCCATTCACCTTTATGATTATAGATGTCACCCTCTAGGGATTAAAATGATACCCTCTGGCGATAACAGTCAACATTGGATAAATAGGGAACTGATCATTTGCTTCCAATAAAAGAATCAAATCCAATTATCTTGAGTATGAATAGGATCCATCAAAAATGGTAGCCACCAATCTCATGCGGGAATGCTCTACATTATAGTACTATTTGGGATAACCCTTATAATTGATTTTTCAGAGTTATCAGACAGAAAATATATTACATCTCAAGGGAAATAAATTTCATGATAGCCAAAATATATGAATGAATATGAATTGTATTTATCAATTATAGTCTATACTAGATTAGAGGTTACAAAAAATACATCAAGAACTATATACTTCCTGAAACACTTCTCCTTAGGTGTATGTTGTACTACATTAAATAGTGATGTTCCACAGACCTAGGATACAAACTGACTACCCGAAGAATACCAATATTATAATAAGATTTAGTTTTGTGTTTCATGTGTCGGTTTGGTTTTTTTTTCAGGTCATTTTAAGTCCTTAGGTTCATGAAGTCTGTTGGGTTTTCCCCTTGTTCCCATAAAAGGGGGTTTTATTATAATAAAAATATTGAAGGCCTTTGGGCCGTTGGATGGTTTTATTCATCTGTTCTCAACCATATACACTAAAAGAATGGCTCGTAGTACACCTGCTTCATTCATGGTGAGGAGCTTCCGAAATCACTCTTAATGGCAGAGCTGGTGTAGATCCCCTCCTAATAATAATATTTCTAGGTCATCTATAATTATTGATGATTTCTTGTCCCACTCTTGGACCACTACTCAAAGGGGTCTCTATCAAATTTAGGCATTGTGTGACCTAGCTTCCCAAAATATTCACATAAAACCTAGATATCAGTGTTGATACACTAACCGCCACCTTCCTAACAATACTAGAATATTGGGCATTGAAGCCCCCTGACACGGGTGACTGCCGTTGGCAGTCGATGTAGGTACCCAATAGCGACCTCTATTGGCTGTCGCTGCCCTTTGTAAACAAAACTTAGGGCATCGGTGCCCCCCCCACCATCGCCCTCGACCTAGACCCCCCATCACCGCCCTCCCCGCGCACCCTCCCCCGCCGCCCTGCCTCGCCGCGCACCCCACCCGCCCTACACCACTCGCCGCCCTCGTTAGCCTCTTCACTCCGCGCACCCTCTTCCCTCTTCCCTCCCGCTCCAGCCACTCTCTGCCCTCCAGCCATCCTGCACTCCCCTCCGGCGTCCCTCCGCCCTCCGGCCTCCGCCCCCTCAGTCTCTTACCCCTCTGAACTCCAGCCTCCGCCCCCTCTCCCCCCCACCCCGGACGGCCCCCACACCCCGGACACCCCCCCTCTCCCCAGATAGCCCCCCCCCTCGCTACCCATCCCCCATCCCCTCACTGACTCCTCTCCTCCGGCTCCCCATCGTCGCTGCCGCCCATCCCCTCCCTCGCCGCACCGCCTTTGGCTCCAGCTCCCCTTCGCTACCTCTCCTCTCCCTCATAGCACCGCCTTCGGCTCCCCTCCCTTCTAGGTTTGTAGCGCAATCAGGTATGACATGGGCTTTCACTTACATTATTATTTTTTCAATGGTTCATAAAAAAATGATTAGTATTTATTTTAAATATAGTCAATTTAAAAAATGAAAATGTAATAAGTATTGTGTAAATGTTTGTTATAGATATATTATTATGGATAAGAGTTGGATTGATCATCCAAATCGAACTCCTAGAGAATATTTAAATGGCATTATGCAGTTTAATGAATTCACCAGAGTATTTGAAAGAGTCAATATTAGTTTTCCATGTAGAAAATGTGCTAACAGATATCAATTCACATGAGATACTATGAGGGAGAAACTATTATTTAATGGATTTGCGAAAAATTATAAGATTTGGACTCGTCATGGAGAAGAATATGTTCGTTGTCAAAATATGGATGCAGATCAGATGGATGTTGATGCAAGGATGAATGATCCAATGCATGAAATGCTTACTGAAATGTTGCGTGGGTTTGATCCTGAAGGCATTGACATCCAGAATCTTGAGATCGGTGAGATAAATCTTCTCTCTGGTGAAGATCGTGATTTACGGAGGTTTTATGAAGCACTTAATGATGCAAAAACAGAATTATATCCTATATGTACTTCTTACAATAAAATTTCGTTTATCGTGGAGTTGTTTCATTTGAAGACTTTGAATAATTGATCAGACACATCATTGGATATGATTTTGGTGTTATGGAAAAAACTTCTTCTAGTTGACGCTAAGATTCCTGAGTCGTATTAATATGCTCCTAAGTTGACAGAGAACTTAGGTTTTACATATGAGACCATAGATGCATGTGCAAACAACAATATATTGTTTATAAAGGAAGCTTCCCATTTGGATATTTGTATGGTTTGTGGTGCTTCCAGGTGGAAAGAGAACAGGGGAAATAAGACTCATCAAAGTCAGATTGCGATATAGGGGAAACCGATTGTCGTAAGGTAAATGTGTTACATTCCCCTTAAAATGAGGTTGAAAAGATTTTATATGTCATCTAAAGTTTCTAATTTAATGAGATGACATGCAGAACGAGTTCATGAAAGTGATATGTTAACCCGCCCGACAGACTCTCATGCATGGAAGGATTTTGATAATAGACATCCGAAATTTTATAAAGATTTTCGTAATGTCTGATGGGGATTGGCAGTAGATGGTTTCAATCCATTCATGTCTTTGGTTGGTGAAACTCATAGAACATGGACCGTGGTGTTGGTTCCATATAATCTTCCTCTATGGATTTGTATGAAGCAACAATTTATATTACTTTCCACTCTTATTGATGGACCTAAAAGTCCTGGGGATAAGATTGATGTTTACCTTTGGCCATTGATTGATGAGTTGAATGGATTTTGGGGTGATGGTGTGATGACTTATGACTGTGAAATGAATGAAATGTTCAAACTGCATGCTCCATTATTGTGGACAATCAATGACTTCCAAGCTTATTCAAATTTAACAGGCTGGAGTACAAAAGGAGAAGTTTATTTCCCTTGTATCAATAAAAGTAAAAAATATATAAGGCTTAAACATTCCAAAAAATGGGCATAAATTGGTCACATGCATTTTCTCCCACCTCAGCACTAGTGCAGAATGGACAGAGTGGCATTTGATAGTTCTAGAGAGTTCAGCCCAGAACCAATGATCAAGACAGGAGTCGAAATGTTATCAATGATTGAGGATGAAAACATCTGCACGGTATATGAAATTCAGAATTTGGTGGCTCCTCCAGTACATAATATTCGTGATGTGGGTAGGCAGCGTAGTCACAATTGGAAAAAGAGAAGTATTTTTTATAGTCCTCCATATTGGAAAACTAACATGCTGAGGCATAATTTGGATGTCATTCACAATGAAAAAATGTTTGTGATAACATATTGTGAACCATTTTAGGTGTTAGTGGAAAATCAAAGGACCATGTTAATGCATGTCATGATTTGGAAGAAATGGGTTTAAGGAAACAGTTTCATTTATAGTTAGCTGAGGGAAACAAGGAATATATGTCTACTGCACAATATACGATGACTACAAAGGAGAAAGAGGCATTTCTTTCCATTTTGAAGATGGTCAAGGTTCCTAATGGTTACTCTTCTAATATTTCAAAGTGTTTGAATCTGACAAGAAATACATTTCAAAGGTTGAAATGTCATGACAATCACATACTACTTCCGTAGATGATTCGAATTCCAATTTTTGATTGTTTATCCCCCAATGTTGTTCAGCTGTTGATTGAGATGAGTAATTTTTTTTGACACCTTTGTTTATGAAATTGACAAATGAGTGATTTTAAAAGTTTGCAGGACCTAATTGTACATATTCTTTCTCACTTTGAGAAACCTTACCCCCCCTAATTTTATGATTTTATGGTCCACTAGATAGTGCACCTAACTGATGAAGTAATGGTTGTTGGTCTACTGCAATTCAAGTGTATGTATCCTATTGAACGATATTTGAGTACATGGAAAAGATTTGTATGCAACAGAGCTCGTCCGGAGGCATCAATAGCCAATGGTTATTTGATGGATTAGTGTACTACTTTTTTTGCAGAATATCTTATGGATGTTGAAACAAAATTAGATAATCCCACTCGGATTCATGATGGTCTAGTTGGAGAAGGAACCACATTAGATATGGACAACATCGAGTGGATACAAGCACATCGATATATCTTGTTCAATACTCCATCAGTTGCACCATTAATGTAGTAAGTATCTTATCAATGTTCTTGTATATCTTTTACATGTTTTTTTTCATAAGTTGATCATTTAAACATCGCGTTATCATTTGCAGGAAACACATTAATGAGATAAAAGAAGAGATGTATCGTGTGATTGAGTTGAAAATTCAACAATCTCATTATGCTTCATTTCATTATTGGTTCAAGGATTATGTATGTATAAATTTATTTTTATTATGAGTTAAGTATTATACTAATTTCTTTCTTCATATATCAGTATTGAATTTTATAAATTATGTAGGTTCGTAAGCTAAGGGAGTTAGGGGACCCCATGCTAACTAATGTATTTATCCAACTAGATGAGGGTCCATTTATAACGGCTCGTCGTTATAAATCTTTTGATGCTAATGGTTTTCGATTTCACATTAAAGATGTTGACAACAAACGAGCAACACAAAACAGTGGCATCAGTTTTCCATTTTTCGATTCTGTTTATTACTATGATCAATTGATATACATCATTGATGTTTTATACACACACGGTTTGAAGTGCATATTGTTAAAATGTAATTGGGTTGATCCAGTGCGTGGATGTAAATTCGATCAATATCAGTTTTCATTGGAGAATTTTAACTATATGTTATACATAAATAATGAATTAGTTGAGAATGAACCTTTCATTTTTACATCACAAGAGGAACATGTATTCTTCGTTACTTTTCCTTCAGATCCATGTTGGCAAGTTGTTGTCAAAATTTCTCTACGAGGAGTGTTTTTATTTGAAGAAGATGAACCTGAGACTTTTTTTTTGTTTACCAATAGCTTGATCAATATACCGTAGTTCAACGTGAAGAATATATTTATTGGGTCAGAGCAGTTGTTGAAGGAGAAACGGTCGATTTGCATGCTTAATGAAAGGTATAATTGTCTTCCCACTATTCAGTATTGAATGTCCTAGGATATCATAAATTATCTAACCATTTTATAAATCCTTATAAGTTTTAATCCTCACTTTTTGAATTTTATTCAGTTATAAATATTTAGGGTGATTTTACTCTTGTTTTATTGATGTTATTGTCAGTGTATCATCCCTTTGAGGTATTCTTCGTCTGGTTCATGTGCTTCTTGAATTTTTATTATTTCTATCTGAAATTTGGCTATGCATTGAATGGTTTTGTACATAATTTGTATATCTGTTTTGTTAACTTTCTTATTTTTATAAAATTCATTCACAACTAATTATTCAATCCTTTTTTTATTAACAACTGTACAAGTTTTATTTTTTATGAACAATCCAATTTATATTTTAGACACTTTGGATAGTCCCCATACTAATGTATTATATGACTGAAGGCATGTCAGGGGAAGAGGAAGAAGATCCACTTCATCCATATGAGGCATCTATGACCCAGGGTCAAGGTATGTTTGAATGTCACTGTATATATTTTTTATGTAATTGATAATGATATATATATATTTATTTATAAAATCTATCAAATTATATATAAAATTTCAACAAGATCAGACTCGATTGCTTCTTCCTCTCGCAAGAGAGGCCCCGGTCATGGCATTTTGTCATGGAATTCTGACATGATGATTGATGTTTTATTTGATGAGGTATTTCATCCTGTGGGACCGAATTCCCCTACATTTATTCGTCAGTTGGGTCATATCATACGTGACCCACATCGATTTCCATTGACCATGCGTGACTGGGCTTCAATCCCTCAGGACCCATTATATCTTCTTTGGAGGGAGTTCAGGTAAGAAGACCATTTTACTTTATTTTCAATGTATAAACAATACTAATATGTGTGATTTTTTTATTTATAGAAAATTTGAAAGTATTCCACGAAGAGTTTCAGTTTGTGTGTACGATCAAATGTCGTAATATGTGGAAATACTATAAAGGAAAAGTGAAGAGGGACCACTGGGTACTAAATGTGGGTGCCCTAGACATTCTATAAAAAGTCCCGAGAGGTGTCCTTCTGGATCAATGGCATGACTTGGTTGTATATTGGTCTACTGAGGGTGTTGCGGTTTGTAAATTTATTTTGATTTATATATATTTTAAAAAATGTGTGATTTGTTTGAAATTTGAATGAATTTAATGTAGGAGGTGTCAACAGGCCATTCTGAGAATAGAGTGTTGTAGGGACCACCTCACAGGTTCGGGACCCTTCACGTGTCTCAGATCTCACATGAGGTATTTATTATTCATTTTTTATTTTATTAATTAATATTGTTTTTTTGTTTATATTGTATTCATATACAGTTACAAGAGCATGTTGCATCGACTGATAAAATGTCGGGGTGGATAAGGACTCATGATCGCAATGATCCAGAGGCTGCAGAATTGATAGTAAGTGCTTGTACTTTCCAATACTTACATAAATCTATATGTTAACATATATATGTATATATATTCAAATATTTCACAAGATCAATATGAATCCAAGTTATAACATCTTCCATAGGACTAGTGACAACTTACCATGCGAAGGGATGATATCTTTCAGCGCATTATTGGTCGGGACGTGCATGGATTTAGTTTGACCTATGGAACATGGATTCCTCGTTTTGTAGTGTCACGTGTTGAGGTTGTCGGTCCTGTTGTTGCTCAGATTACACCATAGTTGTCAGATTTCGAGGCACGGCTGCACACTTCTGAGGAGGCAAATGCGCAATTGACCACTGAGTTTAGAGCACTGTGGGAATATGTGCATCCAGGTGATGGTGGAGGGGATCATACGATGCAGGTTTATACTGTATTTATTTATTTAATTTAAATTACTTTTGTTATGAAAATATTCATATTGTTTATTTTTTCTAGGCCCCTGGCCCACCGGATGGAGGTAGCAGTGATGACCACGCGTGACGCATCATATACATGAGGTGTGTTTTTGTTTTTATTGGTGGGGTTGTTATTGATGAATAAGTTGGGTTTCTAGTGAGATTTTTTGTGATTTGGGGGTACCATGTTGGTCTGGTGCAATGTTTGTATTATGAAATGTGATAATACCTTTGAAATTATTGTATAAATGATGTACATTGGATCCTTTGTTGCCAAGGTGTAGGGTTTAGTATTGGGACTTTTCCATTAAAATGATATATCTTTCTATGTTTTATTTTAAATTGAGTATACTGGGACTATTTACCAAAGTATTGTAATCGAAAACTAGGGTGGAATCTGATTAATCCTATTTAGATCATACCCTACACCCCCCACCGCAGACAGCCCCCCCCCCCCCCGGACAGCACCCCCACCCCCCGTACAGCCGCCCCAGACAGCCCCCCCCCCCCCACCCCGCACCCCTGTATAGCCCCCCCCGAACAGCCCCAACCACCCCAGACAGCATCCCCACCACCGGACACCCCCCCACCACGGACAGCCCCCCCATACCCCTGTACAGCCCACCCCACACCCACGTACATCCCACCCGCACCACCTGGATAGCCCCACCCACTATAGACAGCACCCCCAACCCCTGACAACCCTCCCACCCCGGACACCCCCCCCCCCATACAGCCCCCTGCACCCCGCCCCCCGGACAGCCCCCCAAACCCCTGGAAACCACCCCCCAGACAGCCCCACCCACCACGAACAGCACCCCCACCCTATATACACCCCCCACCCCCGCACCCCCACGGACACCCCCCCATACCCTCGGACAGACCCCCCCCCCACCCTGGACAGCCCCGCACCCACCCCCGTACATCCCCCCCAACCCGGACAGCACCCCCACCCCGGACAGCCCCCTCGCACCCCCGTACATCCCCCCCCCCACCCCGCACCCCCCGGACACCCCCCCCAAACCCCAGACTTCACCCCCACCCCCGTACACCCACCCCCCCCCCCCCCGCACCCCCGTACATCCCACCATGCACCCCCCCGGACAGCCCCACCCACCCCGGACAGCACCCCCACCGCCGGACAGCCCCCCCCCCCACCCCCGTACAACCCCCTGCCCCCCCCGGACATCCCCACCAACCACCGACAGCACCCCCACCCCGGTAAACCCCCCCCCCCCCACCCCCCCCCCCCCCCACCCCTGACAGCCCCCCCCCCCCTCGTACAGCCCACCATCACCCCCGTAAGCCCCCCCATACCACCGTACAGCCCCCCCCCCCACCGTGGACAGCACCACCACCCCCGTACAGCACCCCCCCCCCCCACCCCCCAACCTGAACAGCACCCCCACCCCCGGACAGCCACCCCACCCCAGACAGCCCCCCCCCCCCCCCCCGCACCCCCGTACAGCCCACCCCACACCCCCGTACAGCCCACCCGCACCCCCTTCCCTTGAACAGCCCCACCCACCTCGGACAGCACCCCCACCCCCGGACAACCCCCCATCCCCCACCCCCGTACAACCCCCCCCCCCCCCCCCCCCGCATCCCCCAGACAGCCCCACCCACCCCGGACAGCACCCCCCACCCCTGTACACCCCCCCCCCCCCCCCGTACAGGCCCCACACCCCCGTACAACCAGCCCGCACCCCCCTGGACAGCCCCACCATCCTCAGACAGCACCACCCACCCCGGACAGCCCCCACCCACGGACAGACCCCCCCGGACAACCCCCCACCCCCACCCCAGTACAGCCCCCCCAACCGGGACACCCCCCCCACCCTGGACAGCCCACCCCCACCCCCTCGTACAACTCCCCCACAACCCGAATGACCTCGGAATGCCACTAAATAATACGAAAAAAACCGCGGAGTGAATTTTGAAATGTTCGGACATAGGGCACGTCATTCGGAGGTGCCGTTTGACCGCAGTGACAGGAAACACATTTCCGGAGCCATAAAACAAAAAAATGGAATGTCATGGTAAAATTTAGAGAAAACATGCTCCGAATGACCTGCAACCACACAAGAGCGATATGAATATTATGCGTGACATGCAATAGGAGACAACACGTCCATCGGACTTGTGGTGCGCAGGGTACGACTGAATGAGTCGTTTTCAGCAGTTCGACGCACTCTAAAAGGGTGCTCTAGGACGTCAAAACCACCAGAACGACCACAGAATACCACGAAAACACACGACAAAAAGTGAGAAACGAATTGTGAAATGTTAAGATAGACAACACATCAATTGGAGGTTTCATTTGACCGCGGTGACCGGAAACGCGTTTCCGTAGTCCTAAATCACCAAAACGGCATGTCATGGTCGAATTCAGAGAAAACATGTTCTGAATGACCTGAAACTGCACGATAATGATATGAATATTATGCGTGAGATGCAGGAGGAGACGTCACGTCCATCGGACATACGGTGCATGCAGTACGACCGAATGTGTCGTTTTCAGCAGTTCGACACGCTCTAAAAGGGCGCGCTGGGTGGTCAAAACCACTCGAACTACCTTAGAATTCCACGAAATCACACTACAACAACTGCGAAGTGAATTGTGAATTGTCCAGATAGACATCATGTCAATCAAATGTGTCGTTTGACCGTGGTGACTGGAAACGTGTTTCCGGAGTCACAAAGCACCAAAACGGTGTGTCACGGTCGAATTTGGAGAAAAGGTGATCCGAATGACCTGAAACCACACGATAATGATAGTAATATTATGTGTGACATGCAGTAGGAGAGGTAATGTCCATAGGACATGCGGTGTTCACGGTACGACCGAATGTATCGTTTTCACCAGTTCTGTGCGCTCTAAAAGGGCGCGCTGGGTGGTCCAAACCACCCGAATGACCTCGAAATGCCACGAAAACACATGAGAACAACCACAGAGTGAATTGTGAAATGGTCGGACAGGTGGCATGTCAATCAGAGGTTCCGTTCGGCTGCGGTGACGAGAAACACATTTTCGTAGTCAAAAAACACCAAAACGGCGTGTCACGGTTGAATTCATGGAAACTGTGCTCTGAATGACCTGAAACCGCATGAGAATAATAGTAATATTATGTGTGAGATTCAAGAGGAGATTAGAAGTCCATCGGACGTGTGGTGCATGTGGTACGACCAAATGTGTCATTTTTAGTTGTTTGACGCGCTCTAAAAGGGTGCGCTGGGTGGTCAAAACCCCCCAAATGTCCTCAGAATGCCATAAAATCACACGACAACAACCGCGGAGTGAATTGTGAAATGGTCAGATAGAAGGTACAAAAATCGGAGTTTTTGTTTGACCGTGGTGACTGGAAACGCGTTTCTGTAGTCATAAAACACCAAAACGGCGTGTCATGGTCGAATTCAAAGAAAAAAATGCACCGAATGTCATGAAACTGCACGAAAATGATAGGAATATTATACGTGAGATGTAGGAGGAGACAGAATGTGTAACGCCCCGACCCCAGCTACCCAGAGTCGGTGCATTACTTCGTAACATTGGCATGATCCCAAAAGATCAAGTCTCGAAAGACTGATTAGTTTAGTAGCCTTGGAAACACTAGATACATTCATAAGTCTTACATTACATCATAAATTAAAACAAAACTACAACATCTTCTCTTCATATCCCCTTATATTATCCATGCAGGTCATTCATATTATACTTCTTCAGATCCTAAAAAATATTAAAACATTGAAAGGGGTGACCTCAGATGCTCAGTAAGGATAACAATATTGCGGAAGCTTTCATAAAGAAACATAAACATTTAAGGAAATGTATAACTAAAACAAAAGCCTTTTAAACTTGAACATCAACATAATATGGAAAAAGTAAAATGAGATAATGCCATTTACTTCTTCGCATGGACATTCTACTGGTCTAATAATCACATGCAATGTCAATAACCACTTTTATAATGATGGAATGCATAATGCCGGACATTCTGAAACATTTTGTCAAGGCCTCGGCCAAGATGTCTAAATTGATTAAGGCCTCGGCCAAAACCATAAATCAAATTGGGAAAGGGCTTCGGCCAATTCCACGTCTAGTTGTCTCATGAGACCTACCGATGCATCGAGGAGCTATAGTGGGCTCCACCCGTCACTTATTAAGTCCAATACATTCCTCATATGAACACGTTAAAACATATCATAAACCATAACATAATCGTATCACATAAAACATGCATAAACGAAACATAACATTTCCCATTTAAATCACAAGATATCAATACAACACATTGATATAATAAAACTTCATTAAAACCATTTTAATTACCAAAATAAAAGAAAAGTAGAACTTGGTATTTATTTTTAATTTTAAAAAAGTTATGGCTTGTAGAGGAAGCCGAAACTCAAATAATGGTCACGGCGGCGGAGAAGTCGTTGTCGCCGCATAGGTACGACAAGAAAAACATTCATTTTTGTTGTTTAGTAAAATTCTTCGAATAAAAATATTTCTTTTGAATAAATGTAAAAGTCAAAGGGGTTTATACACTGTATAAAATAAATTTATGTATAAAAAAAATATGCCTCAATGAATGGAGATTGAGATGAAGTCCTTACAAAGATCATTTTTTTAAATGAAATAGATCTATTATGTGTATTAACTATAAATACAAATAAATTATGTAAAAATACAATATAGTACATAATAATATCATGACATAATTTTAAAGTAGGAGATTAACCCAAAGAATGGAAATTGGGTTAAGAAGTTCCCTTACCTTGCGTCCTGTCTTGACTAGACCGTTCTTTAACCTCCTGAATAATAAACTAGATTTAATTTATATTTACTTAAGAACCTTTTTAATGTTCATTATTCCTTTTATATAACTTATTACCATGTTATGAACATTATGTAATTATTTAATTTAATAACAGTCGTTTTGTCAATCTTTGGTACTTGAGTCAAAAATAAACTTCTTATAATTACAAGTTGTTCATGTGGTGAAATATCCATTATATCCAGAATTATATTAATTATGTAGATATCATATATATCATATATATACAGTATATACATTCATTTATAATATTACGTAACATTTAGAGGTAATAGATGAAATGCACCGTTCATGGAGACGGTAAGTCGTACGTACGCATGAACGCTACTTTCATTTCTATTTCATATTTAATGGAATGAAATCATAATTATATAAATGTATAATATAATTCTAGTATAATATAGTTTATAATACCATTTACTCCATCCTTTATACATCCCACATATGGCATTAACGATTCGAATCACTTTGAGGGGGCGGTAGTCCGCACTTCCTAAAATGAAATTATCAAGTTTACCCATAATGGAAATCATAAAGTATGCCATAAATGAGAAATACAGAAGCATAATTAAAACATAAAAATATTATATATCATATATAAATATAGTTTAATCTTAATGTTCACCTTTTAAGGTGTTATATGAGTGTTGAACAATCATCGTTTCGTGAGGCAGAAATTCGCCATCCACAGAAACAACTTGTTCTTTAACCATTGGATGTAGGTGTGTGTAAGTGTATCTCGAATCCTTCTTATAACAACGTCCTAGTATATTGAGGATACTGGTTTTGTTACAAAAGAAATGAATAGAAATAGTTTAAGGGGTTGGAGAATCTAAATAAAACAAAACAACATTAGAGAAGATATTACCTAAAAATATGGTAACTCTTTTTGATTTGAGCCAAAGGCTTCCTTGGGAAGAATTCTACCTAGAGTGAGGCTTCTAGGAGTAAGGGAGGGAAGTTGGGAGGGTATTTGGGCAGAGTTTGGCCGAGCCAAATGGCTTGAAAGTGTGAATGAGGTGGTAGAGGTGGGGGCATTTTATAAGAGAAGAGGAGGGGCACTCTTGGAAAGTAACGAAAAGTCACTTTATTATAAAATGAGTTTTGGATTTTAGAGTTCCCACACTTATATAATTAGAGGCTAAGGTGATAAGGGTTCTAAATCTACCCATACAATAGTCTTTGGACAAGTTTAAGCCTTGTATTGTACATTATCTTTTCATTTTATTAAAATCGTTAAATAATGAGGTCATCACTGCATCATAATGATGTCATAAATAATTTAATTTATTTAATGTCTAAAAATTATAAAAAAATACTATGATGTAGGAAATATTTTTATCTTTCCAATGACTATTTATAGTCAAAAATATGACTTGAATAACCACATGTACAAATTGTTTTAGTAAAACATTTCATGTTTGTGTCATTTTTTAATTTAACATTAAATAAAAGGTATTTATGTCATTTTCTAACTAAAGTGGCTCCATGGGGTCCCCAAGCTGACCCATGGATTTTCTTGGTCGGCCATGACACATTCAATTAGGGTAGGACATGTTTCAAGCTCATCTCATATTATTAAAACATTATTTTTACCTTAAACTACACTAATTACCTCTAATCGCGATTAATAACTTAAAAGTTACTATTCACCGAAAATTATTTTAATCTCATTGAACCACATTTTACTTATTAATGACAACCATGTATGTCGGATTTTTGAAAATAAAATCACAGAAGTGGTAATATTTCATTTAAACGAAAAATCAGTTATTTAACTACCACTTAGTGGTTTCACTATTCATCAAAAATTGAAGTTTTTCAGAACAATGCCAAAATTTCACCCTAAGCTATAATTGATATTCCGAATTCAAAAATGATTCCTATTTTACAAAATTCCAAACATATAAGTTGCATTGATTAATTTTATAATTAATTCCCGCTGTCACAACAGATAGCGTGTTTTTAAGAAACAATTTATATCAAAAGATTGACAATTGTTCATGCCCAATTTCAATGTCAAATTAATTCTAATGACCACCATTGGATAAAATGGTAAAAATATATTCTAATTATACTTTAAAACCACTAAATAGGATAATTTATCACAATAAATTATTTTTATTAAAAAGTTGTTTTTAAGTATTTTTCACTATTCATAAAAATGGAAGTTCTCAGAAAATTACAAAAAATTTAACTTAGGATAATTTCGATATTACGAATACAAAAATGAAGTCCATTTTGAAATATAAAATTTCTATAATTTTAAAAAGTGTGTATTACTATTCATAACGGCTACTTTGATTAGTTGTGGTGTGTTAGAACATGAAGTTGCGTACAATGCAAGCGATTGCATTATTGAATGAGAAGCGTATCATAGAAGCTCGGGGTGTTACATTCTCCTTTCCTTCAATAAATTGCGTCCTCGCAATTTGAAATTTTTCTTGGAAAATAAATGGCTGAAAATAGAAAATACCTTTGTAGAAAACCCACATCTAAAATAAGGTTAATAAAAATATAACTTTAAAAGAAAGAAAGATAAGTACAAAGGTCACCCGAGATAGCCCATACTAGGATTCTGTGAAAATATGGATATGGAATAAAAACAAACCATCAAGGTCTGATGGAGAGTTGTAGAAAACTGGAAGAGGAGAAAGTTAACAATAAGAAAATCACAAACTTGTGATTGGTTAAACGGTCATTGAATCCCCAATTGGAAAAGTTAACCGGAAACGTTTTTGTTTTAAGTTACCTTTTATAATGTTAAAGAATTTATTTAGGATATTTACTAAGAACGTAAGGGAATATACATACTTGTCATGTAGACTTTCATTCATTAATAAATTTTTACCAAAAACCCATCTTTCACTCTAAAAGGTAATAGAACTCAAAAATATTCTATTTATCCTAATTGTATAAGGTTCCAAATATTAACACATACCATTTAGATTAGGAAAACTATTTTGTAATAACCAGGGACTTCACGTAGTCCAGTGGTAGGAGATTAATCCTAATCGCACTATGGTTGTGGGTTTGATTCCCACAGCTTTGTCCAACGCGATGGGTTGTCACTCGGTCTGCGTGTTGTCTTTTTTATAAATATCAAAAAATAACCTTAACAATAGTATCCAATGTAAAATATAATCCATTCCAACCTTTATAGTTATCCAAAATACTTCTGGACAACTCACAGTCCAGATTTTATGAGGAAGGTAAACATAATGAAACTCCTTTTTTTTCTGTGTAACAACATGTGAACACCTTCATCATGTATTCTTTTAAAACACTGCAACATACTGAATTACCATAAATCCTTATTGATTACATTCATGATCCCTTATTCCTTACAGAAAACTAGATATACTCCTTCTATCCAAAAATGTATACAAATCATTAATCAGTTTCAAGGATTTTAAGAATATCCCACATAATTTATCCGAATCAATCATGTCTTTTTCCAAAATCACTATCTCGGTATCAGAACCATATTATGGTTTATCTTTCTCTCAACCATATATTTTCCAAAAATTTAACCTACTGTGGAGTCACTTTTCTTGGTTCCACACAATCTCAAGTCCTAGATGAAATAGTACTGCAGTACAATCCTTATATACTCCATAATTATTATAACCAGTACATCATTGATGCAACACTCAAATTAAAAAATTCTTGAATAACAACATAAGAACTCTAATCATTCCTCCTCATCTGTGGTAGTATCATAACTTTATTATTATCCAATAACATCATTTGGGGAATACTCTGATGATTTGAACATTGGTTTGCGTAGTGTCCCCACTCCTTGTAGATGAAGCATTGTACATTTGAAACCTTTTTCTTACCCTTGCAGTCACGCACTTGGTGTCCTTTTTCTCCACACTTATAACAAACTCCCATTCCCTTCAGGAAAATTCCAAGGTGTTTCTTCCCACAGTTATCACATATTGGAAAATTCTTCTTTTCCCTCGTCCCTTTATCCATCACTCTCTCTTCCATCCTTTTCTTCTCTTTCATCCCTTCAAATCTATAAGACTCCGAGAATTCTCTACTTATCTTATTAACACATGATACTATTTCTTCATATGTTGATAACACATGGGAGAATATTTCCCTTCTAAATGTTGAATTAATACCATGAAAGATATGATCCTTCTTACTCTTTGGATCATACGTATTGATGGAGTTCACATTCCTTTTACTGAGCACCATTTCTATACAATGGCATAAACTAGATTAGTTTATGAATTAAAATACATAATTCCATATTTGTAAAACACTATACATAAATTGAACTATTTATGGATATAATCCATAATCATAAAAAGGAATGTTTTCTTTGAGGAAGTATATAATCATAACCCTTCATAGTGGTTTGTAAAGAAAATTAGAATTATCCTAAGGATATCCCCTGGGAGTGTCGTAACCAAGAGTACAGCAAGGCCCGTTGTCGTGCACCAGTTCCCGTTCGAGTCTAGCTCAAAGCGGTGTTTTCGGGTTTTACCCCTAGGTACATCTGTGCCAGAGCCACCTCTACCTGCTCGTATCCAGACGGGGATGTATTGCTCGGAAAACTCACAAAATCTCTATAATACCAAAATTCTAGGAAGTTCTTCTCTACTAATCCTCGAAGTCTATCTTTGGGCTATGTGCTCTAATCAGAGTTTATCTAAATCTAGCTTCCAAGGTTAGTACTAAACTGCCTCTAATACCAACTGTAACGCCCCGACCCCAGCTACCCAGTGTCGGTGCATTACTTTGTAACATTGGCCTGATCCCAAAAGATCAAGTCTCGAAAGACCGATTAGTTTAGTAGCCTTGGAAACACTAGATACATTCATAAGTCTTACATTACATCATAAAGTAAAACAAAAATAAAACATCTTCTCTTCATATCCCCTTATATTATCCCTGCAGGTCATTCATATTATACTTCTTCACATCCTGAAAAATATTAAAACATTGAAAGGGGTGAGCTCAGATGCTCAGAAAGGATAACAATAGTGCAGAAGCTTTCATAAATAAACATAAACATGTAAGGCAATGTATAACTAAAACAAAAGCCTTATAAACTTGAAAATCAACATAATATGGAAAAGTTAAAATGAGATAATTCCATTTACTTCTTCACATGGATATTCTACTGGTCGAATAATCACATGCAATGTCAATAACCACTTTCATAATGATGGAATTCATAATGCCGGACATTCTGAAACATTTTTTCCAGGCCTCGGCCAAGACGTCTAAAATGATTAAGGCCTCGGCCAAAACAATAAATCAAATTGGGAAAGGGCCTCGGCCAATTCAACGTCTAGTTGTCTAATGATACCTACCGATGCATCGAGGAGCTATAGCGGGCTCCACCCGTCACTTATTAAGTCCAATACATTCCTCATATGAACAGGTTTAAACACATCATAAACCATAACATAATCGTATCACATAAAACATGCATAAAGCAGTAATAACATTTCCCATTTCAATCACAAGATATCAATACAACACATTGATATAATAACACTTCATCAAAACCATTTTAAATACCAAAATAAAAGAAAATTAGAACTTGGTAATTATTTTTCATTTTAAAAAAGTTATGGCTTGTAGGGGAATCCGAAACTCAAATAATGGTCACGGCGGCTGATAAGTCGTTGTCGACGCATACGTACGACAAGAAAAACATTCATTTTTTTTGTTTATTAAAATGATTCGTATAAAAAAATTCCGTTTGAATAAATGTAAAAGTCAAAGGGGTTTATACACCGTATAAAATAAATTTCTGTATAAAACAAAATATGCCTCAATGAATGGAGATTGAGACAAAGTCCTTAAAAAGATCATTTTTTTAAATGAAATAGATCTATTATGTGTATTCACTATAAATACACATTAATAATGTAAAAATACAATATAGTACATAATAATATCATGACATAATTTTAAAGTAGGAGATTAACCCAAAGAATGGAAATTGGGTTAAGAAGTTCTCTTACCTTGCGTCCTGTCCTGACTCGACCGTTCTTTAACCTCCTGAATAATAAACTAGAGTTAATTTCAATTTACTTAAGAACCTTTTTCATTTTCATTATTCCTTTTATATCACTTATTACCATGTTATGAACATTATGTAATTATTTAAGTTAATAAGGGTTGTTTTGTCGATCTTTGGTACTTGAGTCAAAAATAAACTTCTTATAATTACAAGTTGTTCATGTGGTGAAATATCCATTATATCCAGAATTATATTAATGATGTAGATATCATATATATCATATATATACAGTATATACATTCATTTATAATATTACGTAACATTTAGAGGTAATAAATGAAATGCTCTGTTCATGGAGACGGTAAGCCGTACGTACGCATGAACGCTACTTTCATTTCTATTTCATATTTAATGGAATGAAATAATAATGATATAAATGTATAATATAATTCCAGTATAATAAAGTGTATAATACCATTTAATCCATCCTTTATACATCCCACATATGGCATTAACGATTCAAATCACTTTGAGGGGGCAGTAGTCTGCACTTCCTAAAATGAAATTATCGCGTTTACCCATAATGGAAATCATAAAGTATGCCATAAATGAGAAATACAGAAGCATAAGTAAAACATAAACATATTATATATCATATATAAATATAGTGAAATCTTAATGGTCACCTTTTAAGGTGTTTTATGAGTGTTGAACAAACAACGTTTCATGAGGCAGAAATTCGCCATCCACAAAAACAGCATGTTCATTAACCATTGGATGTAGGTGTGTGTAAGTGTAGCTCTAATCCTTCTTATAAAAACATCCTAGTATATTGAGGTTACTGTTTTTGTTACAAAAGAAATGAATAAAAATAGTTTAAGGGGTTGGAGAAGCTAAATAAAACAAAACAACATTAGAGAAGACATTACCTAAAAATCGGGTAACTCTTTTTGATTTGAGCCAAAGACTTCCTTGGGAAGAATTATGCCCAATGTGAGGCTTCTAGGAGTAAGGGAGGGATGTTGGGAGGGTATTTGGGCAGAGTTTGGCCGAGCCAAATGGCTTGAAAGTGTGAATGTGGTGGTAGAGGTGGGGGCCTTTTATAAGAGGAGAGGAGGGGCACTCTTGGAAAGTAAAGAAAAGTCACTTTATTATAAAATGAGTTTCCGATTTTAGAGGTCTCACAATTATATGATTCGAGGCTAAGGTGATAAGGGTTCTAAATCTACCCATAAAATAGTCTTTTGACAAGTGTATGCTTTGGATTGTACATTATCTTTTCATTTTATTAAAATCGTTAAGTAATGAAGTCATCGCTGCATCATAATGATGTCATAACTAATTTAATATATTTAATGTCTAAAAATTAATAAAAAAATACTATGATGTAGGAAATCTTTTTATCTTTCCAATGACTATTTATAGTCAAAAATATGACTTGTATAACCCCATGTAAGAATTATTTTAGTAAAACATTTCATGTTTGTGTCATTTTTTACTTTAACATTAAATAAAAGGTATTTATGTAATTTTCTAACTAAAGTGGCTCCATGGGGTCCCCAAGTTGACCAATGGATTTTATTGGTCAGCCATGGAACATACAATGAGGGTACGACATGTGTCCTACTCATCTCATATTATTAAAACATTATTTATACCTTAAACTACACTAATTACCTCTAATCGCGATTAATAACTTAAAAGTTACTATTCACCAAAAATTATTTTAATATCATTGAACCACATTTTACTTCTTAATGACAACCATATATGTAGGATTTTTTAAAATCAAATCACAGAAGTGGTAATATTTCATTTAAACGAAAAATCAGTTATTTAACTACCACTTAGTGGTTTCACTATTCATCAAAAATTAAAGTTTTTCAGAACACTGCCAAAATTTCACCCTAAGCTATAATTGATATTCCGAATTAAAAAATGATGTCTATTTTACAAAATTCCAAACATATAAGTTGCATTAATTAATTTTAGAATTAATTCCCGCTTTCACAACAAATAGCGTGTTTTTAAGAAACAATTTATATCAAAAGATTGACAATTGTTCATGCCCAATTTCAATGTTAAATCAATTATAATGACCACCATTGGATAAAATGGTAAAAATATATTCTAATTATACTTTAAAACCACAAAATAGGATAATTTATCACAACAAATTATTTTTATTTAAAAAGTTGTTTTTAAGTATTTTTCACTATTCATAATAAATGGAAGTTCTCAGAAAATTACAAAAAATTTAACTTAGGATAATTTCGATATTACGAATACAAAAATAAAGTCCATTTTGAAATATAAAATTTCTATAATTTTAAAAAGTGGGTATTACTATTCATAACGACTACTTTGATTACTTGCGGTGTGTTAGAACGCAAAATTGCGTACAATGCAAGCTATTGCATTGTTGAATGAGAAGCGTATCTTAGAAGCTCGGGGTGTTACAGAATGTCCATCGGACGTACGGTGCGCACGGTACGACCAAATGGGTTGTTTTCAGTAGTTTGGCGTGCTCTAAAAGGACGCGCTGGGTGGTCACCACCACCCGAATGACCTCGGAATGCCACGAAATCACACAAAAACCATTGCGGAATGAATTGTGAAATGCTCTGATAGAAGACACGTCAATTAGAGCATTCGTTTGACCGCGGTGACCAGAAACGCATTTCCAGAGTCATAAAACTCCAAAACTGCGTGTCACGGTTGAATTCAGAGAAAAATTGCTCCGAATGACCTGAAACCGCACGAGAATGAGAGAAATATTATGTGTGAGATGCAGAAGGAGACAGCATGTCCATCGGACTTGCGGTGCACGTGGTATGACCGAAAGTGTTGTTTTCAGCAGTTCGGCGCGCTCTAAAAGGGCGCGCTGGGTGGTCAAAACCACCCGAACGACCTTGGAATGCCACGAAATCATACGACAACAACCGCGGAGTGAATTGTAAAATGGTCGGACAGACGTCACGTCAATCGAAGGTGTCGTTTGTCCGTGGTGATAGGAAACGTGTTTTCGGAGTCATAAAACACCAAAACGGCGTGTCATGGCTGAATTCGGAGAAAACGTGCCCCAAATGACTGTAAACCGCGCGACAATGATAGGAATATTATGCGTGAGATGCAGGAGGAGACGACACGTCCATAGGACGTGCGGTACGACTGAATGTCTCGTTTTCAGCATTTCAGCGCGCTTTACAAGGGCCCACTGGGTGGTCAAAACCACCCGAATGACCTCGAAATTTCACAAAATCAGACAAAAACAACCGTGGAGTGAATTGTGAAATGATCGGATAGACGAAATGTCAATCGGAGTTGTCGTTTGATGGCGGTGACCGGAAACGTGTTTCTGGTGTCAAAAAACACCAAAACGGTGTGTCACGGTCGAATTTAGAGAAAACGTGCTCCGAATGACCTGAAACCGCATGATAACGATAGAAATATTATGCGTGAAATGCAGGTGGAGACAGAATGTCCATCGGACATGCAGTGAACATGGTACGATAGAATGTGTCGTTTTTAGCAGGTCGGCGCGCTCTAAAAGAGCGCGCTGGGTGGTCAAAACCACCCGAATGACCTCAGAATGCCACGAAATCACATGAAAAAAACCGCGGAGTGAATTGTAAAATGGTTGGACATACGGAACATCGATCGGATGTGACTTTTGACCACGATGACCAGAAACGCCTTTCCGGAGTCATAAAACACCAAAACGGCCTATCATGGTCGAATTCAGATCAAACGTGCTCTGAATGACCTGAAACCGCATGAGAATGATATGAATATTATTCATGAGATGCATGAGGAGATGACAGGTCCATTGGACGTGCGGTGCGCACGGTATGACCGAATATGTCATTTTCAGCATTTCGGTATACTCTAAAAGAGCGCGATGGGTGATGAAACCACCCGAACGACCTTGGAATGCCACGAAATCAGACAACAAAAACCACGGAGTGAATTGAGAAATTTTCGGACAGACATCACGTCAATCGGAGGTGCCGTTTGACTGTGGTGACTGGAAATGCGTTTTTGGAGTCATAAAACACCAAAACGGCGTGTCACGGTTGAATTCAGAGCAAACGTGATCCAAATGACCTGAAACCACACAAGAATGATAGGAATATTATTAGTGAGATGGAGGAGAAGATGGAACATCCATCGGATATGCGGTGCTTGCGGTACGACTGAATGTGTCATTTTCAACAGTTCGGCGAGCTCTAAAAGGGCGCGTTGGGCGGTCAAAACCACCCAAATGTCCTCGGAATGCCACAAAATCATATGAAAACAACCTCAGAGTGAATTGTGAAATAGTCGGACAAACGGCACGTCAATCGGAGGTTCTGTTTGATCGTGGTGACCTGAAATGCGTTTCTGGAGTCATAAAACACCAAAACGGCATGTCACGGTCGAATTCAGAGAAAACGTGCTCCAAATGACCTGACACCGTACTATAATGATAGGAATATTAAGCGTCAGATGCAGGAGGAGACATCACATCCATCGGACTTGTGGTGCGCATGGTACGACCGAATGTGTCGTTTTTAGCAGTTCGGTGATCTCTAAAAGGGCGCGTTGGGTGGTCAAAACCACCTGATCGACCTCTGAATGCCACGAAATCATACGACAACAACCGCGGAGTGAATTATGAAATGGTCAGACAGAAGGCACGTCAATCAGAGGAGTCGTTTGACCGCGGGGACCGGAAACGCATTTCCAGAGTCATAAAACACCAAAATGGCATGTCACGGTCGAATTCAGAGCAAATGTGCACCGAATGACCTGAAGTCGCACGAGAACGATAGGAATATTATGCGTGAGATGCAGGAGGAGACATCACATCCAACGGACGTGCGGTGCGTGGGGTACAACCGAATGTGTCTTTTTCTGTAGTTTGGCGTGCTCTAAAAGGGCGCGTTGGGTGGTCAAAACCACCCGAACGACCTCGGGATGCCACAAAATCAGGAGAAATAATCCAAAGAGTGAATTTTGAAATGATCGGATAGACGGCAAGTCAATTGGAGGAGTCATCTGACCGCGGTGACCAGAAACGCGTTTCCGAAGTCACAAAACACCAAAACGGCGTGTCACGGTTAAATTCAGAGCAAATGTGCTCCGAATGACCTGAAACCGCATGATAATGATATGAATATTATGTGTGAGATGATGTAGGATACGTTACATCCATCGGACATGTGGTGCGCGAAGTACGACCGAATGTGTCATTTTCAGCAGTTTGGCGCGCACTAAAGGGCACGCTGGGTGGTCAAAAACACCCGAACGACCTCAGAATTCCTCAAAATCATACAACAACTGCTGTGGAGTGAATTGTGAAATGTTCGAATAGACGGCATGTCAATTGGAGGTGCCGTTTGACCGCAGTGATCAGAAAATCATTTCTATAGTCATAAAACACCAAAACGGCATGTCACGGTCGAATTCAGAGAAAATGTGCTCCGAATGACCTGAAACCGCACGAGAACGATAGTAATATTATTCATGAGATTCAAGAGGAGACGACACATCCATCAGATGTGCGGTGTGCGCGGTACGACCAAATGTTTCATTTTCAACAGTTCAGCACACTCTAAAAGGGCGCGTTGGGTGGTCAAAACAACTCGAACGACCTCGGAATGCCAGGAAATCAGACGAAAACAACAGTAGAGTGAATTGTGAAATTTTCGGATAGACGGAACGTCAATTGGAGCTGCCGTTTGACCGCGGTGACCAGAAACGTGTTTCTAGAGTCAACAAACCCCAAAACGGTGTGGCACGGTCGAATTCAGTGGAAACGTGCTCCAAATGACCTGAAACTGCATGAGAACGATAGAAATATTATGTGTGAGATTCAAGAGGATACGACACGTCCATCGTACATGTGGTGCATGTGGTACGACCAAATGTGTCGTTTTCAGCAGTTCGGCGCGCTCTAAAAGGGCACACTAGGTGGTCACCACCACATGAACAACCACGAAATGCCACGAAATCAGAAGAAAACAACCGTGGAGTGAATTGTGAAATGGTCAGACAGATGACATATCTATTGAAGGATCCGTTTGACCGCGGTTACCGGAAACGCTTTCTGGAGTCATAAAACACCAAAACGGCGTGTCACGGACGAATTCAGAGAAAACATGCTCTAAATGACCTGAAACCGTACGAGAATGATAGAAATATTATCGATGAGATGTAGGAGGAGACATGACATCCAACAGTCATGTGGTGTGTGCAGTACGACTGAATGTGTTGTTTTGAGCAGTTCGGCGCACTCTAAAAGGGCGCGTTGGGTGGTCAAATCCACCCGAACGACCTCAGAATGCCACAAAATCACACTTCAACAACCGCAGAGTGAATTTTGAAATGGTCGGATAGACGTCACATCAATCGGAGGTGTCGTTTGACCGCGGTGACCAGAAACGCGTTTCTAGAGTCATAAAACAAAAAAAAAACGGCGTGTCCTTGTTGAATTCAAAGAAAAAATGCTCTGAATGACCTGAAACTGCACGATAACGGTTGAAATATTATGCGTGAGATGCAGGAGGAGACGGCATGTCCATCGGACATGCGGTGCGTGCGGTACGACCGAATGTGTCCCTTTCTCCAGTTCAGTGCACTTTAAAAGGGCGCACAGGCTGGTCAAAACCACATGAACGACCTCAGAATGCCACGAAATCATACGACAAAAACTGTAGAGAGAATTTTGAAATGGTCGGATATAAGAAACGTCAATCAGAGGTTCCTTTTGACTGTGGTGACCTGAAATGAGTTTTCGGAGTCATAAAACACCAAAACGAAGTGTCACGGTCAAATTCAGAGAAAACGTGCTCCGAATGACCTGAAACTGCACGATAACGATAGGAATATTATGTGTGAGGTTTATGAGGAGACGACACATCCATCGGACGTGCGGTGGGTGCGGTACGACCGAATGTGTCATTTTTAGCAGTTCGGCGCGCTCTAAAAGGGAGCACTGGGTGGTCAAAACCACCCGAACCAACTCCGAATGCCACGAAATCATACGAAAACAACCCCGAAATGAATTTTGAAATGGTCGGATAGACAGAACATCAATCGGAGGTGTCGTTTGACCGTGGTGACCATAAACACGTTTCCAGAGTCATAAAACACCAAAACGGCATGTCACAGTTGAATTCAGATCAAACGTGCTTCGAATGACTTGAAATTGCACGATAATGATAGGAATATTATGCGTGAGATGCAGGAGGAGACGATAGGTCCATCAGACATGTGGTGCAAGCGGTACGACCGAATGTGTCTTTTTCAACAGTTCAGCGTGCTCTAAAAGGGCGCACTGGGTGGTCAAAACCACATGAATGACCTCAAAATGCCACGAAATCACACGAAAACAAACTCAGAGTAAATTGTGAAATGGTTGGACAGACGACATGTCAATCAGAAGTATTGTTTGACCGCGGTGACCGAAAATGCGTTTTCGGTGTCATAAAACACCAAAACGGTGTGTCACGGTTGAAATCAGAGAAAATGTGCTCCGAATGACCTGAAACCACCCGAGAACGATAGGAATATTATATGTGAGATGCAAGAGAAGACGGTACGTCCAACGGATGCGCGGTGCGTGCGGTACGACTGAATGTGTCATTTTCAGCAGTTTAGGGTGCTCTAAAAGGGGGCGATGGGTGGTCAAAACCACCCAAAAGACCTCAGAATGCCATAAAATCAAGCAACAACAACCTCGGAGTGAACTGTGAAATGGTTGGATAGAATACACATCAATCGGAGGTGCCGTTTGTCCGGGGTAACCGAAAACTCGTTTTCGGAGTCATAAAATACCAAAACGGCATGTCACTGTCAAATTCAGAGAAAATGTGCTCCGAATGACCTGAAACCATGTGAGAACAATAGGAATATTATTCTTGAGATGAAGGAGGAGACAAAATGTCAATCAGACGTGCAGTTCGCGCAGTACGACTGAATGTGTCGTTTTTAGCAGTTCGGTGCGCTCTAAAAGGGCGCGATGTGTCGTCAAAACCACCCAAATGACCTCAGAATGCCACGAAAGAAGACAAAAACAAATGTGGAGTAAATTTTGAAATGTTCGGATAGATGTTACGTCAATCAGATGTTTCATTTAACTGGGGTGACCAGAAACACATTTCCGTAGTCAAAAAACACCAAAACGGCGTGTCACGGTCAAATTCAGAGAAAATGTGCTCCGAATGACCTGAAACTCCACGAGAATGATAGGAATATTATTTTTGAGATGCAAGAGGATACGAAACGTCCATAGGACGTGCGGTGCGCGCGGTACGACCGAATGTGTTGTTTTTAGCAGTTCAGCGCGCTCAAAAAGGGCGCACTGGGTGGTCAAAACCACCCGAACGACGTCCGAATGCCACTAAATCAGACGACAACAACCGAGGAGTGAATTGTGAAATGGTCGGATAGACTTCACGTCAATCGGAGGTTCCATTAGACCACGGTGACTAGAAACACGTTTCTGGAGTCATAAAACACCAAAACGGCGTGTCACGGTCGAATTCAGAGAAAACGTGCTTCAAATGACCTGAAACCGCACGCGAACGATAGAAATAATATGCGTGAGATGCAGGGGGAGACGACACATCCATCAGAAATGCTGTGTGCGCGTTACGACCGAATGTGTCATTTTTAGCAGTTCGCCTCACTCTAAAAGGGCGCGCTGGGTGGTCACCACCACCCAAATGACCTCGGAATTCCACGAAATTTGACGACAACAACTGCGTAGTAAATTTTAAAATGTTCGGACAGACGATACATCAATCAGAGGATCCGTTTGACCGCAGTGACCAGAAACACGTTTCCGGAGGCATAAAAAACCAAAATGGCGTGTCACATTCAAATTCAGAGCAAACATGCTCTGAATGACCTGAAACCGCACGAGAATGATAGAAATATTATGAGTGAGATTTAGGAGGAGACGAAATGTCAATCGGACGTGTTCTGCGCATGGTACGACTGAATGTGTCTTTTTCAGCAGTTCGGTGCTCTCTAAAAGGGTGCGCTGGGTGGTCAAAACCACCCGAACGACCTCAGAATGCCACGAAATAACACAAAAATAACCGCGGATTGAATTTCGAAATGGTCAGATAGACTGTACATCAATCGTAGGTGCTGTTTGACCGCGGTGATCAGAAACACGTTTCCGGAGTCAGAAAACACCAAAACGGCATGTCACAATCGAATTCAGAGCAAACGTACTCCAAATGACCTGAAACCACACGAGAATGATAGAAATATTATTCGTGAGATGTAGGAGGAGACGACACATCCATCGGACATGCGGTGCGTGCAGTACGACTGAATGTGTCGTTTTCAGTAGTTCTGTGCACTCTAAAAGGGCACACTGGGTGGTCAAAAACACCCGAACGACCTTGGAATTCCATGGAATCAGATGACAACAACTATGGAGTGAATTTTGAAATGTTCAGATAAACTACACATCAATCGGAGGTGTCATTTGACCGCGGTGACCAGAAACGCGTTTCCAGAGTCATAAAACACCAAAACGGCGTGTCACGGTCGAATTCAGAGCAAACGTGCTCCGAATGACCTGAAACCCCATGAGAACGATGGGAATATTATGCGTGAGATAAAGGAGGAGACAGAACGTCCATCAGACATGCGTTGTGCACGGTACGACCGAATGTGTCGTTTGTAGCAGTTCGGTGCGCTCTAGAAGGGCGCGCTAGGTGGTCAAAACCACCCAAAAGATCTCGAAATGCCACAAAATCAGGCGACAACAACCGCCGAATGAATTGTGAAATGGTCGGATGAACAGCATGTCAATCAGAGGTGATGTTTGACCGCAGTGACCGGAAATGCATTTCTGGAGTCATAAAACACCAAAACGGCGTGTCACAGTCGAATTCAGAGCAAAAATGCTCCGAATTACCTGAAACCGCATGAGAAAGAAATTAATATTATGCGTGAGATGTATGAGAAGACGTCACATCCATCGAACGTGCGTTGCGCGCTGTACGACTGAATGTGTCGTTTTCAGCAGTTCGGTGCGCTCTAAAAGGGCGCGCTGGGTGGTCAAAACAACCCGAACGACCTCGGAATGCCACGAAATCACAGGACAAAAAACGCGGAGTGAATTGTAAAATGGTCGTATTGACGACACGTCAATTGGAGGTGCCATTTGACCGCGGGGACCGGAAACGCATTTCTGGAGTCAGAAAACACCAAAACAGCGTGTTACAGTCAAATTCAGAGCAAACATGATCCGAATGACCTGAAACCGCACGAGAACGATAGGAATTTTATTCTAGAGATGTAGAAGGATAAGGCATGTCCAACGGACGTGCGGTGCGCACGGTACAACTGAATGTGTCGTTTTCAGCAGTTCGGTGCACTCTAAAAGGGTGTGTTGGGTGGTAAAAACCACCCGAATGACCACATAATGCCACAAAATAAAACGAAAACAACCGCGGAGTGAATTGTGAAATGTTCAGGCAGACAGAACGTCCATCAGAGGTGTCGTTTGGCCGCGGTGATAGGAAACACGTTTCCGGAGTCATAAAACACTAAAACGGCATGTCACAGTAAAATTCGGAGAAAACGTGCTCCGAATGACCCAAAACCGCACGAGAACGATAGGAATGTTATGCATGAAATGAAAGAGGAGACGGAACATCCATCGGATGTGCAGTGCACGCGGTACGACCGAATTTGTCGTTTTCAGCAGTTCGGCGCGCTCTAAAATCGCGCGTTGGGTGCTCAAAACCACCCGAACGACCACAGAATGCACCGAAATCAGACAAAAAAAACCACGGAGTAAATTTTGAAATGGTCGGATAGACATCATGTCAATCATAGTTGTCGTTTGATAACAGTGACAGGAAAAGCGTATCTAGAGTCACAAAACACCAAAACGGCGTGTCACGGTCGAATTTAGAGCAAACATGCTCCGAATGACCGGAAACCGCACAAGAACAATATGAATATTATTCGTGAGATGCATGAGGATACGAGATATCCATCGGACATGTGGTGTGTGCGGTACGACCGAATGTGTCCTTTTCAGCAGTTTGGAGCACTCTAAATGGGCACTGGGTGGTCATAACTACCCGAACGACCTCGAAATGCCACAATATCAAACGACAACAACCGTGGAGTGAATTATGAAATGTTCGGATAAACAAAACGTCTATAAGAGGTTCTGTTTGACCGCGGTGATCGGAAACGCGTTTCTGGAGTCATAAAACACCAAAACGGCGGGTCACGGTCGAATTCAAAGAAAACATGCTCTGATTGACCTAAAACCACACAAGAATGATTGTAATATTATTTCCAAGATGCAGGAGGAGACGACATGTCCATCAGACATGCGGTGTGTGTGGTACGACCAAATGTTTCATTTTCAGGAGTTTGGCGCGCTCTAAAAGGGCGCGCTGGGTGGTCAAAACCACCCGAACTGCCTTGGAATGCCACAAAATCAGACGACAACAACCGCGAAGTGAATTGTGAAATGGTTGGATAGAAAACACATCAATCAGAGGTTCTGTTTGACTGTAGTGACAGGAAACTCATTTCTGGAGTCATAAAACAACGAAAAAGGGATGTCACGGTCGAATTTAGAGAAAACATGCTCCAAATGACCTGAAATCGAAAAATAAATATAGGAATATTATTCTTGAGATACAGGAGGAGATGGCACGTCCAACAGACAGGCAGTGCGTGCGGTACAACCGAATGTGTCATTATCAGCAGTTTGGTGCGTTCTAAAAGGACGCGCTGGGTGGTCAAAACCACCCGAATGACCTCGGAATGCCACGAAATCCGATGACAACAACTGCAGAGTGAATTTTGAAATGGTCGGATAGATGGCACCTCAATCGGAGGTTTCGTTTGACTGTGGTGATCAGAAACCTGTTTCCAGAGTTATAAAACACCAAAACGGCATGTCACAGTCGAATTCAAAGAAAACGTGCTCCGAATGATCTGAAACTGCACGAGAACGATAGGAATATTATTTGTGAGATGAAGGAGTAGATGTCATGTCCATTGGACATGTGGTGCCCACGTTACTACCGAATGTGTCATTTTCAGCAGTTTGGCGCGCTCTGAAAGGGCGCGCTGGGTGGTCAAAACCACCCGAACGACCTTGGAATTCCACGAAATTATACGACGACAACCGAGGAGTGAATTGTAAAATGGTCGGATAGACGACGTGTCAATCGGGGGTGCCATTTGACCGCGGTGACTGGAAATGCGTTTCCGGAATCATAAAACACCAAAACGGCGTGTCACGGTCGAATTCAGAGAAAACGTGCTCTGAATAACCTAAAACTGCACGAGAATGATAGAAATATTATTCTTGAGATGCAAGAGGAGAGGGAATGTCCATCAGACGTGCGGTGTGTGCGGTACGACCGAATGTGTCATTTTCAGCAGTTTGGCGTGATCTAAAAGGGCCCAATGGGTGGTCAAAACCACCCGAACAACCTCGGAATTCCATGAAATCAGAAGACAACAACCTAAGAGTGAATTGTGAAATGTTCTGATAGACGGAACTTCAATCGGTGGTGCCATTTGACCGCGGTGACCAGAAACACGTTTCCGGAGTCAAAAAACACCAAAACGACGTCTTACGGTCGAATTCAGGAAAAACATGCTCCGAATGACCTTAAACCGCACGAGAATGATAGGAATATTATGCGTGAGATTCAAGAGGAGACGTCACATCCATCGGATGTGTGGTGTGTGCGGTACAACCGAATGTGTCGTTTTAGCAGTTCGACGCGCTCTAAAAGGACGCGTTGGGTGGTCAAAACCACCCGAAATACCTCCGAATCCCACAAAAGCAGACGAAAACTACCATGGACTGAATTGAGAAATGGTCGGATAGACGGAACGTCAATCAGAGGTGCCGTTTGACCGAGGTGATCGGAAACGCGTTTTCGGTGTCATAAAACACCAAAACGGCGTGTCATGGTCGAATTTAGGGATAAAGTGCTCTGAATGACCTGAAACCGCACGAGAACGATAGGAATATTATTCATGAGATGAAGGATAAGACGGAACGTCCATTAGACATGCAGTTCACATGGTACGACCGAATGTGTTGTTTTCAGCAGTTCGGTGCGCTCTTAAAGGGCGCGCTCAGTGGTCAAAACCACTCGAACGACCTCGGAATGCCACAAAATCAGACGAAAACAACCGAAGAGTGAATTGTGAAATGGTAGGACATACAGAATGTCAATCAGAGGTTCTGTTTCACCGCGGTGACCAGAAACGCATTTTCGAAGTCATAAAACACCAAAACGGCGTGTCACTGTCGAATTCAGAGCAAACGTGCTCCGAATGACCTGAAACCGCACTAGATCGATAGAAATATTATTTGTGAGATGCAGGAGGAGATGGAATATCCATCAAATGTGTGGTGTGAGTGGAAAAAATTCATTTTAAGACAACAAAAAACAGTTTCCTAAACTAAAGTAAAGACTCCAAAATAAGAAAAACAAATTCAAAAATGATAACATTTCTTAAATTGGTGGTTTTAAATTATTAGAGCACCCATGAGATGTCAGATTTAATTTTATTATATGTATATAATAACTAAATAAATATGTGAAATTTATGTTTTTTTGTTTAGTTTTATTTGTATCTTATTGTTGGTTTTTAAAGCAGATGGCTGCGGATCGTTGAAGCACGTATAACATTTATTGTTTATGATGATCTTGATGTTTATTGTGTTTGGATTTGTTTTTCATTTTTTATGATTTATATGCAATTTTTTAAAAAAATTTCCAGTGTAGTGGCTGCCATTGGCGGTTGCTGTAGGAAGAAGTCTCGGCCACCTTCAGTGACCACCAGTGGTGGTCGCTGTAGGCTGTATTTTCGTCTCGCTTCAGCGACTGCCACCGGTGGTCTCTCTAAGCCAAAATTCCATCCGGCTTCAGCAACCGCTACAGTCGCTGTAGGCCAAGGTCTCGACAACCTTCAGCTACCACCATTGGTGGCCGCTAGGCGGTCTTTACAGGCCAATAGCGACCGCCAATGGCAGTCGTTATTGCCCTAATTTTTAGTAGTGTAATGTGAACATTCTTGAAGGATCTTCTAATTTCTTGTCAAATAATTATCCCATCATGGTGTCCATCCTCACTAAACCACACAATTATCTTCCCTTATACTACTCTTGGTGATGGGGTTCTACTTCACTATTTTAGACACATTAGTCATCCTTATTATGTTTACACGTGATTATATTCCATTATAAATTAATTACTCAAATAACATGGCCTTGAATAAATCATCACCTAAACGAATCTTCATGAAAAATTGGATCATAGAAAATAAGGAAGAATTGACCATAATAAGAATAATGACTAATTATAGGTGCATCAACTCCCTATAATGATTTTCCGTGAATGGATATGGATGGAATTAATCATAGAAGGTAGTTTGAAATCCATCAACACCATGAATTTATGTAGATATACTTTTGCGATAATAGACTAACACCTCATGTAAGATCCCATTAAAATCTATGTTGTGAGATTCACTCTCCTATCATGAGGTATTTCAATAGTAATGATGATATATGACATAGTCTCTAACCATGACTCAACAACCTTTGTACTACCTTCAACAAAATAAGTAGTAGGTTGATACTACAAGAAAATCCTTCTCAAATCATTCATTGAAGGGTATGTTTGTAGAGATCCCCGAATTTATCACACTGGATGCATAAACCCCTATTTATTATGAACTTTTTAAACCACATCAAGAATATAATGTGTTTTCACAAGTGGAACAATATGAGATAATATTGTTGAATTTGGGACCACCACATTCATAGAATATTTACAACCGCATTTCTGGTGTTTAAAATGAGGCCATCACGGTGGAATATTTCTATAATTTTCCATCACAAACATAAAAATGAAAATTTATAATAGAAAATATCACAAATTTAAGGTATAATATTGTAATATTCCACTCTACCCATGAGTCACTCTGTACTACAAAAAAAAATCCATGATTTGGTCAAAGATTATGTCTCGCATTATGGGTTCTGGTAATGGAGTGTTATTTGAATGTTATATATGAAAACAACCATTAAGCTTGAATTTGCATTCATATTTAATGGTAACATTTTCAGTATAGAATTATAATTCCTCAATTATATATATATTATTAATATCTTATTATAGTTAGATGTGTTATTCATTCCTAATTTATGTAGTCCTCTTATTTTTAAGTTTTAATTAGTCCTCTATATAATACCATCCAACCATTTACAATGATTTATTTTTTATCACCATTACAAATTTATTGAGGTCCTATAAAATTAATGATTTCAATTATCATCCATTTAATTTCATTTTCTAACACTTAATCCAATGAAACCAATGGTTCATGGGAAAAAATTGTGATACTTTATTTATTATGTTTCCACTATAAAGATTAACAAGAATAAACCATTATGGCTGATATTAACACTATAAAAAACTAATTATTTATTAATTTCATACATAAAATGTTATTAAACCTTATATATATATATATATATAAAAGATACTAAAATAAAAATTAGGTAATACACGTAATGAAATAATCATGGAATATCATATAAAGGACATTTAAATCCTCACGTCCCTGTAATAATGCATTCGATAACGATTCATTTCCATAATTGGAAAATTGTAAAATGATAACATTTAGTATTAATAAGTACAATATAAAAAATCATGTGCATCTCATTGGGGTGAAATCATTATAACCATATCATTAAAAATCAATTATAACATGTCCCATCACTAGAAACATGAAATCATTCAAATATGCCTATAAGATAGTCCCAAATAAATTATCATTAACAAATTTTGATACCATACTAGTATACCTTCCACCAACAAAAAATAAAATGAACAAAGTAAAAAGGAGCATGTATACCACTTTGTGAAATCCTAGGCCAAATCTACTGATAAGTGACGTTACCATTAGGTTTGTATGCCCTCATGAACACCTCTAAATATTCTAGAGGCAATTTACTAGTAGTGGGGGTCTATAATTTTATTTTGGTGAGACTAGATCCTGTTTAATCATAGTATTGGATGAATGGTATAATATGTGAATAAATATTCAAAACACAATAAATTACAAACAATAGAATAAAAATTATCTTGACTTGATAACAAGTTAGGAATAAACCACAAGTAAAACTATGTCTAGTAACATATACAAAATATTATCATGATTATATACAAAAATGGAATTGAAGGGGGAGAGGGACGGATGAAAATAATGTACATGCTATACAAACTAAATAATAATGTAAAAATATGAATCCAAGAGAATCAAAATCTAAATATTGGACAACATATCTCATACTCTATCATAGTATTGTTAATCAAGAATCCATATCATGGATCATCCCTTTGTCCCTAACAGATTCCATGAAGTCTATCAACGAACCAAATAGGGTGTGAGTAAAACTCATTAGGAAAAAACGAATATTTTCTATAAATATCTAATATGTGAATATATTATGAGATATTATGTTGGTAAAAAATTACAGAAACAGTTAATAACCTAAATAAAACCCAGTTTTTATTAGGTTCCACATGGGAAAACATTTCAATTATACCTGATATAAACTAATCTGGAACCCCTATGAACATTTAAAAATAATAAAACAATAATGGGATTCATGTAAATTAATTATGTATAACCAATATGTAATGTCATTTCCATTGATTATAAATATTAAATGTTTAATTTCATTTACACTAATTAAAAATATAGAAAATGGAAGGTCATTTCCATTGATTATTAATTAAAACAAAAGAACTTTGTTTCTAGTAATTCAAAATAAAACATATTTAAAATAATTTCAACTAATTATAATTTATAATTTAAAACATTATAACCATAAATTAATAGTGATAAATCGAAAATTTCATGTCCATAATCATAAATACTTAATAAGTAACAATGTTCCTTGCACCGAAGGTTAACAGGCCGTAATTGCATCCATGTAAAATTACATTATTTTTTTATGGGTATCAATATTATCATTATTCAATTAAATTAATCATTTAAGACACATAAATAATATGTAATGTATAGGTTAAAAGGATCATAATCTAGTCCACTACATATTTCATAAAAACACTTTAAAACATTTCATTGGACAATTCCAAGCCCAACACACCACTGTGGTGTTTTCTTCAAAATGGAAACATATGTTGATAGCACATATATTAGAACATACCAAATGGGTTATATGGGAATATATGTTTTCCTCCAACAAGGTATGAGGTTGTACTTTCATGTATATAATAGTGTTTTAATAATTTAATATGATGATTAATAATTTTTTTGAACAACACCTAGAAGATGCAGTGTACAGCATGAAGACAATATAATATAAACAACCAAATATTTAGGTAAACATAAAATATCACCTTTCATAGCTTGGTAGTAGAATCTTGATTGAGTATTTTTCTTTAATATTGATAAGTATGAGATACAATAGATATATAAAAAAATAATTAAAAATTGGGCATATAATATGACATGAAGTTAACATGGAATATGGAGAATTTTTTTTTGAAAAGAACCAAGTGGAATCCTAAGCTCTCTATGGGTGATCCAATGTGACAAAAACGCTTGAATAAAACGCCATATAGAGGTTGTATCTCAAATCATATGTGAATGGAAGATGAGAGGATCTCCCCAACACTATTGATATTCATAAAAAATAATGGACGGAGAAGTAGAAATAATGATATAATAATATGGAAAAATGTGATTTCTTCCCATTAGGTTGGGATATCCAGTATTCTATAACCAAGTTCCATATAAAATAATCATATTATACTGTAAAAATAATGTTATTTATGAAATCATATCCATAATTATTTTTTATCCTTTTGGACAACCATAAGTACATGCATAATTCACCACTATGGTGATTAGGTAGACACACAACAAACCTTTTTCAAGGTTACTACCCTAATGCGCATCTATGCTACAACCACATCAACGATATTGTATATATAAATGGATTTAGTTACTAAGAGGAAAAAAATTTAGTGGTCAATAAAAATTATGATTTTATCCTACAAATAGATATATCTATTTAAAAGGCCCTATGTATTTCACTAGAATTATCTTATCTTAATTCCCCAAGATATTTAAATTAACCCAAAATTTTAACTATGATAATCCTTATAAATAACTAAATCATTCTATTATAAAAACATAAGTGCCCCATACCCACACTCATATGTTGGTCAAAAAAATAATTTCACTAAACATAACAATTCATAAAATGTATGATGAAAATATCATTATCTGTCAACATTACTATAAGATAAATATTACAAACCAAAAATCCTCATATAATCCTAATAATACAAGTTGTAGTGCCTTTGAACTCCATGTACATAGGCTACCAATTTTACAAAATATTTGAACATTTTACCATAATTTAACCACATTACACTCCATTCAAGACATCTCATATGTTAAACTCATCTCCAAAACCAATGGATTGAAAATTTAATAACGGTTGACCCTGTATTTCTAGTAATGAAAATCATATGTGACAATAATGAATGATCATAAGTGAGTATGAGTTGATAATAATGGTATAGTTGATATATTTATGAAAATAATTGTTAATATAGAATATATCACAAATCATGAGTCATGAAAAAAGACTTATCATAATAGAATACATGAATCAGTAGTGAGTTGAAACATTAGTTAATAAGCCTATGACATGGAGGTATAACATATCTAGAAAAATATTTATATTAGTGTGGAATAAATATATGTATTATAAAATATGTCACTATAAATACAGATTAACCATAATTATGTTAACACATTATTTTGATTATTGAACATATACAATATTATACGCTAGGAATTTTTTTTTGAGAATTTCCATCCATCAATTATACCTACAAAAAACATGGTGATCACATGTTATCCTCATTTAGACACATGAAAAACCATCTCAATATAGCTTTACTTAAACTACACCCATACACAACCAAGTGATCATGGATTATAAAATATATTCCAATTAAAACTATATGGGAATTCATAAATAAAATTAAACCCACACTCAACCATGTGATAATAGCTAAATTTCAGTTATACGTACACATAACCCTATTAGGTGAGTTAAATCTAAATTATTCTCATACACATCCTTGTGAGATTAAGTTAACTATAATTAATTACATTCCAAAAATAATTATCTTATAAGATATCAATTATAACCAATTTATTAGAAAGATAAAATAGACCCACACATTAATTCATGGTATTCCATAGTTATTTTTGTAACTTTCAATAAATTAATCATTATATCATTATGTTACCATGGAAATAAAAATGGGTTTCCCAACTTTACTTAATGGTATCATCAAAATTGAACTCTTGAATGAGAACGACAATGGCCTAAAAAATTCAACCACCCCAAAGTGTATTTCAAAATATCATCTATATATTGATTCATTGAAAATAATTTTCATAGTAAAAAAAATTTACAAATAAAGGAGTAAGATTTTATGGAAACCATAAAAGATATTTTTGAAAAATATATTAACATTACTATAAAAGATTATGGTATAGATAAAATTTAAAAACCATTTTTTAAATGATGATTTAAAAAAAATAGAAATAAATTTATTTGATAATAATCAATAATATTATCTCCTTTAAAATATTTAATGTATATGAAAAAATACAGAGTGGAATATAATTAAATTTATTTGGATAATATGGATTTATTTTATAATTTGAAAAACGTTTCTTGAAAGCCTAAATTAAAAAAGTGGAATAAAACATCTATTTGAAAAGTCGGGAAGGTTAATATGAATTTCACATGAGAAAAAAATAATTATGTCTCTAATTAATAGGGATAACATTGTATGGAATGGAAAATATAGACATGGTGGGGAAATTGTCATTATAAATGATGAACTTTTTACTTAGTAGTGAAGTATTTTTTATTTAGAAGAAATTCATTATGAATTTTGGATTGAATAAAAAGTGTTATATTTATATGAAATAAATATTATATACCATGAAATATAATTTTAAGGTGAAGAAACAAACCCTGGAATAAAAACATTCAACAAGATGGATTATAACCTATGAAGGGAGTTAAGATAATAAAAACTATTTCAACATTTGTATCTATTGAATCATATATTATATAAATAAAGTTATATAGATCCTCATGGCCCCTAAATTTCATAACTATTTAATTATAAATTCATTATGTAGTAATCAAAAAATAACAATGATATCATGGTGCAAGATAAGAAATATGTCTCAATGAATTAACATTGCGATAAAGAAACCCATATATATAAAAAAATATTTGATCTAAGAATAATTTGATAGTGAGGTTGTATAAAAGAATCATAGAAACCCTGAAAATAATTTTTAAATACAATATAAATTGACCATTAGAAAATATAAACATATATTTAAATAATATATTTAAATAACATTCTTGGGAATTCAATGGAAGAAAATTTAATAAGCATAAACCCTCACCTTTGTCTGAATTTTATTTGTGGATGCACAGAACATCCAGAATTATAAAATCATATTTATTTGGTGCATTCTTATTAAAAATATTCATTTTTATTTCATTGACAATGTAAAATTTATTATCATATTATATATATTTATTATATAGTTTTGGTATGTATTTTTTATTTGTAGTGGTTCAGTCAAATTCATCATAACTATTTGTGTATATTCACCATGGTTAAGGGAGTTGTATAAGAACATCATAATATATATATTTTTAGGGGGTTTTATTTTTTAATTATATTAAAAAAACAATATATTAAAATAGGTTTATATTAAATAAGATAAGATAAGTAAGGGTACTTATGTATGATTATTTTAGGTTGATATGTTTATTATAACTGTTTTTTATTGATATACCTTATTGATTTTCCAATATTATATTTATATATTATTAATAGATTCATAAGAATAATTTTTTTCCATAAATCCATCTTTTAATATTATCAATATTTATGGGGTGGAAAACGAATCCTGATACTCTATGGAGGTTGTTGTCCGCACTTACGCACGACCAATGTTCTTATTTTATTCATTGAGGATAGAAACGAAAAATTAGGTTCGAAACATTAATATAATAAAATTTTATTATACTTATTATTAAGATTTAATTATATAAATATTGTTATAATAGATCTGTAGGAGAAATATTAGGATGAAAATGATAAGGATCAAGTAATTCCCACTTTGGGACATTAAAAATTCTCTTGAAAGTATCGTTGAAAGTGATGGGACAATGAGAACATATTGATACCCAAGACATTATGTTATGAAATCAGTTTCTATGAGAGAAATATTTTCTCTATAATAATTGAAATTTTAAGGTTTGTTTGTAACATGTAGATGGTGGATGTGATCCCCTTTTATAAGTGTAAATTTTCCCTTCTATGAAGGAAAATTATTTTATAAAATATAATGTAAATATTTAATGATAAATGGTTCTAAAAGTGAGAAACAATGGAGTTTAGGGTGAAATGAGGTCATCAATTTTTCATCCCCTCATTTTAAATTATATTAAAAACATTATTAAATCCATTGAACATTTTTTACATTTCACTATTTTTGTTTTTTACATTGTTAAATAGTTTTTAAATAAATAAATTATGTTCTACTAATAATATATAATAACAAATCATACCCAATATGGATGTGATGAATATTAAAATAAATTATGTTTAACCAAATACTGTTTAAATATATAACAAAAATTTCCTTTATATTGAAATATAAAATATAGTAAAAAACTATTTCTGTGGACAAAAGGCATTTAACCATTTTGGGTTCTAAACCTAATTTATTATTCCAAAATAATTAAAGGATTGTTACTAAACTTATATATAATTTTAAATTTATATTAGAGTCACAATATAATATTATATAATCCAATTCATTAGATAAATATATAAATTGTTACCACTTCATTAAAAACAACTGTTCTTCCAATGTAATGGTAGTTAACCATAATTTGGGAAATCTTATACATAAAAATAAAATATATAATACTAAATAATATGTATATAATGATAATAAATAATTATTATTTATTTGATATATTTTTTAAAATATATGTAAATACATTTTTATTGTATAGAAATAAATACAGTTCTTAGTGTAAAAAATTACTTATGTTTTCGGAATAACAATCATGGGTTTTATAAATTAAATATAGTATTTTAAAATATTTATTTTCCTTTATGTAAATTTAGATATGAAATTTCAAAAAAATTTAAACCATTTTATTAGTTTTATTTATTCATAAAATTTATGTTATTATAAAAATATTTATTTAACCACTATAAACCAAAAAATCAATTTTTTAAGGAAATATAAAAAATTCTCCCTTAAATAATTTTTAGAAAAATGATTTAGGAAATAAGAAAATTTTAAAAAAATAAAATTCTAAACTTTATAAATTTATTGTTTAAATTGATATACAATATATAATGATAAATAAAATTTATTTAAAAATACATTTTAAGACATTAACTATTCTTATTTTTATTTTTTCTGAATTTATTATTGATTAAAATATTTTAATCATCAATAATTTTTTTTATTATAATAATTTTATTATCTAATATTCCTTTGATCATTTTAGTTCTCTATTTTATTTGAAGAAAGATACCAATTATAGTACTAATTAATAGAAATATTATATATTTAAGCCTTGTGGTGTTACAAAATACACACAGGGGGTTACCCATAGTGGAATATGATGATTCATCCCACAGACCAAAGTCTAGGATTGATTTCAAGATAATTTAACCAAGGGGAATCAACATATAGCTACAAAACCATATAGGAATAACTATCCGTGTCACATTCCCTACAAAGAATAAGCACCTAATCACCATTACATGGGATTCATATCTCAGACACAAATCTAAACACTTATTTTACAAAAATATATATATCTATATAATAAAAATGAGGGTCACACACCCAATGTAGAGTACGTATTAGCCCTTCACTACCATGGTGAATTATCCATCCAGGATTCCTAAACCATCACTCACATATACCTAGGTCTATATCTAACTTCAAAAATCATACATCATGAAACCATGTTATTCCACCCAGGAACCTGAATAAGTTATATATATATATATAACATATACCTGTAGGAATGTCCCCTATTGAGAACATCATATCACACCATGTGATTTATCCACTAAACCCAACCGCTACAAACATTTCACAGGGTGTCCTATCAAGAGAATGTCAAAGACTATTCTAATCATCCACATTGAAATATCATTATCGATTATTGGGTTATATGGTGTCACAAAAAATCAGCTTGACCGACAACCCAACAATAATCTTTCATTGGGATACCATTAGACTGGGAAACCCAATATGGTCCTTCTAGCAACATCATTCTAAAATCCTACATTTGATCTATTCTCTCATTGAAAATTAGATGTCTAATGCCTATGATTTGGAGGTAAACTTAATTATTAATGTCATCATGGGTATATCATGGACACCTATGTCTTAGGGTGAAATCCATTCCAACATCACACTAGTGGGAAGGAATTAATGACATACATCTTCAAAGATATGGTATGTTTTTATTATCAAACCCAACCCATATAAAATTACATTCATTGATCTACCCACTATGGTTCATTCAAATAATGGAATATATTTAACATCATGTTAGTTTCTATTAGTGTTTTATGAATAAAGATTAGTCTAAAGGGTCCATCTCCACACTTAACATGTCTATTCTATCCATAGTCATAAAAATTTATTAATTTATTTAATGGTTATTTTCCAGAATGTGGAAGGATCAAACATAACACGTCACATAATAATATTCATGTATTTTATGGGGGTGTTTATGGACAAGCTATGTCATACATTGTTATTTCCATTAGACGACATTAGTCATAATCATCCAATTTGGTACATAACCTGAATTATATCCCAATAAAAATTCTCTAGACACAACATCTGATAAATTAATTATAAGAAATAATGCAAAATATTTAGATTTTATTTGAATGGGAATAATAACCTAAAAACTCACAAAATTGTATAATGATTCCTAAATAATGGGAAAAATTCCTGTTTGATTCTATAAATGTAGTAGGAATTAATAAAAACAAAAGTCGAAATTTAATAACTCAAAACAATTATTAATTAATCAAAATCTCATTGAAACCCTTATAAAAATATTTTTGGGTGACATTACATAAACCAAACATTTAGAAATGGGATCCATTTATTCTATTTGGGTTTCTTATATCCATGTCCAAAAACCACCCAATCGTTTTGGGATGATTCATCCATGATTACGTTGAATTTCAACTCAAATACTAGTGATAAAAAAAATTGTTTCCATCAAAGAGGGAGAAGAATGGTGGAATGAAGTGAAAATAATAACTCCCAACACTATAAAAATGACATCCATGAATGAACCACTTTTGGAGGGTTAGAGGGAAATGGTAGTGTTGGATTTCATAATTGATTTTTCACTATCCATGAATCTATCAATAATAAATTTTAAGGGGGGATGACAATAAGAAGACTAGTATTCCATATTAAAAATATCACCCATGTTATGGATCATTGAATCACAATTTGGGTGATTCCACAAGTCCACATCATGAGGCCATGTTGTAACCCATATAACCAAGTTATAGTGAAACAAACCTCCAAAGTTATATGATTCAGTCCCCAATAAACAACCCTCAGGAACTTTCCCATGTGGAACCTCCCAAAATCCACCACCATTAATAACATGTTACATCATTGACCCTAGATTGAGTTAAAAATTCCCAAAAAATAATAGATGCACCAACATAACAACCGTTATTTTTTGTGTGTCCCTTATGGTCTATGTTTCACATAAACAACTTTTCAGGACCCCTATGAAACAACCTCAGATCATAGATTAAAAATATTTATACGTAAGGGTTTTTTATTTCCAAAGCCGATATAAAACCCACCATAATTTTTTAACCAATAATCATGGTGTGACCTATGTTTTATGTTAATATTTAGATAATAGGTTACATAAACCCCATTTCAATGTTCACTCGAGGGATCTAAACACCTCGAAAAACTCCAATCATTCCCAAAAAAATATTCTTATTATTAACTGTCACCTATAATTAAATTATTAATCCCAATTCTAAATGTTTCCAATAATCTCTAACCATGAATTAAAATTCCAATTGAATTTAAAAATCAATGAATACATGGGACTTTATAAATGTATATTTCATGTTTTTTGTAATTTCAGAATTAAAATAAAGAACTCAAAAATTATCACACCATATTAACAATGTTTATGAATTCTATAAAACATAATAAATATCCATCTAATGATCATAAGAATGTTCAAAAATAATTCATCATTATTTAACTATTCCCTTAGGTTCATCAGTTTTTCCATTATAACTTTTTGTAATTATGAAAAAATCTATCAGATAACTGTCAAATAATCACCTTCTAAAAAGATAAACATCATGACACTATACCAGTCGTTGAACTAATGTTTTTATGAGTACTACATTTTTTTATTATAATTTTTTGGCCTAGGGATCCATATTATCTCCCCATAAATCTAAACACATAAAATGTATCATGTGGTTTAAAATTAACATATTTATAAACTCATGTAACAAATGGATACAGTTATTTTTTATTATTCTCCATATTCGATAATAGTATCCAAAGAATATTTTTTGAATTAAAAATTTCCATCAAGTGAGAGGGAGGGGATAAACATTCATGATTTCCATCAGACCCTCCAATCTATCCTTCATTATTGGTTTTTTGAATGTATCATCTAGTACATCCCAATTTATAACAAATTCCATATTTATGTATTCAGAGTGTTGTATTCAGAGTGTTTTAGATTAATTATAATGTTATTCAGAGTGTTATATGATATTTTTTGAAACTGAAATTTCACTTTAACAATTACGTGTTGTTTTTAGTGTTTTTTCAATCATCAAACCCATGTAAACATCGTTTTCCATATTCTATATAATTTGCTTATAATAACATGGAATATCAGAAAATTAAACTTCTGTTATACTAAATTTAATAAGATACAACATTATACATTTTAAATATACACATAATCCTCCCAAAAGTAAAAAATCTTTAGGAAATATATTATCTATTATATGAATTGGTGGAGAAGTAAAGAACAGAATATCATGAAAAATTTAGCTGCTCAACAATTTTTAACATACTTTTACTAATCAAGGTTACATTTATGATATTGAGAACCATTTTGGTGATAATAAATGAGGTTCCTTTTGATCAATTTGATACCTTTAAAACATTTCCACTTAATTGATTATATTAGGTTATGATGAAATCAAATAAAATGATAATTTTATAAGTATTATAAAATCCATTTTAAAGAAAATATGTAATTTGACATATGTTACCAGCTTTTTACTAATCTGTATGGGTCTTCACACTTTTCTATAGTCTTTTATTCTAAACATTATTAATAATTCCACCCAATAACTTTATAAAGAAAAAAAATAAATTTTTAATTTTTAAAAAGTTTATATTTAAGAAATTTTTTAAATTATTTTTGTATAAGCATATCAAATTTAGTCTTCATTTTTCTAATAAATAATTTTCATGCACTATTTTTGTCACCTAGAAAAAATAATACCAACCACATTTACAATATTAGATACTAGTTCACTCCATTTATTTTATAAAGATTATTTTATTTACTTCTCACTTAATTATCATTATTTTTATAATTTATACATCTATTGTTGTGTACTAGTCTCTTGTAGCCTATTTTTACCCATAGAGTTCCTTCTTCATCATGAAAACCCCTTATTCCATCACTATATAAAATAAATACTTCAACACTATTAACATAGAGTTATTATTCAATATCCTCATTCATTAAATAATAATTTTCATCCATTTTATATAAATTTTTTACTTCCTTTGTGTTGTAACAACAAGGAAATTATTATGAATTCTAATACTATAACACTAAAAAATGTTTCTTTAATAAATTATCCTTCATTTTATTATCAAACTCTTAATACATGTATGGACTTATTCCAAGAGACATTCTTTTTATTATTTCATTAATTCTCAATAACCATTAAGTTCCATTATAATTTTCACATTTTAGTACTAGGTAAAGATAAAAAGTGTCAATTTTCTCAATCTGATCTAGTTCATCATTCAAATAAATCACCCATTATTTCTTACAAATAACATATAAAATTAGAGGGTGAAAAATTGAACATATGAGAGCCATTTTATCTATCATCAAACATGGAATTCCATAATCATTGAAGTAGTTAAAAATTTTAATGCTTATATAAACCATCTTATAAGATATAATATTGGAATTATATATTAATAAATGAATATTCATAATCTAAACTAGTATTCATACATATTTTATCAAAATAATCATTGTCTAATTAAACATATAAATTATTATTATTACAATTTTAATTATTTATCTACTCATATACTCATCAATAACATGTTATTATAGAGTTAAAAATGTATTTTATTTTTGTTAAAACCTATTTTTAGAAAATTAATATTCAATATATTGTGATTTTTCTTCCATTTATTATTCTAAATGTCATTAAATGAACACAAAACCACTCCCTCTACTTATTATTCAATAATTTAAATAATATCAACTACTTATAAAATGATATTCAAAAAGAACAAATTATTCATTCTTATAATTTCATCCATAAATTTGAAAATCTTTACATTACCTATAGTATATTTATGCATCATTAGACTATAAAGATCTATATTGTTTAAATCTATTAGTCTAGATTATTTTATTTAAAATATTTTATGTCTTCCTTGCACTATCTTACTATTTTTAAAGGTTTAAAAAATATATATGTTTTTCCTTAGTTTCGGTAAATTTATAAAAATATTTATTTTGAAATTTAATAAAAATTAATAACCATGTCAACCTAGATTACAATGATTGAGATTTTTGTCTTCTTCTTAACAAAGGAAGTAAAAGTTTCATTGATCACAAATTAGTTATATCTACTAACTTGTATATTTACCATTATGAGTGATTTTCCCAATTCATTCCTCTTAATGATGATAACATTCCTTCTAAAAATAAATTCATGAAGATTATCATTATCTAACTCTCACTCAATAAGTTCTATTTAACCACAATAGTAAACAACACATATATAGATATCAAGTTTTTATTTTAATTTTAGCTAAACCATTTTATTTGGTGATCAATGATATTTCATTTAAAAAATATTGAAAACCAATAATGTGTTCAATTTAATGCATGGTGATTTGATGATATAGATACCAATAGTTATATATGATTTATTTGATAGCCTAATTTACACCCAACACAATGTTTTAATGAATAAAGATATAATATTTAAATTTTTAAATATATTGGGAAAGTAAACATCTAGCCATTATATTGGAGGGTACAAATATGATTAACAATGTTATGGAAAATTGTGAGGTAAAATGAATGTGTTGGTTATAAATTGAAAAGGAAAACAAAAAATAAATTAGAATGAAAATGATTTTTTTGAAAAAAAATATTTATTCAAGGAACATGTTTTGTGAATCCATGATTTGTTACATTTCAGTTACCTTTAAATAAATTCAATTTATTTGGGAGCATTCAATTCACGCATCATCGAGTTTAAATGAAAAGTGATACCATATAAAAATATTATTTAAACATGAAAATTATAAAATATCCACTACATCATTGGTTATAAATTTGACTAAGAAATTATGAAAAATATATATTCTATAGACATTTTTTGGTTATCTATTTATTAGAAATCAATATAAGAATTATTTAAAAGTAGAATAAATTTTTCTTGAGAAAAATATTTTTTAAAAAAATTGTTCTGTTTTTTCCTATAAAATTATGTTACAATAAATTTTCACACATTTATAAAATATTCCTAAAAAAATTAATTTCATTTTCAAAATCAAATTATCAAAATTATTTTATGGTAAATGTTAATTTTTTTTACAGTTTCATTGTTCGGTGAGTGTAGAAAAATTCAGATTCTTAATGAAAATTTATATTTATGTATAAATTATTTTGAATGTTAATTTATATTTTAGATTTTATTTCATGTAAATATAGATATATTATATTATAATAAATAATATTTATTTTAGTGGAATAAATTTCATATTTAATTTTGAATTTAATTTTTTCTACACTTATGAGAATCTTCTGATTGGAATCCCATTTTTGGATAGGTCTATATGTACTATTTTAAATTACATTCCACCACTTCTGTGAGTTTAATATGTTAAAATGTATACCATATTTTGATTAAAAATTATTAATTTTATCTATTAAGGTAAATATAATTTTTTTATCAAAATGAGTCACAAAAATAGTAAAAATTAAATATTTTAGTTAAGATATAAATTGGTTTAATGATTTTTTAAACTAAGAATACAAGGGATATAAATGACTTATAACTTACCAAAACAAATTTTTTTGAAATATTTAGACTATATCACTTATGAGGTTCAATAATAATCCAATTTAGAGCCTTATTTTATGTGAATAATGTGGGTACACATTATTTTAAATAAAAATTCCATGTGTATTTTCTCCACCACTTATAAAAGGCCACACACTCTTATATGCACTTTACACATCCAAAACCTTTTTAATGACCTGTTTATTGCTATTGACTCACAAAAATTTAAGATTCATGAGAAAAATTTCCCAACTCATGATTTTTAGTTTTCCATAGATATTATTACATTAATTAATAGAATGCATTATATTTTTGTAGAAAAGTTTTATATATAAGACTGTAAAAAGGTCTAAAGTATATATTCACAAATAATGAATTGATTTTGTGATAGAGATGAATTTTATATATTTATAAATATTATGAATTTTTTATATAATGCCACCATTTTAAGGAATACCAAGTAGATGATTCTGTTAGTAGAATGAATCTTTTTTAGCATATCCATGATGAGGATAAAAAGGGTGAAATATTTCTATATTTACAAAGTATGGTTCTATAAAACATTGAGGAAGGGGATCAATATTATCTTTCTGAATTGAATGTTTAAACATATTTCTGAATAAATATTAAAAAGCCCTTGAAGGAAGACAAAGATCTATAAAAAAGTATATAAATGTTCCTCGGTTTCACCATGATCATGATGGAATAATATGGTTTATAAACCATGTATGTGTTAAATCTATACCAGTTTTGAAGAAGAAATTTTTATAGGATAGTCATTTTAATTAATTCCCAATTCTTAATAAAACAGAAAAGATTTATAGATATTTGAAAGAGTAATTGGTTTTGGATACCATTCAGAGATATATCACTAAGTTTTTATCTCGATGATTTCTTCTCTAGAAAGCTATGAATGAGAGAAAAATGTCTATGTGGGTGATATATCTATTACCCACACTATAATGGAAGTGGAAAAACATCTCCATTGATTTGGTCATCAGAATCCCCATAACATATAAAGGAAATAAGATTATTTGCATTATATCCTATGACATAAAAATATTAGAACACTTCATCATCATCATAGAAATTTTATATATAGATCGTATTCGTAGGATATAAATTAAGGATTTGGTATGAATCCATTGTGTGATACATTTTATAATGTCTAGTTAGGATTTTAGGTATACATCGATGTTATAGTAAATACTTTTTCAAGATCATGATATTGAGTAGTGTTGTCAAACATAATACCATCTTCAGATATATGGCTAACTGAAAATAAAAATTCAAACCCCATAGGAAATCTTGATATCTTTTTTATTATATTTAGAAGTGTTTTCAGATCATCACCTTCCCATATTTTTCTTTACAAATAACAATAGATTTCACTCAATCATCAAAATGGATCTTTGTAAAGCCCTATATGGAAATAACTGATGGCATAAAACATGTGGAGAATAAAATCAGGGACATAAATCTATTGGTGGATGATATTGATGAAGAAATATAATAAAATAATACATCCATTCAGTAACACAATAAGGTACCACAATGTCAGCAGAAAATTTATGCTGACAATAATTAATGTGATCTAGAATTTAATTTTTGTGAAAAAGTGTTTCTAGGAATTTCTCAAAATAATGAGGTTATGAAATTATGGAATAATGGGAAACTAATCCCTAAGTATATTAGTTCATTTGAAATTATTGATCGTATTAGGACAACAATATATCAGTTGGCACATCCACCAAATCTCTCTCATGCTGATGATGCCTTCCATATATATATCCTGAGGAAGTTCATACTTGATCAAACACTTTTATTGAACTTTTAGGTCATACCAGCAATGCAAGATCATTAATATGTGTAAAATATAGAGGTGATCATGGATCACACAATAAATGTTCTAATAAACAAGATTTGTCACCTGAACGAATTTTTCTTGGTGAAACCTCAATTTGGAGACATCTACGTGGGAACGTTGAAAAATAATGAGACATAAGTATCATTATTTTATTGTATTGGAATAAAACATTTAAAGAGTGAAATTTATTTTAAGCGGAGTAGAATGTAACACCCATTTTTTAAGAATTATTAATTTTTTAATCAGTTAAATTTATTTCATATCTTACATTACATGCTGAACTGTATTAATAATTATTTAGAATCAACACTCCATTTATCTTGTGTAACACTTAATATCTAGTTTTAATGAAACTATTATATATTATTTTTATTATTAAAATTTCAATGTTATAACATCTCCATAAAAAATAGTAATATAAATAGTAATTAATACTATAATTATATTATGTATAATGGTTCTAAATAAATAAAACATGTTGATAAAATAGTACTTAATTTTTTGATAGTATTTATTTATTTCAAAAATAATATTTCTCATAAAAAATTTCATTAATGAAAAATGAAAAAAATTATTTTACCACTATTAAAAAGTTTATATTAAAATAACCTCATTTGTTATATTATAATATCAAAATTATCTTTGGGTTATGTTTTTTTTATAATTTTCATAAAATAATAACTTTTGTATGGGTAGTGATAAAATGTTGAATTTCAGTTGATAACTGAATTTTAATTTAGATTATGTATATTGTTAAATTACATTTCAAATTGGATTAAAAGTAATATTAGTTTTCTTATATATATATGGAACAAATTTTTGTTTCATTAATTAATTTTAAAGTGAAATTGGATGTAAAAACATTGTAAACAATAGATGATTTACTCTCTAAACACCAGCTTTCTGATCACATATATGGGATTAATTTTAAAGTAAAATTTTCCAATTATATGAATTTAATTTGGTAAAATGTATTCTAGATTTAGAATAATAATAATTTATGTTATCTACTAAATTCATATTATGGTTTTACTAAAATGAAAAATGAAAATATTAAAAATGAATTAACACTCATAATGTTAATATTGGTATACCAAGTGGTAAAACAATGAAAAAAGGGATAAAATGTCTATAAAACTTTTACGATTCTTATTTATTGACATATTTCCCTATTATACTTACTTATACAGAATATGATGACATTTTGAATCATTTTTCATTTAGAAAAATTAATTAATTTGTATTTTTTTTGGAAATTTCCAACCAATATCCAAGTGGGTCACTTTCCACTTCTTATAAAATTTCACCACCACCCTTCATTTAAATTCACCTTAACACACCTTTTCTTTAGACAATACATATCCTAGTAAATTCTAAAATACCGTCTTTTAATCCCATAAACCCTTTTTGGCATAAATTTATCCTAGGAAGTCTTTGGGTATAAAATAAAAAGATTACCCGCAGAAAATGTTACATTTTCCATTTAGTGTTTTTATTTTATTCCATCATCCACCACATTTAACTCTTTTTTAAGAAATTATAATATATTAATAACTATATATTGATTATTTTATGATTTATTTTTGTTAATTTTTTTATTTTCAACCATCTCCACTTCATGTTAATGATTTATGAAATATTCTTTCATGTTTATGGTGGATTATGGCCTTGTGAACTGATGTCATTCATTTTTCCATTACCACCTCTTATGGTTGGGTATTATGATCGATATAAACAATATATATTATATGCTGAGGATATGATAACAGTGCTTGTTTGTACATTAAACTACCACCTCGTGGAGAGATGAGAATAATTTTCCACTAGCATTATATATAGAATATAATAGAGATAAATAAATTTCATATAAATTAAATATTTATATTATTAGTGAATTATTAATAATTATGAAAAGATAATATAACATTTTATTTCATACCTTTTCACTCACTGAAATATGATAATGTCATTCATGTACATGTGGACTACCACCTTCACAAAGGGACACGACTCTCTTTTTATAACCAACAAACATGGATAATATTTATAAGTAAATTAAAAGAAATAATATTTTAGTTATGATATTTTATTCATTATTTAATGATATCATATTACCATCTTCCTTCCAAAATGATCATTTAGAAATGGAAATGATACACATGCATACATACAACATGTCGTCTCGACTATCAAAATATACATCTTTTCAAAAATCCATCATTCATGAATAATAAAATATTCATATTTGATTTATTAATATTACAATTATATCATTATTAGTTTTTGGGGATAATGTAACCATGATAAATTGGACCAAAAATAGAAACTCAAACTACAAATGAAAAAATAATTATTACCCAAAACATGAAATTAAGAAGAAATTATTAATAAACAATAAATAAAGGTTCTTCGTAAATAATATATGGTTATTTATAAATAGATGTATTATTAATATATTTATAATAAACATAAATTTATTATATAATATATTTGAATGTGTATGATCGATATCGAGACTTCAGGTAATGGATTTGAAGTCTGTCTATTATTTTTCGGAGACATATGAAAACTCACCACGTATTTCATTTTAGTGGTTTATATTCTACCCATTGACTTTTTTTATCAATAATCTAATTATTTTAAAAATATTTATGTTTTAATTTGATGTTATACAGTATTTTATCATAAAATGAATAAAATTACTAAATTGATATGTTATTTATAGTCTCTCTATTATTTACGGGAAATGTTATTTAAATTAACCATTATTTTCTTTTGTGTAGTGTATATAATTATAATTTTACATTGTATATATTGTATAGATTAATTTTATTTTTATTTAATTTTTCATTTGATGTTATTATTTAATTTTTATTTTAATTGTAAATATTAAAAAATAGGTTATGGATTTCAGTCATGATTTTTTTCTTATCTATGACACATGCCATATTCAAAACATATTTATTTAATGTTTTAAGTATACATTCCATGAATTTATCTTCTAATTCCTATAATAAATATTATTGTTATTTACATATCCCAATAGAGGATATACTTTTCATTGGGAAAAATTTTCAATGTTACAATATCTTTAATGATTTTAGGTTACAATATCATCTATTATCATGATTGTTTATCGTTATGTGTTCAATGATGAGATATACTGATTTGTCACTTAATAATATGTAGGATTTTCTTCAACTTTTGAAATATAATGGTACTAAATTATTTCCATTATTTAAAAAAAATAATATTTTTATCTAGTTTCATCTTCATTTCGTTCATTGTTCAAAAAACTATTTTTCCTCGAAATTATTGTTTTAAAAAATCATTTCAATTCTGTTTAAAACATCTCATTCAAAGAGGAAAGGAAATTTTCCTCAAAATATTTTTTAAATTATTTTTGAAATTATTCTTTTTTATATTTTCATGTTTATTTTAATGTAAAATGATTTTTAAATTTATTTTTGTTTTAAATTTTATTTTTCATAGTTGAAAGAATATTTTCATCAATAAACATTTGAAGGGATTTTTATTTCAATATAAGTTTTCAAATACGATAACATAATTTAATGTTACTTAATATTTGATGGGTATATTATTCAAGGATTCCATTATTAATATTTTAATTACTTTTTTATGGTGATAAGGTTTTGATGAAACCCATAACCTTTTTTTGGGTAATTTTAGGATGAAACAATGAAATAATTGTGAAGCCTCTTTTGTCTATGGGTTATACTATGATGAAATGTTTTATAAACAAATTTCATTTAATGTGTTGTTATATGATTAATTCTCTAAGATCATATGGAAATCAAAATTATTGAAATGTGATAGTTGAACCAATATATACCTATAAGTAATTGGGTTGTGATTGTTGTTATATAAGCTCAAAGGGTATGTGGGAGGTGATTCAAATAAACAAATATTATACACCATAGGATATCCCAATCAAGAAATAGGGTACATGTGAGGTTATCCATAGCCTAAAATTGGGTACATTGGAGGTTATCCAATGAGAAAAAAAGGTATAAAGTTGGTTAGGCCAAGCCTAGCATGTTATAAATGTCTTTGTAGATATCAACTAAATATAATTTTTATGATTATTTATTTTTGAAAAGTTTTTTTTTCTTATATCAATTTCATGTTCTCATAGATCATAATATTTGATTTACTTATGATTCATGTCTTTTTAACTATCAATATTTATTTCATGATTCAATATTATGATATTTGAGATGGAGGGTATTATTTTCCAATGATATTCTCATTTTCTCTAAACATTATACTAATGTTAAGTTCACATATCTTCCATACCTACCATTACTAAGTATCATATCTCAAACATTATTTTTTTCCATTTCCCAAAATATAATGAATAGTAATAAGTATGATATTTATTTAAAGGTAACATAATTTGAATATCATTATGGGAGACATTGATGATATTTTAGTTAATAAGAAGATGATGTACCTAATATCTAAAAAAATTAAACAATCATATTCATTGGGGATTTTTGGGTAATGTAATTTATATCAATAAAAATAGATGTAATAACCATATATGAAAGTAATAGTGATAATATATAAATTATCATCTTTATAAAGTGATGCAACTCATTTTCCATAACCAAAATTCAATAATATTTCAAATAATGTTTATAATGAGTAACTATTATTTTTATAAAATTAATATCATTTTGGAGATTATTTATTTGTACCATATGTACATGAATTGTAAGTTAAATGAAAAAATTGACCTGAGAAAACAAGGCAAATAACGCAAAAATAATGAAAATAATGAAATATTATTAATAAAAAAGTAGTAAAATTTTTTCAGTGGAGAATATATGATATTATATGTATGATTAAGTTATGGTAGTAATTTATTACGTTAATAAAAAAATTATACAGAATTTTAAATCATTCTCAACTAATAGAAATTACGTGGTAAGGGATTTCATCTAAATTTCCCTTCATTAAGGCATATTTCGTTGTTATTCACCTAATTTAATTTATATTATGTACATAATTCCCCTTTTATATGTAATATCATAAATCCTTCAAATTTCATGGTATGTTATATTTTAATTTGAATTATTTAATAGGTGGATATTTTTATTTAAAGTTATAGTGTGGTTAAATATTTTTTCTTAATTTCCATTTAATTGAGACATATTTGTTAATTTGAAAATATTCTCTTTTATGTGGTGTATATACTGCCTATTTCATTTATTAAACATGAATAATTTTTTATTTATGATGAATAATGTTTCGTGTCATGTCTATTATATATGGTTTTATAATATAAATGTTAAAAAATAAGTTAAAATAATGGTATAATCTGTCCTTCATTTGTGATTGTATAGTTTCACTTGAAATAAAAACAATTTTTAAATCCTTTTTTCATTAGAAATTACATTTCATTTAAATATAAATATTCATTTATGATGGATATTCTTATATCATTGACTGTATAACATTTTGGCATTTGATTTGTACTCTAAATTTTATTTAATTAACTATGGTAATATTGATAAATACGTCTTCTTTAATAAATATGGATATTAGATGATAATACATACTAATTCTTTAATTAAATAAAAAATTTATATATGAGGAATGATTTTTAAATGATTTTAAGGGCGAGGTTTGGTTATATATTTACCCATGATGTACCAATAAGACTCATGATACAAATTAGTTTTCCAAATAAAATGGATTTTTATTCATCAATTTTTACTATCTCATGAAAGGTCATGACATAATATGTATCATGATTTGTAATATTATGACACCTTATAATTAAGAATTTATTTTATTTATAATTTAGTTACTAATATTATACTTGACAATTTAGCATAGATATTATAACTCAATGCATTTTGTTCTATGTTTATGGATTTAATAGAAGTGTTGTTCAGTTTTTTAACATTAAAAAATGACTTTTCCTTATTTACTAGCTCAAATTATTGATTAAATTGAATGTGATTATAGTTTTTTACCTTTTGATACTGAATATTATTTATTTACTCATGATATATTTCAATGTATGTGATCCTTAATAAGCATTTGAGTTTACCATTATTTTGTTTATTTTCCCCATAATATGATTAAGAAATCATTGAATGAGTTTAAGTGATAGAGATCACATGATATTGAAATGTTTTATGTTTTATTTTTATGTTACCAATATAATATTAGTATCATGTTTTTATCTAGTTCCCAAACTGTAGTTAACTAATAAATCCTTTTTTATGTGATCACTTATATCTAGAGCCAACCTATGAATGTAGACACCAGATCTAGATTATTGGGGTTTGGTTTGTTACACATATTTATCTTCAAAAAAAAATTAATCAGTAGTCATGAATTATTTTATAAATGTATACATTATATATTCAATCCTTTATTTTAAAATTTATCATATGATTTTTTCTTGGAATTGGATATGAAGAAATCTAGTTTTATAATGAAAATGTATTTATCTAAATAGTAGTTTTAATCACATTTTGGACACTTATTTTTGATTTAATGTATGTCACCTATTATAATTGAATTATGAAAAAAGTATTATATAATTCGAATATTAATTTAATTTTTTATAATCATTTCCATTTAATTTTTAGGCATTATTTGCAAACACCATGGTGAAATTTATCTGAGTGGAAAATGATGAATCATGTTAAACTAAGTTAAAAATAAATTTTATGGTCACCATTGTTTTATCTTAATTCATATTTGAAAAATGTAACTTAACCCATAGAACCTTTTCTTTGAAATATAATTGTTTAAGGGACCAATGCCTATAAAAATGACCTATATAATATTTAGAAGAATATAAATTACTAAAGTTCACTCTCTTAATTTTAAATGTCAATTATGTTTTCACATAGAGAAAAAGAATGTTGTGATTAAATATTTATGGATATTTTGATAATAATTTTATTATTTTATTATTTTATTTTATTTATAATTTATTGTTACTATATAATTTCCTTAAATGCTAATGTAACTCCAAAAAATAATTTCTTTGATTAATAGAAAAATAAAATAAATGATTATAAAAATATTAAATGTAATATAGTTTATAGTTTCTGATGACATATTTAGAGGAATATGATATATATTTATTTAAATGTATTATTTTATAATTACAACTTTTTATTGGGGTCATTAGGGATAAATTAATTTAATAGTGTCCAAAATGTCATTATAAATGTTTTATAAAAATAATATATTATTAAATTAATTGAAAATCATTTAAATATTGAATTACTAAAAGGTGGATAATATATGGTTGAAATTTTAATCTATTTTCAATTAATTTTATAGTTCTTATATTACATGCAAACATAAATCATGTAAAAAGTGAAAAAATGTATATTTTATTCACAATAACATCTGTTAACTAAAGGGATAAACCAAAATATAAGAATTTGGTAGGATAATATATTTCTTATGTTTTAACCTTTTATGAAATTCCAAAAGATCCCCTCCCATGAATTATAAAAGGGATCCCCTATTTTATCCTCATTAAAAACTATGATAAATATTGGATAAAAAATCCAATGAAAATATATTATAAACAACCTAATTCAAATTATATAGGTTCTTGAATTCATTAAGGTACATCCTAAGGATCCATAATTGAAGATCTAATAGAGTTCTTTTAGGAAAGGGGAAACCCCCTTAACCAATCAATTTTTTACATATTCTTTTACCACCACTATATATGTTGGTTTTATCATAAAATAATAAATTAAGTATCACAAATATAAATAAAATTTATTATTTTGAAACAATAACTATTTACGCATTTTTTATCAAATGTTATGTGAGTGTTTCACCGGTCCATATGTACAGCTTATTGTTTCCACATAATGATACAAATAATTTTTAGTCGCAATATTTCATGGATGGATATAATGATTAGTCGAAGTTTTATATATTATAATTATGAAATTATTATTATTATTCAATTATAATATAATATATACCCCTTACCATCCAATCTATTAGAAAATGATTTCCTCACTCGTGCATATGTGTTTACTACCACCTCCATGAAGCGATGTAACTTGTTTTTCATTTCTAAAGCACATGGATTGTAATTAGGATCTATATTGGAAATTTATATTATTTATATATTATAATTAAAACTATGAAAATTTTAAATATTATTTACCATTATTTTATTCAATCTGTCGAATAGTTAAAAATATGTTAATGCATTTGTAGGGTGTACAGTCTCTATGAACGATGTAAATCAATTTTCTATAACTAAATATTAGGTATTATTAAAAATATATATTTATATATAATTAATATATACTATATTTACTTCATTGTTATCATCCTGTATAGAATAGACTAATGATCCAGGTATAGGGACCAGAACTATCTAACCAAAATTATTATAAAAATAATGGAACAGTTTCCACCTAGAAAGGATTATTTTAATAAGGAATTATTTATAAATGGTTGTTGAAATATTATATGAGGATTATATAAGAGATTATAATTATGTAAATGATTATTTTATAGAGTTATAATAATGTAAAAAATTTTATACCTTACGATAGTTAACTATCAATTAATGTGAAACTAATAGTAAGGGTTTTATGTTACAATCTCATTGTTGACAGGGATTGTTTATAATTGAGGTTATAATAATGAAATTTAATTAACAATAACTCAATAATATCATGAATTTTATTTTTTTCATGTTATTTCTTGATAATAATTTCTTTCATTTTGTTTTTATATCCTCAATAACATAGGATACATAACGAATTATTTTATGTAAAATAAAACGTTTTCCTATTTTCAGTCAAAAGACCTTTTTATTCTATGACCATAATTTATAAAAATATTTTCATGAATATATTTTATATAATCATAATATTTTATAAATTAATTTTTTATTTTTTCTCTATTTAAAAATTTATAAAAGGCATCATCTTTTCCTTTTTTGAACACGGTATTTTTTTGAACATTTTTAAAATTTTATAAAACCAATTTTGTATTTTAACGTATACGACAAGAATGAAATTTCCCACCATCAACAAAACTAATATTTTTGAATTATAAATTATATGTTTTGAATGATCCTTTTTAAATAAATTTTATACAATAATATATTATTAATTTTTTATATTTTAAGGTATTTATTTCAAAGTTATATGAGAATTTTCCATCATGAAATTATATTATTGATCTTTAAAAGGAATTTTATTTCATGATAGATTCATTTTATCTTATATATAATTTAATAGGAAAATGATCAATGGATATCATTATTATTGTCTATATATATGATTTATTATTCTGATGAAAATATGATTATGAAAGCCATTCCATTTCATCAAGTTGAACTATGATGATATGATTCTAAATACAATTATTTTCCATGGTTTATGTCATGATTAGATGTCTATAATAGCATTATCATTCCATTAGGTTATGATATGATGAATGTTTTATGATATTCTATATCATATATATATTATATTTATTATAATAATGGTGGGATAATGATTATATATTCATCTAATGGATTTGGTAAATGTTGATAGATCAAGTGATAAATAATGAATTAATGGAGACTGAACCTAACTCAGTAAGGGAAATTGACCCCTAATATAGTCTTGGGATTGAACCTTGCCTAATTAAATGGAGTATGGAGTGAACCCAATCAAAAAAATTAGTATCAGATATAATCCTTGACTAAAAATGAAATTATTCATATAATAATGTGTATTCAAAATGTCTATTCCTTATGCTAGTGATATGATCTCAAGGATCATGTTCTTAATTTAACTTATTATTCATTTCATATGAACTACCAAGAATCATGTCATAACTATTGAATATGAAACATGTTATAATTGGTATAGTTCTAAAGCCCAAATTTCATATTCTCGTACCATTATTTTCATGTTATAAATATTTGATCATTTATATCTCTATCTATCACCCATACTAAGATTCTATTCTCACAATTTCTTATTGTTACCTTATATAGTTTACAAAGTTTGTTTTTATTTATGATATGACTAAAAAGGGTTCTATTTTTGAATAATTAATTAGTAAATGATATAGATAAGTTATGAAAAACATTATTATATGTCCTCATTTTAAAATAAACTAGAACTATATGATTTATTCAAGAATTATAATGATATGTACCAAATATTTACTAAATATTATTAACTAATTATGTAGTAAGACTGTCGGTCCCTATCATCTGTGTCATGGTAACGTTTTGTTACTATAGAAAATAGGATGATAAAAATTTAGTAACGTCATATTTCATGGAAATGGATGGAGTGTTATTTTACAAGAAAAACATCCTTTTATGGATACAAGATGTGGATGCGGTTTTGAAAAAATGCATTAAGGGGTAATTACCCTAAAAAGAGTTTTTTTTATTTCTAGTGTATCAATTTGGTTCATGGTGAGTGTTCTCATACTGCATACATCATTTGTAACTAGGGGTAAATAATATATGGTTACATCACATTTTCATTATAAACCATTATGAATGATTTAAGTATATGATGGTTCGGAATTTCATAGGTTAAAACAGAAGTTTCATAAATTGAAAATAATTCATAATTTTTTTGACATGTGATATATTATATTTCATGATTATTTTTTCCCACATTAATTATTTCTACAAATAGAATTATTTTTATATTAGTTAATAAGTATATGTTTAAAGAATCATTTTAAATAGAATGTGATGTAGAATGAAATTATTTTCCACCTTGAAAACAAAATATTAAAGGATCTATAATTGAAAATAATATTTATTTTCATGAACATTTTTATAAATATATTAATTATGTTGTGCTTCCAAATGTGAAAACGAGGGAATGAAGTTATGTTGAATGATTTATAAGGAATCACTCGGCTAATTTTTAGTCATCTAACTGACTAGTTATTGAGAAATGGATTGGTACGACAAAAAAGATATTCTCTATTCACTATTGTTTGGAAAATGAAAGAGTTATTTTGAATATCTATCATTTGGAAGGTGAATAATATCTATCATGGAATCTTTTCATGAACATAAGGCAAGGTGAGGAAATTTACTCCAGGGATTGGGATAAGTTTAATTTTTTAATTTGTAATTTTGATGTATTCATATTTTGAATATGGATAAATAATTCATTGAGCAAAAATAGAATGATGATGAATTTTTTATCACCTATGCAGAGACTTTTAAAAGACTTGTGAGGTTCCCTTCTGGTATTATCATTAACTATATATATAAGGATGACTAATTTATCATTAGATTAAATCCAATTAAATAAATGGGATTATCCCAAAGAAATATCAGTTGATATGAATAAATAATTTAATTATATATGAAAGTGGAAATGGATATTTGTGTTACATATCCATCACATAGTGATGGAAATTTAAAAAATAATGAAATCATGGTAAATTATTAAAATAATGGAAATAATAAAGAAGAAATGTCCATTATGTTTGATGTTTGGAAGTAAATATAGTAGAAAATGTATTTTGGATATTGGTAAATGGTATAAAATGAAAGTCAACAAGAAATTTATTGTTTTAGTTATGGGAAAAATTTTAAAATTTATTTACGAAAAGATCCATAAAAGATACCACCCACAAACCAGTGTTTCTAATTAAATGAGAATGTAAATTACCCTTACATGTGCTCAAATATAATGGAAAATGATTATGATTAACATTAGAATCTTATAATAGAAAAGCACGACGTGATATATCACGAAATCATTATTACTATTGTAGAGTACAATAAATAAGTGATAAATGGTAAACTAAACATCCACTCTAAAATTTATAATTATTTATATGATTCAGTGTCTACATACACTTGTATATCTAGAGAATTTTCTAATAGTTTCAAAATACCTCCACAATGACTAGATGTTGAATTATAAGTGCAAACCCCTAATGGTAGGATCGTCACATCATAAGTCTGTGATTCAACTATAATTTTTTATTATGAGAATCTACTTCCTATAACTCTAATTATTTTCCTTATAGATGAACTATATTTTATTTTGATCATATAAAAGATTTTTATACACAATGCACACTTCAATTTTCAATGAAAAGATGTCACATTTGATATTTGTAACCAAGTTATGATTTTATATCCATATGATGGTAAATATAAACTACTGATGGAAATTTGATCCATTATATGGGTCATGATTCATAGTATAAATGGATGATTATCTCATTTCATTGTTGAGAAAAAATACTTCAATGATCTTCTTATTTCTATAGAGCTTTCTAATATAATTTTTTTAAGATATTCCATGTGTTATACAAAATTGTGAAGTTTATTTCCCAATAGATCTCATACTAAGGGATTCATTGATTTCATAGACTCTATATTGAATTAACTGGATAGAGTTTTATGAACTGATGAATCAACATCAGTGAAATTTTACCAACGTATTTATTTAGATAAGTGTTTCACTTTATAGTGGGCCTATTCTTTTTATTGAGAATAAATATGTATCACTATGACTCTGGATTAATTTTCTAGAATAAAAAAATATTAAAATCAATAGAAAAATATCATCTACCACATATTTATGAGTTACTTGATCAATTTTGTGGAGTGTAATAAAGTTCACTGATTGATCTTAATTCACGATATAATAAATTAAAGGGATATAATGTAGATATACGCAATACAACATTACATAAATGTTTTTGAAACTATAAATATATATTAATATCATTATTAATTTTTATGTTGGAAACTAGTTTAATGGATTCAATAAAGTGATTATTTTGATATTACATTTATTAGTTTGATATTGTATTTATAGATGATGTTATAATATATTGAAGTAAAATTCAAGAGAATGGAAATAATTTTTGGATTGTAATAAATAACCAAAATAGAGATAACATGTATGAATAAAATTTAAACAGTGAAAATTATGGATACCAAAAGTTTCATATTTTGGTCATATAATCTCATGTGTGTATTGGTGGATCCATGAAAGTTGAATATTAATAAACATTGGCCCTGAATAACCAAATTGAATATATGATAAGTAATTTTATTGTTTTTGCAGGTTATTATTGATTCATTTTAGACAGTTCATCAAGACATTCTATTCCACTCACCAGGATAAGTTATAAGGAACCCAAATTCCTTTATTAAAATAACATTGAGGAAGTGTTTAAGGAACTAAATAAAATTGTTGTTAGTTAACCTATGATAACATTAACTAATAGTGAAGAAGTTTATCTAATCTATAGTGATTTAGAAAATAATTGACTAATAATAGTTAATAAGAATTATGATATGTTAATAGATTATTACCCATGAAAACTATAGGTTCGATATAAAAATTAAACAACACATTATTTAATGTAAAATGTAGTAATTTTCACATTAATGATATAATGGAATTATCTATATGGATAAATATGTGATATATATACTGATAAATTTTTTTTAATCTTTTTATTATAAAAAATAGAGTAATATGTTATATAAAAGTTGGTTGGAGTGGATTGAAGATTGTGACTTCTAAATACATCACAACCATAGGAAAGGGAACAAGGTGACAGGTTATATGTGTCAATAGGATCATTCATGGTTTTCAATTACTAAGATCACAATAAATAAAATATGTATAGAGTTTCAAATTAGGGATCTATAAATCATTATGGAATGGGATAAATATTATCTTTATAAAATGAGTGTCCAACAATCTATCCATGTCTGGATTAGAGGGGCAAAGATGGATAATATGGAAGAGTATAAGAAGGGTAGAAATGTTATAATGTTCAACCTTTATTTTTTTTGTAATTATAAGGTTTAAAAATCATGTATGTGTCTTGAAAATTATATACATAAGGAAGGAGTTATTGTATGAATGTCATTTTTCAACATTCACCATTATAGTAAATATTATGATGATTTATTGAAATATGAAATAATATTTTTTGGAAACATGTGAAGATGGATATTGGAAAATACGTATTTTTGATTGTTAGGTCATAAATTAAATTATTAAATAGATATTTTTATATTAATACTAGAACCATTACCTATGAAATAATGTAAATGGGAAAATATCACCATGTATTTTATTTTCTTAATCACAAAAATGTCTAAAGGCCATAATGATTTTGGGTTATATTCGATTTCCCTAAGAAGTAAGAAAACCTAATTTATAATATAGAAAATATATTTATTGATCAAAATTATATAATATACAAAAATAAAGTGTTAATGTAATAAGTATTACCACATTATATTATATCAAATCTAGATCGGAGGTTTACATTGATGTTTTGGTGAAGTCTATAGTAGGATTTGGATACAGATTTTGTTTACTATAGACTATCATCCAAAGAGAGATGTTCCATATTATTAAACCATTTGATACCTATATGAAATGTTATAACCACTTTTTATTGATTCATTGGTGTTAAGGATCAATACCTTACTCCATTTTATTTTCCTTACTACAATATTTTTCACCAAATAATTCATATGTAACTTTATGGAGCATTGTATACAAATAATTATATAACTCTAAAATTAATTAATTATGTTAGATAATGAATGATATTTGTACCCTAGTCAGCTATTTAATGTAAGAGAATGTTATATTTATTCAGCATTATGTCCAAGAAAGTCAGAGTCGACATAAAAGTTATGTCGAAAATTTTCTGGAAAAAATAGAAGTTGAATTTTCTTAATATTAATTTCAATTAATTTTTCCATGTATGAAGGTTATGATATTATAAAATAATTTAAAGACAATAACATGGGTTATTTCCCACTTTTTGATTCTTAATCAAGTAGGGATTTTATACTATCACATGGAGCTTCTACTAAACATGTCTAAAGTTCGCGATGGGTACCATTTATCTGTCCTAAAGAAGTATTTACCTGATCTATCGCACGTACAAAACTAAGAGATCATACCACAAGACCATGATCATTATTTTTAAAAACAACTATTAAAAATATTGGATCATTTAGAAAAATTCCTTTGGAAAATGTCTACTCATATAGTTGAAGATCTCTTGAGGAATTAGAACTATGAATAAGCTACATATGAACCCAAGGATATAATGAAATATGGATGTTCACTTTTATAGAGTGGCTTAATATTGAGGGAAAAAATCATTTTAAAGGTTTATAATGTAACACCTTATTAATTTATAATAAATATATATATATATATAATTCAATTTTATTTCATTTATATCTTTTTATTCCCGTATAAATATGTGTTAAATATAAAATATAAACTGTTAAAAAATTATTATTTAATTTGATATTTATTAAAAATTCATTTTATTTTTTGGTATAAATATCACTATCAATGCTATCAAAAACATGTTCGTAAAATTTATTCACTCTCTACTAATTAATAAAATATAAAAACTAATTTTATAAGAAAATAAAGAATATGTTTTTTAGAAAGTATTATCATGCTTGGATTGTGTTTTTATCATTATAAATTAAATTAATTACTATTATTGAGTTATTTTAATGATATTTATCTGTTATATATTCACTCAAATTTTTTGACATCCATATAGTTTTTTCTAGGAATGAGAATAAAATAAATCTTCTTCTATACTTAAAAATTATTTTTTTAATGGTTACTATATCGTTTGAAAAATTATTTTAAATTGATTATAAGAAATTAATAAGAATTATATATTAAATTTTTAACATATTTTGAACTATGAGGTCCAAAATTTTATAAATATGTCCCATGATTTTAGTCATTATGAATAGTAACCATGGAAATATTGATCATCTCAGTTAATGATAAATTGGATTAACCTAGGTAAAAACTAAATGTTAAAGTCACTATTTTTCATATTAATTCTATTGGACATGGTAAAATTTTAACATATCACCATAGAATCGACAAATAAATATTTATGGCACCCTTTTCCATAAAAATTTCCTATATAGTATTTACTAGATATAAAAAATGTCATTCTATTACATTTAATTATATATTATTTTATAACATAAAGATAAAATCATATTGTTAGTGAATCATAATAGTTATTTTGAGAATAAGTAATTTTTCTCATGATGGTAATTGTTTTTGATTTTTTTTTAATTATATATTTTCCAAAATATCTTACGCAATATCGACAAAATATTTCATCAATTTATACAAAAAATAAAATAAATTTTTCAAAAAATATTAAAACTGATATTATTTGAGTGATTTATAGTGTTCCGAAAATTTTATAGATGGTTATAACATATTGTTTTTAGGCAAAAGTATTGTGTTCAAATTCCAAATTATTATTTATATTATTATTTTACAATTAAATGAATGCTGTCAAAAATAAAATTAATGATATTAGTGATATTAAATGAATAGTGTGGAAAATAACATTAACTTCAACTTCCATCTTTTTATGGGTGTCATTTACATTAATTATATTTTATGAAAATAATATTTTATCATTAATTAAATTTTATAAATTTTAGAAATGTAATTCTAAATTTTACTAATTATATAATGACTTGAAATATTTATGCAACACTAATAAACTATATCTCCAATTAAAAATATAAAAAATTATTTTTAAAATATTAATCATAATATAATTTGATTGACTTAATGTGTTTCAAAAATATTTTATAATAAGATGACATATTAGTGTAATTTTCATGAATTTTTCTCAAATTATCCAACTATATTGATATATTTAATGTACAATTAAATCTATTGTGTTAAAATGATAGTAGTGATATTTTATAGTTAATAATTTTTTATTTTATGATATAAATTTCATAAAAATATTTTATTCAACCAATTTTTTTTATTGGGTTTTGAAAATTAATCATGGACCATTCATGTGTCGTTTGGTGTTTTATAGTAACATTATTAAACCTTAAAAGATTTAAAAATGTAATATTATGGTAATTGTCAAAATGGTTAAATAAGGGTAAAAAAATATAATGGAATAAATGTAACTAAAACATGATAAAATTTTATTACAAATGAGCCTTTTAAACATACTTATATTATATTATAATATTACCAATTTGGAGTGATTTTTATAAAAAACATTTATACTACATTAAATAATTATTTTAAGTCATTCTAAGAGTTCCCTCAGCTTAATTGTAAAAAGAATCCTCTACATTAACTTTTTCAAATCCCATTTATCCTTATAGATAGAAAAATATCTCCAAAAATAACATTCAATATTTTTCAGATACATTCTATAAATTAAGGTCTTCCCAAAGACCTACTCTAGATTCCATAAGAGGTGTTCTAAAGGTGTCATTACAAAGAAGAGGTAAATATCTTAACCAATAACATTATTTTTATTTTTTAATTTACCAATTATAAATATGTTATATTATTAGTAAAATAATAACTAATTTATAATCCATACATGTATATCTTATTATGTTTATTAAATTACTATTATTCCTCATATTTCCATTAAATGGGAGGAGAATGTATTGTTTGTGTGTTTGTATAGCTTATAGTCTCCACATAGTTGTATAATATCTTTCACATCACCATATTCTTTGGATTGTAATGATGATGGGTTTTATTTTTAAATATGATAGTTTTAAAATAATTATATATGATTAATTATCAATTTATATCTACCTTATTATATTCCAAACGATTTTGAAATGATAACATTGTTTGTGAAAATGTATAGACTAGAACCTCCAAAAAGCGATGTGATTCATTTGTCATTTCAATTTTTTAAGGTTGAAAATAAGTTTTGAATTAATTAAAATATAAGATATATAAGAGATAATAATTATTCATTAATATTAATTTATTATTTACCATTCTTTGATCCCATATGTCAAAAAGAGAAAATAGTGTCCATGTTTACATATGGAATATCATCTCCATTAACAGAGTAACTCAATTCTCAATATTTAAAATTTATAAATAATTATAAAGATATATATAGTGGATATATAAAAAAATTATAATTACATAAATTATTATAATATAGGATAACAATAAATTTAAATTTATTATACATGAGGTTATAGTGCCTTCTAATCAAGTGGAACTCAAGGAATGGAGTTTTTCACCTCAATTTTATTTTTCTGAGATATGTGACATATTCACCACTAATTTTTTATGTGGTTCATATACATCCCATGAATGACTCTAATAATTATTATTATGAAATTATTTTGGATTTCAATATCTATATAAAGTTATTTATTTCATCGATATATGATTCAAAACAAACCTATGTGGTAAGGGTTTAATATTACAGTTTCACTATTTACCAGGATTTCTTATTCTTAGGTTTCAAGTGAAAAATATTTATGATATAACTCCCAATAAGATCCTAAAACTTCTTGTAATATAGTTATTTATTGAAAATAAAAGTTTTTATTTCAATTTCCTCAAATAAATTACATAAGAGTTTGAAAATATGTTTTCAAGTAAAAATAAACCTAATTTCTCTCTATGATTGAGAAATATTTTTCCTTCATAACCATGTTTTCTAAAAAATAATTTTTTTAATATTTTAGTAATATTTTTCAATGTATTTTTTACATATGTTTTGATTTTTGAAATTTTTTAAAAAGTTATAATAAATTTAATTTACAAAAATTAAACCTTTTTATTTTTTACAAAAAATATGAAAGGAATGTTTCTAATTAATTTTATGGAATGAGTAAAATTTTCTACCTTCATGATCATTAAATGTTATTAAGAATCCTATGTAGGTTTCTATGTTTATTATCAAATAAAATATTTTCCATAAAATTTTGGAAATATTTGTATTTTAAATGTTATTTTCTAATTAGAACGGATATTTTCCTTAAGAGTTATATTTTTTTATTTTAAATTAATATTCATATATGATAAAAACATATGATATTAATTATTTATTACTGGGGATATGATCCAATGATACCATTCTCACTCTTTCTATGGATGTTAAATGTTTTTGATCATGAGATGTTAACAAAACCCATTTATTATTCATGGGTTATATTATGATAAATAGAATATTTTTTAATAAAACCCATTATATTTTCACAGGTTATGATGTTATTATAATATTAATTTTTTGTGACCCTGTGGAACACATATGTATTATTTTAATTATTAGATTTTGGATATATTATAAATATGTATGGTGGTTATGTTACAACAAATTATGGTTGTTATGTTGTATATATGGATAGTGTGTCACATACATGACATATTTTTAAGGTAAGTTTTATTTAATTTCGAATATTTCTTTGTTTTGGGGGTTTCCCATCCATTTTTTGAGGAAATTGTGAGTTTTCATTTTTTGGGCCTAACCGTGAGCCCATTTCCATATTTAAAAACTAATTTTGTTTCTTTTATAACTCACATATTTTTAAAACAAATTCACCCATTCAACTTCTAATATGGCATCCCTGGACCATTTAGCACCACAATTGCAATGTGGGCTTTATAGGAATCCATAATATTGGTGGAATTGGGTTTTTATTTAAGGAATTTGGCTAGCCAGAAAGTCCATTTCTAGTTTTGAAAAAAAATTGGTTTATTTTATATAAAACTAAATTTTTATGATTTGTTAGTGATTTTAAGCCCCAACGGAGACCACTAAACCCAGCATCACCCCATTCTCTGTCTCCTCTCTTTGGAGCTCTTGTGCATCGTAAAATAGGGTATAACTTTTTAGGATTTTTCAATTCATCCATATTTGAAGAGGTAAGTTGTTTCCATCATAAATCCTTATATTATTACTCTTTTTCACCCATTTCAGTTCACACATGACATTATCTAAATTATTCGAACATCTCATTCATTTTTTTATATTTTTCAAATTTAGTTACTTGTGTATTAGGGGAGAATATTTCAAGATCATTCATGTAAGGTGGTCTCCTTCATTCATCCTCACATTTTCTTATGTTTTTTTTTCATATGGTTTCTTCTAATTATACTTGAATTTTATAACGTCTAAAAAGTGGGGATTCGAAACTTGGGTTTAATATTCTATTTCTGGGTCTAATATTTTGGTTTAGGCTTGATCTAATTCTCTTTTTGTGCGGCGGTGTTGCGGTTGAACTTCCACACAAAAATTCAATGGGTTTTGACACTTGTTGTTCGTGATTCCATGGGTAATCAAATCTAGATGTGTTTTGATGGAAGAATATATATTTTTATCACACTTATCATCCATTATAATTGATGAAAAATATGGTTTTTGTTATGTTTTTAAGTAAATATTTTTTGGGTGCCAATTTTGTGTTAAATTTGGAGTTTTACAGTTTTATTTTATGTTATTACAAATAGGGTTGTTTTACAAATCAACTAATGGGTTTATATAAATTATTTTGGTGCTGAAATTTTTATTTCAATGAATATGGTTATGGACATGGTCTTCAAAGTAGGGTTTTTAATGGATTTTCATTGCAAAACATTGTTATGTTTTGTGATGTTATTTTATTGAAATCCTAATGGTTTTATTGAGTGGTGTAAGTGGTAAAAAAACATGTGTACAAATAGTTTTGAGTTCATTATTACCATAAATGATGTATTTATGAGATAATGTATTTTTTTATCATGAGATAAAATTTTAATCATAATGGTGGAAACTCGGGTACCTTGGAGGGTGGATATGTTCCAATACGCTAGTGATCCAGATGGGTTTCATCCCTGTTTCGTTGAAAAAATGGATAAAGATAGAACTAAATAAAATATGTGGATTATTATTGGTAATTAATAGGTTATGGTTATATTCCCTACTAGTGTATTCTACATGAGAATATATTTTTCTTTGGTTACTAAACAACGAGGTAGGAGGTACATGGGGCCCTAGACTAACTAGTGCCTTGGGGTGTTCCCAAGATTAGTGCTTGTTGACTCTTGTGTATTAATCTTTGTAATCTGGTGGTTTTTTTTGAAAATTATTGTATATTAACTATTTTATTTAAATTTTCCCATTCATGGAATGTTTCCTTCAAAAAAAATTACATTTTAATGTTTCATTCATTAGAAATTATTTCCACCACTTTTTGTATATCAAAAATGGAATGATTATTTATCTTGTATTGTTAATCCTATGGAGTCTCGTGGTGGTATCCTATATGGATTAGTCTCGAACCCTACTTACAACCATTAGGTGTATGTATACTTGGTAATTTTTGACATAGGTAAATCAAAGTATTTGGGTGATGGTGTCTTGGGGTGTTAATTCCCATTCATGGTGTGGAGTGGTAGAGGCGGCTTGTGGGTGATGACCCCTTGTCACGTGGAGTCCTTGGGGATGATTTTATGCTATTTTTATTTTCCTTTGGACCACATTTTGTATTTTTAAACATATGTATTGAGTTTTAAATTTGGTCTATATCATGATTGGTATGAATTTTATATATTTTGTTTATTAATGATTTTTGATATTTTCTATATCCATATTAGTGTAAATTATTCCCAAACAAAAATATGATATCCGAGCACTTTTTGGAAAACATTGGGATAGGTAAAACCCTTTTGGTGTTGTCATGGTCTAGGTTTGTCACTGGTATTGATGGATACCAGATTTGGTTCGTGAAAAAATGGAATTAGAGGAAGTTAATGTTTTTTTGTTATATTATTATTTGGGGATGAGTGAGACTAGATAAGAGCTAGTATTGTTTGGAATCAGATTTTTTGACATTTGTAGGTTGCTTGGCCAACACCTCTCTTGGAAGTCCTTGAGTCACCCTGATAGATTGGAATTATTTGTTTGACATCACTTCCAGGTGAGACGTGTGGGCAGCAGAATACACATGGACATCGGGTGTGAGTGGTGTACTTGTTTATTTTATTAAAGTAATGTGTTTAGATTATTTATAATTGAGGTATTTGTTTAAAAATTTTATAATTTTGTTTTTGACTATTTTTTTGACTGTTTTATTTAGTATCAACGTCCCTCCCCGGAAGGCTCCCATGCCCCCTTGGGAGGAAGGCAATGTGAGTTCTCCCACATCGATTGATCAGACGACAGTCGAGGTTGTGGTATGGGATGTCCAAGAATTTGGGCATGGACCGACTCCTCTTCCAGCTCTTATTAGAGATGGTTAGTATTGTCCTATAAATTAAACGACCTCTGAGTCTTGAAAAATAATCTTCTTAACTTCCAAGGTAGCGTAGAACCCCAGGAAGCAGAGGAAATTATCAAAAAGATTGAGTGCATGTTTGAGTTCCTGGATACACCTAAGGATATCTTGGTGATGTGTGAATCCTTTTTATTAAAGGGTAGAAGCTACAGTTGGTGGAAATTGGTACTTCAAACTGGGAAGAATGAGGAGATGCACTACGGAGATTTCAAGGTCACCTTCAATGAACAATACTGCCCTAATGTCTTGGTTTATGCTAGGTCCCAAGAGTTCATGGATCTTGTTTAGGGAGATTTATCTGTGAAGGAGTATGAATAATGATTCACTGAGTTGGTTCAATAATCTATTAAAATTGGGTCTAATGAAAAAGAAATTGCCCATATTTTTTAGAAAGGCTTGCGACCAGAGATATACTCCCATGTGTTCTTGTTCAAGCTGAGGACTTATGCTGAGGTGGTTGATCGGGCGTACATGGTGTTTATTGACAATAAAGGGGGGATGGTTTCTCTGGGTCAGTATCAGTAGTGGGTAGAGGAAGATCTTCAGAGAAGAAAAGGAAGCAGGAGGAACAGGTGAATAAGGGAGGTGGTAGTTCAAGCCACTCTTCAAGGAAATTTTCATCTACGTTTTCGGATGTGAGATCGGTCGTGTTCTATTAGTGTGTGAGGGTGGGGCACACATGACCAAAATTCCCACATCCTCCAAATCAATGTTACAAATGCAGAGGTATGGATCACTTATTGTTCTTTTGTGGGGTGGAATGTCCACTACAATGTGGGGAAGGGTTATTGGTTTCAAGATGATTTCAAGCACCGATAGAGTCATTGAGGAAGGAGGGATCATAATTTGGTGGACGTGGTGGTAGGGATGGGTAAACTACTAAGAAAATCTAGTTTAGGGGATATAAATAGATTAGTAGTCGTCCTCATGTAGATACTGGACATCTCCATACAGTAGATCAGGAACCATCAGGATCAGAGGTGGGACCATCAACAGTTAGAGGTAATGTTTTGATTTCATCTTCTTTAGTTGTTTCTCTTTTTGATATTGGTTCATCTGTTTCATTCATTTATGCCCATTTTTTGTACATGATGAATTTTCCAATCATGTTTTTGTCTTTTTTATGGAGTAGGTGACACTGCTAGGGAAGGAGCAGGGTCTCTGGTGCTTGTCGTGTCTGCATTCCGTTTTAGGGGTTGAGATGGAGTGGGATTTATTGGTATTAGATATGGTTCTTTTTGACACAATACATGTCATGGATTGGCATGTACACTTCCAAGAACACATCTATTTCTATAGGGGGTGAGTGAGTTTCACAACACCTAATGGGAGTTTTTAGGTTTTTCGTGGAGAATGGGATCCTCGTTTGGGTCTTTCAGGACCAGCACACCCAGAGTTGGGAAGTATTATATTCCTGTTATTATCACTCTTGCTAGAGGACGATGTCATTTACCCTAAATTTACACTACCTCATTTAGTGAATGAATTTTAATATGTGTTTCTGGATGATTTTTCAGGATTCCCCCCAGAGCGGGATGCGGAGTTCTCGATTGATCTGGCACCGAGAACACAACTAATATCTCTTCCATTGTAGTGTATTTCCCCCAATGAGCTAAAGGAATTAATGATACATATGGAATATATAGAATACAATGTGTTCGTTCACCTGAGTGTCTCTCTTAGGGCTGCATTTTTGTTTTTCACAAAAAGGTAGACAAATCCCTCTAATTGTGTTTTGACTACAGGAAGCTGAATAATGTAACAATTAATAACAAATAAACATTACCCATAATTGATGATTATTTAGATTATATGAAAAGGGAAAAGTGGTTCTAAAAAATATAAGTGCATTCCTGATACCATCAAATCAGTGTGGAAGAGGAAAATATCCTAAAAACAACCTTCTGAAAATGGTACATCCACTTTGAGTACTTGGTAATTCCCTTCAGATTAACCAATTCTCCACCAGTACTTATGACACTCATGAATAGGGTGTTCCACTTGTATCTCAATTCCTTTTTTTTGGTTTTTTTGGATGACATTCTAGTATACACTGGATCTGAGGAAGAACACTAACATCTGTTGAGGATTGTTTTGGGAACTTGTTTGGATCACCACTTGTATCCAAATTTATTAGTGTTCACTTTCTTGATTAGGTAGGTAAAATTTCTAGGGCATGTGATCTCGAAGTAGGGGGTTTTTATGGACCCTGATAAGATCAGGGCAGTAATTTCATAGGAGAAACCAGATAATTTGTTCGATATCCTCAGTTTCCTTGGCCTAGTTAGTTATTATAGGTAATTCATTTGGGGTTTTTCTTGGATTGCCTCACTAATGAAAATGCTCACCAAGAATGGGGTAATGTTTGTATGGGACACAGAATGTAAGAAATATATCGAGGATATGAAGAGGTGGTTGAATACAACCCCATGATAATTTTTCTACACGTCAGGAAAGGGTATGTGGTATATTGTGATGCTTTGGGTATCGGTCTTGGGTTCATGCTTATGCAGGATGATCATGTGGTGGTGTATGGCTCTCTCCAACTCTGAACACATGAAAAGAATTACCTGACCCACTACTTGGAGAAGGTTGTAGTGTTGAATTATTTGAATACGTGGCATAACTATCTCTTTGGGGAGAATTTTTTGTTATACTATGATCACAAGATCTTGGGTATATCTTCTCGCAGAAGAACCTAAACATGATACTGCATTGTTGGATTGAGTACATGAAGGGATTCGACATTGATATTGTATGTACCCCATGAAATGGTAACGTGGTGGTTGATTCCTTAATCAAAAGAGTCCTGGTGTATGATTTGAGAATGTCTAGTGATGTGGGAACTTTGAAGGCACTCTTTTCTCATAGGCAAGTGAAGAAAAAACAACATAGTTGAGGTGCATTCTTGGTGAGAGTTCAGCTGACTCCTTCTCTCTTGGAGTTTATTTAGTGGTAATAGCCTAGTGATGTGCTTTTTCAATGGTCAAATAATTTTTTTTCATGGTGGGGAGATGTCTTCTGACTGTTCGTCATCTCCCAAGGGCATCATAGGCATCAATGGACGTTTAGTAGTTCCATTATCTCTATAGAAGATGGTGATTCAAGATAGAAACCCATCTCAGTGGGCTATCCATCTGGGTGCCCCCAAGATGTATTATGATCTTTGTAGGTAGTTCTGATGGAGTGGTATGATATGAGACATCTAAGACTTCATGTCGAGATGCTACACAATCCATCAGGTTAAAGAAGAGCATCAATGGACCTCTAGTTTTCCCCATCCATTACCCATTTCTACTTAGATGTGGGACATGGTTTCAATGGACATAATTGTTGTATTACCTCATACACCTTGGGGTAAGATTTCCATTTTTTGGTGATTGATCATCAGATCAAATCATCCCACTTCATTTGGATCAGAGATACAGCTAATGTGGATGTGTTGGGCCATTTGTTTCTTCAGGAGGTGGTAGTGCTTCTTGGTGTTTTGTCAGTAGTTTTCTGATATAGAGACCCCCATTACACTTCTTAGTTTTCAAAAGTCCATCACAAGGCCTCAGGGTCTCATATTAAGATGATCATGGCATTCCATTCTCAAAGGGATGGTCAGATAGAGTATTCCAATCATATTTGGGGGACATTCCTTGTGTATGTGTTCTAGACTTTGGAGGTTCCTTGGACATCTTTTTGAGATTGGATGAGTTTTCTTATAAATACAGTTACCAATCCTTGATTCTAATTTCTATTTTGAGGTGCTCTATAGTCAGCCTTGTCAGCCCCCCCTATGTTGGGATGAGGTAGGTGAGACCTCACTACTAGGGATGAGTCTGGTTCAGGACACGTCTAAGAAGTTCAAGATAATCAAGTAGTTCTTATGGATAAATTAGTGTCTCCATAAGTCATATGTCTACCAAAGGTCTCAAGACCTAGATTTTTTTTGTGGGTGACAGGGTATTCTTGAAAGAGGCCCCTCGTATTGGACATCATCGATTCGGAATGCAAGGGAAGCCGATGTCACGGTATGTCATACTTTTTTAGATTACTTAACATATTGGAATGGTTTCAAACAAGTTGTTCTTAAATTCTTAGTTGACATCCATCCATGATGTCGTACATGTCTCCCAGTTGAAGAAATAAAACCCAGATCTATCCCATGAACTGAATTTGGAGGAGATTGATATATAGCCTGATTTATCTATTTTTGGGTGGCATGTGCGAAGAGTGGACTTCCATGAAAAGGTACTTTGGGGAAATTCAATTCCACTAGTCTGGGTACTTTGACAGCATGTGAATGATACACATGAGACTTGGGAGCAGATGTTATGGGTTGAGGAGTACCCATTCTTGTATTATGATCAAGCTTCATGTTGACTTTCTAGGGAATAAATTATTTAATGGTGGGGATAATTCTCACATCCATGACTTATTTTAATGGTAAATTTCATTTACATTCCATTATTGATTTTTTGTAGTGGTTTCCCAAGAATTTTTGGAGGAAATCGTGAGTTTTCATGATTTGGCCCAACAGTGAGACCATTTCTAGATTTAAAAACCAATTTTGTTTCTTTTATAACTCCTTAATTATTCATTATATATCACCCATTTCAGATGAAAAATGGTTTCCCCTTACATATTAACACTGAAATATCTATTTGGAGCCTTTATGAATCCATAATAATGGGGGATTTGGGTTTTTATTTAAGGAATTGGGCCAGTCCAGACTCTCATTTCATATTTTATAAAAATAATATTTAATATATTATACAATTTTTTTGATTTTTTTGATTCGAAGTCTACATGATCCCATTGAACCCAGGCGTTCCCCCATCCTCCCCCCCCCCTTTGGAGTTTGTATGCATTACGAATTAGGGAATAGCATTATAAGAATTTTGAAATCATACAAATTTGTTGTGGTAAATTGTTTCCTTCATAACTCTTTAAATTCTTACTATTTTCCCCCATTTCAGTTCTCACATGACTTTAATGGAATTATTTGAACCTCACATGAATTTTTGGACAGCTTTAAATTCATCTACTAGTGTATTATGGGTTATTCCTTCATGATACCTAATATAAGTGGGTCTTATTCATTCATCCTCCCATTTTCATAGGGTTTTTTATTTTTTTTTTATGGTTTCATCCAATTATTCATGAATTTTATGATTTCAAACAAGTGTGGATTCATTCATAGGATTTGATATTAGGTTTCTTGGTCTATTCTTGTGGTTTTAGGAATGATCTAATTCACTTGTTTCATAGCGGTGGTCCGGTTAAACTTTCGCACAATGATTCAAGGGGTTTGACACCTATGGTATGTGATTTCATTATTAATAATTTAAAGATGAATTAGCTTTGAATAATTTCTATTTTCATAACACTATTCATTCATTATCGTTTCTATGAAATCCAATTTTGGTGACCTTTGTTGTGTAATTGATTTTTGGGTACCAATTTTGTGTTAAATTGGGTGTTTTACAGGTATATTTTATGTTATCCCAAATGAGGTTGTTTTATAAATCATGTTATGGGTTTATAGAAATGATTTTGGTGATTAATTTTTTTATGAATATGGGTATGCACATGGTGTTAAAATTTGGGGTTTTAAGGGATTTTGTGTGAAAAACATTGTTATGTTTTCTGATGATAATTTATTGAAATCCTAAAGGTTTTATTGAGTGGTGTATGTGTTGAAAACATGTGTAGCTACTGTTTTGAGTTGATTATGTCTAATACTGATGTGTTATGTGATAATGGATTTTGGTATCATGAGACAATGGTTTTAGCACAATAGTGGAAGCCTGGGTACCTAGTAAGGCGGATATGTAATAGTATGCTAGTGATCTGAATGAGTTTTATACTCGTCTAACTGATAAAATGGATATTTAAAACACTATAAAAACTATGTTTATGATGATTGGGGACCACTATGATATCTTTATGTTCCCTAATAGTGGCTCATTCATAATAATAGATTTTTCTATGGTTACTTTACACTGAGGTATGAGGTACATGGAACCCCAGACAAACTAGTGCCTAGGGGTGTTCCACAGATAGGTGCTCATTGAGTCTTTTGTATTTATCTTTCTAATATGATGGTATTTTCTGTAAAATAATGTATATTACATGTTTTAAGGAAATTTTATCATTCATGGAATGTGTCCTAGAAAAACGTTTTACATTTGAATGATTCATTCATTAGAAATTACTTCGACCTCTTCTTGTGTATCAAAAATGGCATGCATTTAATCTTGTATTTTTTACCCTTTGAAATATATTGGTGGAATCCTATAAGTCTTAGTATCAAACCATATTTACACTCTTTCGGTATAATTAGATAGGACTATGTTTGACACAGGTTATGGAAAGGCACTGGGTGATGGCAGTTCGTGGTGTTAGTTCCATCCATGGTGCAGAGTTGTGGAGGTAGCTTCTGGTTAATGACCCCCTGTCATGTGGAGTCCTTATGGATGTTTTGATGATATTTTTATTTTTATTTGGACCACTTTTTTATGTTTAAACATAAGTATTTAGTTCATTATTTTTTCTAAATTCTGTTTGGTATGAATTTTTTTATTCGTTTTATCCATTGTTTTTTATGTCTTATGTATATATATTCAGGTAAATCGGTCAAAAAACAAATTATATGATACCCAGGAACTTGTGCTTGCCCACAGGGATAAGAAACACAATTAGGCCTTGCCACAGGCAGGGTTTGGCACTGGTTTTGTTGGTGACCAGATTTAGTTCTTAACCTAGTGGTTTTGTAATAAATAAGGATAGTGGTAATGTTATAACCAAGGATAGAGGTTATGTTATAACTATAGTGACCCCACCACCATTATCTCAATTATGGTGTACACAATATTATATTGGAATAATTTAATGGGAATAACATCACCAAATACTGAATGGTTAATAAGTCATTGTATTCTAGACACCTATATAAAAATCACATCATATTTTAAAACATAAAATAAAAAATGGATTTTCTTTTATAATAACATTATTTCCCTTATCATATCAATGAATATAAAAAACAAAACTCTTCATCATATCATGGGGATAATAAAAAATATGAAATGAATGGGCTCAAATTTTTAGAAAGGGTAATAGTATGACATAAGCTATCATGAATCAATATGGTATAGTCAAAATAGAATGGTAAATAACTGATAAACAAGCCGTTTAATAAATAACATGACCATAATATGGAAGTAATATAATATGATCAAATAATTTGAAATAAATAATCATGGGATCATGAACATAAAAATAAGTTTTCTAACTAATCAAATATTCATGCAGAATATCAATAAATGAATTCACAATGATGGAACTCAAAACGACAATTATCAGAAACATACCTCTGAGGCATTTTCCAAAAAAATCTATATAACATTGAGGCCTTTTTACAATACATCTAATTAAATGGGTGATATCTTGGGAAAATCCCAATTTAATTTTCTCATAAAAACTAACGATGAATCGTGGGGTAATAGTGGGAATTGTATCTCACTTACAAAGTCTAATTCAATTATAATATGAAAGTTGATAATTGTAATGAACATAATAATTCATATTTAAACTAGCATATGAAATGTAATTACTTATCTTAATCTGTTAACATAATCAAAATCCATCCATAGTAAAAGCATTGGAATTAGTAAATTACATCACCATTCAAACTAATCATAAACCAACATGTGAAATATTAAGGATGGTATCATTGGATTATATCATCATTAAATAATAATAAACCTAAAATAATATATTATTAGATGGATTTTATTTTAAATATTAAATAAAATATTTATTGACAAAAATTAATTTTTTTAAATCAACCATTATATTTTAGAACTAGAAAATTCAAAAAATATTTTCAAAATAATTCTCATTAAAAATAACTTTTAAAAATTTAGAATATATAGAATATTCAAAAAAAACATTTTCCTTAAAAATTAAATTTCAAACATTTAATGGATGATTCACTGAAATTATGGTACTAAAGTTAGGTAAATCTATGCATGGCATATATGTTAAAAAGAACATTCATTTTAGATCTACGACGGTTAGAAAAATTACTCATTCAAAAAATGATATATAGATTACATTGAAACAATTTCTTAAAAAGTAAAATATGGGTAAAAATATATTAAATAAATAATTTTTTTAAGTTGATATCATTATAAATAATTTTTTATAAAACATGGTTTTGGAAGGAAACTTATTTTCGACAAAATAGAGAGATAAAGACAAAATTCATTAAAATCATTTTATTAATATTATTAACTACCAAAGAGTGAAAAAATGGTAATATTACATTAAAATTTTCATAAGAAACCAATGATGAATTAAATATAATTAATTTTTTAGATAAAAATTTCAAATATTTCTCCCACGTTTGACATACACAAAAAAACCTCTTGAATAATGACGATAATGGGATATAAAACCATACCACTTGAGGAACATTTGGATAATAATACCAAAAATAAAATAAAATAAGTTTATACATTTGACAATATTAAGTTAAATTAATATAAGTTATAAAATAAAAAATGTAATAATATACACATGATGAAAAATAATTAATATATATTGTGTATTTTTCATAGAATTAAAACAGAGATGAGACACCTTTATATTGAGTCTGAGTTATATCGTACATTATTTATCAATATAAATAAAAAATTATGATAATTATTTATATTTTTGAACATTTTTCATTTTTTTTATTCCTTTTATTTCACTTATTACATTATTATGTATGATTAAGTTATTAATTTTGTTTCCATCAGATGTTTTCATGAAATTTGACTTATTTGTGAAAAATAATTTTGGTAGGATGATTTTGGTCAAGTAGTAACTTATTTAAACATCTACAGAATAATAATCATGAAAAATTATCATATTTATAAATAAAATATATTTTTAAAACCAATAATAATTTATGATTACAAAAATGAACTATTTTAAAATCATAGAGACGGTAGGTCATACACATGGATGAGTAATGTTTAAATTTTTAAACAATCATTATTGAACGATTGAAAATACTATTTTGTCCTTACATAATGAAAATAATATAATATATACCACATTATTTATTTAAATTTACACATACATATATTATACATGTGTTGTGGTGATGATAAGAGTTAGTCACATCCTATCGTTAAGGCAACAGTCCCAATATACACAAATAATGTAATCATCTTTCAGTGTGTGAAAACAAAAGAAATAAAATGATATATTAAATTTGTGTAAAGTTATATATGACATGATTGTAATAATTATGTCATTTATATCACATATAAATATTAAATTTACCCTTATCACCTTCCACATGAAGCGTTAAAGAAAGATAAATCACATCTCTTCACGAGGCAGTAGCATGTCCTACAAACGAGTGATGTGGCCATATCACCTTCAAAATGGAAATTGAAATGGATTATATAATATAATGACTTAATATTTAAAAATATTATAAATATCATACATATATATTATATCTATAATTACAATAAACTATGATAGTTTTAACTGAAAAATGAATGACATTAGTTCAGGAGGTAGTAGACTATCGTACAAAATAAAAAAGATTTTGTAACCCATTTTTTGGAAATGGGTGTAGATATAGGTCCTGATCATAATAGAAAAAAATCATAATATTTAAGAATTAGGTTATAATATTTTCATTTTTAAAAAAATATATTTATGGTTGTAGAGGAAGTAATAAAATAAAAACTCTCATTGAAAAATCATTCATCTTCTTTGGTTAACCTCTTTTGGATTTCACTAAAATCCATCCTATCATATATTTATGCCTAATATAATGATTGTAGGATTAGTGTAATGAAATTTTAGAGATATTTGGGAAGAAATTGTCTGAATTTTTTTTTCATTTTGTGAAGAAGTGATAAGAGAAAGTAGCCATTTATAAGTGGGTTTTGTGGCACACTTGTAATTTTTTTAAAAAGGATACCCACAATTTTCACATGAAAAAAGAGTCTAAAATGTATTATTATGAATAATTTTATGTTATAGGTTATTATTATTTCTATTAAATATATTTTTAACTTGTTCATTATTCCTTTTTGTCCCATATCATTTATAGTTAACCCTCAATAAATCCCATTTTTCTGTAAAGGTGGAAATTATTTTTTACACTATTTTTTAGTCATTATGGTAAAAAAATTAAGTTGAAATTTTAAGATAATATAAATTATTGTTATTAAATATATAGAATCAATTTTTACAAATACCATAAAAATAATTTCAGGAAATTAATTTTTAATTTATCTTTCTGATGTGATGAGAAAACTGGTTTTCAATGAGAAAATGTTTGATCATTTACCAATTTTTTATCTCAAAATTAAATATAAAAATAATTCAAGTGACATAAATTTTATTAATAAATATATTATTGAAAAAAAATAAATTTCCAAAAAATAAAATATAATATTATTTTCAAAATAATTTTATTAAAATGAAAATTAGAACTAAAATTCAATAATTTTCACTATTAATAAAAATATGAGAATTCACAAAAATATAAAAAATTCACTATAATAAAATTTAGAAATGTAATTTTAAATATTATTTATATTTTATAATATAAATTTAGTTATCTTGATAATAATTAATTTCTTCACATGTCCAGAAGAAGCAATAAAACATTCTCTTTTAAAAATATAGTTTAAAAAATCATTTACCTTCATTGGATTCTAATTTTTTTAATCATTAGATATACATTTAATTTATTTTATACATTTTTAAACAATATTATTTTAAAATTTTAGTTCATGTTAATCATTTCCATATTCTTAATGGCTTGGTTAAAATGGTTGTGTTTAAATAATAATATTTTAATAAAATATTGTGCTTTGTTCAAACCCGTTGTTGCGTGCATTTGATGATTTCAAAGAGATAAAATATTTAAACTAAATTTTTTCATAAATTATTTTGTTTTTATATTACTTTATATTTTTGTTTATTCAAATCAAACACGTTATTAAATATTATGTTCATATTTTAACAGATTAGGGATTAAATTCTACCACACTGAAATAAATTTCATCCCATGAATTTAATCATTATCTCAATAGTCTGATTTTTTTATTTGAAAATACCTTAATTGAATTATCAAATAATTATTAGGGTTGATAAAATATTCTATTCATAATATGTAAAGTTAAGTATATAGGTCATATGGAATAACAAATGATAACGCATCATGTATGAGAACATTGGTGGCATGTGATGTTGTGGACAAGGAAGAAAATTGTAAATAATTATAGAGTGACAGAGATAATTGATAAAAAGATAGTTACTGATAATTGGAAAGTTAAGGTCCTCCAAACTCTAAATCAATGATGATTTAAAATACTATTTGTTCAAAATAAATTAAAGTATTATGATAGCATTGTTTTCATTATCCATTTTCTATAGTTGAGGAATTCATTTAAAATTTTGAAAAATAATATATGAAAATATATTAACTAGATATATATATATATATATATATATTTACTTGGACGAAATAAACACCTTTTTATGTTTTTATCATTTTACACATCATTTATTACAACATGAAATGAATATCCAAAAAGATTTATTTATGTTTGAATAAATAAAATCAAACTTTTAATAGATATTTAGCCTAGTATAAGAACAAGAATAAATTTTTCATGCTTATATATGTTTTCCCAGAGAAAAAGGATACAACACATTATCCAATCATGCCCCACTTTAAAATTAATTCATTCCATATATATATTTAACATTAATATTAATCGATGAAATTCCTCTCAAAATTCAAATTCCAATTTTTTTAATGAAGGAAACTAAATCTTCATTATAATCACCAACAAATATAAAGTGACTCTTAATTTCACATTAAAAATATATGAATAGCTTCATTACCATAAAATACTATTTAAATCATGAATTCTAACAAAAATAAAAAAACATTTCTTTTGAAATATATTCCAAAGATATAAAAATGTTGTAAACTCTAGTAATGATAACATAAACCATCAATTCAATAACAAATTTTAGAGTCACCAATACAAACACTTAAAAATAACATTTTCATTATTATTTCAACATATATGAAATATTAAGTGTTATATTCACTCAAAAATGTGTTTTCCAAAAAGATAATCTCTCCATTGCATCACTTCTATTGGTACCATTCAACACATGATTTCTAATCCTTAATGAATTACTAATTTAGTACAATCCTTCTAAATTTTAGGAAACATATAACAAGAATATCATTAATAAAATACATTAACCATATATTTCATCAATCCAGATAAACAATAACATTAATCATTCCAATTTTTTGTATCAATAGAATAATCTTGACTATTATCCCATATACTCTTTAGTAGTATATTCCCATAATGATTAAGGAATTGATAATAATACTTCCCTATCCCCTTACAGTTAATTCACTATAATTTTTGATATTATTCCTCACCCTTGTATTTAAGAGAATTTTTTCCATTTTGGAACACATAAAGAAAACTTCATTTTCTTTTCAACATGTACCAAGGTTATTATTTCCATCAGTATCCCATGTTATAGAATACATCTTTCCATTATTCCATTTATCATTATATTTTATGTCTTCTTCTACTTATATTATTTACATTTAGGGAAATGAGAATAGGAAAATTATTTCTCTAAGCTAATATAACTATATATTTTGTCATTTTATGTTGATAATGTTTGGGATACTGGATTCCTTTGAATTATTGGATTAATTATATCAGAGAAATGTTAAATATTTCTCTTTGGATTAGATAGATTTCCCACAACATGAATTTATAACCATGTAATGTTGGCTTTATACATTCTAAAATGTTAGTCCACCTTCTATCATAGTCTCAAGAATTGCCTCTCAATATCCACTCGTTTCTCCAGAGGAAAATATATTTCCTATAATAGTACCTTTAAATACCTCTGTTTCATGATTTCAATTTCTTTTTCATTAGTTATATTTTTAATCAATTACCATCACTTATCCATATATATTGAGATAAGATGAACTTCCATGATATCATTCCCCTTTATAATATTTCATATATTAATAAATATCTTCTCAAAGGAATGTATCTATTTCAAATCTAGAAATTAAAAATTAATAATATGGAATATTGGAGTTCATGGATGCATGAATAATTCTAAAATCTTTACTCCACAAGCTGGATCAACACATTTCTCAATATGGGAAATTGTATAACACAAAAACAAAGTTATATACCCCAATATGGTTATAATTTGATGAGTTCTAACTATATATCCAACTCTATCTTTAACATATTTCCCTTGAGGGAAATCCCAACATAGAGTTTTTCATTTATATAATCCGCTTTCATTCCATCAGTCTTCATTACTAAACAATGGTATACACTATATTAGATTATAAAATTATAAAACGTAATTTTCAATCCCCAAACTACTGAAAAACAGAACATAAATTGAAAAAGTTATTCATAGATTATATCATAATAAAAAACATTATTTTAATGGATATAATTATTTTCAACTCCTTTATAATGGGTTATAATGAAAATTTGATTTATCCTAGGAACGTCCCCTAGGCCTGTCAAACTTATTGAAAATTAAGGAATATTTTAATGCATTATGTGAAAATTAGTTCGATCCAAATTACTCTGTTTTAGTGTTATTTACCATAGTTTAATCTATTCTAAAATGACATCAATATGTAATATATTGAAAAAAAATTCTAAAAAACAACATAATGTATTCCTTACAAAAATATGAGGATGTTATTAAATAATTATCAAAAACATAAATTTTAGGTTTACGATCCCTAATAATTTTCTCCTGGATCTAGTTCCCCTGAAATCTACTAAGATTACTCGAAAAAAGAACTACAGCAACTATGACACTAGTATCCAAATATAGGTGTCTAAATTATAACATTGACATAAGTAAATAGTAATTTCATCCTAATGGGCTGAATAGTTTAGTAGTCTTAGTAAACTATATACATAATTTAAATAGAAATTAAATTTTAAATCATAAAATATACGTACCATTTTCTTTGAGAAATCCATTATTTCAATTACTGTATTCCTTCTAATAAATCCAATATAGTACCTCTTATCTATGGTAAAATAAAAAAATATGAATTGGATTAGCTCAAATTCTCAATAAAGGTATGCATACAACATAATATTTCACAAATAAATAAGTAATTAAAAATGTAATGAAAAATAGGTGAAACACATGATATTTAATAAAATATAAATTAAATAATATGAGTGGAAAAAATTCTTGTCACTTAATTCCATATAAATAATCACATTAGATTGAAATTAACCATGAATATTCTAAAAAAAATTAATCCAATGGAATATCAATAACTAAATTCATAATGATGGAATGCCTAATGTCCAAAATTTGAAACATACCATCATGGCCTTCTTCTTAGAAACCTACATACTATAGAGCCTATGCAGAAAAATTTCAATGTTGGATCCTCCAAGATGTAATGCTCAAAAACCAGGTATGTTTGGATTTTAATGGTTTTTATTCATTATGATAGTATTTTATAAAATAATGATGTATGGATAAATAGTGGTTAATTAAAAGAAAATATCTATTATTAGATATTAATATATGCCAAGAATAACTCACTATTGAAGATGTGTCACCACCCGGAAAGAACTGCTAAAAGAGATGACTCACAATTAGGCTTCATCTATTTTTGAGAATGACTCAATGTATGATTACCTATCTCTATAAATGAGTCGAAATTGAGACAAGTCACCACTGAGTATTACCTAACACCATCATAACACACCATTGGCCATTCTCACCACCAAACATGATTCACTACCGGAATGAATCATCATTGATATTATCTTACTTTTATATTAAAATTTTAAAATAGTTATGTTATTGAATTCCATTATGAGTATTATTGTAACACCCGAGACTTTTATGTTATATAAATAATCAAATGAATCTCTTTCTACACAAAACACTTGCTTGGCTTTCTTTACACGAAATCACGACCTTCCTTGATAGCTTGCGTCGTACGCAATATTCAGTTTCACTAAACAATGATATGCTAATAAAATATTATTAAAACTGGCCATTATGAATACTAATAACCACTTTTTGAAATTTTATAAATTTTATTTTTCAAAATGGTCTTCATTATTGGATTCGGAATATCGAAATTATCCTAGGGTGAAATTTTGGTATTTTTCTGAAAACTTTCAATTTTTGATGAATAGTGAAACCACTAAGTGGTAGTTAAAAAACTGAATTTTTCATAAAACCTAATTTTACCGCTTCTATGAGTAGAACATAAAATATCTGAGAGACATGGTTGATGTCAGTATGTAAAATTTGGTTCAATGAGTTGAAAATAATTTTTGGTGAATAATAACTTTTTTACTTTTATTTACCACGGTTAAAAGTAAATAGGGTAATTAAGGGTGAAAATGATATTATTATTATTACCCTAACACATGTCCTAATTATATTGGATAAGTTTAATTCAACCAAAAACAAACTTAGGAATAAAACATGACCATTTAGGCCCACATGGATTAGATTAGGACATTTATTATTAATTTATTTAATGAAGGGTTAAAATAGTTAAAATCAAAGTTTAATAAGTAAATATTTTTTAATATAAAGTTATCTATAAGATAAATTCGACTATAAATATTCATTAGAAAGATAAAGAGAGTTCCTACATAATATTATTTTATTTGTAATTTTTAGACATTATATAATTTAAGTTATTTATGACACAAAGATGATGCAGTAATTATCTTATGATTGAAATATTGACATAATTGATGTTATAAATACCCAAATAAAGGTAATTTGTAAATTTTTATGCATTCCACTAATTTTATAGTTTTATATGACATGTTATTATTGATTTAATTAACTTTCTTAGAACTAATAATTGTGCTATAATTTTTACAAAAATCAATTACTAAATAGTGTCAAAATTTTCATAAAATAGTTTTTAAAACAAATATTATATTATTAATTGTAATTTTATTCTTAAAAATCTAAGGGTCGGCCAAATGACGTAGATAAAGTTATATATATTAATAATAAAAATCTTGGGGTTCTTTTGGATTGTTATAGTAAGTTTATTAACCTTATAGTGTAAGAACACAAGAAGACACGGTAAAAGTAAAATTATTTAACTTAATGTTAAATCTAAATGATAAGGTCAACATAGGAACCTAAACTTGTCTAAATTATATTGTATTAGAGTAATTAAACCCATACCCACAGTATATTAGAAATAACTCAATTTTTAGCTATTTAAAACCGAATTTTTCTTTATAATAAAATAATATTTTTAGTTATTCCAAAGGTGCCCCTCTCCTCCCTTATAAAAGGGGACCTGCTCCCTCTCTTCCTCACTCCACTTTGAGCCTTCATGCTCGGCCAAACCCTGACTATTTCTCATATCCACTTCCCTAGAGACATCCTAAAGGTCCTGGTCTTCTTCAATGACCAATTTTAGTACCCTAAAACGAGGTCTCAAAGAAGCACTTCAAAGAAGAGGTAATGTCTATTACCGATTCTTTAATCTTTATTTATTCTTCCACTTCTTCTTCTTAGGTTGTTTCATTATGAAGTAATAACATCAGTATCACTCATATACTGATATGTTATTATAAGTATTAAACAACCATATTTCACCATCTATCCATCCTACAGAAAATGAAATCATAGCGCGTGCGTACGTACGGAATACCGTCTCCTCGCCGTGCTGTAATCTACATTCCACTACCACCTTACTTGGAAGGGTATAATGGTGTAAATAATAACTATATATGATTATTTTAAAGTGATATTGATTCTGAAATAGTATACATACACTCCAATAAAATTCCATGATCATTGGAATGATATCATCGCTCGTGCGTACGTGCGGAATACCGTCTCCACGATGTGATGCGACTCGTTCTACATGATCTTCATTGCATAATGATTATATAAATTAATTGAATGAATTAATATGATATATATTACACTAATAACATTCTTTAAATGTGGTATCTATAACCTAAATAGAATAATAAGAATTTATTCGATAAAACACGCATAAGAACAAAAAGTAATAAACACCCGAATAACAAGTTGTAATGAAATATTACTAATAAGAAGCTAAGAATATGACCATATATGATATCATAACAATAATTATGATTCTGTAATAAGTCAATAACATTATTTAAATCATTATACAGGAGGTTCGGACACTTACGAGGCAAATTGGACCTAAGGTAAGGGAAAATATCACAATCTCATTTTTATCCGAGATTGTTTATACCTTGGTATTTACTGGGGTGTATTTTATCATCCACATCCATGTTTCCTCAATATGTAACATTTATATGCTTATAAAGTAGTTTATACCCAATTTTACACTTCGGTGAGTTTTTAATAAAATATATGAAAGGAATCTTTTGTCGTTTTTCGTACGAGGTACTTTTTGACTTTTCCCACAAAAGTACGGGAAGAATGTTTTTTTAACTTATACGGTATGAAGGGATTTTAGAACATTATTTCCAAGAATCTTCCTTTACATTTTTTTCATGTTTATTTTTAATCAACTTCTTTTAGTTTAAAATTGTATGACATGTTAAGAAAGGAAAAAAGGTTTTGAATTAGGAAGGATATTTTCCTCAAGAATAGAGTTCAAGTGTTTTATCAAAATTATTTTCCATCTAAGATAATATAGGGTTCTATCTCTATCCCTATTTTTACATTGATTTGATTTTTTTATTATGTAATTATATTTATGATGTCCTTTTATCTTATATGTATTATGTTATGATGGCATGATGATTCCCATTTTTATTATATAGGTTATGCAATGATGTATGATTTTTTTGATTTTGTGGCACACATAAGAATGGTATCATTATAAGATGGGTGGGACCTATATCTCCCTCAAATGAATTGGGTAAAGATTTTATATCTCATTAGATAGACATGGCTGGAACGGCAGGTTAAACTGGTTCAGTGAAACAGGACTGAAATGAGGAGTGAACTCGGTTCAGAAGTGGACTTTGTCCACTAAGATAGTCTTGGCAATGATTCTTGACTAACAAGAAATGATTCTCAATGATTATGTGTGTATGACAAAAAGTTTCATGTTTTATGTAATGATTTTTGGGATTACATTTCACTACTATGATTTATCCCATGTTAGGAAATTATGATTTCTTTTGCAGGTTATGATTTCCAAAAGTTATGTGCTTATGTATATGATGTGATTGATATTTCTTTTTTTTACTCTTACTGAGCATTTGAGCTCACCCTTTTGTATGTTTTATTTCCCCAGGTCAGGAAAAAGGTTATTAAGTATAATATTCCAAAAAGGGACTCTAGAAATGATGAAATAAATGGGAGGCAAAGTAGATGTTTTATGAACCAGTTGTTTATGCTTTCCAGTTTCTAAAGACACTATACTTATACGGTCCTTTCATGGTTTTGTTATATGTTGTAATAAGTGTGCTTCAATTTTGAAGTAATAACAATGTATGTAAATTATGGTTCATTATAATTATTTTAATGGTTATTCATAAACTGCTATAGGGAACATTAAAGAGTACTTCAATGTATAATACGATGATGTATGATACATTGATGGATATTCCATGAATGATATTTCCATCCCATTTCACTATATATTTAAATGAGTCACCATCATGCATAAATGGGTTGCATTTTGGTTGAGTAAAAACACATGATTAAGTGTGGCACTTAATAAAATACTTACATGATGAATTATTACATGTACTAGACTATGGAAGAGTGAAGCACATCAATCATTCAGAACCTTCCGCATTTTAATAACATAGAGAGAATATTATTCTATATTTTGATTTCCTTTCCTAAAAATTAATTGAGATACTCTCCAAGTGATATTTGAAGAGACTCATGATTTCCTAGAACATCATATTGAGAAAAACTGCATTATCTACATTTTTACATCTTGTATTTCTATGTGTTTCATTTAATTATGAGCAGTGTGTGGTTTACCCTATTTTTTAAATAGACACTAACTCATGCACTTCAAATTGAAGATAAAAGATATATTCCACACTAACTTTATATTTTTCTACCCATGGTGATGTGGAATAATTCCTTGTGTGGAATGTGTTTGTTTTATTCCAATGATTATTGTGGGAGGGGTATTTGTGTGGCATACACAACTGTTTTTCTATAGTGTATACCAGATCCATGTTGAGGATAAATAAATGTTTATATAATCATCAATTCATTTAGTTATTTACAAGTTAGGAGGATTAGGAATTAATCTAATATAGAACCTTTTATATTAATTCATCTATGTGTATTGTTTGGTTTATTTTTTATTATTTAAATTAAATTTGAGATAAACTGTAATCCAAACCTGTACATTGATAGTTAATAATAGTTATATTTAATATAATTTTTTCATTCCTTAAATTTATTTAACAATTTATAGTAGTTATCAAATTAATATAACTGAGTCTTATTCAATCATTGAGATGATTATTATAAGATCATAACTTTTATCGATCTACACATTTGTTTAACTGATATATGTTTAATTGAAATGGTGGATTTTTTTTAAACATATTTTGAACAAAAAATATTAATGGGTTCTTAGGTACCCCCCCCCCCCCCCCACTTGAGACACTTAGTCTAAACAACATTATATATCAAAATATTTTTGAAAAACATTTCAAATGTGATTTTATTTATATTTAAATGATCCTAAATTTATTTCAATTAAAAATTCATATCTTTAACTGGATAATAAAAAGATAGTTCTACTAATGAAATACACTATTTATTTAATAAAAATAACTATTATTAATGGAAACTAAATGTGTAAATTCAAATCGAAATTATATGTTTCAAAAGATGTCATACTATGAAATAAAAATAAAAATTACCTAATACTACTAGGAATACATGAGATGATGATAATAAATATTACTATAACAAGAAACTGCAAACACATGAATTCTATTTTTTGTGTTTTAGGAGATAAATAATTTAATAGGATATATTATATTTATAAATATTTTGAAATACGAGACACATTAGATATTTTTCATGAAGGATCAACTTATTTGGAAGAAATGATATTGAATACTAATATGATTAAATATGATACATTCCAGATAAAACCAGATGATCTAATTCAGACACATGTTTCGGGTTTAATGATATAGTGAATAGAATTAGATCCTTGGGAAATCCAATTTCATGTAATGATAAAACTTTGAGACTACCAAGGTATGTTATGGAGATATGGATGGGAACATCAATTTCAATAAAGGAATCATTTGGGATTAAAAAAATAACTATCAAACAATTATTTGGGAATTTGATCATGTTTAAGGAAGAAAATGGCATTAATCAAGAATAGTATGATGAACCAAAGATGAATTATTTATCCTTCATGAATAATACATAAAAATAGAAATAAAACATATAATTTTAATTCTCTAGTGATGATGAATCTTGACATAACAATGATGAGGAGAAAACCAATTTTTTCAATTAGATTAAAAAATTCTATTGTAAAATGAGATTATTCAAATAACCATGCAACATGAAAAATTATGATAATAGATAGAATTGGAAGAAATACTATAAAATAAATAATAATTCAATTGGAATTACATTTTATGGGTGTGTGAGAAAAGGAAATGATATGGTAGATGATCGCAAGTTAAAGAACACAAATAAGTATGATGATTTGGATAGAAAGCATAAGAAACCCATGAAATCAACTAGGAGTACCTTCGAGGATAGTTATAGTGAATTAAACATGACTCATGAATAATAGTTGAAAAAGAAAATATGTGCTTCATGAATAAAAAATCAAAGGATATTACTTTATCACCTATGCATAGTTTAGATCATTTTGAAGAGTGAAATGATAATGTTATGTAAAATGATGAAATTTTTTATCAATTTAATATGATAGAAGACACTTATTAAGAGATGAAATAAAAATACATGTTATAAATCAAGAAAACACTCTATATTCTAGTATAAACATTGAAATTATTGACGTAAAATCAAAGAATGATCAATTTCTGAAATGGAACATTGATATAATATGTTTAAATTGTAAATTTAAGAATTACAAATATAATTACAAATGGAATAGAAAACCACATAAAAAATACAAGGAAAAAAATTTCTCCAAAAAATATTACTAGTCTAGGTTACCAACTGGGACAGAGAAGAATTTCAAAGTGCAATGTTGTTCTTAAATAAAATTATAGAAATTACAGTACTGGTTATTATTCAAGTGGACTTAATAATGATTTTATTTCAAAGAGTTTAAATTTTGTATATTGGAGACCCATAAAAAAATATTGGTCCCTAAATCTCAAATAACTAACAATTTTGGAACTAATAAATGATGTGTAAGAAAATATTTTTTGGAATAAAATTTTTGTTTAGGGATCCAGCATGAAGTTATCTAGTAGAAACATATAGTACTTATACAATGGGTGTTCCAATAATATGAAAATGTATTACTCGAGCTTCAAAATCATGATAATAGTTTATGGTGGACATTCCATATTGGCTATCAATTATAAAGAAAAAATTCATTTTCCTTGGCCAAATCAGTAACTCAAAATAATTTTTAATTTATAAAGTACTATTAGATTCATTAATTCCAAAAAATGTTCTTTGGTTATGTTCCATTCAGAGAGATATTTTTATTTGGAATAGAATACTTAGAAACTATAATATCTGATCACTTATAATGATTAATAGGAATAGATTAGTAAATAATATACCAAAACCTTAATTCCTAAAAGATAATGATTATATCCCCTGTCAAAAATAGCAATGAAACAATATTCCAATTAAATTAAATAAATAAGGTACAACATCTCAACCTCTTGAGTTGGTTCACATGGAAATGTATATATTATTGAGAGTATCTAGTTCAAATGAGAACGACTATGTATATGTTATTGTGGTTGAGTTTTATTGGTATACATGGTTATTCATTTTTGCACAAAATAGTTAATCATACTCTCACATTACCAAGTATTCTAGATATATAGAAAACCTATGTGTGAATGGGATTTTGTCTTTATTAGGTTACCATTTTCATGAGTTTGAAAATCATGATATAGAATCATCTTCTCCACAAAATGTGTATAATTATAACTTCTCTGGTCCTGGGACCCCTCAGTAAAATGGAGTTTTAGAAAGAAGAAATATAAAAGTCCAAAAGATATCATAATTTTTTTAATAAATAGAACAAAACTATATATCTTTGGGTAGAGGATATGAATAAAACCTATTATATAATAAACCAGGTCATAATTAAACCTATCTTGAAGTAAACATTTTCGGAACATCCGAGTAATTGGAAGCCTAAATTAATTAAATTAGATTTTATGATATCAATGTCATTATATTTAACACTAAATATATTATATAAAAGTTTTTTTTCCATTTTATATGAACAAAATGAGCCTTAAAAAACATTTAGAAGATTTTGAGGATGATTTTTAACTCTATAAAAAATTCAAAACCTACCAATACTACTGTGAACATACCAAAAATTTGTCCAGTTCCAATGAACTTCCAAAACTAGAACCAAAACCTATAGAAGTATATAAGCTAATTAGGAATTATATTTATAGATTTGTTTGAAATCTTAAATAAAACCCCATAGATTTTGTTTTTTAAATAATATACAGAGGTACTAAATATTTTGATTCTATAAGGAACCATGTTAATCATCAATATTTCTTATCACATCATAATCCCAATAACATCAATGATGAAATCAAGGATGACGTTTGGGTAATGGATATTCAAGAAGAACATAATATGTTTGAATGAAATATAGTTTGGGAACATCTTAATCATCCCAAAGAAAACATCAATACAGAAATTTAGGGTGTGTGTAGTAAAAATGTTGATGAATCATGAACATTAATATGAAATATGATTATAATATTTTATCAATGGTATAGTCAAGATGAGAGTATTGGATATGAGGAAACATTCACACCTATAGCCAGAATTAAAGATATGTGAGTACTACATTTATATACTAAAAATCATGGCTACAATATATATCAATTGGATGTGAAAATTTAATTATTGAATGATTATATAATCATGGTTGATTTTTTAACAACCCCTTAGATTTTAGATCCCTCATTTTTAAATTCATATTTTATAACAAACAAAATCATTAAATAGATTAAAATAGGCTCCTAGAGCTTGGAATGATATTCCTATCTCTTTTCTAATTTATAATGAAATTTTAAAATCTATTAAAAAAATTATCCTTTTTATAAAAATAATATCAAAATATGGTTTACTTATTCCCAACTATGTTGACGATATTATTTTTGTTTATTTTAAAAAATCCTAATATTCTTATTTTCCAAAGATGATGAAAAAAAAAGTTTTAAATGATTGTAATAGGTGAATTGAAATTATTTCATTTTATTTTATTTTTCAAAATAAATGGAGAATTATATTAAATCAGTCTAAATTTACAAAAAAAATATTAATTGTTTTTTGGTTGGATAGCACTAAAGGTAGTGACAGTAGAACAAGTACCACCTGTAAGTTAGATCATTATAATGTTAGGAAGTTAGTATATCTATATATTTAAGAATGGATAATTGGATGTCTACATAAATTCTAGCTGACCAAACATTATGTTTAGTGTGTGTACGTGTGCTAATTTTCATGAAATCCTAAAATAGTCACACAAACATAATTATTATTTTTATATACATCAATTATACAACGAATTAAGGATTGTTCTACACTAGGGGGAAATTATTTTACATGGTATGTTATTTATATGATGGTTTTGGGTGTTTCAATTTAGATTGAAAAAGAACCTCTTTAACATGTCACCTTTTGGGAAGGTACCTAGTCTTTTGGTATAATAAGAAACAAGATCCAATTGCACTATATTATACTAAAATTCATTATATAGATACTAGTAGCTTCTATAATCCAACTTCTAATGATGAATTTTACAAGAATAAAGATATTAATTTTGAAATGTTCTTGTAATTGGGGATAAAACAACTACAAATAATATTTATAATAACCATGTAACTCACTCTAGAACAAAACGTATTGATGTAAGACATCACTTTTTGAGAGAATTTTCAATTTATGATATCACCCTTTAATAATTTGGTAATGAACATCAGCTAGATTATATAATTATTAACCAATTTAATTATGAGTGAATGAACTACATAAAACATGAATTAGGTATTCTTAATATTGTTTACAAAAATATCTTGGGAACCACCATTATAGTTTACCCACTATAGGATTTTACCAACCTTAGACTTTATAGATTTTGGACTTTACCCAGCATTGGTGATTACCCACAATTAATGATTACCCCTGGTTTTATTATACTGACTATTTGAGTTTATCTACTATTTCAGTTTACCCACTCTTGGATTTTACACAACATTAGAGTTTACCCACTATTAGATTTTAGATTCTTTTGGATTTTACCCATTATTGGTGTTTACCCACAATTGGTTTTTTATTAATAAATCCCAACATTTTATAAAATGGGGACTTATTCATACTTGAATTCTCACTCACTCTCTCTATAACCTTCTCTAATACCATTATCTCATGTCATTTTACATTTCATAGAACTCATCTAGACCTTCCAAATCATTCTCAATGATTAAAGTGATGTGAGAAACAGGGTCATATCCAGATGATTCATATATTTTAGTGACGTAGAAAGGATAAAAATGTAGATATGCAGTTGATCTAGGAAACTAGAACCTCACAAATAAAATAGTTGTATATGAGAAGGTAGTAAATGATGAGTGGCCACTATATACCCGATAATTTTTCTCATAGAGTAATAAAATACCAAGGATAGTTAGAGTGGTTCTCAATCAAATATTTCTCATTCTATTTGAGGATAATACATCTCTTTTTTCATAATATTGTGTTTAGATTTATTGAATAAATAGATTGGGTTCAAAGTAGGGTAAATGGGAAGAAAATTGTTTTCACATCATGGAAAGTGAAATACTTTTTAATGTACCTTATAAAGGTGATTCAAATTGTTACCAAAAATCTATATGAAGTGACTGTGATTCCTTCATGTATAAGGATTCATTGGTAGAGCTTAATAGAGATGGAATTGTAAGAATAATAGCTACAATTCAGTTAGATGGTGAGTTTCATTTCTTGTTCATGATTATTCAGCATATGATGTGCCAAAGGAATGTTTATTTTAGCCCAATAAACTATCAATACATTTATCCCTCAAGTATTATCAATATATTAGAAATGAATAACTTGTAAACACATCAAATGACTCATATGATGTAGATGTAAATGAAAACTTCCAGAAAAAACTCAAATATCTAACCTAAATTCACTTTTCGCCATGATTGGAATAAGGAATTGTGAGAAGAAGAAGAAGAAGAAGAATATAAATTTGAAGGAGGAGAAAAAGAAGAAGGATATTATTAGGAATATAGAGATGGAAAATGTGAGGGAAATAATGATGAATATGGTTGTGAAGATGATTGTGGTTTTGATCGTGATAGGCTTGATGATCACGAGATTACTCAAGAGGAATTCTATTTTTACTTGTTTTTTTAGTTTCTAATAGGTCTTAAAAGATACCATTATTAGTTTTAGATGTTAATAGAACTATAATAAATAAGATTTAAGAATTTTTAGAGGGGTGGGCAGTCCCTAAGACTTATTAGTCACCTTGTTGATCCTAATGATGGTGGCCATGTTGAGTCAGATGTGAATAAATACATGGATGTTGAACTAATAGTTTTTTATAATTATGATAGTAAATATAATATGCATATAATAAATGTTAAAATATTTGATAATTATATGGGTTTTGATCATAAATTTTTTTAGCGAGTAGTTTTTGAGACTTCTAGTGTTTCTTCTATCACGTTGGGTGACCCAGATCATGAGGAATTGGATAAGTATCTAGGGTATGTGAGTCTAGTCTTGAACTACCATGGTTCGGATGATTATATAAGTCCACCATATCATGGTGGGCCTCCTATTCTTGTTCATGTAGAGTAGGATCCTATGGGATCAATGGTCTAACATATAGTTTTTGCAGGATAACATTAATGGTTTACTTCAAATATAATTCCCATATCTGAGATATGATATGCTATTATACCACCTTCCATATCCATAGTGCCTTTTGATGGATTATCTAGATATAACATGGAGTCCTTCAGATAAACCATTATATCTGATTATTTTTATTTTGTATTAAAATCAAACACCTCTTGTCACTAGTCTAGTTGAACATTATGAAATATATTTGATTGAACTTGAGATACATCTCATCCATCCTAAGAAGATTCCTCACTTTAAAGAAGTATAAATAGAGATTAGAATGCTTTCCCTTGAGTTGGATTCTTTGATATCAGTGATATAGGTGATGTCGACTTCCATTGCTAGTTATTTAGAAACCATACTAGAGAGATTTTAGATTATTCCTTCAACAAATTATACTTCAAGTGTTCCACCTCCTCCATTAGATGTTGAGTTGATCGGATTTTTAGATATGGTGGAAAATTAATTTGTTTCTTGATATGTCCCTTATATCCCTCATGATTTTTTGATTAAAACTAAGAAAAATGATGAACATGCATATAATAATGTCAAGTAATTCCCCAATAAATATATAGTTTATTGAGAGATCATTAAAAAATAAATCAAAAATTACTTGTTGAGGATCTATACTAATCATGATCTCATATCACACAATATATTCCTTGTTGAGAACATATAGATTCCTCTAGTTACTAAAGAATTCAAAGAATATGTCAATCAGTTGAAAGTGATGACTACAATTCTCATGTTATTTATGAAGGATAAAAATAACTTCATTAGTTCCATGGAAATAAAAGGAAATATTATCATGGAGGTCATAGATTTTTTGAAACACTTCATACATGTTTCTGGGATAGTGGTGGTTGATCATAATGTTATTTTAGTGTCTAGTGATCTCAATCCTCTAGCCACAACTACACATATGTTCAGAGATGGTGTCACCCAGGATCCCAAAGAACATTTACTTGCTCGTTTATAGCCTTTTATCCTAACTCCCAATGATTTTTTCCAACATCATAGGACTATTATTATCAGTGATCTTCATTCTCTACCAGTTGTCCCTAAATTCTCCACAAGAGTTTCCTCAGTTTCTACATCTATTACATTTTTCTATAAATATTGAAAGGGCATGGAAAATATTTCACCAAATACTCGGGATGAGAGAAATTGATATTGTGATTTTTTACAAGTACTTCCTTAGGAATTTTTTGTATCTCCTTTTTCATGTACTACAAAATGAAATTCTACTATTAATCATATTATAATTATTTTTTTTCATTTTTTTTATTGACGTTCTAATAATCACAAAAGGTGGTGAATAAATATGAATTTTTTTCTTATTTTTACAGTGATGTTATCCGTAATTAATGTTGTTTCTTGATACTTTTGTTATGTATTCATAATTATTTATTTTAACCCTATGATTCCATCTTAATTAATCTTGAGTATTTACATTTATGAATATTTTATCCTTTGATACCTTCTTCTATATAATATCATTTATATTTAACATATTTTCTACCATTCTTCATTTAGTTACAATTTATGTTTAAACCATAACATTATATTTTAACGTGTTAGTAATATATAACTACACTTTCTGACTACAAATATTTTAAGATAAATTTTATACTCTTAATTCATATGAAATTACATGTTTTTTGACCATCAAAGTGGTGGAGACTATTAGTACCACATTAAATTAATGCTCAAAAATAATATTAATTATCTTTTAATGGTTTTTATGATTTATGATATCATTTAATAAAATAAGATAGTTTAGAGAAATAAAATAAATGTAAAAAAATGATCTACTACCACAAATTAATAATATTAAAAAATGACTCACTTTATAAGATTAGTCACCACTAATAAAGAACCGCCATCAGAGTTGTGTCATCTGATGAATGGTGATTTGGAAAATCATTGAAAATAAGTACCTCTAAAAAGGATCCACTTTTCAGGATGACTCATATTAAGAAGTATTTAATCTCTAGACATGAAATTCCATTAAACATGAGTCACTATTGAAAATAATCTTCCATCAGACTTTTACCACTACCAGGAAATTTGGAAAAGTGTTCAGAAGTGTTTCCATCATAAAAGAATCAAGATTTATGATGTCTCGCCACCAGAGTAGACACTGCCAAATTACACATATCATGATGAATTTATCACCATATGATTACCTACCTCACAAAAAGTAGTCACAATTGAGATGATCCAAAATTTAGGATGACCAAGATATCACACGACTCACCATTGGCCTAACTCGCCACTGTACTTGAGTCATCTCTAGAATGACTCAACATCACTTTTATAGGTCTATTAAAATAATTTTTTCTAATATAATTAAAATATAATTCAATTTTATTGATTATAAAACAAATTATTCTTACAATATATCAAAGAACATTGAAAATTATTTCAGATAATAATATGAGGATGTAAAATACCTAGATGGTTTTTCAATGAAATATATTTCTATCCTACAACACAATATATTTAAATAAGTCGCTCTACTATATTAATGGAATTTCATTTAGCTGAGTAAAAGTATGTGATCAAGTGTACACCTATTATTATCCTTACATGAATCATTATTACCTTCAATTGAATATAAAAGAGTGATACACATCAAACATATAGAACCATCCCAATAGTCAGAAAAAATTGATCTTACAATTCTCTAATTTTCTACATTTTCCTGAGAAAAAACTCAATCACTTATCCAAGAAACATCCAAAAAGATTAAATAATTCAGAGAAAATAATATTTAGAAATCCTAAATTTTCTTCATCTTTACACCCACACTTTCAGTTTGTTTCATTTAATTTTGTGTAGTTTGAGGTTTACCCTATTTATGCAATACATAATGACATATACAATTTAACCAGAGGATAAATGATATTTTCAACAAAAACATTATATTTTTTTTCCCATTGTGTCGTGGAATAGGTGTAACTCCCTGACCCCAGTAACCCAATGTCAGTGAATTATTTTATTACATTAGCATGATCATATGGGATAATGTCCTGAAAGACCGATTAGTTTAGTAGTCTTGGAAAATAGATTATATACTTGAATGTCACATTACATTATAAAATGAAAAGAAAAAACAAATTTTCAATATTGAACACATTCATGTCCCTTAGAACATCCCTACATGTCAGTCATAATATACTTCATTGCATCATAGGAAAAATAAAACATAGAAAGGGGTGAGCTCAGATGATCTGTGAGGATAACAATATAGCGGAAACATTCGTAAATAAGTTAAAAAAATATAAGGAAATGTATAAAACTAAAAAAAGGAAATTATGACTTAATATTCAGTATAATATGGAAAATATATCAAATAATTCCATTTACATATTCACATGGATATTCTACTAGTCAAATAATAACATGTAAAATCAATAGCTAATTTCATAATGATAGAATTCATAATATCATACATCATAACTATATAGTCAAGGGCTCGTGCCAATACTAAAAATATGATTTGGTCAAGGACATTTTCCAATAAACTATTTTGTCTAATGAGACATACCGATGCATAGAGGAGCTATAGCGGGGTCCACCCATCACATACTAATTCTAATGCATTCCTCGTATGAGAATTCTGAAACATAACATTAACATTCATATTAAAACTGGAATATGTAATGTCAATAATTTAACCATAGAACATGAATGGTATAAAATTAGCACATCCATGGTAAAACATATCATAACTCATTCAATACATGTAGAGACCTGAAGATTGACGTACATTTACATTACATTAATTTTTGCGGAATACTTAGTACATAACAAAAACACACACACAAGGATCGAAATAGTTTAGTGTCTTTGGAAACTCGGAATATAATATTCTAATCATGGTGAAATATCTTCAACATCTCCCATAAAGATCTTCCTTTTTTTACCTAAAACCTTTCTATATATCCTAGGGAAATGAAAACATAAAAGGGTGAGCTCAAATGCTCAGTAAGGGTAAACAAAAGAAATATCAATCAGATCATATTCATAAGAACATAACATTTTGAATATCTTAACCTGCAAAAGAGATCATAATTTCATAAATGGGATAAATCATAGTAGTGAAATGAAATCCCAATAATCATAACATAAAAGATGAAGCATTATGGCATACACACATAATCATAGAGAATAATTTCTTATTAGTCAATACTCATTGCCAAGACTATCTTAGTGAACAAAGTCCATTTATGAACCGAGTCACCCTCGTTTCAGTCCTGTTTCACTGAACCGGTATAACTTACCGTTCCAGCCATGTCTATCTCATGAGATATAAAATCTTTACCCAATGCATTGTAGGGAGATATAGGTCCCACCCATCTCATAATGAAATCATTCTTACTTGTTCCACAAAATAAAATTAAAACATTCATCATAACCCAAAGAATAAAATGGGTTTCATAAACATCACCCCATCATCTCATAATCCATATAAAACAAATGGACATTTCATCATAAGAAAAGTGAAACCATGTAAATCATAGATACATTAAACTTGAAACATACACATATGAAATAATGTCATCTTATATGGAAAATTGTTTTGGTAAAACCGTTGAAATGAATTCTTGAGGAAAATATCCTTTCTTCTTCAAAATGAATTTCTTTTCAAAAAACGTCATGTAATTTTAAATGAAAAAATTTTGTTTAAAATAGTCATGAAATCTTATGGAGGAAGCTTCATGAAAATAAGGCTTTATAAAACCGTAAAAATCCTTTCATGTCGTATAAGTTAAAAAAACATTCTTCTCGTACTTTTGTCGGAAAAGTCAAAAAGTGCCTCGTAAAAGATATATTCCATACATACCATGTAGTAAAAGTAAAAAATGGGTAAAAAGGACATTAAACATACATGAAAAACCTTTTATAAAACGTGGACATGGATGATAACTATAACCCCAGTAAATACTTACGAATAAGAAATCTCAGATAAAAATGAGATTTGCGAAATTATCCCTTACCTTAGGTCTGATTTGCTTCGTATGTGTCTGAACCTCCTGTATAATGATTTAAATAATGTCATTGACTGATTCCAGAATCATACTCATTTTTATGATATAATATATGGTTCACTTATGACTTTATATTACCCGTTCTTTTGTAAATTCCATGTTAAAGAGCGTTTTGGGTAAAATTGTTTCATTTGTCGTCCGTGTTTTGACTTATAATTATTCATATGATTACTTAGATCATGATTACTTAATTCCAGAACATAAGACATGATTTATATATAATATATTTTCAGAATATATATATATATATATATATAATAAATCAGTAAATGGAAAGAAATACACCGTTCATGGAGACGGTATGTCGTACTTACGCATGAACGCTGTTTTCATTTCCTTATTGAGTTGAATGGAATTAATTAGATGAAATACATATATATACACATAAATCCAGTATCATTATTATGTCATAAATTTCATGATTATTTATTATATATAGTTTATAATAATTTATGAATGGTTAAAGTGGAGAATGAATCTCATCGCGTCATGGAGACGGTAGTCCGTACGTACGCACGAGCGATGATATCATTCTCATGATTGTGGGACTGTATTGGAGTGTATTTATACTATTTAAGAATCAATATCACTTTAAAATAATAATATATAGTTATTATTTACAGCATTATACCCATCCAAGTAAGGTGGTGGTGGAAAATAGATTTCACCACGGCGTGGAGACGGTATTCCGTACGTACGCACCCGCGGTGATTTTGTTTTCCGTACAATGGATAGATGGTTAAATAGGGTTGTTTCATACTTATAATTACATATCGATATATTAGTGATACTGATGTTATTACTTCATAATGAAACAACCTAATAATAATAAGTGGAAGAAGAAATAAAGATAAAAGAATCGGTAATGGACATTACCTCTTCTTTGATGTGCCTCTTTGAGTCCTCCTCTTAGGGTACAAAACATGGTCTTTGAAGAAGATCAGGACCTCTAGGATGTTTCTAGGGAAGTGGAGAAGAATATTTGGCAGGGGTTGGCCGAGCATTAAGGCTCAAAGTGGTGTGAGGAAGAGGGGGAGGAGGTTCCCTTTTATAAGGGAGGAGAGGGGCATCTTTGGAATAACTAAAAATATTATTTTATTATAAAGTCAAATTCGGTTTTAAATAGCTCTAAATTGATTTATTTTGAAGCTAAGGTGGGGATGGGTCGAAATCCTCTCATCCAATAGAATTTAGACAAGTTTAGGTTCCTATTTTAACCTTATCATTTATTTTTAACTTTAAGTAAAATAATTTTACTTTTACCGTGTCTTCTTGTGTTCTTATACTATAAGGTTAATACACATACTATATCAAGCCAAACGAACCCAAAGTTGTTTATTATTAATATATATAACCTTATCTATGTCATGTTTCCTAACCATAGATTTTTAAAAATAAAATAACAATTAATAATATAATATTTGTTTTAAAAACTATTTTATGTCAATTTTGACACTATTTTGTAATTGATTTTTTTGAAAATCATAACAGAATGATTAGTTCGAAAAAATATACTTAAATCAATACTAACATGTCATATGAACCTAGAAAATTAGTGGAATTCATAAAAAGTTTCAAAATTACATTTATTTGGGTATTTATAACATCAATTATGTCAATATTTCATTAATATGATAATTACTGCATCATCGTTGTGTCATAAATAAATTAAATTATTTAATGTCTAAAAATTACAAATAAAATACTATTATATAGGAACTCTATTTATCTTTCTAATGAATATTTATAGTTGAATTTATCTTATGTATAACCCTATATTAAAAATTATTTACTTATCAAACTTTGATTTTAACTATTTTAACCATTCTTTAAATAAATTAATAATAAATGTCCTAATCTAATCCAAGTGGGCCTAAATGATCATATTTTATTCCTAAAGTTTTTTTTGGTCGAATTACACTTATCCAATAGAATTAGGACATGTGTTAGGGTAATAATAATAACATTTTTACCCTTAATTACCCTATTTACTTTTAACCGTGGTAAAAAAAAGTAAAAAGTTACTATTCACCAAAAAAATATTTTCATCTCATTGAACCACATTTTACTTACTAACATCAACTGTGTCTCTCAGATTTTTGAAATTCCACTCACAGAAGCGGTAAAACTATGTTTTATGAAAAAATCATTTTTTTAACTACCACTTAGTGGTTTCACTATTCATCAAAAAATGAAAGTTTCCAGAAAAATACCAAAAATTAGGCCTAAGCTATATTTGATATTATGAACTCAAAAATGATGTATATTTTACCAAATTCAAAATATATTAGTTGCATTAATTAATTTAAAAATTAATTCCCGTCGTCAAAACAAATAGCGTGTTTTTAAGATATAATAACCATCAAAAGATTGGCACTTGTTTAGGTCTGGTTTAAATGTAGAATTACATCCAATGACCAAAATTGTATTAAATTGTAAAAATATATTCTAAATATACTTTAAAACCACTCAAATTAATAAATTATCACTATTAATTATTTCTATTAAAATGTTCTTTTTAATTAAAATTTTGTAATTTTCACTATTTATCAGAATATGAATGTTATCTGAAAAGTACCAAAATTTCACCCTAAGGTAATTTCGATATTCCGAATCCAAAAATGAAGTCAATTTTGAAAAATAAAATTTAAAAAATTTCAAAAAGTGGTTATTACTATTCATAACGGCTAGTTTTAATAATATTTTAATAGCATATAGTTGTTTTGTGAAACTCGGTATTGCGTACTACACACGCTATCGAGGAAGGTCGCGATTGCATGTAATTCAATGCTAGTCAAGGATGCGTGTTGTGAAAGCTCCTTTTGGTTTAGCGTACAACACAAGACATTAATGAAAAGAATAGTTTTCATAAAATCTCGGGGTGTTACATTCTACACCCCTTAAAAAGAATTTCACCCTCAAAATTCGTCGGGGTTATAAATGGTTTACTACTTGAATGTTTCTTTAATAGAAACCCACATCGTAAAAAGGAATAACAAAACAATTCTTTAAAAAACAAAAGTATGAAATGTAACGGTTACCCAAATAAACTAATCAATGGGTTTCCACATAGGTGAAAATATGGATATGGAAGAGAAATCTAACCATCATGTTCTGATGGAAAGTGGTAGAGAACATGGGTATGGAAAATCCAGCAATCAAAAAGCCATAAATTTGTGACAATCTAAGGTACCATCTAATTCATCAGATATAAGAGCATTAGGACAACATTTTTGGTTTTCAAGATCATTTCCCTAATGTTTATAAAATTGGAATTAGAAGAAATACTTTCGTGATTTTTGTACGGTGTCACCGTTGGTCATTCTTTGGACAATTTCTACTTCATCTCTTAAATACATGAAGTTGGATTTGTCATTCATGAAGTGTTAGAAGATCATGTGATATAATGATGGGTCATTCCATCTGTCTCAAACAAAAGGTTACAAAAGTTATCAAAAATACATAAGTCCATATATGGTGAAGTTAATCGTATACGATTCCAAAAATGAACTTATACTTCATATATCATACCACGTAATAAAATAAAACTAGTTTCTACTAACCAGGGACTTCATGTAGGCCAGTGGTATGCGATAAAGACCAGTCGCACTTCGGTTGTGGGTTCGATTCCTACAGCCTTGTCCGACGCGATGGGATGTCGCCCATCCTGCAGGTTGTCCTTTTTCTAAAACTACATTACTATAACATCCCATCAATAATATAGAAAAAAGTTTTATCCTTAAACATTACTAAATTATGTCCAACATTATCCATTCCAATCTTTAGGATTATCTAAACTACTTCGGTCCGAGCTCATAGTATAATGAAAATGATCACGTGAATTCCATCATTTATACCCCATATATCATAAGATATATCTTGTTGGTCAAATTACAAACATGTGAATACATTAATCATGTATTCTTTTGAAGAATGAATATCCATTGTACCTTAGTGAAAACATGAATGTAGTTAAAAGTTAACACTTTCCACATACCAAAATCCTCACAATTCTATATCCTTAAACCATGATATCAATTAGTCCTTATATCAATCATGAGCTCATAAATACTATCAAACATATTAGATTCTCTTTATCCCTTCATTATGTGCATATCATCTGCTTTCCAAAAATATTTCAATCACTTTTCATGGTTACCGATGCCATAAAATTATTGAAAACCATAATAGACCAATACATAAATATTCCAATACTCAAAATTATTTTGGAATCCCATTACATAAACACTTAATCATTCCACAACATCGTTGTCATATTCAACATCACCAATGGTGAACGCATGTGACTTCCATTTTTCCTTTTCCTTAAGTGGTTGCTCATGTCGATCATCACTAACCCTTGGATTAGGGCATTTATTGGCATAATGTCCCATCTCCTTGCACTTGAAACATTGATGTGTAGTTGGTTCATTCTGTGTATCCCTTTCATTGTTTGCATCATTAAAAATATTCTTCCCATCATTGCGGAATTCAAAAGCCCGATGACCTTCCTTTCCACATTTGAAACGTTTACTTGTCCCTTTAAGACAATCTCCACCATGCTTCTTTCTACACTTTGAGCATAAGGAAACATTCTACTTCTTTTCACCATTATTCTGAGATTTCTCCTTGAACTCCATCTTTCGTTTCTTGTCAAAACTACCAGATGGATAAGTAACACCAACTTCCATTTCTACCTTGATAGCACAACGCACAATTTCTTCATAGCTACTGAAGTCTCTTATAGCTAATGCCCTTCAATGATTTGGTTTTAAGCCACTGAAGAATCGATCAACAATACTTTCAGGTTGGATGATAAAGCCAGATGCATACCTTGCAAGCCTTGTAAAATTCGCTTCGTATACACCAACAGATTCATCATCCTTTTGCTTTAGTTCAAGAAACTCCTTCTTCATCTTTGTTCGAAGAATACGAGGGAAGTACTTATTGAAAAATAAGTTCTTGAACATGTCCCATTCCATGGACTCATTTTCATCTCTTTGCCTCATATTCTTGATAATATTCCACCATTGATCAGCTTCACCTTCCAAACGATATACTGCTAGGATGACTTTATCATGTTCAGAACATTGAAGAACTGAAAATATATTTTCAGTGGTACTGATCCATTATTCAGCAACAAGTGGATCAGAAGACCCACTGAAAGAAGGTGGGTCTTGCCTCATGAAGGACTCAATAGAATATTGTTCCCTTCTCTGCTCATTTGGAAGTCCAGAATGATTCATATCTTGTGTAAGTATAGCAATAATATTTTGCACTCCATCTCCCATAACATTTGTTTGTTCAGTAGGACAATCATTGCATTGTCCATTGCATTGATCAACATGGTTCCTTCAGGTTCCAGCCATCGTCTAAAACCCAAAAAGAATAGTGTGAGAGGAAAAAAACATGCTAGGGAAAACAACATAATAAAGGTGGAGTAACATAAATATATAACATCTTAGGTTTAATTATATGATCGTTAGCGTAATTCTAGGACTATAACCTATACTTATACTTAACCTTAGGTACATCCCAAGACATACCATAGAAATATCTCTAAGGATCTCACTAAAGTTCTCGCATTCTAGATTCCAAAGGTTGACTAAACCTTTCCTCTGATACCAACTGTAGAGACCCGAAGCTTGACGTACATGTACATTACATTAATTTTTTGGAATACTTAGTACATAACAAAAACACACACACAAGGATCATAATAGTTTAGTGTCTTTGGAAACTCTGAATATAATCTTCTAATCGTGGTGAAAGATCTTCAACATTTCCCATAAAGATCTTCCTTTTTTTACCTAAAACCTTTCTTTATATCCTGGGGAAAAGAAAACATAAAAGTGTGAGCTCAAATTCTCAGTAAGGGTAAACAAAAGAAATATCAATCACATCATATTCATAAGAACATAACATTTTGAAAATCATAACCTACAAAAGAGAGAATAATTTAATAACCTGGGATAAATCATAGTAGTGAAATGAAACACCAATAATAATATCTTAAAACATGAAACTTTTTAGCATACACACATAATAATAGATAATAATTTCTTATTAGTCAAGACTCATTTCCAAGACTATCTTAGTGGACAAAGTCCATTTCTGAACCGAGTCACCCTCGTTTCAGTCCTATTTCACTGAACCGGTATAACCTACCGTTCCGGCCATGTCTATCTCATGAGATATAAAATCTTTACCCAATTCATTGGAGGGAGATATAGGTCCCACCCATCTCATAATGAAATCATTCTTACTTGTGCCACAAAATAAAATTAAAACATTCATCATAACCCACAGAATAAAATGGGTTTCATAAACATCACCCCATCATCTCATAATCCATTTAAAACAAATGGAAATTTCATCATAAGAAAAGTGAAACCATGTAAATCATAGAGACATTAAACTGGAAACATACACATATGAAATAATGTCATCTTATATGGCAAATTGTTTTGATAAAACCCTTGAAATGAATTCTTGAGGAAAATATCCTTTCTTCTTCAAAATCAATTTCTTTTCAAAAAACGTCATGTAATTTTAAAAGAAAAATACTATGTTTAAAATATTCATGAAATCATTTTAAGGAAGCTTCATGAAAATAAGGCTTTATAAAAACATAAAAATCATTTCATGTCGTATAAGTTAAAAAAACATTCTTCTCGTACTTTTGTCGGAAAAGTCAAAAAGTACATCGTAAAAGAAAGATTACATACATACCATGTAGTAAAAGTCAAAAATGGGTAAAAATGACATTAAACATACATGAAAACCCTTTTATAAAAAATGTACATGGATGATAACAATAACCCCAGTAAATACTTACGAATAAGCAATCTCGGATAAAAATGAGATTGGCGAAATTATCCCTTACCTTAGGACTGATTTGCTTCATATGTGTCCGAACCTCCTGTATAATGATTTAAATAATGTCATTGACTTATTCCAGAATCATACCCATCGTTATGATATCATATATGGTTCACTTATTGCTTTATATTACCCGTTCTTTTGTAAATTCCATGTTAAAGAGAGTTCTGGGTAAAATTGTTTCATTTGTCGTCCGTGTTTTGACTTGTAATTATTCATATGATTGCTTAGATCATGATTACTTAATTCTAGAATATAAAACATGATTTATATATATTATATATTCATAGAATATATATATATATATAATAAATCAGTAAATGGAATGAAATACATCGTTCATGGAGACGGTAGGTCGTACTGACGCATGAACACTGTTTTCGTTTCCTTATTGAGTTGAATGGAATTAATTAGATGAAATACATATATATACACATAAATAAAGTATCATTATTATGTCATATATTTAATGATTACTTATTATATGTACTTTATAATCATTCATGAATGGTTAAAGTGGAGAATGAATCTCATCGCGTCTTGGAGACGGTAGTCCGTACGTACGCACGAGCGATGATATCATTCTCATGATCATGGGACTGTATTGGAGTGTATTTATAAAATTTCAGAATCAATATAACTTTAAAATAATCACATATAGTTATTATTTACACCATTATACCCATCCAAGTAAGGTGGTGGTGGAAAATAGATTTCACCACGGCGTGGAGACGGTATTCCGTACGTACGCACGCGCGGTGATTTAATTTTCCGTAGGATGGATAGATGGTGAAATAGGGTTGTTTCATACTTATAATAACATATCAGTATATGATTGATACTGATGTTATTACTTCATAATGAAACAACCAAAGAAGAAGAAGTGGAAGAAGAAATAAAGATAAAAGAATCGGTAATGGACATTACCTCTTCTTTGATGTGCCTCTTTGAGTCCTCCTCTTAGGGTACTAAAATTGGTCTTTGAAGAAGACCAGGACCTCTAAGATGTTTCTAGGGAAGTGTAGAAGAGAATTTGTCAGGGGTTGGCCGATCTTTAAGGATCAATGTGGTGTGAGGAAGAGGGGGATTTGGTGCTCTTTTATATGGCAGGAGAGGGGCACCTTTGGAATAACAAAAAATATTATTTTATTATAAAGTCAAATTCGATTTTAAATAGCTAAAAATTGATTTATTTAGAAGCTAAGGTGGGGATGGGTCGAAATAATCTCATCCAATAGAATTTAGAAAAAGTTTGGTTCCTATTTTAACCTTATCATTTATATTTAACTTTAAGTGAAATAATTTTACTTTTACCGTGTCTTCTTGTGTTCTTATACTATAAGGTTAATAAAATAACTATTTCAAGAAACACGACCCCCAAGTTGTTTATTATTAATATATATAACCTTATCTAATTCATTTGGTCGATCCTTAGATTTTTAGGAAAAAAATATCAATTAATAATATAATATTTGTTTTAAAAACTATTTTATATCAATTTTGACACTATTTAGTAATTGATTTTTGTTAAAATCATAACAGAATGATTATTTCTAAAAAAGTTAATTAAATCAATAATAACATGTCATAGTAACCTATAAAATTAGTGGAATTCATAAAAAGTTTCAAATTACATTTATTTGGGTATTTATAACATCAATTATGTCAATATTTCATTAATAAGATAATTACCGTATCATCGTTGTGTCATAAATAAATTAAATTATTTAATGTATAAAAATTACAAATAAAATACTATTATGTAGTAAATCTCTTTATCTTTATAATGAATATTTATAGTAGAATTTATCTAATGTATAATCCTATGTTAAAAATGATTTACTTATCAAACCTTGATTTTAACTATTTTAACCCTTCTTTAAATAAATTAATAATAAATGTCCTAATCTAATTAAAGTGGGCCTAAATGATCATATATTATTCCTAAGGTTGTTTTTGGTCGAATTACACTTATCCAATAGAATTAGGACATGTTTTAGGGTAATAATAATAACATTTTTACCCTTAATTACCCTATTTACTTTTAAACGTGGTAAAAAAAGTAAAAAGTTACTATTCACCAAAAAAATATTTTTATCTCATTGAACCACATTTTACATACTAACATCAACCGTGTCTCTCAGAGTTTTGAAATTACACTCACAGAAGCGGTAATATTAATTTTTATGAAAAATTCATTTTTTTAACTACCACTTAGTGGTTTCACTATTCATCAAAAAATGAAAGTTTCCAGAAAAATACCAAAAAACAGGCCAAAGCTATATTTGATATTATGAACTCAAAAATGATTTCTATTTTACAAAATTCAAAATATATTAGTTGAATTAAATAATTTAAAAATTAATTCCCGTCGACAAAACAAATAGCATGTTTTTAAGAGATAATAACCATCAAAAGATTGACACTTGTTTATGTCTGATTTAAATGTAGAATTACATATAATGACCAAAATTGTATTAAATTGTAAAAATATATTCTAAATATACTTTAAAACCACTCAAATTAATAATTTATCACTATTAATTTTTTCTATTAAAAAAGTTCTTTTTAATTAAATTTCAGTAATTTTCACTATTCATCAGAATATGAAAGTTATCCGAAAAGTACCAAAATTTCATCCTAAGCTAATTTTTATATTCTGAATCCAAAAATGAAGTCCATTTTGAAAAATAAAATTTACAAAATTTTATAAAGTGGTTATTACTATTCATAACTGCTAGTTTTAATAATATTTTAATAGCATATCGTTGTTTAGTGAAACTCGGTATTGCGTACTACACACGCTATCGAGGAAGGTCGCGATTGCGTGTAATGTAAGAAAAGTCAAGGATGCATGTTGTGAAAGCTCTTTTTGGTGTAGCGTACAACACAATACATTAATTAAAAGAATATTTTTCATAAAATCTTTGGGTGTTACATTCTACCCCCCTTAAAATGAATTTCGCCCTCGAAATTCGTCGGGGTTTTAAATGGTTTACTACTTGAAAGTTTCTTTAATATAAACCCACATCTTAAAAAGGAATACCAAAACAATTCTTTAAAAAAACAAAAGTATGAAACATAACGGTTACCCAAATAAACTAATCACTGGGTTTCCACATAGGTGAAAATATGGATATGGAAGAGAAATCTAACCATCATGTTCTGATGGAGAGTGGTAGAGAACATGGCTATGGAAAAGCCAGCAATCACAAAGCCATAAATTTTTGACGATCTAAGGTACCATCTAATTCATCAGATATAAGAGCACTGGGACAAAATTTTTTGTTTTCAAGATCATTTCCCTAAAGTTTATGAAATTGGAATTAGAAGAAATACTTTTGTGATTTTGGTATTGTGTCACCGTTGGTCATTCTTTGGACAATTTCCACTTCATCTCTTAAAGACATAAAGTTGGATTTGTCATTCGGGAAGTGTTAGCAGATCATGTGATAAAATGATGGGTCAATCCATCTGTCTCAAACAAAAGGTTACAAAAGTTATCAAAAATACATAAGACTATCTATGGTGAAGTTAATCGTATACGATTCAAAAAATGATCTTATACTTCATATATCATAGTGCGTAATAAAATAAAACTAGTTTCTACTAACCAGGGACTTCCTGTAGGCCAGTGGTAGGCGATAAAGGCCAGCCGCACATCGGTTGTGGGTTCGATTCCCATAGCCTTGTCCGACGCGATGGGCTGTCGCCCATCCTGCAGGTTGTCCTTTTTCTAAAACTACATTACTATAACATCCCATAAATATTATCGAAAAAAGTTTTATCCTTAAACAATAATAACTTATGTCCAACATAATACATTCCAATCTTTAGGCTTATTTAAACTACTTCGGTCCAAGCTCATAGTATAAAGAAAATTATCACCTGAATGCCGTCATTTATCCCCCATATATCATAAGATATATCTTGTTGGTCAAATTACAAACATATGAATACATTAATCATGCATTCTTTTGAAGAATGAATATCCATTGAACCTTAGTGAAAACATGAATGCAGTTAAAAGTTAACACTTTCCACATACCAAAATCCTCAAAATTCTATATCCTTAAACCATGATATCACTTAGTCCTTATATCAATCATGAGCTCATGAATACTATCAAATATATTAGATTCTCTTTATCCCTTCATTATTTTCATATCATCTGCTTTCCAAAAATATTTCAATCACTTTTCATGGTTACTGATGACATAAAATTATTGAAAACCATAATAGACCAATACATAAATATTCCAATACTCAACATTATATTGGAATCCCATTACATAAACACTTAATCATTCCACCACATCATTGTCATATTCAACATCAGCAATGGTGATTGCATGTGACTTCCCTTTGTCCATTTCCATAAGTGGTTGCTCATGTCGATCATCACTTACCCTTGGATTAGGGCATTTATTGGCATAATGTCCCATCTCCTTGCACATGAATCATTGAAGTGTAGTAGGCTCATTTTGTGTATCCCTTCCTTTGTTTGCATCATTAGACATCTTCTTCCCATGATTGCGGCATTCAAAAGCATGATGACCTTCCTTTCCACATTTGAAAGATTTACTTGTCACTTTAAGACAATCTCCACCATGCTTCTTTCTACACTTTGAGCATAAGGAAAGATTCATCTTCTTTTCACCATTATTCTGAGATTTCTCCTTGAACTCCATCTTTCATTTCTTGTCAAAACTACCAGACGGATAAGTAACACCAACTTCTATTCCTACCTTGATAGCACAACGCACAATTTCTTCATAGCTACTGAAGTCTATTATAGCTAATTCCATTCGAAGATTTGGTTTTAAGCCACTAAAGAATCGATCAACTTTACTTTCAGGTTGGATGATAAAGCCAGATGCATAACTTTCAAGCCTTGTAAAATTCGCTTCGTATACACCAACAGATTCATCATCCTTTTTCATTAGTTCATGAAACTACTTCTCCATATTTTTTCAAAGAATACGAGGGAAGTACTTATTGAAAAATAAGTTCATGAACTCGTCACATTCCATGGACTCAATCTCATCTCATTGCCTCATATTCTTGATAAGATTCCACCATTGATCAGCTTCACCTTCCAAACGATATACTACTAAGATGAATTTATCATGTTCAGAACATTGAAGAACTGAAAATATCTTTTCAGTGGTACTGATCCATTGTTCAGCAACAAGTGGATCAGAAGATCCACTGAAAGAAGGTGGGCGTTGCCTCATGAAGGACTCAATAGAATATTGTTCCCTTCTCTGCTCATTTGGAAGTCCAGAATGATTCATATCTTGCGTAAGTATAGCAATAAGAATTTTCACTCCATCTCCCATAACATTTGTTTGTTCAGTAGGATAATCATTGCATTGTCCATTTCATTGATCAACACGGTTCCTTCGGGTTCCAGCCATTGTCTAAAACCCAAAAAGAATAGTGTGAGAGGAAAAAATCATGCTAGGGAAAACAACATAATAAAGGGGGAGTACCTTCAATATCTTACTTCTTAGGTTTAATTATATGATCGTTAGAATAATTCTAGGACTATAACCTATACTTATACCTAACCTTAGGTACATCCCTAGACATACCATAGAAATATCTCTAGGGATCTCACTAAAGTTCTCGCAACCTAGTTTCCAATGGTTGACTAAACCTTTCCTCTGATACCAACTGTAGAGACCCGAAGCTTGATGTACATGTACATTACATTAATTTTGTGGAATACTTAGTACATAACAAAAACACACACACAAGGATCGTAATAGTTTAGTGTCTTTGGAAACTCGGAATATAATCTTCTAATCGTGGTGAAATATCTTCAACATCACCCATAAAGATCATCATTTTTTTTATACCTAAAACCTTTAATTATATCCTGGGGAAAAGAAAACATAAAAGGGTGAGCTCAAATGCTCAGTAAGGGTAAACAAAAGAAATATCAATCACATCATATTCATAAGAACATAACATTTTGAAAACCTTAACCTGCAAAAGAGAGCATATTTTCATAACATGGGATAAATCATAGTAGTGAAATGAAACCTCAATAATCAAAACATAAAACATGAAACTTTGTGGCATAGACACGTAATCATAGAGAATAATTTCTTATTAGTCAAGACTCATTGCCAAGACTATCTTAGTGGACAAAGTCCATTTCTGAACCGATTCACCCTCGTTTCAGTCCTGTTTCAATGAGCCGGTATAACCTACCATTCCATCCATGTCTATCTCATGAGATATAAAGTCTTTACCCAATTCATTGGAGGGAGATATAGGTCCCACACATATCATAATGAAATCATTCTTACTTGTGCCACAAAATAAAATTAAAACATTCATCATAACCCAAAGAATAAAATGGGTTTCATAAACATCACCCCATCATCTCATAATCCATATAAAACAAATGGAAATTTCATCATAAGAATAGTGAAAACATGTAAATCATAGAGACATTAAACTTGAAACATACAAATATGAAAAAATGTCATCTTATATGGAAAATTGTTTTGATAAAACCCTTGAAATGAATTCATGAGGAAAATATCCTTTCTTCTTCAAAATCAATTTCATTTCAAAAAAAAGTCATGTAATTTTAAAGAAAAAGATTTTTTTTTAAATAGTTATGAAATAATTTGGAGGAATCGTCATGAAAATAAGGGTTTATAAAACCGTAAAAATCCTTTCATGTCGTATAAGTTAAAAAAACATTATTCTCGTACTTTTGTCGGAAGAGTCAAAAAGTACCTCATAAAAGAAAGATTCCATACATACCATGTAGTAAAAGTCAAAAATGGGTAAAAAGGACATTAAACATACATGAAAACCCTTTTATAAAACATGGACATGGATGATAACAACAACCCCAGTAAATACTTATGAATAAGCAATCTCGGATAAAAATGAGATTTGTGAAATTATCCCTTACCTTAGGTCTAATTTGCTTTGTATGTGTCCGAACCTCCTGTATAATGATTTAAATAATGTCATTGACTTTTTCCAGAATCATACACATTGTTATGATATCATATATGGTTCACTTATGGATTTATATTACCCGTTCTTTTGTAAATTCCATGTTAAAGAGCGTTTTGGGTAAAATTGTTTCATTTGCCATCCGTGTTTTGACTTGTAATTATTCATATGACTACTTAGATCATGATAACTTAATTCCAGAATATAAAACATGATTTATATATAATATATATTCAGAATATATATATATATATAATAAATCAGTAAATGGAAAGAAATACAACGTTCATGGAGACGGTAGGCCGTACTTACGCATGAACGCTGTTTTCGTTTCCTTATTGAGTTGAATGGAATTAAGTAGATGAAATACATATATATACACATAAATCCAGTATCATTATTATGTCATATATTTCATGATTACTTATTATATTTTCTTTATAATCATTCATGAATGGTTAAAGTGGAGAATGAATCTCATCGCGTCGTGGAGACGGTAGTCCATACGTACGCACGAGCGATGATATCGTTCTCATGATCGTGGGACTATATTGGAGTGTATGTATACTATTTGATAATCAATATCACTTTAAAATAATCATATATTGTTATTATTTACACCATTATACACATCCAAGTAAGGTGGTGGTGGAAAATAGATTTCACCACGGCGTGGAGACGGTATTCCATACGTACGCACCCGCGGTGATTTCGTTTTCCGTAGGATGGATAGATGGTTAAATAGGATTGTTTCATACTTATAATAAAATATTATTATATGAGTGATACTGATGTTATTACTTCATAATGGAACAACCTAATAAGAAGAAGTGGAAGAAGAAATAAAGATAAAAGATTCGGTAATGGACATTACCTCTTCTTTGAAGTGCCTCTTTGAGTCCTCCTCTTAGGGTACTAAAATTGGTCTTTGAAGAAGACCAAGACCTCTAGGATGTTTCTAGAGAAGTTGAGAAGAGAATTTGTCAGGGTTTTTCCGAGCATTAAGGCTCAAAGTGGTGTGTGGAAGAGGGGGGAGGAGGTGCCCTTTTATAAGGGAGGAGAGGGGCACCTTTGGAATAACTTAAACTATTATTTTATTATAAAGTCAAATTCGGTTTTAAATAGCTCCAAATTGATTTATTTCAAAGTTAAGGTGGGTATTGGTCGAAATCCTCTCATCTAATATAATTTAGACAAGTTTAGGTTCCTATTTTAACCTTATCATTTATATTTAACATTAAGTAAAATAATTTTACTTTTACCTTGTCTTCTTGTGTTCTTATACTATAAGGTTAATAAACATACTATATAAAGCCAAATGAAGCCCAAGTTGTTTATTATTAATATATATGACCTTATATAAGTCATTTGGCCGAACCTTATTTTTTTAGGAATAAAATAACAATTAATAATATAATATTTGTTTTAAAAACAATTTTATGTCAATTTTGAAACTATTTAGTAATTCATTTTTGTGAAACTCATAACAGAATTATTAGTTCGAAAAAAGTTCATTAAATCAATACTAACATGTCATATTAACCTAGAAAATTAGTTTAATTTTTAAAAAGATTAAATTACATTTATTTGGGTATTTATAACATCAATTATGTCAATATTTCATTAATAAGATAATTACTGCATCAACGTTGTGTCATAAATAAATTAAATTATTTAATGCCTAAAAATTACAAATAAAATACTATTATGTAGGAAATCTCTTTATCTTTATAATTAATATTTATAGGTGAATTTATCTTATGTATAACCCTATATTAAAAATTATTTACTTATCAAACATTGATTTTAACTATTTTAACCCTTCTTTAACTAAATTAATAATAAATGTCCTAATCTAATCCAAGTGGGCCTAAATGGTCATATTTTATTCCTAAGGTTGTTTTTTGTCGAATTACTTTTATCCAATAGAATTAGGACATGTGTTAGGGTAATAATAATAACATTTTTACCCTTAATTACCCTATTTACTTTTTACCGTGGTAAAAAAAAGTAAAAAGTTACTATTCATCAAAAATTATTTTCATCTCATTGAACCACATTTTTCTTACTAACATCAACCGTGTCTCTCAGATTTTTGAAATTCCACTCACAGAAGTGGTAAAATTACGTTTTATGAAAAAATCATTTTTTTAGCTACCACTTACTGGTTTCACTATTCATCAATAAATGAAAGTTTCCAGAAAAATAACAAAAATTAGGCATAATCTATATTTGATCTTATGAACTAAAAAATGATGTCTATTTTACCAAATTAAAAACATATTAGTTGCATTAATTAATTTAAAAATTAATTCCCGTCATCAAAACAAATAGCGTGTTTTTAAGAGATAATAACCATCAAAAGATTGACCCTTGTTTATGTCTGGTTTAAATGTATAATTACATCCAATGACCAAGATTGTTTTAAATTTTAAAAATATATTCTAAATATACTTTAAAACTACTCAAATTAATAATTTATCACTATTAATTATTTCTATTAAAAAAGTTCTTATTAATTAAAATTTAGGAATTTTCACTATTCATCGGAATATGAAAGTTATCCAAAAAGTACCAAAATTTCACCCTAATCTAATTTCGATATTCCTAATCCAAAAATGAAGTCCATTTTGAAAAATAAAATTTACAAACTTTTAAAAAGTGGTTATTACAATTCATGACGACTAGTTTTAAAAATATTTTAATAGCATATCATTGTTTACTGAAACTTGGTATTGTGTACTACACACGCTATCGAGGAAGGTCGTGATTGCGTATAATGCAAGGAAAGTCAAGGATGCATGTTGTGAAAGCTCCTTTTGGTGTAGCGTAAACACAAGACATTAATGAAAAGAATATTTTTCATAAAATCTCGGGGTGTTACAATACAATATGGAATATTTTATTATAATTAATCAACCTCGATCTAGAATAATATCTCATAAAGGTTGTTGACATAGTTGAATATGATATGTAAAAATCATTGAGAGAAATATAAAATGCTTATGAAATAATTTAAAAGTCACATAATTTAAAATGGAATCCATTTAAAAGGGAGTTTTGAATCATAGTATCCCATACCGCTTTGAAACTTTTGAAAGGAATAAACATTTTAAAACATTCTTGTCCATATAAATAAATCCTTAAAACAATTTTAAAAACACGGACATTAATGAGAATACATTAGAAGAATAAATCATTAAAACATTTAAAATATTGTTTTAGTAAAAGAGACCCTTAAAAATCCCTTTAAAATATCTTTTATGAAACATGGACAAGAATAATATATATGTCATAGTAAAAAAATACACATAAACAATATCGAATAATAATGAGATTGAAGAATTAACACTTAACATGTACTTTTCCTTGGTAGAGGGTACACTAACCTCTTGTATAATAGTCAAATCATTGTTATTAAATTATATGATAACCACATACATAAATATGATATCATATTATGTCTTCTAATATTTCTTTGTTAATAATATTTTAGTAGTATCATTATTTCAGGTGTTAACTGATTCCTTTTACTTTATATGTTTTGTTACATAAGTCATGTTAGTTATGGATAGGATGTATTTGATTCATATACATAATTATATAGTGTTTATAAATTTTATTTTTAAAAATCAAATGAAAATTATTATCAAAAGTTTATGATGGGGAATGAATCTCATCGCGTTCGTGGAGACGGTAATCCATACGTACGCACGAATGCTACATCCATTTCATTTTTTTATTTTAAAAAAAGAAGACAAAATTATACATAGGTATAATATTATTCCAGTACTGTATAATATATTATATACATTAGATAAGTTCATTAACTCCATCCTTTATATGTTTCATGTATGGTATGATTGAATCTTATCGCTTTAAGTGGGCAGTAGTATGCACTTCCTCAAATTAAATTATCGTATATATCAAACATGAAATGAATAAAGGTATGATATAAAAGAGAATTACAGAAGATTATAGGTAAAATAAATATCATAAATATAATAAATAATTACAGTGCCATCATATTTTCTACCATAAGAGGTTGTAGTAAAAGATTGAATAATCATTGTGTAGTGAGGCAGTAGTTCGCTATTCACATAAACATTATGTTCTATACCCATTAGATGGAGGTGTGTGTGTAAGTGTAAATAAAATAATTCTTATGACAACAACTTAGTGTACTGAGGATATTAGTGTAGTTATAAAAATTGAATAAAGAGAGTTTTGGGTGTTGGATATGTAAAATAAAAGAAACGAACTTAAGAGGAGATGTTACCTTTAAATTGGGAAACTCCCATTGTATTGAACCAAAATGAATCCTTGAATTTCATTATGCCAAAGTGAAGGCTTCTAAATGGAATATACAGATATAGGGAGCTTAATTGGGAAGAGTTTGGTCAAGCCATGTGTCTTTAGAGGTGTGAGAAATGGGTTAGAGGTGGGGGCTTTTTATAAGGGAAGGAGGGGATCTTTAGGAATGTTTGAAAATATTATTTTATTATATAATTACATTAGGTTTATAAAGGTACTACACAAATTAATGTCTAATATAAGATCACTTAGGTTCGAAATAAAATGATTCAATAATAATTCGTCCGGTTTGGGATATTGTTTTAAGATTTTTAATCTCATTTATTTAAATAATTCATTTGTGAGGTAAACACAACATCATTATTGTGTCTTAAATTATATTATTTATATAATTTATAAAAATTATAAAAAATATACCATGATTTATAAAATATTTTTTTCTTTAAGATGAATATTTATAGTCGAAAAGATAACTTACATAACCCCTTTTAAAAATTGTTTTACTAAAACAAATAAGTTTGTCATTTTTGTCATTACTTTAAATTAATTAATATAAAGTGTCATTATCACTCTAAAGTGGCTCCATGGGGTCCCAAAATCGACCCAAATATGACCATGTTTTGAAATGTATCATCCATTAAGAATAATACACTTTTAGGTGTAATTATTATTATTATTGTAAAAATAGATTACCCTAATTTACCAGATTTTTCTTTAACAATGGTAAATAAAATATTTACTGATGTAAATATTCATAATTTCTAAGAATAAAAGTTATCTATTTAAACAATTTAGACCTATTTATTTCAAATATAGAATAAATTTTTCTAAATTCAAAACATAGAAGTGGCACAAATTAATTTAAAATTAATTCTCGTTGTCAAAACAAAAAAGCGTGTTTTCACGAAATAATATCTATAAAAATATTGACACTTGTTTATATCTAGTTTAAATGTGAAATTACATCCAATTAAAAAAATATATTAAATGAATAAAATATAACCTATTTAAACTTGAAAACCACTCAAATTTAAAAATTTACACTATAAATTAATCTGATTAAATTTTTTTTCAATTAAAATTTAGTATTTTTTACTATTAATCAAAATATGAAAGTTATCAGAAAAGTGAAAACAATTTATCCAAACAATATTTTTATGTCCCACTTCTAAATAATAAGTTAATATAATTAAATAATATATATTAAAGTGTCAAATATTGGTTTTAATAAAGTTTTTCCATTAAAAGGTTGTAAAGGTTCATTTTTTGACTAATAATTCGTTATTTTTTAAAAAAATGAATTTTTTTCTTAAATCATGACTAAGAAACACATGATTTGGATTCTAAAATTATATTGAGTACATAAAATATAATATTCAGTTAGTACAATTCATAACCATTTTTTAATGGCTGGTTTGGTAAGTGGTGGTGCGCTCAAAACTCGATGTTTTGTGTAATGCAAGTTATTAAATTTCATTGAAGAGATAATGTAATATGAAATCATGGGGTGTTAAATTCTTCCCTCCATAAATAAATTTAGTACTCTATATTATAATTTTTCGAAAATAAAAGGTTAAAAATAGAAAAATACCTTTGTGTAAAACCCACATCAGAAATTGGGTTAATGAAATTTAGACTTAATAAGAAGGAAAGAGAAAGAAAAAAGTCACCACCAAATTAGGATCCCGATTAAGAGAACATTGGTAGAAATTAAAAACATATAATTAGAGGAAAAACATAAATGTTTATAGGGAGTGATTGATGTCATCAATCAAAAACAAGTGTAAAATTGAGGTCCCCATAGCCATCAATCTATGATGATTTAAAATATCATCAGTTAAACAGAACATAAGGTATTAGAATAATAGATTTTTGGTTTTATGATCCCATACCTAATGTTTAAGAATTATTTTATTCATAGAATAAGATTAAAATAATATACTTGAAAAGTAGAGTTTTATCCTTCAACTGATTCCTACCACAAACTCATATTTCACTCCTAAAGATAATAAAATTCAAAAATATTCAATTTACTTAATCGTATACGGTCCCAAAAATAATGAATTTATAATTCATTTGTGAGATTGTTTAAAAAAACAACATTATACAAACTATGGAATCACGTAAGAGAGTGGTAGTAGATTACCATTGTTTCCCTTTGGCTATGGGTTCAAGTCGTGCGGCCAAGCCGGACGCGGCAGGTTGTTAACCGACCTCCTGGTTTTCCATTTAATTATAATCCAAAAAAAGTCTCAACAAATGATTTAACATTAAGAATAGTATCCAATATCAAACTTAATCTATTCCATCCTTTAGACTTATCTAAAATACTTATGTCTGATCTCATAGTCCAAAAATTATAAGGAATTTAAAAGAATATATATGTTAATACATTCATCATGTATTCTCTTAAAATGTGGTAATAAAATAAATAACGAGAAAACCATAAATTAAGCGGTATGTACTTCCTTATTCCTTATGTAAATCATAGAATAGTAGATATACTCTTGAAAATCCAAAAATGTTGTAATCACCAACAATGATGAAATAAAAAAACCATTAATTACATCCAATGTAGTCAATAATTTTCAATATAATTTATCTTAATCAATCATATCTTATTTTAAAATCGATACCATATTATCTAGAACATATTAATGTTTATCATTCCTTCAACCATGTTTTTTCCTAAAAGATTAAATTTCTATTGAGTCACATTCTGAATACCACAAAATCCCAAATCCTTATTAAAATAGTACTGCAGTACAATCCTTATATACTCCATATTTACTGTAACTAATAAATCATTAATACAACACTCAAATGATATCATATATGGTCTTCAAGTATTTCTTTGTTAATAAACTTTTAGTAGTATCATTGTTTCGGGTGTTAATTGATTCCTTTTCCTTTATATGTTTTGTTACGTAAGTTATGTTAGTTATAGATAGGATGTATTTGATTCATATACATAATTATATAATGCTCTTAAATATTATTTTAAATAATCAATTGAAAATTTTTCTCTAATGGTTATGAAGGGGAACGAATCTCATCGCGTTCGTGGAGACGGTAATTCGTACGTATGAACAGACCATACTTCCATTTCAATTTTTTTATTTTAAAAGGGAAGAAAACCAAATGATACATTGGTATATGATTATTTTAGTTTAATATTTTATTTTATATACATTAAGTATGTTAATTAAAACAATCCTTTATATGTTCCATGTATGGTATGAACGAGTAATATCACTTTAAGGGTGCAGTAGTCCGCACTTCCTCAAATGAAATTATCATATATATTCTACTTGAAAATAATAAAGGTATGACATAAAAGATAATTACAGAAGATTATATATTATATAAATATCATAAATATCATATATAATTATAGTGACATTATAATGTCCACTATAAGAGGTAGTAGTAGAATATTGAACAATAATCGTTTCGTGAGGAAGTAGGTCACTGTCCACAAAAAGAATAATGTTTTATATCCATTAGATGGAGGTTTGTGTAGGATTAGTTCAAATAAATCCCATAAAAATTACCTATTATATTGAGGATACTATTGTGGTAGTAAAATAATTTAATAAAGAGAGTTTATGGGGTTGGAGAAGTAATATAGAAGAAAAGAACTTAAGAGGAGATGTTACCTTTAAATAGGGTAAATCCCTTTGGTTTGGACCAAAACGCTTCTTTGAAGAGTCTTATGCCTATGTTAAGGTTTATTAAAGGAAGATAATGATGTATGGAGTTTAATAAGTCAGATTTTGGATGATCCATGTTGCTAGAGAGGTGTGAGAAATGGGTTAGAGTTGAGGGATTTCTATAAGGGGGGAGGGGCTCTTAAAGAATGTTTGAAAATATTATTTTATTATATAATGATTTTCAATTTTTAAAATTCCATATCTCGTTAATGTATAAGATAATATGTCTCATGTTCTATATAAAATCATCCAACAGTAATTGTACTCGTTTTGGATATTGTTTTAAATTTTATAATCTCATTTATTTAAATCATTCATTAATGAGGTAAGCACTGCATCATTATTTTGTCATAAATAATTTTATTTATATGATTTCTAAAAATTATAAAAATAAAATAAAATTATTTTTTAAATATTTTTATCTTTCAAATGAATATTTATAGTCTAAATGGTAACTTTTATAACCCCTTGTAAAAACTGTTTTACTAAAAGATATATTTTTATGTCATTTTTGTCACTACATTAATTTTAGTTATATTAAGTGTTATTATCACTCTAAATTGGCTTCATGTTGTCCCAAAATAGACCTAAGGATACCCATGGTCAGACATGTATCAACCAATAATAATATGACACTTGTTAGGGAAATTTAATACTATTATAATAATATTTGTTTACCCTTATTTACTAGATTTTCCATTTAACTGTGGTAAATAAAATATTTACTGATGTAAATATTCATAATGTCTAAAAATAAAATTTACCTATTTACAAAATATGGACATCCTGATTCCAAATTTGGAATCCATTTTTTCAAATTCAAAACATAGAAGTGCTATAAATTAATTTAAAATTAATTCTCATTGTCAAAACAAAAAAGTGTGTTTTTACGTAATAATAACTATCAAAATATTGACACTTATTTATGTTCCGTTAAAATGTGAAAATACATAAAATAACCTAAATTATATTAAATGATAAAAATATAATATAATTATACTTTAAAACCACTCAAATATATGATTTATCACAATAAATTATTTCGATTAAAAAATTGTTTCCAATTAAAATTTAGTACTTTTCACAATTAATTAAAATATGAATGTTTTTAGAAAAGTACCAAAAATTTAACCAAATTTTCATTAGGTCTAACATATAAATAATAATTTAATTTCATTAAATTGAATATATTATAGTTTCAAATATTGTTTTTAAAAAATGATTTCCATTAAAATATGGAAAAATTTCATTTTTTAAAAAAATACTTCTTTTATCTAAAAAATAATTTGATCTTATATTATATCTACGAAACACATAATATGAATTCTAAAATTATATGGTGTATATAAAATTCAGAATTCAGTTATTTATATTCCTAACAATTTTTTAACGTTTAGTTTGTTAAGTTGTGGTGTGCTCTAACTCGATGTTGCGTGTAATGAAAGTTATTTAATTTCATTTAAGAGATAACATACTATTAAATCTTGGGGTGTTACAATAGGTCCTTATGTGGCCTGTGTTTTATATTCTCAGAGTCATTATAGAAGAGGTCCATGTATGTCTTGTAATGTTATTTTGTTATTATTTGTATTAGATCTCGGTTATGGATAAATATTATATTATATAATATGAATTGAATTAAGGTATTAACATGTTGAGGGAATTAGGTATCGCCTTTAGACTGACCCCCTTTTTTCATTATGATGTGTGTTTTATTACATTTCAAATCACTAAATTGAAATTGTTTTAAACTACAAACAAAAACTATAATATGATAGATAATCATAATTAATCATTATATAATATCTTGAATCTGTAAATTTTTAAAAGTTAAAATAATCTTCATATTATTCTAAATAAATCTTAATCACTATTTGATAAATCTTTTAAATGATCATAGCATATATTGATCCTTTGTTTTTATTAAATATAATGTTTTTAATTGTACATTGAGTTTTTATTTAAACTTGTTTTGAACTAAAAATTTTATTAGGTACTCAATTAACACCCCAATATAGATACCCACTCCAACCAAAAATCTTACTAAATGTTTAATTCCTTGGCCAAAAACCAATATAGTTTTTCTCTTGAGACCTACTGATTCTTGAAGGGTTTTTAATGGGCCACACCCATCACATACTAATTCAAATTCGTTACTCGAATGAAATTCGTAGAAAATAATGCACAAAATTAATCCAAAATTAAAATCGAATATTAAATAGAATCATTTTCCCCAATCAATAAACATAATAATAAACCATCTAGAGTAGAATTAATTCGATCATCATAGTACACCCCCAGTCAAACTAAACATAGACCATCCAAATAAATAATAAACATGGTATCATTGGAGTATATCTCTATTAAATAATACATAAAATCATAAAATTACATCATATATATAAAAATATTTTTAAAAATAACATGGAACATTCCTTGAGGAAAATAACCACTCTTTTAAAAACGTATTTTTGTTTTAAAAATAGGAAATTCAAAAATAAAAATACAAAAAAAAAATCTTTGAAAATCACATTTTCAAACTACAAATTTATAGAATATTAGGGAAAAAATTCATTAAAAATATCCTTGTAAAAAAATAGATTATTGAGATAAATGATCTTCATAAATGTGGGGATTATATACTTGTCTAGTAAGTTAAAAAGAACATTCCTTTTTCATTGTAAAAAGGATATCAAAGTACATAGTTTTAATAATGATAAGAATATTAAATTAAAAAATATTATTAATAAGTAAAAAATTGGTAAATATGTCTTTAATAAATTATTTGGATTATTATAAATATCATTGAAAATATTTTTTTAAAAAAATAGATTTTGATGAATAGGGATTTAACCCAAAGAGAGAAATAAAGTCATATTTTCTTACAAAAATTCTCCTTATCATTTTTTCTACCAAAAATAGGAAAACTGTTACTATTAAAATATAAATTTCATTAATAATCATATGATAATAAAATATAATTATTTTAATATAGATATATCATATAATTCCACTAATTGAGACTTAAAAAAGAGCAACCTCGATTAATGATGAGATTGGGAAATAAACCCTTACCACTTTGTTAGCTATTGAATAATACAACTCATCAATGAAATAAATTTAAATGAAAGATTAAATTTTAAAAATATAACTTAATTCATGATATATCATCCAATAGGTTATTATATATAAACTATAGTAGAAATTATTGGTTAATATGTCGTATATCCAACAAATGAAAAAGTTTGACAAGAAACCCTTAACTTGAGATAAACTCATCAAATATATTATTTATCATCCTGAATAATAATCCTATAATAATTATTTAATTTCATTAAAAATTTAAATTTAAATTTTCATTTTATTTCACTTACTACCCTGTTATATTTGACTACTTAATCAATTATGAGTATGTCGAATGATTCGATGATATTTTTCTTATGTGTTAGAAATGAATTTAGTCGGTTGAATGTGGCCAAAACGACATTATTTGAAAATATAAAAAACAATAATCTAGAAAAAATCTCATATTTATAGATTATTTATTTAAAAAACATTCATGAATGAGGGTTATGAAAAATAAACTATGTTAAAATCAGGGAGATGGTATGTTATAAGTACACGTGAGTAACATTTACATTATTAATGATCGTTATTGTAAGAATGTATAAAATATTTTATCCTTATAGATTGATAATAATAAAAATTATACCGTATTATTTATTTAAATATTATTAGATTATTTTTATATCTATTGTGGTGATGAGAAGACACTCACATCTATTCATGAAGGTTTCAGTCTACAAATACAAGAATGGTGTTATCATATTTCAGTCAGATAAAAGGTATGAAGTAAAATAATACATTAATTTTTAGAAATGATAAATTTTTCACTATTATAATTATTATTTTATATATATATATTATTTAATTTAATTTAAGCCTTTTCATCTTTCATGAAATGAATTATTGAAATAAAAATTGCATCGCTTTGTGAGGTGGTAGTCTTTCACTCACACATGCAATGTTATTGTATCCCCTATGGAATGAAATTTTAAAAAATAATAAATAATATAATTATTATTTAGGTAAAATTATTTTATAAATATCATATATAAACATTAAATACATTATCATACACAACCATTAGTGGTGGTAATGTAAAAATGATGACATCAGTTCATGAGGTGGTGGTCTGTCATTCACACAAATGATGAATTTCTAAAACATTTTAGGGAATTAGGGATGGTTTAGGTCATTACCAATGCCTAAACAATTAACAATATATGTAGTATACTTATATTATTAGGTCATAATATTCAAATTTTAATTAAAGGTGGAGGAAAAAGAAATAAAATTAAATCATTCATTGAAGAATGGTACCTATTCTTTAGCTAACCTCATTATGTTTCCACACAAATACTTATTGTTTCAATTTATGAAATATAAAGTCTTTTGTGATGTCGATATATAAGTTTTGAAGTAATTTGATAAGGTATTTTCTGGTCAAAAATGGTGTCATAGTCTGAAGAAAAGAGAATATTTAATTGTAATTTGTTAGTGATATGAGTGGAAGACTTATAATTTTTGAAAATAAAAAAGGAGAATCCAAATATTTCACATTAAAAAAGTGAATAAAATGAAGTATTAAGTATATATATATATATTATAATATAGAAATATTTAAATAAAATATATTTTAGAAAATAATTTATGTCATTTTAACACTTATCTTTTTTCATTTAGCCCAAGGTTTTATAATTATTACCTTAACTACCATAATTAATTTATATTTTTTTCAATTTTTATTATAGTAAAAAATTATGTTCAACTTATTAGATAATATTAATTATTTCAATTCCAATTATGGAAAATATATTTTTCCAATTCATTTCTAAAGTACACCTTGATTCATGTTAGTAACCCTTTAATTATTCTTTTATGAATGTAAGGTATATGGGTGATGTTTGAGAGAGGTTAGGGATCTTTTGGAATGTTTTTTTTGTTTTCTATAGGTTCATGGTTTGGGAAACTTGTGAAACCCATACAATATACTATTCACATTGAAATAAAGGCTAATGTGAGGTTTCATGGGCTACACATTCTTCTTCCAAAACATACAATAGCCTAAGAGAAACTTTGATACTTGAGAAATTGGGATTTTTCATGGCTGGCATATGGTTTAGAAACCATGTGAACCAACTCTGGAAAAGATCAACCCTTGAGGTAGTATCTTGTGCATTTTAGATATTTGTTTTCCTAACCGTGAAACTAACCATTCAGTGATTAAAACTAGATTAAAAAAAGTGGATTGAGGTTGGTTTAATTTTTAATTCAATTTTTTCCTAAATGGTCCTAACATGGGATTTTCCATCTCAATGGTTTTATAACATATCCCCCATTGAATTGGAATCGATCCAGTGTCATTCCTTGATGCATTGAAGATTTATTCTCCTAACATGTCATCATTATTTATCATTATTGATAGGAATTCATGGATCTTTTTTACTATATCTATCAGTTTCATAGATCTATATCCACTATGATTATATATAAGATAGTTACTTCCATATATGATTATAAAGTTTTTGTTTTATGATATGGGATGATATGTGAAGTGATTTCATTGATATTTACCCATATTTTCTGGATGTTTTTCATGACTTTTATAATTTTCTCCAAATTCTCAGTGTAGGTTACTTTAATCTCAACTCCACTATTTATAATATGAAAGCTTGATTTAGAATTTATCTTTTTTTATGAAATTGATTTTGATGTTGCAGTGTAATTATTTTTGAAACCCCGATTGAGTGACAATTTCTGATACTATGGGAATTTTGTGTTTTTTAGAAAATAGTTTGGTTCTTAGTTTTTAAATGTTGACTGTAAAATATAGATATTTTGGAATTATTATAGATGGATTAATCAAAACGTTTTCAAAAAAAGGGACAGTTTTATTGAGGTGAATTGGAATGGTTGATTTGAAATTGTTTTTAATGGTTTTCAATAAATGAATGATTTTAATGAAATGGAATTAATATTTTTTTGGAATTATATTGGCATTAGGGTTTTTTGTGTTCATATTCACTAAGATGAATTAGGGTAAAGAGTATCCCCAATAATTAATAGGATGGATATGGGTTAGGTCTCTCCCCTGTAAAATCTCATTTGAGACCGATAAGGGTAAGAAGTCTCCCCAATCATTAGTGGGACAGATATAGGTTAGGGTATTCCCCCTCCTGTAGATTTTAAGCCATTTTTTGATGTATGTATTTGTTATGTTGAATTTTTATAACAATAATGAATTTGTTAAATAATTTTAGGGCATTTTTTTGTTTCTTTCCAAAGATATTGATATTGTTTTGTGGAAATGGGTTCATTGACACTTAAATAGATTTCAATAAATGGTTTTTAGGAATTTTTTGATATAATTGTTTTTATATAAATTGTTCTAACAGGTTTTATCCTACTGGTGTGAGAAGGGATTTCATTGGGGAAGATCTATAGAGTTTTATTACTCACCCCTTCATTAGAACATTGGTGCTTTTGCAGTTTTTGTTTATCCATACATGGGAAAAGGTAAATTAACACACATATATAGAATTACTTCATGATACTTGGTCTATTTGGTAAATTTGTAGAATTGTACATGATTGAGCCTTGTAGTTATAGTTGTATTTGAGTCTTGTTTTTTGTTAGTCTTCTTCTGTGTACTTTGATATTATTAATTTCCATTGTGGCACATGGTATTAGTTTGGAGTGAATATAAATAAAATATTTCTGTTGTATTTCATTATTACATGGATCATATTGCATTTATTTGGATATTTCATGTTTGTCTTGTTGTTTTATTATTTATGGAAAAATATCCCACCAATATTATTGAAGTACATCTACTATTATTTCCATCCATTAGTGTCTCAAGGATGTCAATTAAGGGAAAGTAACACTCCACAACCTTCTCAATAAAATGAGAAGAATAGAGAAGTTACAAGTGCTATTATCATGGTGATTTCTTCATTTAACAAGTGGTGTAAGTCATTTTTGGTCTTTGAATTCATATTTTTTCGGCATTGGAGTTGAAATCATTCTGGTATATTCATTGAGTTGGGATCATAGAAAGGACTAAAATTTTTAGAACGTGAAATGTAGATGATAGAAATTTGTAGCAATCCATTTTATGATGAACTTCTTATTACTATTGAGTAGTGTAATAATGATTTTTGGTGGAACGTATAGGATTTGTAATCTCATTGTCATTGGTTTATCCAATGGGAAGAGCATGAAATAAATTAGAAAAAAATAACTTTTCGTAAGGAATTCATATTTCATTTTGAGTAGTTATATTTGATTTTTTGAAATGCTATAATTTTTGAAAAAATATTATATTGTTTTAAAATGAGAGATTCTTAAAAAGAGCACGGTAGTTTCATTTCAAAAATGGTTTGATATTAAAAATCAAGATAAATTATTTAAAAAAATGGTTAAAATGGAAATGGTTGGTTTAGGAAAACAATGTTATGATAGTTTGTGTGATATAATTTGAAATGTATTTCATTTATCTAATTTATAGTGATACATATGGTGTTTTTTGTGTTTCTAGAAGATCTCATGTGTTAGGCATCAAAAGAACCAATCGAAAAAGACTGCAGTGAATTTGGTTACCCCTGAGACACGGGTGAAACATTAGTTGGTCCAAAGCATTTCTCATGCTTTTCAAAAAATTTAATAAAGACTGAAACTCTATTCTTTTATCCTGACATATTTGATTGTTGAAAATCAATGTGGAAGAAGTACATATGTCTTAATTATAAGAGGTGAGATGTCAAGAATTAATAGAAAGAGGAAGATGGATGCATATTCTCAAGGTGGTGGAGCACATTAGAAACATATCACATGAAGAAGTAACCTTCATCCAAAACCCATGATCAATCCGAGGTGTTTTTAGTGTGGTTCACTAAGTCACATCAATTGAAATTCCACCTCACCATCGAGATCATTCCATAATTGGAACAAGATGGGGAATGATCACCACTATTTTTTTAGTTCCCTAAGGTCTAGTTATCGTGACACTTCTCAGGGGTCACAAAAGTTTTATTATTCATTGTGGAAAGGGAAGAAAATATTGATAGTATAATAGAGCTAGGTATGGTGATTATAGGAATACCATGACTCCTCATGCATTTCTATATAAACAGGGCAACACGAAACAATGTGGGGCGAAAAAATAAATTTATGCAGCTCAACAGCTAATTGAGGATGAGCTAGCTAGAAAATATATGGTGTTAGGTATAATTATTTTGAATTATACCCTTATCCATGAATTGTTTGACATGATCACATCTAATTAATTTATTTCAACTTATGTTGTTGATTCGATTAGTTTAAATGATGAGACAATTCCTTATGTGATCAAACTTCAAACTCCTATTAGACAATGAGAATATTGATCCTTTTGTATAGATCATGTCATATAACCATTTCTAGAGCTAAGATAAAATGGGAATTATCTATTCTAGAGATGGATTTCTATGATATAATATATGTATGGATTGGTTGAAAACCTTTTAGGCTCACATCGACTATTATGCTAGAAGGGTCAGTAACAAAATAGAGCATCTCTTTCGAGGAGACAAGAGTGTAATGAATGGTGCAACAAGATTGTTTGAAACTACAATGGGAATGATCATGTACAAGTTATAAGATTATACCTTAGCATTGATGGAAAATATTTATATTAATAATTCTCTAGTAATGGTCAATTATTTTGTAGATGTTTTTCCTAAGATCATATTTGGTTTACCACATATAAGGTAAATTGCATTTATGATTGGTCTCCTTCTATGGATAAGTCTTATTTCCTTTATTTTTTATTGGATGGAACCAACTGAAATAAAGGAGTTTAAATTTTAGTTGTATGAGCTGGAAATCATGGGGTTAATTTGGATAATCATTCCTTCGTGGGAAACACTTATTTAGTTTGTGAAGAAGGTAGATGAAACTCTTCAGCTGTGTGAGGAATATCATAAGATTAACAAATTTAATATAACAAGTAGATATCCATTTCAATGAAATAAAAATATGTTCTATCAATTAATATGTTCTCATTGTTTATTTAAGATTGACTTGTGATCAGTATATCAAAAAAATTTGTTTATAAAGAGGATATTTCGAATATAAAATTTGAATATATATGGATTTCATCATCATTGTGTTTTTTGATCACACAATGGTGAGTTAAAGAAAAGGAGGAGCATGAGAAAAACATTGAAACAGTGTAGGAAATCTTGAGGAATCATCATTTTAAATCCAAATGATCAATTTGAAAATTTTGGATACTAGTGATATGCTTTCTTTTCCATGTAATTTCTAAAATGAGTGTTTCAATGGATCTATAGAAGATATAGGCTATAATCTCATGAATATCAGAAAATAACATACTAGAGCTATAATGTTTTCTTAGTGTAGATGGTTATTATTGATGTCGTGTTCATGATATTGGAGGAATACAATAACCTATGAAATCTTTGACAAAGAAGATTCTTCCATTGTAGTAGAATGAAAAATGAAAGAAATATTTTTCGAAACATAAGCTTCATCTAACATTATCACATATAATGATATTACCCAAATCATGAAAAGGGTATGGGGTGTATTGTGATTATTCTGTATTAAGGTTGGTGTGGGTTCTCAATTAAAGAGATAATGTTGTTACTTATGGATCAAGGTAGTTACAAGTTCATGAGAAGAATTACCCAACACACAATTTAGAGTTGGATGTTGTTTCCCTCCATTGCATATATTGTTTCACTATCTCATTAGTGAGAAATTTAATGTCTTCACAAATAATAATATCTTGATACATATTTTCGCTTAATAGTGATTCAATCTTAAAAAATTTGATGGATGGGGTATATCCAAATGTTTGAAAATTGACTTTTTGTATTCCATTGGAAAAAAAATTCGGTGGAATATGTATTACACAGAAGATCATCTGCTCAATTGGGAATAATGGCCTCAGATGAGTGGTAGATGATGTCAGTCCTCACTGACATGCACTTGGAAGGTCATCATGAAGGTGATGTAGTAGTTTTATTACTAGTTTCAATGGTTCCTGATTTATTAATGATGATTAAAGTGGAACAAACATCTAATTCATAATGTGTTGTGATGCATTCAAAACTCAAGGGTGGGGAGACTATTGAGAAATGGAATATGGAAATGAGTTTTTTTGATGTGGTTTAGAAATAATATTTTCTACCTATGGATTATTAGGAAAAACTTTTTCATGTTTACCACCATTAATGATGGGTTGTTCATCTTGGAAAATAGATGATTGATAAGGCATTGAGTGCACAGTTCTAGTGGAGTGGTAAGAAAATGTTAGTGGCTAAGTTTATTATGATATTGTTAATGTGTTATATATTTCTTATAAAGCATCAGTGACAATCATTCATGTTTCATTCATTATCCATCCATGTTTTTAAGTGAGAGAAAATAGGTATATTTGTTTTAATATGCCTCCCACGAATGGTTTGAAAACATGATTCTCTATAGGTTATAGTAATTCAATATACAAAGTTGAAACATTTCATTACAATTATATAATATCATACACTGGAAGAATTTTCAATGAACTATATATGAGAAGTATTAAAATGGAATGGTATACCAATTTAAGTCATATCTAATAGATAAATGAGGTTTAAATCTATATTTCATAGATCTTTAAAAAATCCTATTGAAATCTGTTGAAAATGAGTATACAGTATCATCCCCATATGAAAGTCCAATCCGAATGGAAGATTAAAACATTGTAAGAGATGTTGTGTTATTTTTTAATAGATTTGAGTTTCTCATGAGAATATCACATACTTCTAGTGTAGTTCTCATATAAAAATAGTTATTATGCATCAATAAAAATTGCTCTGTTTAAATTATAGTATTTGAATACTTTTCATTCTCAGAATTTTTATGGTGGAAATAGGAGACACATCAATAGTTGTGTTGAGCCTTGTACAAGAAACAACAAAGAAAATTCATTTTACTAGGAAACTAATGGAGATGTATCTGAGTCTTCATAAATCTTATGTAGATCGTCTTCAACAACCCTTTTCATTCACTATAAGTGATAATGAGTTCTTAAGGGTATCTTCAAGGCTTGGACGTAATCATTTTGGGAAGAATGTCAAGTTATCTCCTCTATACATAGTCCATTTTGAGATACTGTAATGGGTTAGTGAGGTGGATTATCACATGGGATAACCACTATAGTTCAGAACAACAGATAATTTGTTCCATGTATCTTAGTTGAAAAATTATCTGCATGATCCTAAAAATGTAATTCGATGGGATCATGTTAAAACAGAGTTGGATGTTTCATTGGTACATATCCTAGTAAAAATTATGGATTGGTAGGATAAAGTATTTTGTGTTTAAAGCATCGGTCTCATGTTGGGTTGGTGGAAACAGTGTTTTATTCAGGAAGAAACTGGGGTGTAAGAGAATGAAATGAAAGAGAAGTGACCAGAACTCTTTCATAGGAAGGATGGTTTTCTATGTTTTCGGGATGGAAATATCAATGGTGGGGAGAATTTAGTACCTATGGGTTCAAGTAAGTATCCATTTCGTTATGATATTTATGTATGTAGTGTAAATGGGAGATGTTTGGGAGAGTTTTGTGAACTTTTTTAATCTTATCAAAAACTTTCTATAGGATAATGGTTTTGAAAAAAAATGAAACATGGATAAGAAACTGTGCACATTGAAATAGAATCTAAAGGGAAGGCATAGGGGCTATGCACAGTTTTCCAAACTATGCCACAACCTAGGAAAAACAATGATACTTGATACATTGGGGTTTTTCAGGGATTTTGCAAAGATTAGAAACCATATAATCAAATCATGTGACATTCAACCCTTGGGGAAGTAGCTTGCACTTGGATTTCCTAACCGTGAGACTGACTATAATGGCTTTAAAAGCTTTAAAAATAATTTGATTTAGTATGCTTTAATGCTTCATTTTATCATTATTCCAAAAAAATTCTATAGCTGATAATATTTACCTCTTGAAGGTGGAGAACCTCTAGCCATCAAATTGGTAGTGTTCTGGAGCCATTCTTTGGTGTGTTGAAGTGAAACTCTCATAGTAATTCATCATTATTAGTCATTCTCTATGGGTTTTATTAGATCAACATCTTGATATATCTTAGTTTCTCAGATCTACTTATGTTGTAGTAAGATCTATGACAGTTGATTCCAAATATGATTATATTTGGATTCTTTTATGATAGGGTAATAGATCTAATTCTGGTTCAAGGAGATTTATCTTGGTTTCTTGGATGTATTTCATTCCATTTATTATGTTCTCTAATTTCTCGAGGTCGGTGACATCACTCGCAAATCCCTTGTTTAGAATATGAATGATTTAATTAAAATTTATATATTTCGTTTTGTGAATGTAATTTTGAATTTTCTCTTATAATGATTATTGAAAACCCTCTTGAGTGACCATTTTATGAAATACGGGAATTTGGTGTCATTGTATAATGTTATTTGGTTCTCAGTTTTAAAATGTTGATTAAAATAAGGTTTTTTAGAAATGTGTTAATTGTATTAATCAAAATGTTTTCAATAAAGTCTATGGTTTTACTAAAATAAATCAGAATGGTATAATTTGAATTTTTTTGGAGCGCTTTCAAAAAAAGAATGGTTTTATCTAGATGGATGAAATGTTTGTTTTTTCATTCATTAAGGGTAAGGTGTCTCCACTATCATTAACAAGAGAAAAAAGGTTCATGGTTCCTCCCCATAAAATATTTGTTTGGGCTGGATAAGATAAAAAGTACCCCCCATAATTAATAGTATTGATAAGCGTCAGTGCTATCCCTATCCTCGATGACATTATTCATGGTTAGATGGGTGGATAAGCAATGTGGAAAGTTTATAAAAAATTAAAATTTGTTAAATGATTTTATAACATTGAATTTATTATTTTCTTGGAACCTAGTATTGTTTTTAGAAAATCGTTTCGTTGTCACATTTATATTTTTATATAAACTTTTTAGAAATTTTTTTATATAAACAGTTTTTTTAAAAGGTTTATCACATGTTTTATCCTAGTGGCATGAGTAGGTAAGTCATTGGGGAATGTCTACTATGTTTTGTAACTCACACCTAATTTGGTACTTTTGTACCTTTTTATTCTATTTATGAAAACATGGGAAAATGTAAAATAGGACACATCTTTATAATTAATTCACAATACATGGGTTGTTGGGTGGATTTGCATCATAGAGCTTGATGGAGTCTTGGAGTCATACTTGTCGTTGAGTCTAGTTGGGTTTGTAGTCTTTTTCATTGTAATCTGATATTCTATAAATACACTATAGAACTTTTCTTTAGTTTGGTTTTGATATATATACATTTTTTGAGTTGTCTTAGAATTTTTCATTCATTATATTTCATTAATTTTGTTATGTCATGTTTGGGTTATTGTTTTATTATTTATGAAAAAATCACCACCCACATGTATTGAAGCCCTTCGACATATATTTCCATACTTTGGAATCTTAGGGTTTTCAATTAGGTAAAATTAACATTCCACCACATCCTAAAGCCAGTGAGAATATAGGTTATGTTCAATTTCACTCAAAAGTTTAAAATTTAATATAATTAATCCCACATACATGGTGTAAAAGCAGGTTTTCAATGTGAACATTTTCAAAATTATACAAATTTTTTTTATGAAAATTAAATATGAAAATGATTCAATTGAACTAAATTGTTTTAATTTATTTATAATTGACCTATATTAAGTTTAAACCAAATTTTAAAAATTATTTATCATTTTAAATATTCTAAATGGAAAAGATGTTTTCAATTAAAATTCAGTATTTTTCAGTATTAAAAAAAATTAATATTCTCTTAAAAATCACAAAAAAAAATAATCCTTACTGTAGATTTCAATAATTATAAAAAAAATTTAAAATAATTTTTATAAATATGTCAAATAAAATTTTTATCATAAGTTCAAAAGAAGCGATGAAACTGTTCTCCATGAAAATATGGTTTTTTTCAAAAAATATATTTATTTTACAATAATATGATTCATATTTTATTTCTAATCAATATATATATATATATATATATGAATAATTTATTCAATGAATGTATAAAACATATAACATTAATAATTTATTTATTAAAATTCATAAAATCCAACTTAGCGTCCTAGTTATAATGGTCATGTATAAATAATAACATTTTAATAGATTATTGTGTATTTTTCAAACCCAGTTGTGAGTACATTTCAACTTATCAAATAGATTTAATTATTTAAAAGAAACATATTTAATGTTCTCAGAATTTCATATTCCCCTTGATTCATTATGTTGTGTTTTCTATACATTATTGAATAATGTGTTCATATAATAAAATATCAACGTATAAAAATTACTGAGGATGGTGGTCACGTTATATCAAAAGATGGGTGGGAACGATATCTATATCCAATTCTTTGGGTAATGATTTATATCTCATGTGATAAATAAGAGAATAATGGGTTGTGAACCCTAATCAATATGGGGCATTGTCGAGTTTGATAGTTGTGGGAGTAATCCTTAACTACTATGATTGAATGAGGATGGAACCCAGTCCTATATGATCGCTTATTAAAGTAGCCTTATCTAATGAATATATTTGTTTATATTCTTATAAAAAAATTATAGGTCTTATTCCAATATTATTCTCTCATTTATCATGTTCTTTGATTCCATTATGATTTATATTATATGAAAAAACAATATTTTTTAGATGAATTATGATTATGACCATTGATATATAAAGTATTAATTTTTATTTTTTAACACATGTTATCATACCCTTATTACCATGTTATGATTATGTGATCGTTGATATCTATATTTTTTACCTTTACATCACATCTGAGATCACCCTTTATTTTTTCGCAGTCTGAGATGAATTTCATTTAGTATGATGTGTCTAAAAATGATGTTATTTAAGAATAACTATGTGGGAGATGACAAGGATAATTTATGGACCAATTGTTAATGTTTCCATGTTTCTAATTGATAATAGAACTGTCTAATTTTTTCTTGGATCAAAATTATATTTAATGATTATAAATATAATAAGATGTAATATCTATGACTGAAGAGTATGGGTCATTATTGTTGTCATTATAGAAATGTTTAGTTAATATTTGGAAACTTGGATGAGAAAACTTTAGTGATAACGATGTGGATAAGACTAAGTGCATGATAATTCACAAATATTTTTGTACTAACAATAGAAAATGTATTTTTATATTATTATGGTACAAATTTAAAGGATGGTTACATATTTATGGAAATCGTAATAATTTATCTTATAATAATATGATCATCTTATGATATGAGGTTTTTTATAAACACCCAATAGAGAAAAAATCCATTATATGGACTTGTATTAATTTTCAAAAGGGTTGTTAGTTTTATATGGTTGGGGAGAAACTCAACATTGATGATATGTATATTGTTCAAGAGTTTTTTGACATCCTTTGAGAACAATTTCTTGTTCCTCTACCTAATTATGTAGTTGAGTTCATAATAGAACTAACACCTAGTTTAATACCAATTTCAATTAATACATAATCAATGGAAAATATTAATATATAGTAATTGTAGAAACAACTCTATGTGAATATTGATAAATTATTCATTTCTATAATGGTTTTAAATGGGGGAATCACCTATGGTATTTTATAAGAATATAGATGGATCCTTGTGATGATACATTGATTATTGAAAACTGAACAAGAGGAAAATAATAAACATATATCTTCTACAATTTAATGTTGATTTTTTTCATGAACTACATGAATATTGATAATTTTCTATGTTTCAACATCATTCTTGATATCATAAATTGAGATTCATGCAAGTGGATATACTCAATACTGCATTCTATACAATTAATAGAAATGATGAATTTATAGTGATTCTAGTTGGTCTTACTAATTCACCCTCTATATTGAAGGACTTAATAAATATAGTCTTTAAATATTACCTTTGTCAGTTTTTGGTTGTGTTAATAGATAATGTTCTTATATATCCAAAGATAAAGGAAGTGCATGAGGTTTACTTGAGATTTATTCTAAAAACCATGATGAATGGGGAGATTTATGAAAATCTTACTAATTTTTAATATTGGCTATAGAATTTTTTAATCATGCATCATATAAACTAAATTGAGATTTTAATATTTGATCCTATGAAGATATAATTTATTAAATGTTGGAAAAGACCAACATTTATTACTAAGATCCATAGTTTTCTTGTTTTGGAAGGATGTTTTTAAAACACCATTTAAAATATCACATGGTTTTATAGTTCATTTGTAATGATAACTCAAGAAGGACCCATGTTCCTTTAGAAGTATGAATGTGTAGATAATTTCATAGAACTGAAGATAAGGTTCACCTCTAAAACTATGTTGGCACTATGTCATTTTAGAGAAGGCATTGTGATACAATTAACTGAAAAATCATATAAATAAAATGATCTAATACTGTTATTGAATGAACATGAAATTCATCTGTTTAATTATATCCTCTCATTTTTAAAATTAAATTAATCATCATAATATTTAACAAAATATATGTTCAACAATGATGAAATTATTAGTTTGAATATAGGATTATAAAAAATCAAATTGACATAGAGAAATGAAGCAATGACCACAAAAATTAGGAGCATACACTATAAATCCCATTTACTGAAGTATATGAAGGAGTTAACATCACTTGGGGTTTCCCTTGACCAATCCCAAGGAATGTACAACAACTAAGGCACATGTATAACTATTTACAAGAGAAGTAAAATTATATTGGGATCATAGTCAAAACTATGTACGTCGAACCGTGCCAATAAAATATCACCATCATGCACTACACCTTATAGGTTGTTTCAATTATAATAAAGGTATATGTGATAATAGCCTAATATATGAATATTTATATTTTTATAGAATAATGAATAAATTTTCTTGTTATTTTAACTAATTTATAAATGATTTTTAATTTGATTCGATAAAACACAATTTTAATTTTTTTTAATATGGAATTTCAATTATAAAATCCCTTTTTTAATAAATTAATTTTATTTAAAAATTATTTATATTTTAATAAAATAAAAAAGTAAATAAATACTTTAAAATATAAATGGTAATATAATTTTTATAAAGTAAAATGTATTTTTTATATGGTTCGAAAGTTGTCATTGAAAAAACCCCACAATTTCCCAATAAATGATGATTATTGTTTTAAAAGTAAAAAATCAAAATTTTGTGGAATTATTTGGGTAAAATAAATATTATTTTTTTAATTAGAACAGAAAAATTAGTAAATGGTTTATTTTTCAAAATTTTATGAGGCAACCAAATTTTTGGGTAAAAATTAGATATGGTATAAATGTATAGTGTGTAATAGGTAATTCTAATGATCAATTGAGATATAAGTCATTCAATAAATAGTATAAAACAGAAAATATATGTTTTTATTTTATGATTATATTGTTTTTAGTTTATTGGATTAATTATTTAATGTCATTATGGATTCTCCAAAACCTATATTATATTTTGAGGATTAAAAAAAATTTCATTATGAATATGACTCACTTCCACATAACCAAGTGTAATATTTGTTTTATTTTCTCTATTTTCCATATAAAATAAAAATAAAAACTTCTAAATAGAAGAGACCTTGGGAATAAAGTAGGTAAATGATTGGGGATTTGATTACTATATTATATATAGTAAAAAAACCCATGTTTGGGAAGTAATAATAAACATAACTCTCTTTTCTTATATAATCACACCCAAGGTAACATTACTCTTCAGAAAATAACATTGGATATCTTTAATATTCCCTAACCGCTCTATTATCCTACTATTGTACCACTAATAGATTAAGAATATCCTCCTAAACATTTGGAATAACCCTCTCAAGGTATCATGACACTATTTCTACCATTAAATTCAGGTAATTTATTTGTATTTATCCTTTTAAATCTTAATAGGTTAGTTTTCCATAACATTATAAATGTTAAAATAATATTAATTTATTTTCCTAATAATGTTATATCATTTACTTACACTTATTATAACATTTACCTAATCCGTTACTATGCCAAAATTTAGAAATAGATCCTCTCCTACTCCTCTTAATTCAATATTCTTCCCTATTATATGTCATTTTATTCTAAATTACTAATGTTGTAATATGTTTTTATATATCCCTATTACTATAAATTTTATACACAAATTATTATCGACCCCTTCCACTCTCATCAATCCATTTTAAGAGTCTTTTTGTACCGTCGTTACGCTATAGAAATGTCACTGCAATTATTTATTTCAAATTTGTATGTCATGAAAATACACCCCCATTTCCACTCATGGTTCTTTATAAATTTTTACACATACTTAATTGATTTTTTTATTCCATGTATGTAAAAAAATCCATTGGTAAAACATTATTCTCTAAATATTCCTTGTACGAGGAATGGGATTTTATGATATGAATATTTTGTTTTGTTTTCCTGGTGTTTAATCTTTCTTTTTTTTATGATATCATGTTTAATGTTGTTTCAAAATTAGCATATATCCTTTATGATATCATTCTACATAATTCTTAATTTTTCATTTTTATGATTTACACCCATTTTATGTCTAATTGAAAATCTAATTCTCTTCCATGGAATACCTTTTTCAAGATAAGAATTGTTTATTCCTCTAATGGACTATTTACTTAACCCATTTCTTATATTTTTTCCTAGGTTATCTGACACAGTTTTAAGAATGGTGGAATATTAAGAAAATATTAAGGATTATTTTAATAATATAGATGCACCTACTATTTTAATTTATTATGTAATGTACTTAATTACCCAAAGATATAGTAATTTCATATCTTCTGTGTTTTGTATTATAAATTATTATGTAATAAATTCTGAATATATTTGTAATATAGACATGGGTTATCAGAGATGGTGTGCAATGAAAGTATATTTAATATTTGGATTAGGATTTTAATACTCTAGATAATGATTTAGGGATTAGACTAAACATAATAAAACTTACATGAAATTTTCTAAAATATAGATTAAGTGGTTTCTATGAAAATAAATCACTTTATGGACACTACAAGTTGACGTTGATCTTATTTTATTTGGTTCCCTTGAACCAAATTATTTGTGCAATATGATAACCTGTATTCATTATTTTTTTTATGGATTAACTATTTCTGAAATCATGATTGTTATTCCCTTTTACATAGTATCTGATAACGTCTTAAGAGTATCTATCACACTAAAAAGTCATAGATATTCCCCACTATGATGAGAACCCAGAACTGTAATGACACTATTCTTAAATATATGCACTATAGCTGGATAATATAATTTTAGAGACTAAATTTATACATGATACAGGGGGTGGAGATGGATAAGACTTTGAGGCACCTTCCCATGGTGTATTCCCCTAGTAATATCCAAGAAGATATTATGAGAATGAGACCCTCCAGTAGGAAATCAACCTTTATTTTTGCTTCATTGAATATTCCTATCTACTGATGTTTTTATTAATCATATTATATTAGGATTAATATTTATGAGTGTTGTAAGTCAAGTACTTATATATATATATATATTGATGAAAACCATGACTATAGATGTTCTTGGTAATGTGGGATGTGTTTGGTGTGTCAAGAGTAATATTTCATTAATAAATAATGTGAGAAAGGATTTGTCTCTTAATTTATTTAATAAAAGTGGATTTCTCGGACCCTTCTAGGGAAATGATATATCATAAATAAATCCATAGTAATGGTGTTCTATAAGACAGTTAAATTTCAATAAAGTCAAAGAAAGAGACATTGAGCACATGGGTTGATGGCACTGGCATGCATCCAACATAATCTGAGATATCATGATAAAGGGATTATATTAAATAGTAAGCATCCATATGAGGTATTATGTCATTGCAACATTAAATTATTTCTCTATTTGTGTCTTTTCCTATTTCGAGATTCTAACCATGGACTTTTGTTTTTATCTCCTAATGACACCAAGAAATAGGCCTAGAGGGTCACAAATTAAGTGTATCCAGAATCATAGCTAAATAATATATTATTGTTTACTATTTATCAAGATGAATAAATAATAATTCTTCATGTGGTATAATAATTTTTCATTTATGTTTGATAACATATATCTCAACCCTTGTTATTCGAGAGAATATAATATGAATAGAATGATTAAAAAATATTTAGTTACTATATATGTGAATATAATATTTATTTATTTATTGGTGAATAATGTAGTGGAATTTATATAAAAAATAAATAGTCATTATTCAAGGTGTGGTAAATTTAATGGGGGAATATCGAAATGATATTTTTGGTCAGGAGAGAAATAATAAATATTGATTTTTTATTAAATAATATTTCATTATAATTCACAATTTAAGCGCATGTTGTGAAATAATGATATTATTATTACTAAATGGCATGGGGTTTTTCTTGGATTAAATACATGATTATGGTAACTTGTTAAATTATTCTATTTTAACCGCAGAAATATATAAACCCATTAATGTAATTTTCTCTATTAGAATAGTTCATTTTCTAGGTTCTATTCAAAAAAATAAGAGTGTTCTGTCATGTCCTTGAGATCTCTCTTCTCCATGATATCTCTCAAGAACAGAGAACAATATTCCCCCATCAGATCAAGGAGAATTATTTGAAATATATTATTTTAGAGATCAAAGGAATATGATGAATGTGCTAGGGTATTCCATGTTATCACCAAGAAAATATTTTACTGGTGTCGACAGATTCGTGGAACACGTCGGGATCACCACTTGAAGAAATATGAATTAGATACCTACAATGCAACAATGGTTCTACACATAACTTTCTACTTATCCATAAAATAAGAATTAATTACATAAAAGTTATCTATTTATTCAATTATATTTATTATAAAAAATACGTAATGATCCTCACCTAGTTCTGGTGTTATATCCCATGTCTATATTCTTTGATTCAATTGCTTATGTCACAATGTTTATCATTGTGTAAATCTAGTATTGATCATCAATCATGGGAATAAGAAAAGTTGTGAATTGAACACTGCAGGATTCTGCTATGCATGAAACCTACATTTGATATCAGAGAATCCACATAATTATTTATAATTATTGAAGTATTTTTTTGTGATTTATCCATTTTTATTTAACTATTCAATTCATTTTTAATTTTTATTTTAATATGAATAATGTGAAATGTTTCTTCGTCATTCATTTCTCATAGATCTAATTAATACAATTAATTTTATGAATGAAAAAATATCATGTAACACATCCATAAGTGCCTTCATTTTTGGTCGGATAACACAATAGTACTTGCCGTGTAACCAAAGTGACATAGTGTGTAGTTGTGTTCGATGCGTCAAGAATTAATTAGGAATTTATTCAATTGTATGTATTGATGAAATGTGGTGTAGTTCTTACCTTACAGAGCATTTTTATTAGAAACATAGGTTCATATTCCACCGGGGTACAAATCATGTATCCCACATACATGACTTTTATTCCCTTTGAGTCACACATAAGTTGTGTATAACTATATATGGCCTACAAAACTAGTGACCATATAATTTGGATACCACACAATGTGTAGCATATTGGATACACCATGTAATCCATTTTTTGAGATATGATTTACATGAAGAGACAATAGGAATGTAACTTGGATAGATAATGAGATATGTAGGGGCCATGTATCTTGTATGTACACACTATGTACTTATTCTTAAATAAAAAGATTTAAAATTTATTTATTATATTATGTAAGAATTGATACATGTTCTTGTGTGTGTTTATTAAGTTGATAGTATACTCCATGTGATATGTTTTCATATTCATATATATATATATATATATATTTCTTATTAACATCTACATAATTTTTAAATCATCATATCATGTATGAATCATATTACAATTGTAACTCTATGTGAATTATTGCATGATGCATTACAAAAAAATTATGTAATTCATGTAATCATTATGTTGATGTTACACATCATGAATGTACATTATATTCCATGTATGTCATAAGTTACAACTAATAAACAATCATATGAGTATAATACATGTTTGGTATATTCAAATAGATTTTCATAGTATTTCCTCCAAGGTACATTTATGTAAATAGTTAATTTTAAATAAATTAATTTTTTAAAAATTATAATGGATGAGAATGTTAAGGAAATTCTGATGAGATTTAAGATAAAAAAATTGATCAACTAAATATGATAACAAATTGATTTGAGTGAAATTTATCATAGATAATAAATATTAATAATTGAATGATAGTTTTATTAAATGTAGAATTCATTACGTGAATTTGGATGATCATGAGCATAGACTAGAACATTTTATGAGATTGATTTCTGTTTAATTTATTATTAAGTAAATTGTTTTCATGTATGTCTTCCCTATTCTAATTATATAAGTCATGTGTTCTCATGGTTTCCTTAATGTAAATCCTTTTACCCTCAAATTCATGTGACTAAAATAATATTTAATAGATGGATCTCCCTAGCTAGTGGAGGTAGTTAAAGTGTGGTGATGAGGTGAAACCTATCAATGAGAGATACTTGGGTGGATAGGGGGAATTTTTTAACTTGAACCTTAATTGGATCGTCGTGTTTCTCTCATGGTATAGTGGATAGTTTATCAATCACTTGATAAACTAACTAATTTTAGTTTGTCATGATCATATTAATTTATAATTTTAATTCTACCAATTTCATGGTAATTTCATTATAGTTGTTTTTTCATGATCACATAAATAAATGTTATTAGTGAGCATGTGAGATAGAAAAAAATAATTTTTTATGCATAAATATTATCTAATACATGTTTAATAACATAATTAGGACCACATAATATTAAAAATCATGGGTTAAATATAATAATTCTAAATTTACACATAAAAGGATAAAATATCATAATAAAATTCTATGTTAGTATATCCTTATAATATTACGGTTAATATTGAAACACAGTTCAAAGTTCCTGACCATCTAATATTGGGGTGAATTCAATTATTGGGGAATTATAACTTGATGTTCTTGATTGACATAACTTAGTTTACATCATGGTTTCACTGCCAATGTAGGACTTGGTGTAACTGAGAGGAAATGGTTGAAGAAATCCAATTAAGAATTTCAAGAGTAGGGAGTTCATTTAGAAGATCAAGGAATTGTGAGTTAATGTAGTTTTCATTTGTAGTGCCTACCTAAAACCATTCTTGTTACCTGTCCAACCAGTGTTGGTGTAATGATAAGGGTAATATGGAGTATTCTTTTTATAAAATCCATGAAATAGCATATTCTGAAGCCAATGGAAGTGGGTATTGGGTTTGTTAGAAACAACAAGAGTCTAATAATCATAATAATTGTTTATTTCTCTAAATTTTATCATATAATGTACGAAAATTATTCTTATCTTATACTATAGATATATTAATAAAATGAAATCAAGCATATCATTGTGATTCATACATGAGATTTACAACCATCTAACCAGTATAAAATTCCAAGAGTAACCAATGTGACTATATGGCATCCATCACCTTGAAAGGAAATTTTATGTGTTGGAAGAACCTTTTCCTAAATAACATAACAATGATGCTAATGATGATGAGCTAATACAATATGTGAGACATTGGAAAGATTCCCAAATTGATCAATGATCCATGCTATAAATAGAATAAGAAAAGGAAGAATAAGAAAAAAGGGTCTCATACATATAAATAGAATATATCTATGGAAAAACATCATTCCTAGAAGAAGAACATTCAATGGTTTGGAATAGAAAAGGATGCAGTATGTTTTTCATGTGAAATTAAACCCACTAGAAGTGGAACTGCACTCAAAAGTAATGGGAAGCAAATGATGCATTCATTATCTAGTATAATCATTCAATATCTATGAATTGGATATTGGATACATCTGCTGAGGCTCACATATTTATACAAATGGTAGAAACAAGTAGATTTTGAAAAAATTATAGAGGAGTGGTGGATATAAGAACAGACAATGGTGCAAGGTTGGATACTCTATCCATTGATAACTTCCATCATTCATTTCAAATGGGAATTGTTTTGGTTTTCAGAGATAAATACTATGTACCTACTATTACCAAGAACATAATTTATGTATCATGTCTAGATACATATGGGTTTATTTTCATGTTGAGAAGTAAAAAAATTTATTTTATAAATTCAACATATGTTATGGTATGTAACTTTTAAATAATTTTCGTTATGTATTAAATTAAAAAAATCCATGTATTATTATATGATAGGGAATCGTGTTTATACAACTCATATAACACCCATTTATGTTATCATCGTCTAGTTGAGGTATATGATAAGCATTTTAAAAAGATCTATAATGATTATTATTTAGTATATTCAAATAAAAAACCACTTTAAATATGTCATGACTGTTTAATAGGAAAAATGAACAAACCACCATTTTGTGGATAGGGTGAAGTGATGTTGAGCATATATGATTGGTATACACTGATTTGTATGGACCATTTTCTATTGAAGGTAGAGGTTGATACACATACTTCATAACATTTACTAATGAATTGAGTATATGATTCTTTGTCTAAATAATGATGTATGTTTATGTATTAGGGTAAATTCAAGGAATTCAACAATTATGTTTAGAATAAAAATCGTATGAAGATTAAGTATATTTGATCTGATCAATGAGGTGAATATATTAATGATGAATTTATCGACTTCTTACGAGAGTGTGAGATTCTACGTCAAATCCCTATAACTTATACACCATAGTGAAATAATGTTAGTGAAATTGGAAAACGTACCATGTTATAGATGGTAAGTTTGATAATGAGTCTTGAAGATCTTCATGATTATTTTTTGGGATATGCTTCACAAACTACGACATACACATCAAACCGAGTACTAACTAAAGATAAAAATGGGATTACCATCACGTTATGGAGTAAAAAAATAGTTTTTTCACACACATGTGTATGGGGTTGGAAATATTATTCAGAGTCCTTCTCAAGAAACAAATTATCACCCAGAGGAACAATGTGTGCACTTATAAGAAACCCCAATGAAACAAAGGGATACTACCACTAAAACCCATCATATAAGAAAGTGATTGTCACTAGACATTATATATTTCTTGAGAATGAAAAAATACTCAAAATTGAGAGTGGAGGAATGATTTAATTAGATAAAGTTATTTCCTAATATAAAAAAGAGTTTTTATAAGAATATATCCCATATTTCCCAATAGAATAAGTATTTCTTGAAACATGAGTACTATGTAAGAGTATATGAAAGGTAAGATAACTAGAGTGATATGGTTTTCTAGTCACCAAAAATGGTAAGTCATTATTAGTTAAATGTGATAAAAATTTCCACTATAAGGAGGGAGTAGAGATCTCATAAGAATAATTTTGGAAACATTCCATGAATTATTAAATGGATTCCATGTATAAAAATCATTTTCGGGTTTTGGTCTATGCACCAGTTGATGTAAAGCCCGTAGGTTTAAATTACATATTAACATGAAAAACAGTCTCGAAAGGTAATGTAAATACATATAAATCAAGGCTAGTTGATAATGGAGATAAAAATATCCATGTGATTGAAAATGATGAATCATTTTCAATATTATCCATGCTTAAATCCATTAAAATTATACCTTCTGTAAAATCATACTATGACTGTGATATTTTGAATATGGATTTCAAAAAAACATTCCATAATGGGAACCTTCATGAAGATGTATATATGACACAACAACAGGAGTTTGTAAATCCATATGATTCCAAAAGGATTTACATGTTGCATAGTTCCATTAATGGATTAAATCAAGCATCCTGGTCATGGAACATTCGATTCAATTAATCAGTCCATGAATTTGGTTTTATAAAGAATACATGTGAGTTGTGTGTTAACAAGATGTTTAGTTGGAATGTGTCGGTTATCCATGTAATATATTTTTATGATATATTACTTATTGAAAGGACATACTAGTATTATAAACAATTATGGAATGGTTGAAAAAGTGTTTCTCCATTATGGAATTAGGTGAATCAGCCTATATTTTCTGGATCAAGATCATTTTTATAGATCTAAGAGGCATACTATACTGTTTAAAAGTACATACGTCGACCAGATAGTAAAAATATTTAGTATGGAAAAATCAAACAGGGTATTGATTCCCATGTCACATGATTTGAAACATTATAAGAAAATATGTCCTCATAGACAACATGAAAAATGATAGAATGTGTAATTTCCCATATTCATCAGTGATGGGATCAATAATGTATTCCATGTTTTGTATTATACATGGTGGTGCCTATGTGTTGAGAATGGTAGGAAGATATAAAGAAGATCCAGGGATGCCACATTGGTGTGTTGTTAAGCCTATCCTTAAGTATGTGGGAAGAACTAAGGATATGTTCATGGTGCATAGATTAGAGAAGATGCTCGTAGGGTTATACAGATGCTAGTTTTTAGACAGATTAGGATATGTCACAATCTAGATATGTTTCTAATGTCAAAATATGGATATGTTTATAAAGTTACATTCCGGATGTGTTTTATTTTTTTTTGTAAAAGGGGCTAGGCCCCAAAATATTATATTAAAAGAAAGTCAAAGGGGAACACCAAAGTAAACATGAAAGAGAATACATCAAGTTCCCTATCCCAGTGAACCAATCTTTTTCCTTATATTGTCATCAATTAATCGTTCTTTCTCTCTCCATTCGTTCCATTTTTTGGTGCTGATACGCCTTTGACCTCTTCCTCTCGTATAGTGGCTTTCTAGCTCCTTTACTTACTGTAGCAACGTTTCCACATCTTCATCCGAGCTGTCAGCTTGAACCTCTTCCTTCATCTTCATGGCCTCTTTTCCGTCCCTTTTTTGACTTGTGGTTCTGACTTGTTGCCAAGTACCTTCATCATCTCCATCTTTTTGGTGCCCTTTTCTTGGTTTGTTGGTTTTCTATTATGTCTCCTTCACATCCAGTGTAGATATAAGAGAGGATTCCTTCATGGTGTTACTCAACATCCCCGCTGGAGTGATCGAGGTATTTTCCACCACTTCATTAGTCTGAGTGACTGAGTCTTCACTAGCCACTCCAATAGGATCAGAGATTGATGGAGCCAGAGAAAGAGAAGTAGAGTCAGCCCTTTCAGAATGTCCAGGTGAAGCAGAAGCTTCACAGGTTTTAAAACACCCACTCAAGTAAGAAGGTGAGTTCTCCAGCACATAATCATGCTTCAATATTTCATCCTCAAATTGAGGCTCAGTTTGTATATTTAGCTGTAAATTAGTGTCACATTCAATAGAATTAAAATATGTATGAACAGAAACATTTCCAGAATCAGAATGAGTTGCAGTCATAACTTCATTGCTTTTAGCCAATGCAGGTTGAACATAAACATTTAAATGCATATCCTGATCTAAACTAATCATAGCAGTAGGTCGTTGGAGTGTATGTCTAATTTCAGAATCAGCATGAAAAGAAGTTAGAGATTCATTTCCCTTAACAGAAACAGATTGAAGAGCAGCATCAGCATTAGCCAGGGGACCCTGGCATGAGTTAGGCTTATTAGGGTCTACACTTGAGCTAGGTGGAGTCCCTTGTCCCTCCTTCACTATATCAGACCAGGATTGTTTAGCTTGAGCATTAGGCACCCTGCCATTACTTTCTGTAGAGAAACTTTTTGACCTTAGAGTCTTCTCTGTTAGAAAAGTCACCTGGCCATGTTCCTTCTTTTCCTTTTCAGATTTATGGAATGATTTAGAATCATTCCCTTGACTAAAATAGTTCTTGCATATCAATTGTCTCCTACAGTTTGAATTATCATGGCCTATGGCCTTACAGTCTAAGCAAAATTTTGGTAAACTTTCATATTCAATTTTCAATTCCAATTCTTCATCATCAGTTGATAAGAAGACTTTATCAATTAAATAGGTACATAGATCAACATCTACAATACATCTGGAATAATTTCTATATCTGGCCATTTTAGTTTCCCTATCTATTCTAATTGGGACCCCAATAGCCAGAGCTATATCATATAAAATCCTAAGATGCCACAAAATCCAATTTAAACCTAAATTTTATATCCAAACCTGTGCTGTAGAATTACCAATCTATGTTGGATTGAAGCTATAATCCCACTATCTGATGTACAGAGCTCTAGGATTGAATGAAATTGATCCAAAACCCCATTCTCTTAGTTTTAGCTCCTCTGAAAGAAAAAGCATATGATAGAAACTCTTCCCCAGGGATATGCATTGCCAGGAATTAAAACCACATATCTCCGAGAGTCTTTGGTTTAGATATTCCATCTTCTAGGGTTTAGATCCATTAGTAAGAATAATCCTCACGATAATGGAGTGAGCTCCTAATTATAGTCTCTCAGCTATCGCAGACGAGTCTTCTTTGACATGAGATATCGATCCTTTTCTCCAAATGCTTGCATACGAGCCTTTAAAACGAGAAAACAAAGGCTTACCTTCCCTGCCCCTAGGCGTCTTTCCTTTGATATTATCAGTTTCTCTTAAGTCCAGTCCGCCTGCGCCTCCGCTAACATTCTTAGGCGAGATGAATCTCTCAGGATTCAGAAAGGAATCCACCATTTCCACCTGATTCAAGATTACCGAGAAACCCAAGAGTCGCTTGAGTCGAGAGCATCGTATCCCCACTATGATAATTAACATATTTCAGGATATGTTTTACGTATTAATGAAGGGGTTGTGAGTTATAAGTGTTCAATGAAGCTAGTTATTTTTGATTCTACAATGGAGTCTTAGTATATAATAACTTCTATCAAAGCCATGCAAGTGTTTTGATGGATAAATTTGTTTATGAACTTGGTGTGGTACCTAGGATTAAAGGCCCTATCACATTTTGTTGTGATAATAATATATGATTGTCTCCTAAAAAAGAGGCATGGTCACACCAACAGACAATGCACATACTTCCGAAGTATCAACACTTTTGGTATTTCTATTATAGGGGTGAGGTTGTTGTTAGTAGAGTACCTATGGAAGAGAACATAGAAGACTCGTTGACTAAAGGTCTATCTTAGTAGAATCTTGAGTATCATGTGATAGCTATCCAAATGATATTAGATAGTGGTTGGATTAAGATAAATTGGGATTCTGTAGGATTTGGTTCCCTAAAATCATCTTCTCCCTCAATTATGAAAATTTTTATTCATTTTTTTAGGATTAATTTAATACCTATCACAACATGATAGTTCTTCTTTGTGACATATTATGTGATAATGTCCTAAGAGTAGTTGTCATACTAAATGTTCATAACAACTATTCACTATAATGAGAACCAAGATATTCTACAACAAAATTCTTGAATATGTGTTATATAGGAGGGAAATATAATTTATGGGACATAAATGATGCTGGATATCAGGGGTGGATACCCATAGGGTGTTGAGGAACCTTTTACTGGTGTATGACCTATGTAATATCTAGTAGGATACAATGTCAATGTGACCTTCCAGTAAAAAAATCCACATTTATATATGTGTTAATGGATGTTCTTATTAATGGACATGTGTATCAATCCATATACATTTTAAATTATTATTAATGAGTACAATGATTCCATTACATAGATATGCTAATGAAAATTATGACCATAGATGTTCACAATGAGGTAGGTCATGATGGGTGCATCATGGGTAATATTGTGTTAATGAATAATGGGAAAAATGATTTTTCCCTTCTATTCTTTAATAGTAGTGGATATCTCAGGCCCTTTATGGAAACGATATAGCCTAAATACATCCATGAACATTTTTTTCTATAATAAATTACACTTTATATGATGTCAATGAAAGATACATCGAGCACATCGGTTGGTGGAAAGGGCATGCAACCTGGTTTATTTGAGATATCATGATAAAAGGATTATATTACATGGTATGTTTTTGTATGTGGTATTATGTTTTTCTTGCATTAAAATATATACCTATGGGTTCCTTGGTGTGTTTCTAGATTAAAACCTTATAATTAATATTTCTTCTCTTAATTCCATAGAGAAAGAGGTCTAGAGGGCCACAGACTATGTTTATTGAGAATCTTAGTTAAATAAAATATTATTTTTTATTAATTGAAAAGGTGAAAAAATATTATTTCCACACATGGTTTAATAATTATTCATGTGTACTTGATCACATTTATCCCATCACAAGTTATTTGAAATAATATAATGTGAATGAAATATTAAAATAATATTATTTTCTATTTATGTGAATTTAATATTTATTTATTTATTAAATAATAATGTAGTGATATTATTATAATAAATAAATAGTAATTGTTCACATACTAATAAATATCAGGGAGGAATAGAGGACCAAGATTTTATGTCCTATGAGAAATAATAAATACATAATATTATCTGATTAAATAATATTTAATTATAATTTTCAAGATTAGATCATGTCTAAAAATAAAAAAAAATTTACATGTGGTTTCTCTAGGATTAAATAAATAATTACTGGTTCTTGTGAAATTAATTTATTTTAACCCTAGTAATATATAAACCCATTAAATTAATTTTCTCGATTAGAACAGTTCATTTGTTTGGGTTGTGAGCAACAGAATTGTAGAATTCTTTCAAGCCCTTTAGATATCTCTTCTCCAAGATTACTCTCTAGAAAGGAGAGTGATCTTCCGCTACCATATATTGTAGCACACTCTAGAATACAGTCTTATAGTGATCAATGAAGATGATGAAAGAGAATGTATATCTTTTTCTATAGCCTAGATATTCTTTTGGTGACATCTAGAGATTAATGGAACTTATGTGGATCACCTTTAGAGGGAATATGCACCTGATTCCTACAACACAATTACTTTTAATTGAAGATATGTTTCTAGATCTATCAATAAAGAAGGAATTCAATCAAAGGTAATTATTTATTTATATAAATTCATTATAAATAAAATTTGATGATCCACATCTGGATCTAGAATTATATAACTTATCTATATTCTATTATTCAATTATTTATATCACAACATTTATTATTCTATAAATCATTGATTTGTCATCGATTGTGATAAAAATCTATTTTGGGTACCTCCCATCGCATGCTTCCACTACGAATGAAACCTACAACCCAGATGTAGAGGTACCTATGTGATATTGTCCTAAAAGAATGAATTGATCTCAACTCAATCCTATCCTGGCATATGAAAATTGTCCTTACTGTAACAGCCCAAGATTTTATAAAAAAATATTCTTTTTAATTTTATTAATGTCTTGTGTTTTACGCTACACAAAAAGGAGCTTGCACAACACACATCCTTGACTTGACTTGCATTACACGCAATCGCGACCTTCCTCGATAGCGTGTGTAGTACGCAATACCGAGTTTCACTAAACAACGATATGCTATAAAAATATTATTAAAACTAGCCGTTATGAATAGTAATAACCACTTTTTGAAATCCAGTAAATCTTATTTTTCAAAATGAACATTATTTTTGGATTCGGAGTATCTAATTTAGCCTAAGGTGAAATTTTGGTACTTTTCGGATAACTTTCATATTCTGATGAATAGTGAAAATTACTAAATTATAATTAAAAACAACTTTTTTAATCGAAATAATTAATAGTGATAAATCATTAATTTGAGTGGTTTTAAAGTATATTTAGAATATATTTTTACAATTTAATACAATGTTGGTCATTGGATGTAATTTCACATTTAAACTAGACATAAACAAGTGTCAATCTTTTGATAGATATTGTTTCTTAAAAACACGCTATTTGTTTTAACAGCGGGATTTAATTATAAAATTAATTAATGCAACTTTTCTGTTATGAATTTGGTAAAATAGACTTCATTTTTGAATTCGGAATATTAAATATAGCTTGGGATGAAATTTTGGCATTGTTCTGAAAAACATCAATTTTTGATGAATAGTGAAACTACTAAGTGGTAGGTTAAAAACTGAATTTTGCATAAAACATAATTTTACCGCTTCTGTGAATGGAATTCCGAAAATCCGAGAGACACGGTTAATATCAAGGACTAAAATGTGGTTCAATGAGATGAAAATAATTTTTTGGGGAATAGTAACTTTTTACTTTTTTACCACGGTTAATAGTAAATAAGGTAACTAAGGGTAAATATGATATTAATATTACCCTAACACATGTCCTAATTCTATTGGACAAGTGTAATTCGACCAAAAACAAACTTAGGAATAAAATATGACCATTTAGGCCCACTTGGATTAGATTAGGACATTTATTATTAATTTATTTAAAGAAGGGTTAAAATAGTTAAAATCAAAGTTTAATAAGTAAATCATTTTTAATATGGGATTATACATAAGATAAATTCGACTATAAATATTCATTAGAAAGCTAAAAAGATTTCCTAAATGATGGTATTTTATTTGTAAATTTTAGACATCAAATAATATAATTAATTTATGACACAAAGATGATGCAGTAATTATCTTATTTATGAAATATTGACATAATTGATGTTATAAACACCAAAATAAATGTAATTTGAGAATTTTTATGAATTCCACTAATTTTATAGGTTACTATGATATATTAATGTTGATTTAATCAACTTGGTTCTAACATTTAATTCTGTTATGACTTTTACAAAAATCATATATCAAATAGTGTCAAAATTGACACAAAATAGTTTTTAAATCAAATATTATATTATTAATTGTTATTTTATTCCTAAAAATCTAAGGTTCGGCCAAATGACTTAGATAAGGATATATATATTAATAATAAACAATTTGGGGTTCGTTTGGCATGTTATAGTAAGTGTATTAACCATATAGTGAAAGAAAACAAAAAGACACGGTAAAAGTCAAATTATTTAACTTAGAGTTAAATCTAATTGATAAGGTTTAAAATAAGATCCAAACGTGTCTAAATTTGATTGGTTGATGATATTACAACCCTATCTCATCTAAGCTTCGAATATGAGTCATTTTTGGAGGTTTTTAAGTGGGGATAGATTTATTATAAATTAATATTTTTAAGAATTCCTAAGGTGCCCCTCTCCTCCCCTATAAAAGGACACCTCCTCCCCCTCCTCCTCACACCAATTTGAGCTCTCAAGCTCGGCCAACCCCTGCCAAAATCTCTTCTACACTTCCCTAGCAACATCCTAGAGGTTCTGGTCTTCCTCAAAGACCAATTTTAGTGCCCTAAGAGGAGGTCTCAAAGATGCGTTTCAAAGAAGAGGAGGTTCGGACACTTACAAAGCAAGTCGGACCTAAGGTAAGGGAAATATCACAATCTCATTTTTATCCGAGATTGTTTATACTTTGAAAGTTACTGGGGTGTATTTTATCATCCAAATCCATGTTTCCTAAATATGTAATGTTATTTCCATCCACCTACAATTGTTTAAATCCAAATTTACCCTTCGGTGAGTTTTTAGTAAAAGATATGAAAGGAATCTTTTGTCGTTTTTGTACGAGGTACTTTTTGACTTTTCCGACAAAAGTACGAGAAGAATGTTTTTTTAACTTAAACGGCACGAACGGATTTTTACGGTTTTATAAAGCCTTATTTTCATGAAGCTTCCTCCAAAAGATTTCATTACTATTTTTAATAAAATCTCTTTCTTTTAAAATTGCATGATGTTTTGTGAAAAGAAATTGATTTTGAAGAAGAAAGGATATTTTCCTCAAGAATTCATTTCAAGTGTTTTATCAAAATTATTTTCCATCTAAGATAATAAAGGGTTCTGTTTCTATCCATATTTTTACATTGATTTGATCATGTTGTGATGGAATTATTTTTATGAATTCCATTATCTTATATGAATTGATTTATGATGTCATGATGTTTCAAGAATCCCATTTTTGTTACATGTGTTATGCGATGATGTATGTTTTATGATTATGTGGCACACATAAGAAAGGATTCATTATAAGATGGGTGGGACCTATATCTCCCTTCAATGCATTGGGTAATGATTTTATATCTCATGAGATAGACATGGCTGGAACGGAAGGTTATTTCGGTTCAGTGATACAGGACTGAAACGAGGAGTGAACTCGGTTCAGAAAGGGACTTTGTCCACTAAGATAGTCTTGGCAATGAGTCATGACTAACAAGAAATGATTTTCCATGATTATGTGTGCATGCCACAAAGTTTCAAGTTTTATGTTATGATTATGGGGATCTCATTTTCACTTCTATGATTTATCCCATGTTATGATATTATGAGCTCTTTTGCAGGTTAAGATTTCCAAAAGCTATGTTCTTATGTATATGATGTGATTGATATTTCTTTTGTTTACCCTTACTGAGCATTTGAGCTCACCCTTTTATGTTTTCTTTTCCCCAGGATATAAAGAAAGGTTTTTAGGTAAAAAAGGGAAGATCTTTATGGGATATATTGAAGATCTTTCACCACGATTAGAAGATTACGTTCCGAGTTTCCAAAGACACTAAACTATTACGATCCTTGTGTGCTTGTTTTTTGTTATGTACTAAGTATTCCGCAAAAGTAATGTAATGTCCATGTACGATAAGCTTCGGGTCTCTACAGTTGGTATCAGAGGAAAGGTTTAGTCAACCTTTGGAAACTAGGATGCGAGAACTTTAGTGAGATCCCTAGAGATATTTCTAAGGTATGTCTAGGGATGTCTCTAAGGTTAAGTATACGTATAGGTTATAGTCCTAGAATTGCGCTAACGATCTTCGAATTTAACCTAAGATGATAGATATTGAGGGTACTAACCCTTTATTATGTTGTTTTCCCTAGCATGATTTTTGCCTCTCACACTATTCTTTTGGGGTTTTAGACGATGGCTGGAACCCGAAGGAACCGTGTTAATACAGAATGTGATGGGCAATGCAATGATTGTTCCCCTGAGCAACCAAACGATATAGGAGCTGGAATGCAAAATCTTGTAGCCATGCTCACACAACTTTCTCAAGCTATGAATCATGCAGGACTTTCAAACGAGCAAAGGAAGGAGCAACATTCTGTTGAATCCTTCATGAGGCAGCGTCCACCTTCTTTCAGTGGGTCTACTGATCCATTAGTTGCTGAACAATGGATCAGTACTACTGAAAATATATTTTCAGTTCTTCAATGTTCTGAAAATGATAAAGTCATCTTAGCAGTATATCGTTTGGAAGGTGAAGGTGATCAATGGTGGAATCTTATCAAGCATACGAGGCCAAGGGATGAAATTGAGTCCATGGAATGGGACGAGTTCAAGAACTTGTTTTTCAGTAAGTACTTCCCTCGTATTCTTCGAACAAAGATGGAAAAGGAGTTTATTGAGCTGAAGCAGAAGGATGATGAATCTGTTGGTATATACGAAGCGAATTTTACAAGACTTGCAAGGTATGCATCTGGCATTATCATCCAACCTGAAAGTAAAGTTGATCGATTTTTCAGTGGCTTAAAACCAAGTCTTCGAAGGGCATTAGCTATAAGAGACTTCAGTAGCTATGAAGAAATTGTGCGTTGTGCTATCAAGGTAGAAATGGAAGTTGGTGTTACATATCCATCTCATGGTTTTGACAAGAAACGAAAGATGGAGTTCAAGGAGAAATCTCATAATAATGGTGAAAAGAAGATGAATGTTTCCTTATGCACAAAGTGTGGAAAGAAGCATGGTGGAGATTGTCTTAAAGGAACTAGAAAATGTTTTAAGTGTGGAAAAGAAGGTCATCGAGCAGCTGAGTGTCGAAGTAATGGAAAAAGGGTTTCTAATGATGTGAATAAAGCAAACACTGCAGAGAACGCACCACCAACACTTCAATGCTTCAAGTGCAAGGAAATGGGGCATTATGCTAATAATTGCCCTAATCCAAGGGTTAGTGATGATCAACATGAGCAACCACTGAAGGCAAAGGACAAAGGGAAGTCACATGCGATCACTATTGGCAATGTTGAATATGACAACGATGTGGTGGAATGATGAAGTGTTTTTGTAATGGGATTCCAAAATAATGTTGTATCATTGAGTATTGCAATATTTATTGATGTGGTATTCAAAGTGATTGAGATATTTTTTTTGGAAATAAGATGATATGCGCATAATGAAGACGAGAAAATGAAATTTTTAATAGTATTCATGAGCTCATGATTGATATAAGGACTAAGTGATATCATGGTTTGAGTATATAGAATTTTGAGGATTTTGGTATGTGGAAAGTGTTAACTTTTAACTGCACTCATGTTTTCACTAAGGTATTCAAGAGAATACACGATTAAGGACTTTGAATGTTTGGAATGTGACCAACAAGACATATCTTATGATATATGGGGATCAACGATGGAATTAAATCTCTGGTAATCGTTTTCACTATGTTATGAGAGTGGACTGCAGTATTATGGATAAGCCTAAAGATTGAAATGGATTATGTTGGACATAAGTGATTATTGATAGAAGTTTTTTTTCGATATTATTGATGGGATGTTATAGTAATGTAGTTTTAGAAAAAAGACAACCTGCAGGACGGGCGACAACCCATCGCTTCGGACAAGGCTGTAGGAATCGAACCCACAACCGAAGTGCGACTGGCCTTTATCGCCTACCACTGACCTACAGGAAGTCCCTGTTTAGTAGAAACTAGTTTTATTATATTAAGCAGTATGATATATGAAGTATAAGTCCATTTTAGGAACCATATATAATTAATCTCACTATAGATCGATTTATGCATATAATTTTTGCTAACCTTTTGTTTGAGACAGATGGAATGACCCGTCATTCTATCACATGATCTGCTAACACTTCACGAATAACAAATTCAACTTCATTTATTTAAGAGATGAAGTGGAAATTGTTAAAGGCACGAACAACAGTGAGATTGTACCAAAATAAAGTAAGTATTTATTCTAATTCAAATTCTTTAACTTTAGGGAAATGATCTTGAAAACCAAAAATGTTGTCCTAGTTCTCTTATACCTGATGAATCAGATGGTACCTTAGATCGTCACAAATTTATGGATTTGTGATTACTGGATTTTCCATAGCCATGTTCTCTACCACTCTCCATCAGAACATGATGGTTAGATTTCTCTTCCATATCCATATTTTCACCTATGTGGAAACCCAGTGATTAGTTTATTTGGGTAATCGTTACATTTCATACTTTAGTTTTTAAAGCCAAGTTTTGGTATTCCCTTTAATGATGTGGGTTTCTATTAAAGAAACTTTCAAATAGTAAACCATTTATAACCCCGACGAATTTCGAGGGCGAAATTCATTTTAAGGGGGGTAGAATGTAACAGCCCAAGATTTTATAAAAAAATATTCTTTTTAATTTTATTAATGTCTTGTGTTGTACGCTACACCAAAAGGAGCTTGCACAACACACATCCTTGACTTGACTTGCATTACACGCAATCGCGACCTTCCTCGATAGCGTGTGTAGTACACAATACCGAGTTTCACTAAACAACGATATGCTATAAAAATATTATTAAAACTAGCCGTTATGAATAGTAATAACCACTTTTTGAAATCCAGTAAATCTTATTTTTCAAAATGAACATTATTTTTGGATTCGGAGTATGTAATTTAGCCTAAGGTGAAATTTTGGTACTTTTCGGATAACTTTCATATTCTGATGAATAGTGAAAATTACTAAATTATAATTAAAAACAACTTTTTTAATCGAAAAAATTAATAGTGATAAATCATTAATTTGAGTGGTTTTAAAGTATATTTAGAATATATTTTTACAATTTAATACAAAGTTGGTCATTGGATGTAATTTCACATTTAAACTAGACATAAACAAGTGTCAATCTTTTGATAGATATTGTTTCTTAAAAACACGCTATTTGTTTTAACAGCGGGATTTAATTATAAAATTAATTAATGCAAATTTTATGTTATGAATTTGGTAAAATAGACTTCATTTTTGAATTCGGAATATGAAATATAGCTTGGGATGAAATTTTGGCATTGTTCTGAAAAACGTCAATTTTTGATGAATAGTGAAACTACTAAGTGGTAGGTTAAAAACTGAATTTTGCATAAAACTTAATTTTACCGCTTCTGTGAATGGAATTTCGAAAATCCGAGAGACACGGTTAATATCAAGGACTAAAATGTGGTTCAATGAGATGAAAATAATTTTTTGGTGAATAGTAACTTTTTACTTTTTTACCACGTCTAATAGTAAATAAGGTAACTAAGGGTAAATATGATATTAATATTACCCTAACACATGTCCTAATTCTATTGGACAAGTGTAATTCGACCAAAAACAAACTTAGGAATAAAATATGACCATTTAGGCCCACTTGGATTAGATTAGGACATTTATTATTAATTTATTTAAAGAAGGGTTAAAATAGTTAAAATCCAAGATTAATAAGTAAATCATTTTTAATATGGGGTTATACATAAGATAAATTCGACTATAAATATTCATTAGAAAGCTAAAAAGATTTCCTAAATGATGGTATTTTATTTGTAAATTTTATACATCAAATAATATAATTAATTTATGACACAAAGATGATGCAGTAATTATCTTATTTATGAAATATTGACATAATTGATGTTATAAACACCAAAATAAATGTAATTTGAGAATTTTTATGAATTCCACTAATTTTATAGGTTACTATGATATATTAATGTTGATTTAATCAACTTGGTTCGAACATTTAATTCTGTTATGACTTTTACAAAAATCATATATCAAATAGTGTCAAAATTGACACAAAATAGTTTTTAAATCAAATATTATATTATTAATTGTTATTTTATTCCTAAAAATCTAAGGTTCGGCCAAATGACTTAGATAAGGATATATATATTAATAATAAACAATTTGGGGTTAGTTTGGCATGTTATAGTAAGTGTATTAACCATATAGTGAAAGAAAACAAAAAGACACGGTAAAAGTCAAATTATTTAACTTAGAGTTAAATCTAATTGATAAGGTTTAAAATAAGATCCAAACATGTCTAAATTTGATTGGTTGATGATATTACAACCCTATCTCATCTAAGCTTCGAATATGAGTCATTTTTGGAGGTTTTTAAGTGGGGATAGATTTATTATAAATTAATATTTTTAAGAATTCCTAAGGTGCCCCTCTCCTCTCCTATAAAAGGACACCTCCTCCCCCTCCTCCTCACACCAATTTGAGCTCTCAAGCTCGGCCAACACCTGCCAAAATCTCTTCTCCACTTCCCTAGCAACATCCTAGAGGATCTGGTCTTCCTCAAAGACCAATTTTAGTGCCCTAAGAGGAGGTCTCAAAGAGGCGCTTCAAAGAAGAGGAGGTTCGGACACTTACAAAGCAAGTCGGACCTAAGGTAAGGGAAATATCACAATCTCATTTTTATCCGAGATTGTTTATACTTTGAAAGTTACTGGGGTGTATTTTATCATCCAAATCCATGTTTCCTCAATATGTAATGTTATTTCCATCCACCTACAATTATTTAAATCCAAATTTAACCTTCGGTGAGTTTTTAGTAAAAGATATGAATGGAATCTTTTGTTGTTTTTTGTACGAGGTACTTTTTGACTTTTCCGACAAAAGTACGAGAAGAATGTTTTTTTTAACTTAAACGGCACGAACGGATTTTTACGGTTTTATAAAGCCTTATTTTCATGAAGCTTCCTCCAAAAGATTTCATTACTATTTTTAAAAAAAATCTCCTTCTTTTAAAATTGCATGATGTTTTGTGAAAAGAAATTGATTTTGAAGAAGAAAGGATATTTTCCTCAAGAATTCATTTCAAGTGTTTTATAAAAATTATTTTCCATCTAAGATAATAAAGGGTTCTGTTTCTATCCATATTTTTACATTGATTTGATCATGTTGTGATGGAATTATTTTTATGAATTCCATTATCTTATATGAATTGATTTATGATGTCATGATGTTTCAAGAATCCCATTTTTGTTACATGTGTTATGCGATGATGTATGTTTTATGATTATGTGGCACACATAAGAAAGGATTCATTATAAGATGGGTGGGACCTATATCTCCCTCCAATGCATTGGGTAATGATTTTATATCTCATGAGATAGACATGGCTGGAACGGAAGGTTATTTCGGTTCAGTGATACAGGACTGAAACGAGGAGTGAACTCGGTTCAGAAAGGGACTTTGTCCACTAAGATAGTCTTGGAAATGAGTCATGACTAACAAGAAATGATTTTCCATGATTATGTGTGCATGCCACAAAGTTTCAAGTTTTATGTTATGATTATGGAGATCTCATTTTCACTTCTATGATTTATCCCATGTTATGATATTATGAGCTCTTTTGCAGGTTAAGATTTCCAAAAGCTATGTTCTTATGTATATGATGTGATTGATATTTCTTTTGTTTACCCTTACTGAGCATTTGAGCTCACCCTTTTATGTTTTCTTTTCCCCAGGATATAAAGAAAGGTTTTTAGGTAAAAAAGGGAAGATCTTTATGGGAGATATTGAAGATCTTTCACCACGATTAGAAGATTACGTTCCGAGTTTCCAAAGACACTAAACTATTACGATCCTTGTGTGTGTGTTTTTTGTTATGTACTAAGTATTCCGCAAAAGTAATGTAATGTCCATGTACGATAAGCTTCGGGTCTCTACACTTACTATACAAATAGTTTGATACCCTTAAGGGACACTCTTCTATAAATTTAAATGATCATTATAATCAATTATTATGAAATCAAAAATTCCCATAATATTCTATGATTGTAAATAGATCGTGGATATAATAGATTAACTCCAACTTATTTATAATTTAAGGCTTAAATATCATTTATAAATTATCACTTTAATGTTATAGGAATATAGTTTGGGTGATTAAAATTAATCATCCAAAATATTCCATTTGTTTTACCCAATTTGAAAAATTAGGAGGGACTATGCAAACAACCAATGTGAGGGGAAATGTGATCACTATCGAAATTAGATTCCTAACATGATGGGATCTAAAGTAATACAACATCTTATTATTCCAAACTAGTTATAAAAAATAATGATTAATAACTCACACAATGTGGAATTCCCAAATGTGCCAATTAAGAGGAAGGAGACCCTTTATTTTTGTTCATATGATAATGGTTCTATGAGAAAGAAGATTAAGATTCATCAGTGAAAATATATGGAAATAGGATACATGTGAATTTTCACTGAAGAACAAGAAGATATTTTAAGAGTGGGAAAATAGGACATAATGTAGAAAATTTTCTTGAAAAAAAAGAATAACATGATCGATTAAAATAGAATTCAATATAAGGTTCCACATAAATTTCTATTTTTGAAATGTGGAGAAGTTGGTCATTATCATATCTAGTTCTCTATTATTAGGAATAACAGGAAAAATGAGGTCCAAAAATCTCCAAGAACAAGTGTACAAGGAAAGACCTAGACTGAGATGGATTATTATGATCGATGCACATGTAACCTCTACTATAGAGTAGTGTATATCAGGTTATATTTAATTCATCTCTTATTAACATATATTTTATGTTAACTATAAACATTGAGTTATTACCCCAAAATTATTTATATAATTTTGAAAAAAATTATATTATTATTGTATCACCTGTTGATGTTTGTAGGAATTTTTTTCATGAAAATATTATTGGTATCCATTTTCCAAAATTAGATGTTATCCAGAATATGGATTGGTTTTTGTTTTAAAAAATATACATATATTACATGGAGAAGGAATTCACCCACAATACCATGGATCACCCTACGATGTTATACAACTTCTTGGAGGAGAATGAATCTTCATTAGTCTCATAATCTCAATAATGGATATTATTTAACTATAATAATGAATATCTTTTAAAAAGGATTGACACTATGTAAAATAACAGATTTTAGTAAAAATACATTGTGATGGAATACACTGATGTAGTTCCTGAATATTGTTCTGGTCTCTATTCTAACTAAATCATCGGGTTCATAGTCAATCATATACATGAAACAAATAATATTACTAGATCGTGTCATCTCTAACAATGGGATATCAATGGACCAATCAAAGTCCAATATATTTGAAATATGTTTTAGGATAACATAATTAACATATATATGTAGTTTTCATGGATTGGATGGGTATTATTGATGATTTTTATGAATTTTATCATGACTTTCAGAAAATGTAAACATGTAAATTCTAAAAGGATCCATATTTCATTTAAATAATAAGTATTAAGAGTGCTTCAATCGGTTTAAAAAGAGGCTTATTACCACACCTATAGTAACACAACACAAAAGTGGGAAAATTTTCATGGTATAAATAAAATATTCAAAGAAGGTATTTGGATGTATACTAATATTGAATGACAATGTGATAGTCTACAAATAAATGAAATTCAATGTTCATGAATAGAACTACCCAACACATTATCTAGATATTTTTATAATAATATTCACATTAAAAATATGGATTTAATATCTCCTTGGTTATAATTATTAAATATATATGGATCATAATACCTTCAACTATATATTTATAGTGAAAGAGTTAAAAATAGGGTAGTAAAGAAGGGGACAACTAACTTTGCTCTATGAATTCTCAATCCACTACCTTCCTGGGAATGAAAATATATTTTTATAAGATATATGTTGAAAGTATCCAAAATTATTATCATTGATGATAGTTGATAAGGTCCTGATATTCATAAACTTGAAAAGGATGGATATGGGAATCATAAGGGATGGAACATCATCAATCCTTTCACAAATTATTTCTTAACTGTCCCTTCCGGAGAATGAAAATGATGATCAATGAAATTTTGTGGACATTCAGAATTATGTCGATGAAATAACTAAAGGTAAATCCTTAGAGTTGAAAATCCATTTAGTAGTTGTAATATTTGGATCATGAATATATCTACCATTGAATACTTAGTTTAAGGATCCATTGGATGATGCACATAGAATGTCTTTATCCATCCTTCCATGGATCACAAAGATGTATCAAGATCTATGGGAGAACTATTTGTGGGAAAACTTAATAGAATATATCACAGAATATACATCAAGTATTCTTGTATATCTGTAACTAAATGTTGAAAGGAAAGAATCCAAGGGCATGATGCAACCATTACTAATACCTTCATTGAAATGGGAAAGTATAACCATTCAATTTTCCCCTGTTCATACAAATAAATCATAATGAAATAAATATATATGGATTTTGGTGGATCACCATTCAAATACTACACACTTTACTGTAATCCAAGATGACTTATCACTAGATCAACGTCCAAGAATGTACATTTGAGAAGTTGTTAGATAGCATGGAACACCACTATTGAATGTACCTAATCCAGATTCATGATTTACCTCCATGTTCTGGAAAAGTCTCAAAAATCATGTAAATAATTAGATTTACAATGGAAATTAATTATCACCCTCAAACTAATATATGATCTAGGAGTTATATCTAGACACTACAAGAAATTTGTGAAAATGTTCAATGGAATTAGAATAAGGGTAGTCCCAATATATTTCATTGGTTTAGTTATTATAAAAATATTGTTTCCACTCAAGAATACAAATGGATACTTATGAGTCTATTTATAGGAAATGATGGTGAAAACCTTTACCATGGGATTAGGTTGGTGAACCGAAAATCATGGGTGCTGAAATTCGTTAGGAAATGGTAGAAAATTTCAAATCCATTTTGTATCACATTAGGGATGATCGTAGTCAACAGAAGTGTGATTCTAAAAATCACAAATGAGACCTATATTTTGAATTTGAAGATATGGTATTCCTATTTACATCTCCATGGAATATATTCATGAGATTTTTGAAGAAGGTAGGTCTTAGTTCGAGATAAACCGGTCCATTTTAGATCTTTGATAACATCGGAGTAGTGGCATAGGACTAGTGATCCCACAAAACCAATATCTAGTATTGGATTTCTTCCACATATCCCTCTTGATCAAATACATAATAAAACCATCACATATTTTTAATCCAGAGGTGTCATCATTGGATAATGATAATTTATTTGATGATATTCTAGTGATGTTATTATATTATATAGACATTGCTCTATGAAAAAAGATAATTACCCTAGTTGATGTTCTAGAGAGAGATAAAAAACATGAAGAAGTGATGTAGGAAATGAAGGGATGATATAGAATTACCATAATCTATTTTAGTTTATTAAATGATTAATTTTTTAGAAAATTTCTTGAATTGGGGAGGATTATGATGATCATATTTTTTTTTGAATAAAATTCCCCATTATGTTTGAAAAAACACATGAAATTCCTTGATTTTATAATATAATATTATATTCAAAAGTCCATCCAGCCTCATAAAAACTAATACAATATATTTTGAATAGTGTTATTATGATTAGTATAAATATAGGTTTATGATAAATCTAATTTACAGATACAATTACAATGGGATCAACTAGCAGGATTATACCTATTGAATCCAATTTATCGGAGCATTCGATGAGATAGAATCACATGAATTTTCCCTTGACCAAGCCAAATATATGATCTCACCACAAATTTATGATTGATATGGTTTATGTGAGATTTTCAGGGTCATTTATATCACTGTCCAAACCATGCATGTCGAACCACCCGATGAAAATATCATCATCTCACATCTTACACAGAGGGTTTTGTGTGTGTAATAAAGGCCTATGTATCAATAATGTGAAAATAAGAATATTTATATTTTATGGAATGATGAATATATTTTCTTCATCTGGTTGTTACTCTATAATAGATTTTGATTTGGATATGATAAAAAAACAAATTATATTATTGTTTAATATGAAATATTAATTAAGACATAATTTTTTGGTGAAATCCTGAATTTTAAAAAGAAATTATATTTTAATCACAAAATAAAATTAAAAAATGTACATTAAAAATAAATGATATTTTAATTTTTATGAATTCAAAATTATTTATTAGAGTTTGGAAAGTGTTTTTGTCAAAAATCAAATGATTTCTCAAATAAGTTTATAGTAGTTTTAAAAATATAATGTTATAGCTATAGGGAATTAATTGGAAAAAATATTATTTTTTAATTAGAACCTATTAATTATAGAAAGGTTATTTTTTTCATAATTTGTTTGGCACAATTAATTTTTATGGTCAAAATTAAATATTGTTAAAATATAACGTGTGTATTATGACATCATAATGACCTAAAAGTGTTTTAATAAATTTTATAAATGATATATAAAAACAAATGTATTTTTCCCCTTTATGATAATAAGATTTTTAGATTGATTATTTTTATAAATCCTTTTTGAATGTTCCAAAACAAAAATTATATTTTATAGTTTTAAAATAATTTATTTATGAACATTACTCAATTCCACGTCACTAAGTTTAATATTTTATTGAGGTTTGAACATATTCGAATAAACTAAAAAAAACCACTTTTATTTTAATGAAACCATTGTATAATACCATATGATATTTCTGGTTTGGATTGCATTATTATATAGATTATATAACCTGTATTTGATAAATAATAATGAACCTCCATCTCTTTTCTCATACAAACCCACCCAATATCCCCTTCATATCCTTTAAAAACCTTGGATAACTTCATTAATCATATGTATCCTCTCTATAGTCTTCTGGTGGTGTCCCATTATCTTAGGATGTTCTTCCTAAGCTTTTGGGATCACCCACCCCAACAGGGGACCACTATCACTTCCATTAAATAAGAAGAACTTCTTTGTATTTTTCCTTTTTAAAATCAAAGGGTTGTGTATAAATTCCATTATAAATTTGATTTTAATTTACATTTTATTTAATAATAATTATAGATCAATTATCCTATATCATTATAGAATTTACCAAATCTATTAATACACTGAAATTTTTAAGGTATCCTCTCGTTCTTCTCTTCATCCATGAAAATTCCCTTTTTTATGTCTTTATATTTACAATTCCTAATGAGAATATATGATTTTACACATATATATTACAATTATTTATATATTAAAATGAGTATATACACCATTCATTCATTTTAAATCATTATATGAATGTTATGGTACTCCTCTTAAGCTACAAAAATTCCACTGTGATTTTTTATGCCAAAGGATTCTGTTATGAATATCCACACCATTTTCCACACAGCGATATTCACCAAGTTAAAACCATAAACCATTTATTTGTGCCTTACATGTTTGAAAAATTATGTCCTTATTCATTGGACTAAATTTTATGAAATGTGTTCCTATGTTATATGATTTATGTGGCACCCTAATGCTATTTGATAATATAATAATGATGGGTTTCCTCAGATAAACATCCAATGAGTTGGGTAATCTTTTAATCTCTTGAGATTACTTGTATATTACAGTGGAGGTGATCCTAAGAAAACTATGTTATGATATCTTGTTGGTTAACCTAAGATTATTATTACTAAATCATGTTTAAATTTGTTTTCTCATTCACGTGTTTTTATGTTATCATTCTAAATCACACCTCATTGTCAATTTTTATGATTCTCAACCTTTTATATCACATTGAAGTTTTTACTATCTAAAGTATAATAACTTATTAATGTTATGAATTTATTATTCCACAACATGTATTTATAGTTCAACCATTTATTATGTATTTTCCCAGGATATCACAAGAAGTTTCATGAATAATGGAATATTATTAGCATGTTAATGATGTTTTCAATAATTTTGATGTACCACTATTTTTAAAGTTGTTATGTAATATACCTAATTATTTAAAGATAATATATTTATTTGTCCTAAGGGTTTCATTATGAGAATTATTATGTAATCAGGAATTAATGAAAAATAAATAAAAGTGATGTCATATGAAATCTACATCAATGTATCCAAGAATGGGATGAGATGTGTTATCACACAGAATGATATGGTGATAGCTTATGCCATTAAATAAGTAAAGGTTCATGAGAAACATTACCCAAATCCTGATTTAGTGTTTGAATAGTTAATTTTTAAATAAATATATAGAGTTATTTTATTTTCTAAGATTGATTGGATATATATAATAATAAAAAAATATTGAAGTATATTTTCACACTAAAAGATATAAAGATGCACTAGGTAAGATAGATGTATAAAATTGATGATTATGACATTTAAATACATTACCACCATTTGAAATACTATAACAAGGTATATACACTTGGTCAAAAGAGTCATGCTATAATATCTATGAGTATTATCAAAAATGAACTAATATTTCATCATTTGGAAAGGTTTAAATTTGAAATATTAAAGGGGAATGATCTTATCCTTCACAAATGATTGTTCAATGAACTATATATTTAATGATTAAAGTGCTGTAGATAGAATATGTGGAATAAAAATTTTGAGAAATGATCATGAGTTTAACATTTTCTATCATGGGATTATATGGTTTTAAAATCATGTATTTTTTCTATTAATACAATATTTGATTTAGTTATTATATGAGGCTCTGAGTTCAACAATGTCAATTTATCCTATATTTTTAAACATGTATAAGATATTTAAAGACTATACCTATTTTGATGAAATGAAGAGAAATATTATTGAGTATGTATTTCAGTACATAGTATGCATCATCTGAAGGTTCATATACAGATGTTTTAGGGGGTGTTGCAACTATTTCCAATAACTAAATGGAAATGTTAATGAATAACTATGTATTTATTCCTTGGACTCCCCAAATATTTTTAGGGACAATATATTATTTGAATTATTGTAATTTAACATACAATGTTCTATGATTTTATTTTTATTTTGTAAAATTTATACCAATATTATATTACTAGAATATACATTATGTAAGTGGTAAGGTTTCACATGGTACCAAATTCTGTTGTATCTGATTGGGATTTAATGATTACCTCATTGTTTTGGAGAAGCCTTCAGTAGGATTTTGATATTGAGTTAAAATATACTATAGGTGGACATCCTTATAAACATGGTTTATCTAAGAAAAACATCCAACATCTAGAGGATATTAATTGGTCTTCTTATATGGAATTAATCTGTAGTTGGGATCAACACATTCCCATTGTTTTGTTTGTATTGAAAATATTATTTCAAAATTTAATTCCTATAGATCTTATAAAATCCCCCAATTAAAGTAATTCATGAAATTAATTTTGTTTGGATGTATTTATAAAATGAATCCTTTTTTCAATGATCAAGTTAAGATAATTTCAGAGAAAGTTATATCTATTCCAGAACACATTATGGTTGTTCAAAGTATATATAAAATGATTCTAGACTATTGTTGATGTGATTTGGAATTTAATATTGGTGAGAATTTTTTTAGTGAATTTATCCCCAAAATATAGTTATGATATTTAAAAATAATTTAAATATGAACCCTAGGTATATTATAACTTTGGATATTCATGATCAAGTAGGGACTAAAGCTTATTTTTTTGTGCTTCCACCCAACCTCTCTCATGTTCTTAATGTGTTTGATATATATCTCTTGTTGATGTACATACATAATCCATCACATGTTTTGAATATAAATGTTATACCAATGGAAAACGTTCATTCATATGAACAGAAAATTGTAGAAATTTGGGTTCATAAGGATAATATACTACATAACAAGGATACTCACATGGTAAAATTTATCTAGAGGAATCCATAATTCGAAGAAGCAACCTGGTAATTTGATTATGTAATGGAACAAATTTATACTAATAAGACTTTATTAGTGAAAAAAAATTCATTGGAGAAATTAATTTTAATGTGGTATAATATATCACCCTGATACATTACAAACCATATTTTTCAACTAAATTTCATTTCTTAAATAACATTTCTTACATGAAACTCTAATTTTTAAGGAACTATGATATAATGTTAAAATAATAATATGGTATATTTATCACCTAGCAGTGTAATTGGTGTATAATAATAGTAATAACATAATTATTAAAATAACGATTATTTATATATTTATAAAATAAATTCATTACTTATAAATTGATTATAAATAAAAGTGATGTCATTTTAGATTAAAATCATTATATTTCAAGAAAACTATTTTTATTAATAAGAACATGTTTCACCTTAATAATATAAATAATTCAATTTTTGTGAATTATTATAAGAAAATTTAAATTTTATAAATATTATCACAAATTATAACATTAATATAAAATTCACTATTCATTGAATTTGAATGAAATCAAGTTTAATATAGAAAACTTTTTCCCCAAAAAGGGGGTTTTCATCAAATGTTTCATGATTTATTTAAATTTATTTTTGAATAATATAGTTATTTAATTTGATAAAAATGGATTCTATATTTAAATCATAGTTTTTTTGTAAATAGGCCTTTTTTGGTTGATATGAATAATAATATTACAAAAATTTATAACCATATTAAGGGTTACATCATGAAAACCTACGTTAAAAAAGTGATAAGTTTATAAGTTTTAATATTAATTATTATTATATGATAGTTATTCTACCATTATCACCTTGTTCTCAAATTTTAATTGTTTAGGGGAACCATTTCCTTTGAAATGACCTATATAAAATTTAAATCAAACATAGTTAAAAAAATTCTCATTCTTGGTCTCAAAAATTTCATATATTCGAACATGGGAAGATAATAATGTTATAAATTAATATTTGTTTATATATTGATAAAAATGAAATTATTTTCATGGAATAAATTTATCTCTATTTTTAAGTAATTATATAATGACATTAAAATCTTATGCTACATCGATGCAGTGTTTCTCTGATTAATAAAAAATATAATAACTCATTTGTAAAATACTAAATATATTACAATTTGATCGAGTTAATATTTGTCACAAATTTTATATATTAATAAGAAAACATAGTTTTATATTAATTAATTAGTTTTAAATTAGACATTTTTTATGTATTTAATGTCAAATTAAATAAATAGTGTATAAGTTGACAATAATGATAATTTATAATTAATAATAATATATTAGATGATATAAAATTTATAAGAATATTATATTAAAAAAAAATGAATTCAATGTGGTTTTAAAATTCATAAATGGTCTATTTATGGGTTGTTTCAAATTTTAAACCAACATTATTAACCATTTAGGAATATAATACATTAATATAATGATAATTGTAAAAAAATTAACAAATGGTTAAAAAAATACAAGGGAAAAAATGAGATACAAACATTTAAAATTATAATTACTGAGAGGATATAGATTTATCCTAATAGTTTATTAGAATATATTCAATTATGGAATCATTTGGATAGAAAAATTAATTTATTTTTAATTTATTTTTTTATTAATTCTACGATCTCCCCTCACCTCAATTAATGGGAACCCCTAATATCTCTAATTTACATCATTTTGAGTGTTATATATAGAAAAAATCTGTTGATATCTCTTATAAAATTTTATATCCTCAGTCAATATGGTACTTTCATCCACAAAGACCAACCCTAGATCCCATAATAGGTGATCTGATGGATTCATTTCAATGAAAAGTTAATCATCTTAATCAATCACTTTCTTTTTAATTATTATTTAACTCCAATAAATAAGTTATATAATTCCAAAAATAATAAATTCAATATCATCAATATACATAAATATTATTATTGCTATTAAATAATATTTATTCACCCTCATTTAATCAAAAGATAAGTGAATGTATTTCTCATATGTACATATGACATACCATCTCTACAAAAAGATACAATAAATTTTTCATAATAATCTTTTGTAGATGAGTATTATGATAGGTATAAGTATTATATATTATTATTATTATATAATTATAATTATATAATGAAATTTTATATTTACCTTCTTACCATCCAAACTATTTGAAAATGATATTTTCATTCATGTGTATGCGTGGACTACCACCTCAATGAAGCAATGTCATTCATGTTCTCAGTTTTTTTTACATAGAAATAAACTAGGATTTATTTAATTAATATATTATATATATATGAAAAAATAATTATTTTTAATAGTTGTTTTATTATCCACCATTCATTCGTTCCATCCGTTGAAAAGTGAAAACATCCTTTATTTATACGTACAACCTGCTATCTCTATAAATGGTGTAGTTCATTATTCTACATATACCTTTTATAAATTAATTTAAATTTCTATATAATGGATATATGTGATATTGCGATTATTTACATGGCTCTTATATAAAATTATAATAAATATTTATTTATTATATAAGAGATTATAGTGACTTCGAACTGTGTGGATGTTAAGGAAATGGATTTCATATCAATTTTATTTTTGTGAGATACATGACATATTCTCCACTAATCTATTTTATGTTGGGTATATAAGTCACATGAACATATTTTTTTATTATTATTACATTAATTTTTGTATTAAATTTTCCTTGTAGTTTTTATTTCATACATGGGTGTTATGATTAAAAATATACCAAAGTGGTATGGGTTTTATATTACACACTCATTTCTTATCAAGATTAATTATGATTTAATTTTTGATGATGGTAAATTATGATATAACTATCAAATAAGTAATTAATTTTCATATATTTTGGTCATTTATTGAAATAATATATTTTCCTTACTTTTTCATCACTTTAAGTACTTAATAGAGACAAAATATTTTTTGAATAACAAATCATCATAATTTATCTCTTCAGTTAAAAAGAAATTTTCTTCCATATAAATGTTTTCTATAAATGATTCAAATAAGGTTTTTACAATTAACCGAATATTTTTAAAGTTATTTTTCAATTTTATTATTCTTTAAAAAATGGTTTCAAATGAATATTCATGTATTTTTTTAATGACGTACACATTGACTTTATAAAAATTAAAGGAATATTATCTTTTATATTATACGACAAGAAAAAAATTTTCTGTCACAATGAGTTTTCATTGCTTTTAAGAATTAAATACATGTTTCCATACTTATTTTTAAAATATCCCTAAGATTTTTTAAATATTTTGATTTGAAATGTGACATTCATAAGGGAATGGTTATTTTCCTTAAGAAATATTTCTCAAATATATTCATGGAATTCAATTATATGATAAAATACTTTGATGTTAATTATTATTTACTAGGGATGTGATCCAATTTTACAATTATTAATATTTCTCTAGACGATTAATGTTTATATTGATGATATATTTATGAACCACCTTAATTTCAATGTGTTATGCTATGGTGAATGGATAACATATTTATAAATCCCATTTTGTTTGACCGGGTTATGATGTAATGATATGAAGAATATCTTATGATCATATGATTGACATATGTGTTAAATTTATTATGTTATTGTGGTTTAGTTATAACCCAGAATGGTGGTTATATGATAAAGAATAAATGTGGTATCATTGTGACTTATGGAGTTGGTTATGTTGTAACCAAAGATAGTGGTTAAGTTAAAAACAAGGATGGTGGGTACGTTATGTCCAAGGTTTGGGTTCACATTATAACTAAAGAATGATGGGACCTATAGCTCCATCTAATATATTCGGTAATATCATGTGATATATAAATATATAATGGGGAGTGATTCTTTTTTATCAGACTTTTCCCTTATGATGGTCTTGGAAGTGATCCTAGACTAATATGTTGGAATTGGGTGTGAACCTAGTACACTATGATAGTGATTAAAATGATCCTTGAATAATAACTAAATGATACTCTATTAAAATTCCACACTTCTATGTCTTATTCCAATTATTTACCCTCATAGATAATGTACTTTTATTCCATTATGATTCATATTATAGGTATATCAATGATTTATTCCATGATATGAGCTAATGGTCTTTGATATGAAGGGTACATATTTCAAATGTTAAACTCATGTTCACATATCATTCATATTATATTATTCATATGTGATATTTGACATCATACCTTATTAACCTTATAGAGCATCTGAGATCACCTTATTTTATAGTTCATGTCCCCATTATATGATGAAATGCATAAAGTATGATGTATCTTAGAGGGGTGCTAGTTGTGAAGTACTAAGTGGGAGACAACATAATGGATTAATGGTATATTTATTTATGAATCCATGTATCAAATGATATCTGACATATATGAGTCTTTAATCGATCATAATTATCTGTAATGAGTATTCATCTGATACGATGTAATATCTATGTATGAAATATATGGGTTTCTATATTTTTCACATGTTTAATTGACTTATATCTAAATACAAAGGAATTTTAGTGACTAATAAAAATGGTAACTGAATTTTTATTGTGGTAATATTAAATTTAAATTATTTCTCTATCATAGAGTATATAAAATCTTTTTTCCTCCATCTAATATATAATTTTTAATATTTTAGTTGTAACTAGGCCTCAAGTTGTATCCAATATTCTCATATCCAATCGAGAATAAAAATATCCATGATAAAGATTCATTGGTTGTAATTATTTTCCAAAATAATCGCACTTTTTTATTGATAAGATATTTCAAATGTAGGATTATAGTATAATATTTAATGGAGCATATCTATGAAAATTGTAGTTTTCCCTCTTTTCATGTATCATTCACTAATTCTCCCACATTGGGGGTGATAATGATAGAGTGAGTCTAAAGTGGAAAAAATGATTCTTAAAAACTATAATTTGAATATTTGAAAAAGATTTTCAATTACACAGAGACCTTTTCTATTTATTTATAATAAGTGGGAGAATGAATTCTTTTTGGAGAAAATAATGACATATTTTTCTATAGTTATTGTGAGAAATCCATTATATTGATGACAAATAAAATTTGGGAGATTGAAGTACCTAAAAGATTTTGTTAGTTTTATTTGTTAACAATAACCCTATAAATATGTATATATTAATTTTTGGGTGATGGAAGAATAATAGACCAATTTGAAAAGACGAATAATCAGAATAGATATTTGGGTAATGAACAATAGAGAATATGTATTGTACTAACTAGTTAGAAATATTATCAAAAATGTGCTTTTAGGGGATATGAACAAGACTATCTAAAATAATTGGATGCCTATAATACTATAGTTTTATTCCTATTACACCATAAGATATTTTACATGAGGATCACTTATAAAATAAATATTTATCCCTATATGTGATACTTTCCTCCTAGTGTTCTTTTATAACACTTAAATAGATATTAGTGAAAAATCCATTTAAAACGATGAATTAATTGTATCAGTTATTTTTAAGTGATGGTAAAAATAATTTTACATGTTAGAGATATACTAACTGATGTAATAAAGTAAAATGAAATAGTTTTATATTAGATATATAATATCCAACATCAATTTTAAATATCAATTATTTAATTCAAAAACATAAAAAACTGGTAAATTTTTCATGAAATGTTGGGAACCGTCATTTTTGTTTTCATTCATTAGTTTCACAAAAAAACTATTTTTTCTAATGACGTGAACATGAATCCTTCTTTATTCTATTTATAGACCTCACATATCATTCATTCACCCTCATCCTTCCTCTACCATTTTTATCCACATTAAACCAACATCTATTATTTCCTTGGTTCTTTGTGTGGCTTAATATATTACTCATTTATTGTCATTTATAATTCTCATATTAGTTGGAGACCACTGAGAGGTGGTAGGGATGAATCAGTGATCTATTGTTTCCATTTTATTTTCTTTATTTTCATTTAAAACATTGTGGATTATATATTCCTTGATCTACACTTATTGTTTCTCTCATCTTGTCCTTGAATAATGTTCTAAATAAAAATGCACCAAAAAAATTTTTTACATGGTTCAGTATAAAGACATACTCATCGTGTTGGTTGTTCTCCCCAAAAAGGACTCTCCAATATAATATTTTAAAAAATTAAAATGGTTGATATAGAGTCACACTGTAACTCTACAAATTCCACAAATGAGGTACTTTATTATGCATCTCATAGTGTTACTAGAATCCACACCAGAAATGTATTCACTAAAATCCTCATGAGGGACCTTATCATTTCTCCATGGATTAATCAACAGTAGATAGATCAAATTATCATCCTCCATGATCATTCTGAATCACACATTACCTTGTACCTATTCAAGTACATTTAATATGATTTGTTTTATTTCTCAGAAGTCACTAATAACCACTATTATATCATTTGACACATTGAATCAAATTTTCATGAAATTATTCTTTATTTTTTGATGTCTCAACCTCACTATTATGTGTACAAGCGGTTCACAAAACACCTTCGAGAATATCTTATGCTATAATTGTCTAGAATAATATCATACCAATCTATATTCAAGAATTATCAAACACGGTCAACATGTTTATAATCTATATGAAATATTCATCCCAAATTTAACCTCAAATTAATCATACATCAGGCATGGATTTTATGTCCCCTGACACCTTAACATGCTTATTTTTTATTATGTTCTTTAACATTATCTTTGTGGTATATTTTTACTTTTATTTATTTTGTCAACTGACTCAAATACTTCATGGGTGCATGAAAACAATGGATAATAGATGAGTTGGATATTTTTAATATTCATGCATGCATGAACCAATGAAGAGCCCTTCACATATTCATTTATGCATGTGTAGGTTGCATGAAACCTAATTCATTCATCATCAATTTTTCATGTGAAGGGTAGGATCTGTCATTGGTTATGTGATGTGAATGAATTATTTACTACCTTATCAGGATCAAAGTGTGCCTCACTAAGTGTATTAATATAAGAAAACCTGCTTTACACATGATCTTAAAAAACTATAAGCTGATCTTTGTAGTGACCAAGGAAGTGTCCTGCATGAAAGAAAGTGTGTGTTCAAATTCCTTCACATGACAAACTTTTTTATGGGTGTCTATCCATACATATTTAAATCAGTTCAAATTTTGTGTCATGTTATGATAAAGAGTGTTATCCAAAATCCAATGCCCCTCAAATGACATAGGTCGGGTCTGTGGGTACCTTCATAAGACAAGAGGTGTTGTATGTGGTTGATTCATTCATTTATTTTCACGAACTAGATGGTTCATGAGTTTCTTCTTTACGAGAGAGCTATTTTCCCCCTGTCTCTTTATTAAAAATGTGGGTTGTTTTTGAAATCCTTCATTAAACAATTTTATTTTCTATGGTGTCTCTTTCATTTGAGGGTATCACAGAATCTCTTCTCCATTTCATGAATGAATCACACGACTACTCTATATTTTCATGATACATTTCTCTATCATTATTTCAATATTTTAGTAGTATTTACAATATATTATACATCCATTTATATAGGATTGTTTACACCACCTATCTTTAACCGTTAAGGTGTGTTGATAACATATTCAACATCCCGACAATCTTAGGATATCATCAATGCTGATTAATTTGGACTCTCTCTAGAATGATCATTTGATATTGATGACAACTTCTCTTTATTTCATGATCACTTCATTAATAATATGATGCTTCAGTATTCTTCTTGTGATATAATAGTTTAAATTGACATACCATCATTCAATTTATCCTAGAAGAACGATGTATACCCTCTCGATACTACCAAAATAATTTACCATAAAAATCTATTTAAATAGAAGCTTATCACGGTCTTTGATATTCATGTGATGTATCAGTAATATTCATTGGTACGTTCACAAATCTAATTGAAGGATATTTTATTATCTCCAGTTGGTCTAATTATCTAATGATCAACATGAGAGAGGTTTCTATCTATATGTGACCACTTTGTGTGATTCCAATTTTCTTGAAATGAATTCAGGTGATGGTGTCTCTTTTGTTTGTTAGAATCAATTATCTTTGGGAATGTCATGATGTTTTTTAGTGGTAGAATTTCACATTCTCATGCAGATAATCCATAGGTGATCCAAGTTAGAAGATGATTTCTTTTTTGAAAGTTTTCTACATTGGATTGGCTTTTTTGAATTCATAGAGTATGGTATTTGAATGGATGACGCATATCATCATGATTGGATGAACCAATTATATCCATATTTCTAAAACAAATTAATTGTTCATGAGGTTGCACATACCACATAAAATTTTCAATGAATCTTCTCTATAGTATATCAATAAAACAATTTCCATTGTTTTGTTGATATAGCTACGGGGTTCAACACCTATTTCACGTACACCCACCAACAACCAGACCACATCCCTATGGGCTTTTATCCCACACTCTGAGCACATGTTGGTTTTCAGGACCCGTCCTAGATGGGCATGCACCCTGAAAACCCCAATCCAACCTCCTATAAACCTAGGGGATAAAGGCTAGAACTTATTAGGAATATCCCACAAATGAGAGCCATTTTCCCATGAATATTTCCAAAAGAACATGTCTCTATGCCCTAAATTTTGAACTATGAAAAAAGAGTACAAAATTAATGAATACACTATTATATCCACCAAAGATTACAATAGTAGGAAATTGGATATAAACATGGGAAGAATACAAGACCACTAAAGGAAAGTTTCTGTAAAAGTGAATGAAAATGTTCCTAAAACTCATTCATAGAAAACCCTATCTGAATGGTATATGTAGGATAGCGGTCTGAATCTGTAGAAGCACACCTCATATACCTAATCACACTAAGAATTACCTGGTCCTGGTCCACCTAGAACTCTGTCAGAGCATTGATCATATGTGCAAGACATGACATGTGTAGGAAAATCCCGTGCATGGGTGAGTGAAATAATAATTAGTAGGACACCCAAAAACCACAAAGTAATACCACTAATAAACACATAAAGTACACCAAAAATATATACATGAAGTATACCACAAATAAATACATGAAGTATACCATAAGTGAAAACACAGTGATCTCACATAGGTATAAGTCTATAGAATGATTAGTGTGATTATCGTATGTAGTCTGTAGGTCACCCAATATCAATAAGACATGATGTCTCGATAAGACATGGATTTTAAATAAATCATGGAGTCTCTATAAGACATATAGTCTCTGTAATACATAGAGTCTGAATATGTCACATAGCCACAAATTCATCTAGTCTTCAAGTCACATAGTTTCATTATCACAGCCAGCCATATGATTCATCTCGTATCGTGCTTGTTATATGATAACCAACTCCCCAATCCAAAAAACACATATTCTAACTTCCATAAAAACTGACATAGAGTATCCGAACAATAATTTCTCTTAAATAGGGTCCTAATTGCACTAATATCTTGTAAATGGACAGACAGTTTGAAAGTTACAGTTATTTTAATAATGAAATGTGTGACTGAGGTTTAGATCTGGTCTAACCTGGTGCAGTCCAACATGCCTCGGCCTAGATGAATCGTCATAGAAAACTGGGCTCATCCTGTTGGAATTGCTGGACCTAGACCACTACGGCACTGGGTCTATCCCACGTTGTGGGCCTATTCGTTGTGTCGCACGTGGTCCACCTTGACTGTGTTCTCCCATGCGGATGTAGTGTTGTGTCGTGTTACATGTGGCCGACCTACCACATCTCTTTCCTCACGTCCTCACAACCATGGGTTCCACGGACGCAGTACCGAGATGCATCTCTCGGTCAATGCTCTGACCTCCTACCGTGGCTCATGACCACTTTCTTCGATGGGACGCCCTCCTCCTATGTTCTTCCCCTACTAGTCACCTCACTGATGGTCTCACCCTCTCACTCCACCTAAATTGACCCCTCCGGGCCACATCCTCCCTCCACCACCACTGGCCACCCTGCCGGTGGCCTACCGTTCTGGCCTCACATTCTTCCAAAACCTAAAAGCACCACACCTTCATCGTCGTGCCTCCACGGTTTCATGAGGGTGTCAAATACACAATCTCATATTATTGTGCTCGGAAATGAAGGAACAAAAATAATCTACCCATAAAATCACTAAGAACATGATGAATGGGAAGAAAAGGGTTAATAGGAGAAGCATAAAAGAACCCAAAGGATGGATATTGTCTTTTGTTCATGTTGGCCTAGATTGTTCCTTATTATAGGGATCATGAATAATGAATCAATTACAAAAATCTAACCCCCATTTATTTCTCGCAAGATAACTCCAATCCATCAAGTGATCGTACGACGGATAAACATGTCAGTTGGTTGATCTGCATTCTTCTTTGAATTTATGAATGGAAAACAAATCAAAAATAAACAACATCCTACCAAATGTATGGATATGTCTTTGATAAAAGGTGAAGTTGTTTCATCATTGTATGCTGATCCGTTAATATTCAATCCATGTTCCGATATCTGATCTACTGTCACTGTCAAGAGAACCTCTTTCTCTTTGTATTTGGGAAACTCAATGGTTATGGTGATAACCCTAGAACCATAAAAAACCCTAATATAGAGAGAAAATGGGTTACTAAATTGAAATATAATATTTTATTAATAATATATCGAAAAACTAACATTCACCATTGACCCATATTTGTCAAGGTTAGGCCCTGCCTAAGGTAAAGCCTCTTTTATAAATGAAACAATTATCTCAGATATTTAATCTTGGTATCTTATTATATGTTATTATAGATTTAATGGAAAACTGACCAAACACTTTATTAAAATAATTACATTTTTCAACAATCTTTTCCAAACACTCCAAGCCTTGGAATCACACACCTTCTCAGCTCAGAATCTTGTAATTTTCAAGAATAATTTCTAAAAATAAAACTGTAGAAAAATGTGTCATCACAATCTCTCCACCATAAGGAATTAATTACCCAGAAGTAAAAAAATAAGGTCTAGTCAACAAAAATATGAGGGTTATGAATAAGAATTTGATATTTCTTTTCCCATTTTCTCTCATGGATATTATTAAGCTTACACAGAAATCGTGCCAGAGTAATAGACCACCCACAAATGTTTCTCTCCAACCAATCCTCAATCTCTACCTAGTCCTCCACAAAGATATCTCAATCGTCAATGTCCATCTCACCTCAGTCGAACAGATGTGACATATCAAGAACGCACCTCCTTTTCTATGATGCATGGAGGATATCATGTACCTAATGCAACTACAGGGGTAGAGCATGGTGGTATACCACATCATCAACTCTATGCATAATCTAAAAATTGTTGATGTATCTCAGCGTAACATTCCTCCCTAAACAAATCTTCATAATCCCCATTGAGTTCATACTAAAAGGAACACATGGTCTCCCTCCTCGAACTACAATGGGCTCTGCCTCCTATCAACATTTGACATTTAAAGTCCATTTGAAGTCTTCATCCTCACCTAAATAGTCTAAACCTTTTTAGTGGTATCCCATACCATCCCTGAACCCATGAGTGTTGATTATCCACGGTCAATCCAATAGATTGGTGTCCTTATTGTTCACCCGTACAAGGCCCTAAACGGTGCCATACCAATGGTGGAGTGGTATTTATTATTTTACACAAATTCCACTTGTGGAAGTTGATCCTCCCAACTACGACTGATGTCCAATATGCAATGCCACAACATGTCCACAAGAACAAGAATTCTCCTCTTGGTATGGCCATCCATTGAGGGTGAAATTCCATAGTGAAGAATAATTGAGTCTATAATGACACCAACAATCCCTTCTGCAACTAGTATGTGAAAGGATAATCATTATTGGAAATTATCATCAATATAACTTTTTGATTTTGAACTATATTCTGCACATAGAGGTGTCCCATGATCTCTACGGAACTCTGCTCTCGGATAGGTAGGAAGTGGGCCAACATGGTGAGTCAATCAATGATCACCTAGATGGAATAATGTACCAGGAATGTTCATGGTAAAATCTTCAAGAAGTCCATAGATATAACATCACACTTCTACTCTAGAACCTCAAGGGTTTCGGTCAATCATGCTAGAACCTAGTGCTTGGCCTTCACTTGATGGAAAGTGAGGCATGGAGAAAAAAAATCTACCACGAACTTATTTATCTTGATACACTAAATCTAAAGTCAGAGGTCCTGGTATACCTTCTCTACACCCATATCTGTCTAAAAAATGGGATGTGTGGATCTCCATCAGAACCTTCTCCCACAACATCACCAGTACAACTGTTCACCCACTGAAAAGAACAACATTATCCCCAACTATAAAATATCCATCAGGTTCTTTTCCTATATAAATTTTACATTGCCGAATCTTGTTGTTGGTATCCCCTTGATTTGTATCTCTTACTCTCTATAAGTGAATAGGGGTGGAAACCATTGACTGGAGGTATGATTCTCTATCTCCATCTACAAAAGATATCTAAAACAAGGCCAAATACTCTGACAACACACTCATCAACTTTAAGGTGTATCTCTTACTGAGATTTCCCTCCACTAAGTTCCCCTTACCTGGATTATAGACAATCTCAAATTCGTAGTCAGGGTGGAACTCTATTCATCGCCTCTGTCTCGTGTTCATATCCTTTTGAGAGAAGATATACATGAGAATCTTTTATTCAGACTAGATGATAAACTTCTCTCTCATCATGTAGCGTCGTCACATCTTCAATGTGGAGACTACTTTTTCTAGCTCTGGATCATGGGTCTTGTAGTTATTCTCATGTTTTCTCAACTCGAATTATCTATTGGAAATCGAAAATTTCCATGAATCATGGTACAACCAAGCCCAATCACTGATGCCTCATCATAGACTATAAACCTGATGCCATCCTCTCGTAATCTCTATATGGGAGAGTTCATCAACATATGAATTAGCTCCTAAAAGAAATTTAGTCACTTCTCTATCAACATTAAGGAATTCACCTTCCATGTCAATGATGTCATAGGTGATTATACTCTATAATATTAAGGTAAAATCCCTTTATAGTACCTATCCAACCATATGAAATTCTGCACTTGGTAAAACTCTGGGGTTCCTCCCAAGAGAGAACTGCCTAAATATTTTCAGGATCCACTGCCACTCCCACATCTAAAATAACATTTCCTAGAATGTAGACCTCTAGAATCCAAAACTGAATATTCAAGATATTCCCATATATATGGTTCCCTCAAAGTGTTTCTTGGACCATTCCCATGTGTATCATGAACTACTCCTTGGTTTCCGAGTACACTTGGATGTCATCAATGAAGACCTCTACGAACCAGTTTATGTATGGATGGAAGATCTTGTTCATGAGTCCCATGTACACTGCTGGTGCATTCTTCATTACAAATGACATCACCAAGTATCTGTAGTGGCCATACCAAAATATGAAGGCTGTATTTGGTATATCATCATCCCATATGCGAAGATGGTGATATCAAGACCGATTATCAATATTTGAGAACCACCTTCCTCCATTAAACTGATCAAAGTGGTCTTTGATCATTGGTAATGGATACTTTTTCTTTACAGTTACTTGATTCAGGTTCCAGAAGTCCACATGTAACCTCAATATCCCATCTATTATCATGGGAATCAAAATTGGGGATGCTTTTTGTGAAACACTCGGTCTCATGATGCCATTCATCCATAAGTAATCAAACATTATACTCATCTCATGAATCTCTGTGGGAGCCATTTGATATGAAGGTGTATATATTAGTGTTGTCCCAAGGCATATATTAATGTAGAAGTCTACCTCCCTTTAGTGAGGTATTCTAGGGAAATCCTCTAGAAATATGTCCTCAAACACCACCACCCCTGCAGGAAACTGAGGACTCTTACCATCAACTTCATCAAGGGTGAGGATATCCCACTAGTGAGTAACTAGCAGCATATTCTAATGATTAAGTCCATGATGAACTGTAGGTATTTATTTTACACCAGAAAAGGAAAATTTGGTCCCATCACTATCAACACACCGCACACTACACCTAAAATAGTAAATCTGAACATGAACTATGGATAAATATTTCATACCAAGAACGAAACCATATGGATAATATGCAACTACAAATAGATCCCATCCAAAACTCTCTCCTCTAAGAGTATGGTAACATAGTTAGAAGTAGTCTGCGATCATTGAATCTTCTCCCTTAAAAGTTTCTAAATAAATTGTTTGAATCAATGGTGAAACTATAGTCTCAAATCCCTGAATAGGGTATGTGGAATGAAATTAATGATTGGAAAAAATTTCTATCAAAACTATAGATATGGATGAAAATACATAGACCATACCTCTAATCATCCCTGGAGAATTGGAGTCATATTCTTATATTTCCTACAATTATTCTCGTCCCTTCCACTAGCTCCCTATGCCTGGTGTGGACCACCTAGGGGTGGTGGTGGTAATAGTTAGAACCTACTCCCACCACATGATACCCTAAATAATCCTCTAACATATCATCCAAACTTCTTAAAACCCTTATCATACCTATTTTATTTCCATGGTGGTCCCTCTACCATCTCCTAATCATCCGTACAGTGGGTTAGGAAATCATGTTCCAGATGTCCCTGACTTCCACATGAGTAACACAATATATTCTTTAACTGACACTCTCTTACCTAGGATCCCCACACCACTAATCTAATTTTTTGGGTCATCCCCAATAGTGGTTGAACCATTTGGTTCCCTGCAACTACTGTTGGCTAGCTACTATTGAAGACTCATCTTCTAGGTGCCTACTAGTAGCTCCCACTATTGGCATCTTCTCCGCCAGAATGATCAGTACGAGATTATATCACCACAATACCCCAAAATATGTAATAATGATAATGGATATCATGGATTCCCTGGTCTCATGGATTATACCCTGCTCGATGGTTCGGGCCCTAAAGAATAGGTCTCACACCATATCTAGGGAGTAGCGATAAAGATTAGTAAACCTCACCGAGTACTCTACCAAAGTCTGACCGACCTTATGTTGATATCAGAGAACCATTATGCACCCTAATAAAAATATATCTTGGAAGCACTCATCTCTAAATAGTTTATTGATGTCTTCCAAAGGTAGATTCCCCTCATCATGTGTCGGGGTCACTAATCTCCACCATCTCCTCACTAATCCAGGAATATGACTCAAGGAAATGACTGCAATCTAGTTAGCAGGTGTCCTCGTAAGATGGAAGACATGAGTAACTACCTCCTTCAAATACTCATCTATATGGGGGTTTAGATAACCACTAAACATGTGATGTCACTACCTTTTAAACTCATGAAATGAACTCTGTCTATTTACATCCTCATATAATTTCACTTGTAGTAACTGTTGGTTGATGGGTGGAACTACAACAGGATAACCACTCGAAGGTTCCATCTAAGGTATGGGACCCTGTACTGATTCCTCATTTCTAGGTAGATCATCCTCATGATCATACAATGGAATCCCGACTGGTTGTCTGCTTGGAGGCATCCTGAAACAGAACAATATAGACCATAGTAAATAGAGTATAATTTGTGAGCCGACTCAAGAAAGACATTAGAGAACATCCAAATCCAATATGATTCATATATCTTTAATTTCTATGAAATTTGGTTTTTCATGTAATGATTCAAAAATTAAGTGTCTAGAGTCTACATGTATGGATATGTCGAATGTTGTACCAACACTGGATTCCCTAGCACGAATACCGAACTCTAAACCCTTAACATGGTTTCCCCAAACCAACCTCATAGAATCTTGGTCCATAAGATGAACTGATCCCCTCCTTTACAAAACTTTCACATCATATCCTAGATAGGACCATTCAATTACTACCTCAAGATGGCCTCTGATAGGCCATGGGATGGAGACTAACATTGAGTAGGAATATCCCATGAATGGGATGAATTATTCATAGTACCTATGCACATGACCACATCTCCAGACCCGAATTGTTAAATTGTAAAAAAGACACTTAGTATAAAATGTATGAATACACTATGATTAAAACCACATAGTACGATAGTAGAAAACTGGAAGTAAACAGGGCCATAAAGAACCCACCAAAACAATGAGTCAATGAATCCGACATTAGAAGTTCCGAAAAACTCATCTATAAAAAAACCGTCCTGAAGGGTAGGTGTAGGAAATTTGTCTGAATCCATGGGAGCACACCTCATCTACCTGATAACTCTATAAATCACCATGTCCTGGTTCACCTAGAACTCCGTCAAATCATTGATCATCTGTATAAGACAAGATACGTGTGGGAAAAGCCCATGCTAGTGTGATTAAAAGACTTCTCAATTGGAAACTTCAAAACCAAAAAGGAATACCAATAAGAAACACAAAAATTACACAAAAAATAAATACATGAAGTATACCTTAAATTAAAACTTGAGTTATACCTCAAAAGTAAATATGGTCGGCTCACACGAGTACAAGTCTATAGAACAGAAAGATGAACCATCAGACGTGGTACATAGGACACCCAATATTGATAACACATGGAGTCTCAAAAAGACACAAAGTCTTAGTAAGACATTGAGTTTCAGTAAGACATATATTCACAATATGATATGGTGTCTTAGTTAGTCATGCATCCCCAAAGCCACATATTATTCAAGTCATGAAATTTTAGGATCACATCCAGACATAGGATTCCACTCATAACGTGTTTGTTCCGAGAGAACCAACTCCTCAAAGAAAAATGGTCATATTAAAAATTACATATAATATCAAATAGATTATCTTAGAATGACTTTCTCATCACAAGGGTCCCAATTCCACAAATAGATCATCAAATACACACACAGTTTGATGGTTAAGACTTTTTTTTATTAAAATGTATGACATCACTCTGACCTGACCCATTAGACTAGGTCCGACCCACCTCATCCAAGCATGCACTAACCCAGAACGCACCATCCTAGCCCACTATGCCTTCTAGGCTAATGGGTTGCTGGTGATTCCCTAATCCCCTGTCTCGCCCACATTACGGACCAGTTCGCTATGCCGCATGTGGTCCTCCCCATCCGAGTGCCCCCACATGTTGACATGGTGCAATACTGAATTCTACATAGTCGGTCCACCACACCACCTTCCCTGCAGCGTCACCGTTGTAGGTTCCTCTGATGCTGAACTGAGCTATGCACCATTATAAATATAGTTACCTCTAGACACAACCCATTACCATAGGCCATGTCGGCTCTGATAGATCCCCAAATTCTACTCTCCACCTCCGCCGACTACCCTGCTAACATTCTCACTCTCACGCTCTGCCTAGACTTACCCCATATGGAATTGTCCTGCTAATGCCGCCACCACCACCGTCACTGACAGCACCACCACTACTGCCTAATTCCCTATCTGAGGTCCGAAGTCCTTCCATCACGGTCCTCCTGGACCAAAAAGTGTCGTTCCTTCACCATCGCACCTCCATGATGTCATGGGGGTGTCAGATATTTGTCATAAGATTTTTGATCCATGTAACAAAGGCCCAATAATCAACCACCAATTTAATCATGAAGAATGTGATGAATGCAAAGAACATGTGAAAAAGGAAAATGACAATAGTCCCAAAAGGATAGATCTTGGCCTTTGTTGGTTTCAGCCATGATCCTTCTTTATTAGAGGGATCATGAAGAAAGAAGGAATCACATAGATCTAACCCCCATTTAATTCCCACAAGATTACTCTTATCCCACATGTGATCAAACCACATATCAACATGTTCCTGAATTGGTCTGCATTAATCACTCAATTTATGAAAGGGAAACAAATCACAATGAAACAACACCGTACCTAGGGGTTGAATCAGTCACTAATGAATGCAAAATGATCCATCATCATCATTAATTGATCCAATGTTCTTTGATTGAAGTTTTGATCTCTGATCTAATGCCACAGTCGAGGGAACCTCGTTCTCTTTGTCTCGGGGAAAAACCAAGGTTATGGTGGTTACCCAACAACCCTAGAAAACCCTAATATAAAGAAAAGGGATATTTTGTATAAAAATATAAATAAAAATTAATTTTTTTATTATTGATACATCAAAAAACTAACATTCATTTCCAACCCATGCTAATTGATGTTATTCCACTTCTAAGGTAATGTCGAGGCTCTGAATGCAACCATGCCCTCTAATTTTTAATCTGGGAATCATTTTATATGTTATTCTTGTTTTAATGAAAAAATGATTATTTTATTTACTAAAAACATAAACATTTTCAATGAATTATTCTGGGAACACCGGTCCATAGAATCACACCTCATCTCAGTGCCCGATCATGGAATATTATAAATTAATTTATAAAAATAAAACTAGAGAAGTCTGGGTCACTACATGGGTCTTAATATTTTGGACGTACATAAGGGCCTTCCCACATCTAGTGGGAATCCTGCCTCCCTCCACCCATAAAATTCTTATGTAAGTCCTTACCATAGGGTCTGACTCCTTAAATCCTCATACATGTGGTATAGTGCTAGCCTTGGGGGCTAACATGGATTGGCCCTATTTTATTAAATGAGGTCCATTAAATATATAAAAATAATGTAAGTATCTTTTAAATTTGATGTAAATCCTTAGAAATTATATTAATAAGTATAAAAATTTTCAATTACCACTCTATTTTTCATGTTTATTATTAATGAAAAATAATAACATGGTTTTAATGTGTTGTGTTTGTTGTGAAATTATTATTTTCACAGGTCATAGAAAAATAAGAACAATGAAAAAATTATAATATTTAATAAGTAAATTGTCTATGTGTGAAATCCAATAACATTTTATGAATCTATAACAACTATCTCAGCATATCCACTTTATCAAAAAAGACATAAAGACTTACAGATGAAACAAATAAAATTTAGGCTCATCTATATCCCCCTCGATATTTTGTTGTAAATACCAAATTAAATCATATGTTAATTGATGTTTCTGAAATTTCACCCCTAATTTAAAATCAATATGAAAAAGTAAAAATGGGGTCTTCTTATCTAATCATATTTTCATAAACATGATCAGATCGCATATATGAAATTTTCAATATCACTTCTAAGAGATGAGTGATCCCATGTGGTTATCTTAGAAAAAATCATATATTTAAATGACTATTTTTCTATATAGTACAACATAGTGTAAAAAAGATATATACAACTAAGGAGGTCTATGTTATATATAAAATACCACCAATTTTATATAATTCTTATAAATTATCAATTATAATTTTAGGGATTGTAAATAAACATATTGGACAATGTAATTCTAAATCCTGCACATACATAAACAAACATGTTATAATGTTCATGTGTTAAATTTATAGATCCCCCTTTTTTATCTTATAACGAACCAAAAACACTCCCTTAATTTATAAAGTTAATGAAATTATGAAAATCGGATAAAAGTGTGAATGGAATTATAAAGATGTTTAGAAGTTCCACATTAACAAGGAAGTGACGATTTAAAAAATGAATTCATCAATACTCTCCATCAAGGGATGCATCCATATCCATAAATTAATTACATTTTAGTGAAAAACATAATATATAAGTATATATGGATGAACCTCTTGATTAATTATAAATAAAATTAAAATTGAGATGTTCTTCTAAATATGGACTTCTTATTACTTTTAGATTTCCTATAAGGTGTCACTGATCTTTCTCCATCAATTAAAACTTATAATGTAAATGTACTTTACTTTCTATTATATGATTAACTATTTTTTAATTTTATAATCATATCCATGATTTTTTTTGGGGGGGAAGAAATGTTATACAATGTTTTTCTCATGCTTAGTTGGTTCACTCTATTCACACATAATGATTTACAAATCATCATATGTAGATGAATTATCATCAACTTCAACTTGTTTATCTATCCCCATTTTATTCTATTTTTCTACTTAATGACTCTTTTCATTCTCAATTTTTTAGCATTGTATAGTTTTTCAATCCATATAACTAAAAATGAATTCTCGATGTTCTCATATTTTTTGAGTTTCTCACATAATACACTGGTGACTATTTCATCTTTAAAAAAATATCTTATATTCATATTTACTTGGTGTGAAAATTCACACGGTGTGGTAACATAAAAATTCTCAACATTATGAATTTTATGACTACATCATTCATTAACATACATAGGAATAATTTTTTTGTGTTCATAGATTGGGTGACTTTTTCCCATATTTTTATCTTTATAATAATTTGATTCCATTTTTTCAGCATTTCTCCCATTTGATTCATGTCTCATTTGGGTTTGTGACTTGTCATACAAACATGAATAAATTTTTTTGTCAAATAGTCCAAAACAAAAGCAGTATCATATGATAATTTATCATCCATATTGATAAAAATTATTCACTAAATATTTTATCTATGCTTTTATATATTGTAGATTTTTCTTCTGAGTTGGAATCCATATTGAAAAATTATTCCATTATTTATTTAGTGAGTGGTGTTTTATAATTTGTTATTTTCATCCATCCATAATCATTCTAAATTCTTAATCCTTCATTTTCAAATGTAAAAAAATGTTAATTGAGATTAACTAGGTACAAAAACATCTTCTTTCAATGGATTGTTTATGTCAGTAGCTTTACAAGATTCACCTTTATGATCAAAAAAATTAGTGAAATATTATTTCATCTTATTCAACAATCATTTATATGAATGAAAAATAGATTGTGTATTAAATAATTTTTAGTCTTTCTCGATATTATTTTAGTCAATATCATTCATCATATTATCATTTTTGGATATCTTCAACCTACATTTCATTTTCTCTTCAAAGGGCGTACTATTAAAAAAATTTAATTCTTCTCTTCCAAATTAATATTCTTAAAAATATTTTATTTTCCTTTCATAGTTAACTACCATGTTCAAAAATTCCCTTATCTCTTTATGGTATGTCTCTTATTTATTGACATGCTCATCATTTTCATTTATTAATTTTATTTTATCACTTCGGATAATCATGTGATTTTCAATTGTGTCATATATATTTCCATTCAAGTGCCTTTATAACTCATTTATATAATTGCATTCATCACATTAGAATATCTTTATTTATGTTTTGGTTTTTCCTATAAATAAATATAATTTCTAGATAGTCATTTTCCTTATGTCGCATTTCTTGATAGTGATGATTCAATATCTTTCCCACTCATACTATTTCTAATATTTTTCATTGATTAATTATTCATTTTCCTCTCATAGTCAAATTTTTCACATTTCATTTAAATTTTATTTATGTAGTATTATTATTCACTAGATTCAGTGAAATTGGATTTCTTCTTTGGTCTATCATATGGGAAATTTCCAAACTCATGCTAGGTAAATCACTTTAGTCGATTCTTTGATTTTCTATTATGACTCTATTATACATATTTATAAATAAGTCTTTCATTTTATTTTTTCCCTCTTCAACTTCCTCATCTTCATAACCAATTGATTGTCGTTTCAATTGAACTCTAGTTTAACCTTTTACCAGGGATATAAAAACCATATAATATTTTTTTATTTATTATTAAAAGATTTTATTTTTATCATTTCATTTGTAATGAGAATGTTATGATGTTTATCCCGTAATATATCATCTCAATTATCTAATGAATAAATTTTTTAATAATATTTATCCAGAATGTTTTTCATTAGCATCTTCACAAGGGTTGAATCATCCAACTTCTCCCCAAAACCTTACATTCTACTAAAAATATAAATTAATATTTTAATGTAGTCACCATCACATTCATCATCACCCATTTTAATATTATCAATTATTTCTTAACTATTTTTTAGATTATATAATTTTACATTATGTTTTCCTCCATAAGTGCTTCTTACTTTGTCTCAAATTTCCTTAGAGGTTTAGAGACCCATCACAATTGTGTATAGCTATTTTGAAAAATCCATAAATATTTAATTTTTAACCTTTCCATCCATCTATAAATTATTCATATCATAAAAATTGATAAAATATTTCTCAATGTATGGTGGATATCCCAATATAACTATATCTTTCACTTCTACCCCAAGTGATATGTGATAATGTTCCAAATAATTTTTTCTAGACAAGATATTTATCATTGTAAAATGTGAGAATACCCATTAAATTGACCAAGATTATATTCTCATTCATTTTAATTCTTATTGATCTTGTCGATTTTACCTTCACTCTGACACTAGTTTATGTTTCCAAATATGTGTGAAATTATCGATAGAGGGATGGGGTGAATCGATGATCAATTTTTTATCTTTGAAAATATTCAATTGACTATTAACATTCATGGTTGGAAATACCTCAATCCAACCTTATTGGGTCTCTAAAACATACCAAAAATAATATTTTAAATTAAAATACACATAACACACGTATTTACATGGTTCTGAACCAATACAAACTCATTACCATGTTGGTTGTTCTCCCCAACATGGGTTCTGCATTATAATCTTGTAATAAATTTCAATGGTTGATATAGAGTAATATTTTATATCTACTGAATCCATATAGGGTTTTCTTTATATTGTCTCCCATTATGTTAATAATATCCACAATGTCCTACTCCAGAATCCACACTAGAGACTTCTTCTCCCAAATATCTCGAGTGACTTCATCCTTTCATCATGTCTTGATCCAATGTATGTTGATCAATAGATATTCCTCTATGATCTTTTTGGATCACACATATCCATGTACCTATTATAGTTCCTTTAAAAGTATTATTCTTATTTTAGTAAAATTTTTGTTCACCTTTATTTGACCAGTTTCCTCAGATAAATTTCCATGTAATGTTTCCATCTTTCTTAAGCCCCGGCTTCATAGATATGTCTAAAATAAATGCACACAACTTCATTGAGAATATTATTTTGATGAAATATCTTTCATAATGTTCTCATGATATATCTTCATGGATTATCAAACACTATGAACATGGATATAAGATATTTTAATATTCTTCATAACATTCATCTCAAATTAAACACATTATTCGTGGATTGCATGGAATCCAAAACCTCAGTACATTTATTTATTATTATTTTATTAAAATTTATGTTTGGACTATCTTTTCATTTTGGTTATTTTCTCAACCAACTAAAATGATTCCCTAGTTAATTCATATATTGGATAATATATAGATTGGATATTTTTTAAATTCATTCACGTATGAACCCATGAAAATAAATTTATATAAGAATTTTACAATTGTTGGGTTTCATTAAACCTTTGTCTTCCATCCTTCATCAATGTGTCATGTGAATGGATTAATTCATTGATAATTATAAGAATTACATGAATTATTTACATCCTTTTCATAGTATAGGTGTGGTTCACGGTGTGTATATTCATAATAACATAGGTGTTGTGGAATATTTCAAAAACATTTTTCATGTAATTATTAAAACTAAGGAACTACCCACATGACATAAATTTTTTTATTGAGTTCCTCCACATGAAACTGATTGTTTTTTTGTGTCTATACCAGTTTCATGTAATTAGTTAAATTATTATATCAATTTATTTTTAAAAATATTAACTGAAACATTTTCTTCTTCTTTTTACAGAGGTGTTGTCCATAGGTACCTTCAGATTATTAGAGGTGTTGTCCACAACTATCTACTCTTTTCCTTAAAAAGACATAGAATTCTCCCATGTCTCTTCATTGTGAGCCTATTTTTTATAATTGGAGTCTCTTATTCATCACATGAACACATCCTTGATTGTGAAATGCCTCAATAATATATATTATATAGAATAATGAAAATTTTAATGAATTTATGTGGTATCTCTTGCCAGAACGGTGGACATATTATTGCTACTCTCATGATAATTCACATTAAAATTTTACAAATACAATGTCTTTTCATGATTATTGATATTCAAGTGTTGTCTACAAAATTGTATTTATTTCATATATATATTTCTTTTGAATGATTTTTTATTATCACCATTGGGTCACATAAACTTAATATCATCATGCTTCATGTTTTTGGATCTATAAGATAGTGTTATTCGAAACATCTTTTCTTGTAACAGATTCTTGTAAAGACAACTCCTTCATTATCTATCATCGATTACCATCAACTGAGTCACAATGTCTAGTAGTTAACATATTTTTCATGATTTTGTGGAAAATATTTATGTGGATGGAGGAAAAATTCAAGAAACCACTTAGAATATTAATTACATGACGCCATCTTATTTTAATTCACTCAGTGAAGGATTTGAATGGATGGTCTAGATCATCGTGATTAAAAGAGATTGATAATATCCTCGTTTTTGGAATGCTTGAATAGTTCTTAAAATATCAAATTCAACATTGAATCTCTAATGCAGCTCAGTTATAGTATTAAAAAAAATTGGTGACTGCAATTTGGTCGAGCTGGCTCTGGTGTTCGACAACCACTCCACCTACACACACTAACAACCTGGCATTGGCCTTTGGCGATTTTGACCCAAACTATGAATTCCTATAGGCGTGAAACCTTTGGACCATACACATAGGTCCACCCATTCCTAATTGGAACCATTCATAATTCTTCTCATGGAGTACCTATAGTAGGCCTTATTAAGGGAGTTGACTCCTTAGGTCCACATTCTTGGGGTTGAAGTCTAGCCTTGGTGCCTTTAATTCATTGTCCATGTGTTATTAAATGAGAAAATTTTTAATATGTAGAAATAATATTAGTATCATATAAAAGAAATTTATATCTTTCTCAATTTTATTTCCAAGACAAAAAATCCCAACCCCCTTCTCTTTTCAAATTCATTCATCATTATAATTATTGGAATATTTTTTGATTGTTGTATTCATTGTGTGTTTTTTATTTTTCCCATTTCATAGAACATTTTGAATAGTTGCAACAATTTTATAATTTTTAAAGAGAGTTATCCAACCATGACATTTCATTCCCTTAGATGACTCCATAAAAAATATCTAGTCATGTTTACATCATCCCCTAATATATATTGACTTGTTGAAAATGATTTCAATCTAGGATTAACATCATTTATGACCTCTTACAATTTTTCTGTCTATAGAATGGTTCAATTTTATTATTCCTACAATTCATTCATTTGAAAAATTATTAAACTATTGGTTTATTTATCAAATTGACGTAGTTTCTAATATATTTTAATATTTAATATATTTGGATATCATATATTATTTATTTTTATTTATAATTTTACTTATTTAATTATTTTGTTAAAATCATAGTTTTACTATAATATCATTTTCCTAATAATAAATTAATGCCAAATTATGCTAAATTTCAATATTACAAAAATTATTTGGTTCTCATGCTAGGTTTTTATGACCTGCCTTCACCGAGATGGGGGAATGGACAATATATTTCATAGACCTTCCATCCTCATGTTGAAGGAGAGATAACGACCCCCAAGACATGTCTTCAATAGGTATTTGACTAGTGACTAGCACCTAGGTTATATAATCACACATAATATGGAATGAATTACACTTTTTATTTAGTAGGATCAGGAGATAAGTTAGTAAATCCCAAACAACACCAAAATTGGAAGTAAAATTGAATCAAATACAATCAATTACTATATGCGTGTTCCAATAATAAGTGCTACAAAAATAAAAGAAAACTCCAAAGGAAGGTACCAAATGAAATGAAATGTAGCAATGTCATTTGTTCGAAAATCAAAACTAAGAGGTCCTGGTAGAGTCCTCAAAGTACTCCTAGATTCATGAAAGTTGTTTCATATACGTAAGGATAGTAAATATGTATACTTGGTAGGGAAAACCATAAGCTCTAATGCACAAGTGAGGAGTAATTATAATTCCCTATGGGAAAAAGTAGATAACCAAATCCCCTAGTAATGAAAAAATACACCCAAACATCACCAAGGAACACACCCCAAATAACACAAGTCTGGTAAAATAATAGTAATAACACATCGGTTTTCGTTTACCCTGAAGACACTTAAGCTTCATCCCGAAGACACTTGGGAAACTACCTGCCCACACACACCTGGGAAAACCACAACAATTTCCCTACCCAAATAATCATGGGCTATATTAAAACTCATGTAATCACAACATACCAAAATATTCTAGGAAACAATGGAATGAGGGAAGAAAAGGAGCTAATAACCAGCCACTCAGAGGTGTGTGGGAAAAAACAAACTCCCCCAATAAATCTAGGTGTTCGGAATGAAGTGAACAACATCAGTGGGGAAAGAATAAGAAACATAATAACTAAATTATACATATAGGTAAAAAAGAAATCATCCCAACCTAGTGATTCCAAAACCAGCCCATACCCAAACACCCCGGTTTCTATTCATTCATAAAAAGAACAACAACTACAACCAAGTCACAACTCAAACCTAAAATGAAATTCCCCATTAAACCCATTCTTGTATTACTATTAAAGTGATTACATTTAAATAATTATTCACTACCAAGAAACTAACAGGTATATCCACATGCCAATGAAGGAAAAACATCCAAGTATAAAATTAAGCATTCACACCCGGTTCTCTAGTAATGTCACAACTACAAATGGGATTCGTGAGATACCTCGAACTGCTGAAACCAATCCAATACACAACATACGAATTTAAACATCCCCAAAAATACACAAACTAAAAACTTCACAATAAGGTATCCCATCCCCCTCCATGTCACCCCGTAAGAATCAAGTAGAACAACCAGAAATGTATCCATGGAAGAGCAAGGGAATTTTTTTTCAGATTTGGACACATTAATTATTATGTTACTTCTTTTTGTTTGGTTAACTAGGGTGATCACACAAGGATTCCTGTTCACTGGACATCCATTTAATCAACCCAGGGTATGTGATTTACTAAATTCCATGTTACAGCCTTTCAATCATCACAGAAGACATGGTTCCATTAGTGCGCAAGGAAAGACCACCAACGACCATGATTTTATGTGGATATAAGCCCATAAAATTCATAACATATACGCATGGGAAAAAGAGTACAATAGCATCATCAAACACAACCCTTTATTATTTAATATTCCATTTATTATCTTCAATATTTTTTGGATTCATCCATCCCTGTAGGATCATTATCGTACCCACCCTTCATGACACACATTAAAGAGTGACGAAGGAAGAACCCTACTTGGATGATCAATGATTGAAATTTTCCTCCTCGCACAAAGAACTAGGGATGGTAAAATTATAGGGGAGGAATAATGAGTACTACAAGAGTGAGTAGGAAAGGATTTAGTGAAGCAATTTCCATTTGAAGGGGGACTCCAAACGCACCAATGAATGAAAATGTGACCATCCCAGAAGAAGAAATAATTCTTGTGAGTTAAAAAGCAAGATCCCAGTGTTATGGGATATGAATTTTGAGTGGATTTAATGGTAGATCATGGTTTCACTATGCAGTTGGATGGTTACACACCATCGAATTGTTTTTTTTAATAATTCCCATCACAGAGGTGACCATAAAGGTTGTCAGTTAAATGGTTTTCCTTTAAATAGTGGATAAACTGCAACTGGGGAAGAACTGGAAAGTATGGGACAAAGGGTGTGATATAGAGGAAAAAGCTGCAAGTTTTTGTAATTCATGGGTTGCCCAGATCTTGGGGGATTTTTATATCATTTATGGGCATTTGATGACATTAATAGGGGTACTAAAACAATTTTATGTAAAAAGATACATTGTAGGAGTGGAAAAGTTGGAAGCTAGAAAAAAAGGGAGAATGGTGGGACACTGTTTGGTGAGATACTGTAACGGTGCCATGGTCGCAGTGCCACCATCACGGTGCCACCCACATGGTGACACCCCCACGGTGCCACTATCTTGTTGTAATTTTATGTGGTTCCACTATTTTGGTGAGCGAAAGTGATTTTTCAACCGCTACGGTGCCACCATCACGGTGCCGTCATGATCGGGGCCACCATCACTGTGCCACCGTTTCGGTGGAACCTTTTGAAAGGACTGATTTTTTGGCAATGTATGGGTCTAGTAGGGTCCATTTCATTAAATTAGATACCTCTCACAGTATTATCATACTTGAGAATGCAGGGATAAACACGATGAAAAGAGAGGGGTCCGAACAACCACCTCGAAAGATACCTCTCAGGAGTAAACCTCCTCAACATCTAGGAACACCTCTCCCTAAAATAACCACACAAACATATAAAGGTGTCACTATCCAGACATTTGGATGAAGGAGTCCCTTTCCCAAATGTTGAGATACTATCTGCATTGGGTGGTACTTACTCGCCCACATGGGTTTAATCACATCATCATTAATGCGTATCGATTAGAGATCAGGTCCTCCCCTCCCTACATTCAGGACTATTCACACACATGTTGTGAATAAGATAACAGACCATCTCATTGTTAATAGTGTCAAGTACTTCATCACAAATAAGTACAAAACAAAACATGACAAATCTAAAAAGAGCTCTGGGTACTGGGCACCCATCTCTACCTCTCGTTCCAAGGTTCTCTCCTCAACACCACCATGCCTCCATAACTAAAAAAAAGAAGGAAATGGTTCATCCATGAAGCAGCTTCTACTCACAATACTTGATCCTCACTGGTTTCTCTACAAATGTCGCATTGTCCTTGATATCCATCTCTACCATAGTCAAGGGTGTGTGAGTCATCATGTAGATACCGAAAAATATGAGAAACATGGAAGATGTTGTACACCGTCAGTAGCATAAAATATAGCACCAACTGATAAGCCGCTTCGCCCACCTTCCATCACACCTAGAAGTGTCAGAAAAACCTGGCAGAAAGCTTACTCACCCAGCCAAACATATTTTTCCCACATTGAGAGGAGACCTCATAGATCATGTGGTCCCAACCTCAAACATCAAGGGTATCCTCCTATGATTGGCATACGACTTCTACTAGTCTTGATCCCCCTTTATCCCATATCCTATAAGTTGAACCTTCTCCATTGATCATTACAGTACGTCCAGGCCAAGAAAATATACTTTCCTGTCCTTTTCCAATCACACAGTTGAGCGACACGACCTCCCGTAAAAATCTTTTAATGGAGCCATGCCAATTGTAAAGTGATAACTATTGTTGTAGGAAAAATCTACCAGAGGCAAGTGTCATAACCACGATCCCCCAAAGTCCAAAACATATGCCCATAGCATATCCTCCAACATATGGATGGTGTGCTCTGTCTGCCCATATTTTTGGTTGTGGAAAGCAGTGCTGAGGCAATGTTGGTTTCCAAAATAATGTTTCAATCTTTTCCAGACTTGGGAGGTAAACCATGTATCCAAATCGGATAATATGGACCTCGTAACTCTATGAATCTCCACCACCTTGTCTACATACCTATGTGCTAAGCCATCCACCACACTCGACTCCTTGATTTCCAATATGTGAGATGATTTCGTCAGCAGATCCACAACTACCCAGATTTCATCACAGCCTCTTGAACCATGGGTAGTCCGATGACGAAATACATCATCATGTCATCCCACTTCCACTCGAGGACATCTAAAGGATGCAACAAACATCCTAGGATATACAGTTCAACCTTCACCTACTAACGCACTAGGAACCATTCCACAAACTCGGCCACTTCCTGCTTCATGCCGAGCCACAAAAACTAACACATCAAGCCTTGGTACATCTTAGAAACTCTTGGGTGCATCGCCAGGGATTATTTTTGGAACACACCAAGAATTCTCTTGTGCATCCCTACGGGGACAAAAAAATTTCCCTGAAACAACTTCTGATTCTTCCCGTTTTAAAACCATCCTCCTGGAGCATCACCCTGGATAACACTATTGTGCATCACTTAATCCTCTATTTCCCCACACTGAGTCTCCTCCACCAACAAAAATAGAGAGGACCACAATGTCGTCTAGAACATACAGCCTCTTCTATCCTCCACCTTTGCATCTAAGTGTAGGGAAGCCAACTCTTCCATCTCCTTGAATGCTTCGGCCGATTCTCGAACTACATACTTCTATGACTTCCTACTCAAGGTATCGACCACTGCATTCCCCTTTCACGAGGTGTAGAAAATTTCGATGCCATGGCCCGGAAGAAACTTATCCACCTCTACTGATAGAAGTTTGTCTCTCGCTACGAGAAGATATACCCCAAGATTTTGGGATCCATGTAGACCAAAAATCACTCCCTGATGACGTAGTGCCGCCAAAACATTAGTGTGAACACAACCGATGCAACCTCCAAGTCCTAGGTGTAATAGTTAATCTTTAGGGAACATAATTTCCTAGACCCATAAGAGATCACAAACCACTGATGCATCCGGACACACCCCAAGACATGGCTGAAGCATCACAGAATACCTCAAACATCACCCCTTCTTCTAGAGACCTCAGTACTGGGGCACTAACTAGCTTCTCTTTCAGATAATAGAAGGCCGCTAGGAACTAATCACTCTATATTAAAGTCTGGTCTTTCATAGTCAATGCTTTCAACGGTTCTTCATCTTGGTAGAAGTTGGGAACGAATCTCTGGTAGTAACCCGTTAGACCCAAGAAACTACGAACCTCTTCCACACTCTTGGGTGATTTCCAAGAAATGAATACTTCAACCTTCAATGGTTCCACTACTATTCCTTGCTCGAACACCATGTTTCCAAGTAAGTGCACTTCTCATGTCCAGAATTCGCAGTTGGACAACATCTCATTGAGCTAGTGATGTCGGAGGACCTCTAAAACTATCCTCAAATGCTCAGTGCAATCCTATATTGATCTATAGTAGATAAATATTTCATCAATACACACAATAATGAACCGGTCCAGATATTCTCGTAATACAGTGTTCATGAACCCCATGAACACGACTGGTGTGTTCATAATGCCGAACAACATGACCATGAATTCAAAGAGCCCATATCTGCACTTGAAGGAAGTCTTCAATATGTCGCCCTCTATCACCACCAGCTGGTGATATCCTGACCGTAGGTCGATCTTGGGGAACTGTCCCACCCCTTCAACTGATAAAAAAGTTCATCAATCCTCAATAGGGGGTAACAGTTCTTGACTGTCACCTGGTTCATCCTTTGGTAGTATATACATAGCCTGAGACCACCATATTCCTTCATTGCGAACAAGACTGGAGCACCCCATGGTGATGTGGTTGGTTTAACAAAACCCTTCTTCATCATATAATCAACATGATTCAATTACTCCTTTAACTCAGAAGGTTCCATCCGATAGGGATCCATCGAAATCGAACAGGCACCAGGTTGAAAATCTATCTCGAACTCAACATCACGTCTAGGGGGTAGAGTCACATCATATTCAAGGAAGGCATCCATGAACTCATTGTCAATTCATGATGCTTCCACCATATCTGAGTCTGCTGACTCCACTGATAGCTCAGCAAACAAGGAATGAAGGGGCACCACTCACTAGATGCCATCCTAGAAATCCCATTCAACAAAGAATATTACATGTTGGCCACCAAAATTTGAAAACACAATCATTATTTGGAAGCATTCGATAATAGAACATATAGAGAATAACTAGTTGATGCTTAAAATGACATCATATGGCTGCATCTGTAAAAAAATAAGGTCCCCACTGGACTGATGTGGTCCTAAAATCAGTCTACATCCTCAGCAAACATATGAAAAGATAGACTGACCACTAACTGGAATAATCATAACCGGGGGTACATGAATTTTATCTTCATCTATACACAGAGCATGGGCTAGAATGGGTGCAACAACAGAGTGTGAAGCTCCTGAATCAAAAAAGGCACATGCTAGAGTGCTAAACAAGATGATCCTACCTTGAACGACTTCTGGACCAATTGGAACTACTGCCACTGTGGTGTGGAAAATCTCAATCCAATCTTTTTTCCCCTTGTCTTTCATGCACCTCCCCGACCATGCAATAGTCGAGGTCCCTGAGGAGCACCCTGAGGCTGACCTCGTCCAACAACGTCTTCTCTCAAAGTAGTGGGAGCTCATTGTCCCTACTGTTGTTGCTAAAATGCTCTGGCTGGAAACTACTGCTAATGAGGTGGGCGCTAAACCTACCCACCCCCACCGTAATGCACTCTGTCCAGGAACTAATTCCAAATATCCCCATAACTACCATAGATGAAGCATTTCTTTCCTAGGCCAAAAATGAATGGGTGGGGACCGTGATATCAAAAATTAACTACTAAGGTTTGCTCACCACTGGCTGAAACCTAGAAGGCCTTAACACTAAAGGCCTACAGCTGTCAACTTTCCCATTTGACGAGTCCAACTACATCCCCTCTCCGGGAACACATCATAGCATGTACATCCTGCCCACCACTTTAGCCTTTTTCTGGACCTCTGTGTAGGTCTGTTGGGTGAAGGGGTAACATCATAATGAAAATAAGGTCGGAGTGCCTCTTTTAAATGATACACCCAAGACTCCTCATCCGGAAAGAGGTTCAGAGAAAAGAGAAAGAGATCCTTGAAATTGATCCCCAACTCCCTTACTACCATACTCTCTTGCAGAATGGAGAGTAACTCCTCCCTCTTCTCAGACTTCATCATTGTAGTGTGGAATTCTGCCCAAATATCCCTCTCAAAGTCAGTCTATGAGACCTCAGCTTTCCAATTCTCCCCATGATAGATCATCCACACCTAATGCACCTCTCTCCGCTTCAGGATTATATCCAATGGAACCCAGTACATTGTCGGAGGCTGGATCAAGCTAAAATCTATCACAAGATCCTTGAGCAAGCTCTCTGCGTCCATTTCCAAGATGCTACCCTCATACATACCAATGGTCTACCTCTAAAAGTCACGATGCATCCTTTTCCACTATTCGTCCTCCACTTCTCGATCATTCCTCTCGTGATCAGCCAAATATGGCTCCTAGGCCTCGATTACCCACACAACCCATGGTGGCCATCTGGGTTCTATAGTGGCAAGGTAGAAAAAGAATGCCTAAGAAAGATTATTGTAGAAGATTTCTTTTAAATTTAAAATAGAATTTTTATTTATTTTAAATCCAAAAAATACCTAGGACACATAAGAACACATGTCATTATGGTGTATGTACCTTTCCTAGGTTCTCTACCCTATAATCATTATAGCCTCAGTTGGTTGCTCGGTAGGTCCAGAGTCATAGCATCAGATCATGGGGGTCCCTAAAATCCCATATAATAGCCAGTCTTCCCTAGATTATTTCATGTTCCAAGATTGTCTAATGCTATTGCCCTACCATACCTTGCAATCCTCACTGTGCCTAACATTGAAATTTGTCATTTCTCTCAACCTTTTTCTTCTGATACCATTATTTTTTGACCCACCTTAACTAAGATGAGAGAGGGGACAATAATTTCCCAGGCCATTCCTTCCTCAATTTAAAGTATATTTAATGACACATGATACATGCATTCAATTGATCCTAGAGCGGAGACCATCTCCAGGTTTATATAATCACACACAATATGAAATGAATTACCCTTTTTAATTTAGTAGGATCACGAGATAAGATTGTAACTCCCAAAAAAACCCCATAATTGTATGTAAATGTAATGAAGAAACAAATCCATTCCGATATTCATGTTCCAACAATAAGTACTTCCAAAATACAAGAAAACGTCAAAGGAAGGTACTAAAAGAAAAGAAAAGTAGCAACATCAACAATCCCAATGTCCGAATAAGTAGGATCTAACACAGTTCTCAAATTCCTCCGAGATACCTGAAAGTAGTTTTATATACATAGGGTGAGTATAAAGGAATACTCATAAGGGAAAACCAAAATCCCTCCTACACATTTGGGGATGAATTCTAATGCCATGTGAGAAAAAAGAGATAAAAAATTACCTAGTAGGGATACTATCCACCCAAACCTCATCAAGGCACACTTTTCAAATAACCCATTTCAAGAAAAATAATATTAATAACACATTGGTGTTTGGGTACCCCACACAACTATCACACTAATTATTTAAAACATCCTACATGTCAGACCTCCCCCACCATTCTTACCACAGTCCCACTGCTATACCCCACCCGCACACACCTAGGCTACCACAACCACACATCCCTCCTGAAAACACCTGGTCCACAATAACCGCATGTAACCATGATCGCAGACACTAAATACAGAATAACTATCTCCATGCCTGAAGAAACCCCAGCCTCATCCTGAAGACACTTGGGAAACAACCTACCTGCACACACCTGAGAAAACATCCACAATGACCTTGCTCGAAGAAAATTGGGAAATAATGGACTTCATGTCATCAAAAACTACCCAAAGAGTCTTGGGATACTCAAGAAAGGGAGCAGAAAAGGATCTAATAACCAGCCACTCATAGAAGTGTATGGAAAACACCCATCCCTATGAAATGCGGGTGTTTCGCAAGATGATATCAACATGGGTGGGGAATGAATAAGAATCATAATAACTAAATTATACATATAGGTAAACAAGAACTCAATCCAACCTATGGGTTCCAAACCACCCCATACATAAACACCCTTTTTCTATTAATTCATAAAAAGAAAAAATTCCATAACCAAGTGAAAACTCATTCTTGGAACGCAATTCCCCTTTGAATGCATTCTTGTTTTCATATTCAAGTGATTCCATTTAAAAAATTCTTCACTATTGGTCAACTAACTGTCATAGCCACAAGACAAGGAAAAACAACCAAGAAGAAAATTAAGCATTCACACCCAGTTCTCTTGTAATGTCAAAAAAAAAGGGATATGTGAGATCCCTCTATATATGAGAACCAAAGATAGACCCAATATACGGCCTCACACAGATTCAAAAATCCACAAAATAAAAACTATACAAGAGAGGATCCCATTCACCTACATGTCACCCCACAAGCATCAAGCTGAACAACCACATATGTTACCAAGACAAAGGAAGGGTGTTATTTTCATATTCAATAAAACAATTTATTAAGTTCCTTCTTTCCGTTTGGTTAACTAGGTTGATCACACAAGTATTATTGTTCAATGTACATCCATTTAATCATCCATGTTTGTGTGATTAACCAATTTCAATGTTACATCTATTCAATCATCACAGAAGGAATGGGTCCATTAGTGCGCAAGGAATGACCAACAATGACCATGATTTTCAGTGGGTATATGACCATACAAATCATAACATATAAGAAAGGGTAAAATAGTACAACAACATCATCAAACACACCCCTTCATTATTTAAAAGTCTATTTATGATTTTCGTTAAGGTTTGGTTTCATCTATCCCCATAAGAAAATTATCATTCCCACCCTGCATGATACGCAGTAAAGTGATATGAAGGAAGATCCCTACATGGATGATCAAAGGTGGATGTTTTTTTCCTCATGCAAAGAACTAGGGATGCACAACTTGCATGGGAGGAATTCTGAGGACTCCATGAGTGTGTTGGAAAGGTTTCAGCGCAGAAATAGACTCAGGAAGGGGGACTCCAAACACACCAAGGAAAGAAAAAGAGACCAACCAAAAAGAATAAATAATTCATGTGTGATAAAAGGGGAGATCTTGTAGTTATGTGATATGTGTTTTGATTGGATTTAAAGGTGGATTTTGGTTTCACCACACGGGTTTTCAATTATAAAAGATGGAATTTATTTTTATTTCATAATTCTCATCAAAGAGGTGGCCATTACGGCTATGATTTAATGGGTTTTCCTTTAAATAAAGGAAAACGTGTAACGGGGGTAGAACAAGAATGTATGGGAAAAAATGGTGTGATAATGAAGAAAAAGCCACACGTTTGGGTAATTCAAGGGTCTCCTTGGTATTGGGGGATTTTTGATATCATTTATAGGCTTTTTAAGGCATTGAAAGAGGCATTAAAATACTTTTACATCAAAAGATGTGTTGTGGGAGTGTAGAAGTCAAAAACTAGAAAAAAGGGACATGGGTGGGACATTGTTTGGTGAGACACCATAACGGTGCCACAGTCATGGTTCCACCATCATAGTTCCACCCTATGGTGCCACAATCATGGTGCCACCTTCCGTGGTTCCATCGTTTCAATAAGCGATGGTGATGGTGTGACCTCTATGGTGCCACCGTCACGGTGCCACGATTTAGGTGGAGCCGTTTGATGGGATGGAGTTTTTGAAAAAGTACTAGACTAGAAGGGTCTGGGTCATTACATAGGTATATTACTTATTTAAATCTATATGAAATATCATTTATTACATTACATTTATTAAAAATTTAAATACAGGGACTTATTATTTAGAGATATCACTATATGATTCAATTTAGTTGGCACAAGTGTTATACATTAAATATTTATATTTATTTATGAAAATATCATTTGGATATTGAATCTGATTATCATAGGAAGAATAGTGTTTCAATTGATATTAATTTTTTGATTTTGATTCAATGATTATTTATTAGTGACACTGAATTTATATGTTTTATTTTTTGATTTGAAATTAATTATAACTAGCTAAAAATTACTCAATGGTTATTCAGTCTCATTAACATCATTTCTTTTTTTGTGGATATAAATTATATCTAGTTCCTATTATGTTATTTATCATTATTATTATAAAATGTTCTATTATTATCAATCAAATTTCAGACATTACAATTTTAATTTTTATTCATAATGTTCATTTATTTTACCTATCAGATAAATAGTGATACTTCATTAAGAAATTTTAATGTATGTTTGAAATATTTTTTTTATATCTGTTACATATACAAGTCATTTTTCAATATTTTTAATATGTCTCAAATCATTAAAACTGAATCCAAATTTAAACAAAAAAAATTCATGGGTATTCATGGGTAATTAATCATAAATATTTTTTATTATCAACTCATGTATGTTAGTTTTTTATTTAAATATGAATGATTAAATTAAAAAATAATTTATAAACTGAAATATATACTTTAAAATTATGGATGGTTTTTATTTGTTTTTAATAATTTTAATTGTTAAATAATTGGGCATATTTTATATGTTCAAAATAGATAAATTTTTTTATTTAGTAATGAATTTTATATTGAGTATTTTAATTTCCTATATTTAGTTGAAATATTTTATTTATATGTGTAATATGTAAAAAAATTCAATGATGCATTTTTTTATACAAAAAAAATTATATTATTTTTCATTATTATATTAAAATTGATTTGAATAATGTTCCATTATATAATGAACAACAAGTATAAAAGTATGAAATTTTTTTTTTGAATTATTATTTATAAAATTATAATTAAATATAAATTTAAAAATATAATAACATATATTTAATACATGAAATTTTTTACAGGTCATAATAAATCATAATTGGATTACTACATGATAATCTACTAGATAATATGACAAGGGGTTGAAGATTTTTAGAATTTTCTAACTGAATTATTCAAAATATGGCTATATATTTTTAGTCCATGACTGGAATTCTTTAAGAGGAGAATGTTGTAATCCAATGAAATAGAATATCAATTAATTATCAATGGTTTTAATCCAACTTATAGTCCATGGATTTGGTATAGAGAAATTGTTAATAATCCAAGATCTAATTATGGTGGAGATTTCGAAATTGATAATTCATTTAAAATTGAATAAATGATCCAAGATGCTGAAGAAGAGGTAATTGAAAATGAAAAATTTATTGAGTGATTATAGGTTGATGCTCAACAACCACATTATATTGATTAAATGAAATTTTATTTTTTATCAATTGTGTTAAGATAATTTAACTTGAATGAAAGAATTTGATGGATTGACATGGGTTTTACAGAATTACTTCAACTGTTGAAATACAAACATCCTAATTATAAAAATATTCAATATTCAAATTATAATGTGGGGAAAATATCATGCCTGATGGGATTAAGGAAGAAAAAGATACATGTTTTCCCCAAAAATTATTTTTTATATTGGATGAATTATGGAGGTCTTATCAAGTTTTTTAAATATGGGATATCATGGTATCAGTTGAGAGAAAAATCAGATGTTGGTTAATATATCATGATAATTTCCATAAATTTAGCTAAATATATATGGTATTGTCCTTTAATTTTTCAATTGGAATTATTATTTTTCAATTAATTTAATGGAACTGGTATAGTTGATATATAGAATACATAACATCTAATGGGAATTTTTTCATATATTTAAATTTCCACAGTGGAAGAAAATTTATTAAAAATAACCTATATATTCATATAAAGTTACTATCTATAAAACTCTATTTTACATAGTTGTAATGAATCGATATCAGATCCTAATTTTAAAAACCTGTTTTGTGGATAGTTTTTTTGGTAATTTAAAACTTATCACTTGAATATTTTATAATGTTGAATAAATTTTTTTTGAACAAAAGTATCATGTAAACAATGTTGATGTTTACTTAAAAAGAAAAATTGATTATCTGAAACAACTACTAGATAATGGAATCAGATTTTTGGATTATCATAAAATGGAATATTTTTAATTTCATTAAATGATTATTTTTACTGAATAAAATTTAAAATAATATTGATTTTCATCAAAAAAAAGTTAACAGGTATAAAGCATGAAAAAATTATGTATAATGAACATCATTTTTTTCAAATATAACATGGATGAAAAAAATTTTACATGGGACATCAATGAATTTTTCTGGATCATTCTTATCAAAGATTTAAAATGAAATTCAATTGATCATTAGTATTTTATTTTTATCTAAGTATTATATAAATTGATTAATATGTTGAGAGGATAAAAAACCTTGATGTAATATTTGGAAAGACATACGGATATAATTATGATAAAAATATGTGGAATAAACAGGCAATATTTTTTCACCTTCTATATAATGCATATTTTGATCTCAAACCTATCATTGACATAAAACATTTTAAAAAGAAAATTCATGAATGTTTTATTTAGAACATTGTTGTAAATTATATGAAAAATGGTGGATGGTTTGAGGGAAAGGTTTAACTTATTTTCAATGTGCATATGTTTGTAGTTATCTCATACTCCTTAATGAAAATGATCATATTTTTTTGAAATGGCTTAGCATAATTTTTTTACAAAAATATGTTATAAAGGCAGCATCAGTGATTCCTCCTTTTCTACCCCGCACCGCCTTTGGCCTGGATTGATGACATGGAAATGTCGATGGGGGATTGTACCTTTCTCCTTTAGGGATGCCTCCTTTCACCTCTGGGGATGCCCCCCCCCCACATTATCCTCACTCAATTGTTGCCTTTATCTCTCCAAAAAAGATTATATCTCTCTCTAAAAAACCATTTTCTATCCTGGTTTTTGGGAAGCATCATTTAGTGGAATTTTTAATTATTTTATTTACAGTTTTTTATTTATTAATTGAATTATTTTTAGTTTTAAATATTTAATTTTATATAGTTTAAGCAGTACTTAAAATTTTGATTATTTAGTTCATTAATTAGTTATATATAGTCTAAAATAATTATTTATAGTAGTATTGATTAAGTATAGATTAGGTATAGATTTAGTATACATAAGTATATAATAAGTTAGGATAAACTTAGGATTATGTATTGTGAATTTTTTTTAGAATAATTATTATGTGGTTATCTATGAAATAAAATCACTATCCAGATACAAACAAGTAGATGTGTCTCTAGCATAGATGTACCTAAGGGTAAAACATGAAAACACTGCTTTGAACTAGACTCGAACATGAACTGCTGGATGACAACGGGACTTGTTGCACTCCTGGTTGGACACCCGAGGGAGGGTTTGCTTAAGATGATTCATATTTTCTTTATAAAATACTAAAATATCTAAGAAAAAATAAAATAAAATATTATGTTTATCAATGATAAAAAAAATAAATATGATGTTATAGAATGAAATAAGAACAAAAGAATTAATTAAAGAATGTTTTTATTAGTAATTAAATTTGTTTAAGACGTTTAATTAGTTATATATTGTTTTTAAATAGTCTTTATTACTAGTGATGACTAATTATAGTGTAATTAATGATGAAATAAGATTAAAAATGAATACATATGATTAGTTAATTATAAATAACTAATGAATATAATATGATTAAGGATTAACGATTAAATAATTAATCAATAACATAATATTGATTAACCAGTGATTAAAGAATGAGTGATTAGTTAAAAAAGTTATCATCAATAATTAATGGCGTGATGTATTAATTAGTTTAGTTATTTATATATAGTTTTTAAACAGTACATACTATTAATAATGATTAATTATAGATTAATTAATGTTACTTAGGATTAAAAATGAATATACATTATTAGTTTATTATTATTAACTATTAATATTTGTTACATTATCATAATTCTAATTAATTGATCATTTTTGACGTAGTGAGTCATGTTTGCCTATGTGTATTGCTATGGGGATTTTATTCAAACTGACCAAGGAGTTTCTTATAGTACACGAACAATAACGATGGTTAGTACAACAAATTTTGTAACCATAAGTGACCTTCAAGAGATAATTTTTGGTTCCTTAAATCGGGGACCCGATCAAGAGATCAAGTCTATGAGTTATAAACATTTTAAATTTATAGAAAAACTATGGAATATAGCTTGTCCCTTGGTTGCTAATGCGTTGTGGGTCCAAGCAATTAATTTATTTTCTCAATGGACAAATGGTACCATAATAAAGTTATATGTTGATGTTTTTATTGTACAACAATAACGTCTAGTTTTATGAAGACAAATAATTACAAGAGGGGTTGAAGACATTCCACCCCATGAAATTGAGCCTATTCCAAATGATTTAGTAAAATAGGACAACCTAGATGATCTCCTGGATAAACATGTCAATCCAAAATCTAATGAGGAGTTTCGTAATGAATGATTATACAATGAAAACCATGCTGATGAGGAGGGATCATTTGATGTTTGGAAGGAGGTTTTAAGAAATGCATTAGTTGTACATCAACCTCGACCAACAATAAATCATCCACAACCACATTATTCTTGGTCAGAAGCAATGACACATGTGCCTAATTCCAACAATTATTTTTTCACACACGATATAATGTACCATGGAGTTGTACCTGATAGGTTTAGTGAGATATGAAAAACCTTATATATTGGAAGGAATATTCCAAAAAAGATGCATTAAAAATCATGCTAAAGAGATTTCATATTGAGAGGCCCTGAAACTATATAGTTAAAGAATATTTCAATAGTAAATAGGTCATATGGTGTGATAAGTACGGGGATTATTGTAGATTTTTCATGAGGAATATTCCCAACATTACATTTGGAGGTTAGAGAATCTCTAGGATTGAGGCGGCTCATACTTGCATTCAACCATGCATCACACAAGATCATACCTCAGTAGATGTAGAATTTGTGTCATCTATTATTGTTGAGATGATTAGAACATGTCAAGAAGTTCCAATATCCCTTGTTAAAGAGAGGATTCAATTGACATTCAGTTATAATATTTCCTATAATAAGGCATGGATGGAGAAACAGAAGGAATTTGTGAAGGTCTATAGTGACTGGGATGACTCATATGAGGTGTTGTGACAATTGCTAACCATACTGAGGAATCATAACCAAGTTTTATTCCATCTAGATACAAACGAACATGTGTCTCGTGGTATACAACTTTATCTATCTCGTGATCAATTTCATTGGTCGTTCTGGGAATTCCTTTCATGTATATCCACATTTCGTTTCAGAAAATTGATTGTTCATATTGATAGAACATTTCTGTATGGAAATTACAAGGGATTGTTTTTTATTATGGCAACCCAAGATGGAAATAGTTCACCTCTTTTTCTTTCCTTTTCCATTGTAGAGGAAGAAAACTATGAGTCGTGGAGTTAAATTATGGAATGTATTAGCAACAATTTCACCAACATTCGGGGTGTTTGTTTGATATTTGATCGCCATCATCAAATTAATGAGGAAATCAATGTGGATCATGATATGTGGAGATACCCAAATGCACATAATCAGTTCTTCATTAGACACACTTCTAGAATTGTTCATAAAAAATTCCTCAACTAACCAATGAAGAAGGAAATCATGAGGCTTGGTACGTATTGAGTTCGTTTTTTACTATTTCAATGTAAAGATAAAATCAATTTATGTGAAATATCATCTATTCTAGGTTGCATATGTTTTGGACCAACGGAGGTTTGAAGAAAAATTTGAAAAAATCTACCAGGATTATCAAGATGTTTTTGATATTATGATGTGGAGTTTAAAAGAGAAACGGACATTGGCATATGACGGGGGTAGAGAAACGGACATATGACAAAAATTAGTGTATAGTGCATAAATGGTGTCTTCAAAAGTATTCATGAGATACCTATAACAACCCTAGTTCCAGAGACATTGTATCGATGTGTGAAGTACTTTTTTGACAAAAAAAAACCTAGCATCATCTGGAATACAGCATGGGCTAAGATAAAGAAGACACTTCCAATGAGAGATTGAAAAGAATATTGAAGAAGTTTCTGGATATCATGTTTGCCTTTTTCGACGAGAAGACTCCTGATTTGTTGTTCAAGATCATTCAGACCATATCACAAATCGCATCGATGAAAAATTTATGGTATTATTGAAAACAATGAAATGTCAATGTATAAAAATTCAGCCCTTATAGTTTTAATGCACACACGACATCGCAACACGTTCCTCTGTGAACATATCATTGGAAGCATATGTTGATCTATTGTACAGGATAGATACCATTCATAAATATTATGTTGCACCATGGGAACCAATTGTGGATTATTTTTATTTCACAATGCTCGAAGTCCAGCTGATAGTGATAACTGAGATGAATCAGTTACGTTCTCATGGGAGGCTGAAGGCTAGTAGGATGCTTAATGAGATGGACAAGCCTCAAATACAAGGGCAGAGATTGCGATGCATGATTGGCCATAAGGAAGGTCATAACCAGAAACGATTCCCTAACGTTGTTGGGTCAAGTTCTCAGTCTCATCCAGAATGATGTATTTTCTTCATTGTGACATTCTTATATAGTAAAGTAAATGTTGTTATCTCTTGTTTTTTTCTCAGTCTTCATTGTAAAAATATCATATTAGTTAATAATAAATCTCCTCTAAAATATGTCTTAACCAAATTCAAGACCCAATATTTTAGATAATAGAACATATTTCATAAAAACATTCATTCTTCAAGAAATAACAATCTCCATATTCCCTAAATAAAATCTTATATAATAGAATTTATTTCATAAATCCAATAGTAGAACACATAACCCATATTGTAATGTAAATGTTGTTATCTCTTATTTGTTTCTCCGTTATCTAAACCCCAAAACCCGAAAGAATAATAGATAACCCAAAAACATGTTTCATGATCTATAATATCTAAATTGGAAACCCGAAACCCTCAAACCTAAACCCCAACCCAAAAACATATTCCCTTTTCCAGGGTTTTTGGTTAAATTATGTGTCATATAATAATAAACTATTCTATAATTAAATAATAGTATAAAAATGATTATCATAAGTTATTCAACATATATAATTAGATAAATTCCAAAAAAATAATTAGTAATTGACATGTTGGATCTTAATCCTACACATAATTTGATAATGATAAAGCTCCTCCAAAATATTCATTAACCAAATTCAAGACCCAATATTTTATAAAATAGATCTTATTTCCAAAAAAAATTATTTCTTTCAAGAAATATGTTTCATAAACCATAATATCAAAATTCAAAACCCTAAACCCTCAATCCTAAACCCCAACCAAAAAAAATTCCCTTTTCCATGGTTTTTGGTAAAATTATGTGTCATATTTTAATAAACTAGTCTATAAAGAAATAATATTTCATAATGATTAGCATAAGTTATTCAATAGAGATAATTAGATAAATTCCTAAATCATCATTAGTAATTCACATGATTTATCTTAAGCCAATCCATAATTAGTTAATGATAACACTCTTCCAAAATATGTCATAAAAATTCAGGACACGATATTTTAGATAATAAAACTAATTTCATAAAAACATTCTTGCTCTCAAAAACACGTTTCCTAAACCATAGTATCAAAATTGGAAACCCTAAACCCTCAAACGTAAACCCCAACCCAAAAAACATCTTCCCTTTTCCATGGTCTTTGATAAAATTATGTGTCATATTTTAATAAAATATTCTATAACAAAATAATAATATCATAATGATTAGCATAAGTTATTCAATTCAAATAATTACATAAATTCCAAAAACATCATTAGTAATTGACATGGTTTATCTCAATCCAATCCATAATTAGTTAATGATAAACCTCCTCCAAAATATGTCATAACCAAATTCAAGACCCAATATTTTAGATAATAGAACTTATTTCATAAAAACATTCTTTCTTTCAAGAAATAACTTACTCCATATTCCTTAAATAAAATCTTAGATAATAGAATTTATTTCATAAATCCCAAAGTAGAACACTTAACCCATATTGTAAAGTAAATGTTGTTATCTCTTCTTTTATTCATGGTTCTCTATACCCCAAAACCCAAAAGTGTTACACTTAACCCATAAAAATGTTTCATAAACCTTAATAAAATATTTATAAAGATATTTTCATTAATAAAATTCCTTCCCATCATAATTTTTTCCATCTATTTTTTCCTTCTTTCCTCTTGTCATCTTAATTTCATTCAAAACCAAAATAAATGAAGAATTATATTTATTTTGGTAAAAATAACTTCAAAAAACAATGGGAATAAACATGTCATGTCTTTCATTACACAAGTCATAATATTATTCTAAACATAACTTTATATTTACATTTTAAACTTAGGAATCATTTCATTTTTTTATATGTAGAAGGATGATACCATAATAACTAACTCATCAAACTACCCATATTTCGCATTTAATGTTAGATGGTTTTCTAGATCAATTGATCAAGGTGCGTCGAGCACACCATTTTCATCAGAGGGATCCTCTACATGCCATTAGACCATACTTGCACCATGTTGGCTTATATGGCCTTGTCATATCAGATTTCACATTTTTAGATCAATACCTACATGATTACCTCATTGAGTGTTGGAGTCTGAAAAAACACACATTCAATCTGCCTGAGGGAGAGATGACCATCACCCTAGAAGATGTGGCAGTGCTTCACAGTCTTCCAATCCTGGGAGCCATGTTATTGGACTCACTCGTGGAGCTTGGCCAGAACTTGCTCAGCACTTGTTAGGCGTTGATATTTTGTTTGATCATAGGGCTACAGATGAAGCCTCTATATCTATGCCTTGGTTGGAGTCACAGATTCCACATTTACAGGATGATGATGAGCATATTGTCATACCTTATGCCTGTGCATATATATTACAACTCATTGGATAGAAAATGTTTATTGATCACTCGAGGATGCACATGAATATAATATATGTACACTTACTAGAGGACAATGATTAGGCTGTGATATACAGCTGGGGATCATCCTGCTAGGATACATGTACAGAGCATTATGCATGCTATCCCACAGGGACCGTACAGGTCTCAGGGGATGCGTCATTCTTATTCAGATGTGGGCATGGGATCCCATCCCATCATTCCTACCTGAACTTGATGGTATGTCGATCGTGATAGAAGTGTTTCATGAAGCTCCACAAGGAGTTTAGTATGATCAGTCATTTCTATTGGTTTCTGATTCTTCTATGAGTAATTGACTATAATTTCTCATTATTTTTCACTATCGTTGATTTATTTTACAGGTGGTGTCAGTGACATAATTTTGACATGGTTCCGAGATAGCATTTGGGAATATATCATCTATAGTTGGACTATCTCTTACCTAATTAGGTATGACTATAAAATTTATCACTATCTAAAAAATTTTATAATAACATCAATTTTGGATTTTAGTTAGGTTCTTTTTTGACAAAATCAAGTGTCATTTCAGATTTCATGGCATCCATACTAGAGTATTATGGACAAGTTTCTAGCATACTACACTTTTGGTCTTAATGCTGCTATAAATGTAGTGCCCCTCATTCACTTCTATATTATTGAGTGGTAGCAGCTTGACAGAGTCATGCGCCAGTTTTTCGGTAACACCCTGAGATTTTATGAGAAATAATCTTTTTAATTTCATTGATTTCTTTTATTGAATGCTATAACAAGATTAACTTGCGCTATATGTAACACTGTATTAGCTTTTAGTATATACAACACTATTCTTTTCTTGTGTTGCACGCAAGACAATCCTCCCTCAATAGCGTGTGTTGTATGCAATACTGAGTTTTACTAAACAATGATATATTGTTATAATATTATTATGAACTAGCTGTTATGAATAGTATTAACCAAATTTTGAATTTTATAACATTATAATTCATCATACACATTTTATAGAACATGGTATGAGAACAAAAACAATTTTCCGTATAAAGGAAGTTTTTTTCCAAAAATGCAATTTTTCCGTCTTTTTATAGCACACTCATTTTAAATAAATTTTTTTACAATTATATAAGATCAATTTGAAAAGGTAAACATATTATTTTGAATCAGGATATAAAAATTTACGTTGGATAAATTTTTGAAATTATTCTAATAACCTTCATATTTTGATGAATAGTAAAAATATGCTAAATTTTAATTAAAAACAACGTTCATTATCGATGTTATTTATGTGGTTAAATTATAATATTTAATGGCTTTAAAGTATAAATAGAATATATTTTTACCAATTATTATTATATAAGTCTTTATAATTAATTTTTCAATGAATTCATTGGAAATAACATTTTAATTTTTTGCAAGGTTTTAATTTTTAAAAGCTTTTTTCTCAACAGCGGGATTAATTTTAAATTAAGTACTACATCTTCTATGTCTTGAATTTGGAGAAATTGATTCCATATTCAAAAATCAGTTGTTTCAAATTATGTTAATTTTATACTTTTTTATTTTTGGGAATTATGAATAGTAACTACAGTACATTTTATTTACCACAGTTAATGGTAAATTAGGTAATTAAGTTTAAAAATAATATTATAAAATTACAATAACACTTGTATTTGTATAATTGGTTGAATTTATTTAACTCTAAAACATACATTGGTCAAAATATAATCTATTGGAACCCATTTGAATGAGATTAAGACCTTTAATTTATTTTATTTAAAGGAATGTGAAATATGTGTCACTCAAACATTATTAATTAAATTATTTTTAATATATGGTTATACAGAATATAAATTCAATTATAAATAATCCATTGAAATATAAAATGTTTTTATTCATCAGGTTAATTTATTTGTAATTTTTATGAAATATATAATTTCCTTAATAGCTTATACATTAATGATGCCGAAATTATTTATTTAGGGAAATATCTATAATATTGTTTTTATTAAAATAATAATACACATAAAAAAGACAATAAACTTGACCAAAAACTATTGGTCGAGTATATATATAACCTAATCATTCAAGGGTTGACTTGTGGACCATTTGAAGCCTTATAAAGCAGATTATGACATTTTTATTATTTTATTTTAAATGATGTTAATGTTTTCACCTTCATAATTTAATAAATATATCATTTTAAATGTTGGGATTTTTAGAATATAGATTCAACTAAATTTTTCTTCTGAAATATAATAGATTTAACTTAATCATAGTATATTATTTGTAATTATTATGAAACAAATAGGTATATTAATTTTTTTCTAAAATGTTGTAGTAATTATTTTATTTAGAGAAATATCAAATAAATGGTTTTAAAAATATTAAAATAAATATTAATTGAACTAATAATTGTGCTCCATGAATTTTATAGATAAATATAACATGTTATAAATATATAAAATATTTTATTTCGAACATATCTTCTATGGGGATTTTAATTAAATTCAAATAATAAATAGTGTCAACATTGATAGTATTGGTATTTTATAAAAATAACGAATTATGAAATTGTTTAAAAATAAAAAATATATTGAAAATTTTAAAATTAAAATTTATATGGTCCAAAATGTCATAAAGTATCAAATTATTGACAATTCACAACACATAAGTTAGTATTTATAAGAATTTATAATTTATAATTTAATTACCACTAATAAGACTAAATAGATTAAATATGGATAAATCAAATTGATAAGGTTTAAAATAATTTACCAACATGTATAAATTTTATTGGATGATGATATTAAAAACCTATATCATCTATTCTTCGAATTGGAGTCGTTTTTGAGGTTTTTATGTTGGTTTTGAGTTACATATAATTTAATATTTTTCAGGTTTACAAAAGTTCCCCTCTCCTCTCTTATAAAACAGAACCCACTCCCACTTCTCTTCACTCCATTTTAAGCCTTCAGGGTCATCCAAACCCTGCCAATTCCCCTTCTAAATATCTCTAGTCATATTATATAGGTTCTTGTTTTCTCAAAATACCAAATCTAGTTCCCTAAGAAGAGGTTTTAAAGAGGCACGTCGAGGAAGAGGTAATCTCTTCTACAAATTCTTTTAAATTTCTTTCTTCTTCTACTTCCTCTTCTTTAGTTGTTTCATTGTAAATTAATAAAATCAGTATCAATAATATTCTAATATGTTAATATAAATATGAAACAACCCTATTTCACCTTATATTCATCTTACGAAAAACGAAATCCCCACACGTGGATACGCACGGCTTACCGTCTCCACGTTGTACTGTAATCTGTTTTTCCACCACCACAATATTTGGATGGGTATAATGGTGGAAATAATAACTATATATTATTATTATAACATCATACTGATTATGATATATAATATCATGCACTCCAATTCCATTAAATAATTATAGGAACAATATCATCGCTTGTGCGTACGTATGGATTACCGTGTCCACGACGTGATGAGATTCATTCTCCATGTTAACCATTAAAGAATGATTATAAAGTATATATAACACATAACCCTGAAATATATGAAATAATAATGATACCGGATTTATGTATATGTTATTTACTTACTTCCATTCAATGTAATGAGTAAACGAAAACATCGTTCATGCGTACGTACGGCCTACTGTCTCCATAAACGGTGTATTTCATTCCATTAATCGATCTATTATATATATATATATATTATGAATATATATTATATATATAAAAAATTTACATTCAGGAAAAAATTAGTCAAGATCTATTTAATCATATGAATAATTAGAAGTCAAAACATGTACGACAAATGAAATGATTTTACCCAAAACACTACTTTTACATGGAATTGACAAAAGAACGGGTAATATAAAGTCATAAATTAATCATATATGATATCATAAAAATTATTATTGTTCTATTACAAGTTAATAATATGTTTAAACCCACTATACAATATTCTCAGACACATATGGAAGAAATTGGACATAAGGTAAGGTATAATTATTCCGATCTCATTCTTATCTGATATTCTTTATTCGTATGTATTTATTGGGGTTATATTTGTCATTCATGTCCATATTTTATAAAAAATGTTTTCATAATGTCTTTACTATTCTTCCATGTATGTTTAAATTCATGTTTACCTCTTTTTTACTTTTACTATATGGTATGGAATGAATCTTTCTTATTTTTACCATACGAGTTACTTTTTGACTTTTCCGACAAAAGTACGAGAAGAATGTTCTTTTAACTTATACGGAATGAATTGATTTTTATGTTTTTATAATGCCTTTATTCTATGAAGCTTACTATATATGATTTCATGATTATTTTCAACAAAATCCTTTTCTTTTAATATTTCATGGCATTTTGATAAAAGAAAATGATTTTGAAGACGAAAGTATATTTTCCTCAAAAATCCATTTTAAGAGTTTTATCAATAATATTTTCCTTCTAAGATGGAATTATTTAATATGTTTATGTATCATGTATAATGTCTCTATTATTTATATGGTTTCAATTTTCTTTTCATGAAAAGATATGCATTTATTATATATGGATTATGTTATGATGGATGATGTTTATGGAACCCATTTTATTCATTGGGTTATGAAGAATGATTTGTGTTTATTTTGTGTCACACATAAGGATGGTTCCATTATGAGATGGGTGGGACCTATACCTCCTTATAATTCATTGGGTAAAGATTTATATCTAATAATATAGACATGGTTAGAATGATATGTAAACCGGGTTCAGTAATACAGGGATGGAATGGAAAGTAAATCTGGTTTGGTAATGGTCGTCATCCACTATGATGGGATTAGCATCAATGCCTTTGCTACTATGGAAATCATATCATGTGCTTCATGGTTTTTCACAATTACTTGTTTTATTCCCATGCTATTTTATCATGATTAATGTTTCTCTGTGATATATGCCTTATGTACGACCAAGATTTATGTCATTACTCATGATTTTTATGTTTTCTGTTCTTATTTTTATGTTCAAATGTTTATGGATTGTTTTATGCTCCCAATGTTTACCCTTACTAAGAATTTTAGCTCACTGTTTTTATGTTTTATTTACCCCAGGATATAATGAAAGGTTATACGTAAGAAAACAAAATGGGATGATATTTATGGGAAATGTTGAAGATCTTTCACCACGATTAGAAGATTGTGTTCTGAGTTTCCAAAGACACTAAAATAATACGGTCCTTGGGTGTCTGTTTTTGTTATGTATTAAGTACTCAGAAAAAGTAATGTAATGTCCATGTATGTCAAGCATGGGTTTCTACAGTTGGTATCTGAGGGAAGGTTTAGATAACCATTGGAAACTAGGATGTGAAAACTTTAGTGAGATCCCTAGAGATATTTCTATGGTATGTATAGGGATGTCCCTAAGGTTTAGTAAAAATATAGGTTACAGTCCTAGAATTGTATTGACGATCATGAATAACCTAGGGTGAACCTAAGGTGTCATGGATTAATTAATGTGTGATATGTTTGACATCCCATAAGTTACTTTTTATAATTATGTGGTTCCTCATTATTTTAACTTTTTCTTACACTATGGTTTCTGGATTTGGTCAATGGTGGGAATAAGAATAAATTCGATTAACATTGATTCCAATTGAAAAATTTGTGACTATGATCAACAAAATTGTGTATTTCCTAGAGAGAAATATATCCTGATTATGCTGAATCAGTCATCGTGATATATGACTAACAAGGTGAACTTTAACTATATTCTTAAGTCATCAAATAAAAGGAAGATGGACTTTAATACATGTTTCAATGGTGTGGAACATAGATGAATGAAGATTAATCTTTATATATATCAACAAGAAGGGAATAACAACCTTGAGGAATACGTAAAATGGAGGGGATGATGTTATCTGTGTGGGGAAAATGGGCATAGAGTGATTGACTATAATGGTGTTCAATGTATTATCTATGGAGAACATGGTCATTACCCAACTCAATGAACTGACCTAAGAGGTCACTTCTAAATCGAGGAAGGAACAATTCCATTAGAATCATTGAAGAGGATGGATTGAAATAATTATGTATTGGAATTCAAGAATAATGTTGTTGAGGTACTTTTATGGTATATTGAAATATCTATGTATTGGTCGATAGTGGTTTTCCATAAGAATATGGTACTGGTAACCATGAAAAGTGATGGAAATAATTTTGGAAAGAAGATGATATGCGCATAATGATGGGATAAAGAGAAAATAATATGTTTGATATTATTAATGATCTCATGACTGATATAAGGGCAATGTGATATCATGGTTTGAGTATTCATAAATTTTGGGATTTTGGTATGTGGAAATAGTTAACTTTTGACAGTATTCATGTTTTCACTAAGGTTCTATGGTAATTAATGTTTCAAGAGAATACATGATTAAGGTATTCACATGTTTGGAATATGACTAACAAAATATATCTTATGATATATGGGGGATAAATGACGGTATTCACATGCTTGATAAATGACCTCTCTAGTAATATTTTATTTACATATTATGAGATTGGAGAAAAGTATTTTGGATAAGCCTAGAGATTGTAATGGATTAAGTTAGACATTAGATAGTATTGTTTAAAACAAGAAATTTTTTATATTATTTCTGGAATATTGTAATAGTATAGTTTTAGAAAAGGGACAACTGTAGGATGTGCGAAAACCTGTCGCGCCGAACAATGCAGCGGTAATTGAACCCATAACTGAAGTGTGATAAGCCTTTATTGCCTACCACTAGCCTACATGAAGTCCCTGGTATGTGGAAATTTGTTTTATATGATTAAGCAGCATGATAGATGAATTATATGTCCTTTTTAGAACCATTTATGATTAACCTCACCATAGTTGGACTTATGTATATTTAATATCTTATAGTAACCTTTTTTTGTGATAGAGACAGTTAGATTGACCTATGATTCTATCACTTGATGTTACGTCCCGGTTCTGGGTGCCACTCAATGGGTTCCCCGCACCTGGTTTGCCACATGAGCTCAAGCACATTTCCCCAAATGCCATAGGCTTCTGACTAGCAGCGAGGGCCCAGGTCTGATAGTAGAGAAACTATTCCCTCTTTTTTCAAAGTGTAGCAAAGCGGAATATAATATAAAGCATACAACAATAGTGGAAGAAATAAACCATACACATTTAATATAACAACGTCAGTAAAGGATAACTGGCCAGATATATATATATATGATGCAACATGTCTCAAGTTCTATGAAAAGAGCCAGAACATGTTATATAGTAGTTCCATACAATACAGAGTACAATAAAAGAGAACAAAGAAACCGGTAGCATCGCAAGCCTAAGCCCAGTCCCATTCTCCCCGACTCCTCAGCAGCAATCAAGTACCTGTATAAGGACCCTTGCCCTTATCTTCTCCTGTAGAAACGTAATCTGTTTGGGCCGAAAAGAATGACACAAATAGGGTGTGAGAAATGAATCCCAGTAGGCACCCACCAAAGGCCCGTGCCCAACTGTGTGTAGCATGGAACAACAGTGTGCAGTAGTAAAATGCAATAAACTAAGTAGTACACAAAAGTAACTAACTTTACCAGTTATTTACATTTTAACATTCATTTCATGATTTATTATTTAAGAAACCACCACAGTGGATTTCTATATAAACTGTTAGTGTCCTCAGACATGCAAACCCTTACCCTCAGGTAATCAGAATCTTGACCTCAAGCATAACAGATTTTTCCCTCAGGCGTACGAAGTGTCTCCCTCAGGCACAGAGTCTATCTCCCACAGGCACGAAGAAGTTTCCCTCAGGCCGAAAGAGAACATTGCCCTCAGGATAACAGAGTCATGCCCTCTGGCTATAGTAAAACACTACCCTTGGGTATAAGTAACCGGGCCATTCCCAACATGTAAATAATCATTTCACATAAAATTCCACTCAAGGAAAAAGTAATGCACAAAGTAGTTAAGGCATACCCTTGGGTATCCTGGAAAAACGGCAAAACAGAGAAACGCACCCCCAGGGTTGTCCTGGATCCAAGAAGCGATCCCAAACAGCATTTTAATATCACATTTAATTACCTATACAATTATAAGTATTTGAAATAGCCACGACCTTAGCCACACGACACCCCAAATATGGGTTTGTAGCTCAAAAACACACAAAAACGCATGATAGCTTGAATTAAACAGCAAGCCACCTACCTTTAACGCCCCTGATCAGTATACTCAAATGAAATTCCACGAATTTTCCTAAAATGAGGTAGATCTGAGGTGAATGAAAACTTGTTCAAACCCAAATAACTTCTCTTAGAGGAATAATTGGTATGAACTACTCAAGGAGAAGGGAGAACTTACCTGTGCAGTTCCAGGGAGATTGACGGTGCAACAAATAGATTCCCGATGTGTGCTCGACTGATCTCGAAAGCTCCGGCCTCCCTCTCCCGCTACTTCCTTTGGTTCTAAGCCTTCCCTGTGAATAGGGGAGGCTACTGCCCATTTTAAGTGAAAAAAACAAAGTACACGATGTGTATTTCCAAGTACACGGCGTGTACTTCCCAATTTTAACTGTTTCTATAGCGGTTTCCCGACATCATGGCACTGTTCATCTTCCAACATGACTACACGGTGTGTCTTCTTGAGTACACGACATTTTCTATCGCATAGTTGTCCACCGTCTTACTAGTTTCCTGCCGACTGACTACACGGTGTGTAAATACCTACTATACGGCATGTAATCGGTTTTTACACCCTTCTTCAACGACATGGCTCCACACCCTGTGTACTCTTCCCATACGGCCAAAAGTACGTGGTGTGTGGAAAATTACAAAGTGTGTAGTCCCAAATTTTAGGATTTTCCCCAGTTTCCTTATTTTTCTCAAAAAAAATTAAGGAAAAGAGAAAGAAGAAACTCGTACCTCAAAAGAAAAGAACGGGGTTCTTACACTTGATATGCTAATACATCAAGAATGAGAAATTAAAATTCATTTCATTAAATAATAGATGATGTGGAAATATTTCATGGAATTACCAATGATGAGTTTACACTAAATTCAGGTAAGTATTATCCTTAAGAAAAAAAATCATCAACTTTTGGGAAATGATCTTGAAAACCAAAAATGTTGTCTTGGTACCCTCAAATCCGATGAATCAGATGGTACCTTAGATCATCACAAATTTATGGCTTTGTGATTGTTGGATTTTTCATATCCATGTTCTATACCACTATTCATCAGAACATGATGTTTAGATTTCTCTTCCATATCCATATTTTCACCTATATTCTCCCATGCGGAAACCCAGTGTTGAGTTAGTTTGGGTGACCGTTATGTTTCTAACATTCCTTTTTAAAATTATGTTTTAGTAATGCTTTTTATGATGTGTGTTTCTATGAAAGAAAATTTCAATTAGAAAACTATTTGTAACCCCGATGAATTTCGAGGGAGAAATTCATTTTAAGGGGGGTAGAGTGTAACACCCCGAGATTTTAAGAGAAATAATCTTTTTAATTTCATTGATGTCTTATGTTTTACTCTAACCAAGATTAGATTGAACAATATGCAATACCTTATTATCTTGTAGTATACACATCACTATTCTTGGCTTATGTTGCACGCAAGAGCGACCTTCCTCATTAGCGTGTGTTGTACGCAATACCGAGTTTTACTAAAAAATAGTATATTGTTATAATATTATTATGAACTAAACATTATGAATAGTATTAAACACATTTTGAATTTTATAACATTATAATTCATCTTACAAATTTTTTATAATAGGGTATGAGAACAAAATTGATTTTTCTTATAAAGGAAGTATTTTTCAAAATATGCAGTATTACCATCTTTTTATGGAGAAATCATTTTAAATAAACTTTTTGACAAGTTTATAAGTTCAATTTGACAAATTAAACTTCTTATTTTGAATCAGGATATAAAAATTTACATTGGATTAGTTTTTGATGTTATTCTGATAACCTTCATACTTTGATGAAAATTTACAATACGCTAAATTTTAATTAAAAACAACATTTTTCATCGAAATAATTTATATGGTTAAATTATAATATTGAATGGTTTTAAAGTATAAATAGAATATATTTTTACTATTTAATATAATATAAGTCATTATCATTAATTTTACATTGAATTTATTTGTAAAAACATTTCAAACATTTGTAATGTTTTAACTTTGAAAACTTGTTTTCTCAACAGAGGGATTAATTTTAAATTAAATATTGAAAGTTCTTTTTATTGAATTTGAAAAAACATTTTTCATATTTTAAATCATTAGGTATAAATTATTTTAATAGGATACATTTTATTTTTGGGAATTATGAATAATAACTGTGGTAAATTTTATTTACAAGAGTTTATGGTAAATCAGGTAATTAAGGGTAAAAATAATATTATAGAATTACACTAACACTTGTACTGATATCACTGGTTGATTATATTTCTCTCTAAAACATATTTCTGAAGAAATGGAATCTATTGGAACCATATTTTATGTGATTATAACCTTTAATTTATTTTATTTAAAGAAAAGTGAAATATGTTTCACTCAAACTTTATTAATTAAATTATTTTTAATATAAGGTTATATAGATTATATACCCAATTATAAATACTCATTTGAAAGATAATTTTTTTTATTAATCATGGTAAAATATTTGTAATTTTTAAGAAATATTATTTACTTTAATAGCTTATACATTAATGATGCAGAAATTATTTATTTAGTGAAAAATCAATAATATAGTTTTTTTTAAATAATAATACCTCTCAAAAATACCAGAAACATGACCAAACATTATTTGTCGAGTATATCTATACCCTAATTATCCAAGGGTCAACTTGTGGACCATTTTTTTCCTAATGAAACAGACTATGACATTTATATTATTTTATTTTAAATCATGTCAAAGTTGTCACCTTCATAATTTAATAAACATATCATTTTAAAATTTCGGTGTTTTAGAAGATAAATTCGAATAAAAGTATTATTATAAAATATAACAGATCTTCCTTTTCCATATTAATTTAGTTTTAATTTTTATGCAACAAATAATATTATTAAATAATTATACGAATATGTTGTAGTAATTATTTTATTCAGACAAATATCAAATAAATGGTTTTAAAAATATTAAAATAAATATTAAATTAACTAATTAATGTGATACACTAGTTTTATAGATATATATGACATTTTATAAATATTCTAAATATTTTTTTTCGAACATATATTTTGTGTGGATTTTATTTAAATTCAAATAAATGAATAGTGCCAAAATTGACACTATTGATATTTTACAAAAATAACATATTATTAAATTGTTTAAAAATCAATAAAAAATATTTCAAAATTAAAAATTGAAATTTATGTGGTCCAAAATTTCATAAATTATTCAATTATGAACATTTCACAACACAAAATCAAGTATTTATAACCATTTAAAATTTAGAATATTCTTACCACAAGTTAGATTAAATAGATTAAAGATGGATAAATCAAATTGATAAGGTTTAAAATAATTTTTCAACATGTATAAATTTTATTTTCTGATTATATTAAAACTATATCTCATCACATTTTCTAATTTGAGTCATTCTGGAGGATTTTATGTGGGGTTTGAGTTTATTATAAATTAATATTTTTGAGGTTTCCAAAAGTGCCACTCTCCTCTCTTATAAATGGGAACCCCCTCCCTCTTCTCTTAACTCCATTTTAAGCCTTTGTTCTTGGACAAACCCTACCAGTTCCTCTTATCAACCTCTCTAGTTATATTATAGGGGTTTTGGTCTTCTCAAAATACCAACTCTAGTTCCCTAAGAGGATGTTTAAAAGAGGCACGTCGAGGAAGAGGTAATCTCTTCTACTGATTCTTTCAAGTTTCTTTATTTTTCTACTTCCTCTACATTAGTTGTATCATTATAAAGTAATAAAATAAATATCAATAATATACTTATATGTTATTATAAATATGAAACAACCATATTTCACCTTATATCCATCCTAAAAAAATGAAATCACCATACCTGCATACATACATCTTACCGTCTCCATGTCATGGCGTAATATGTTTTTCCACCACTAACATAACTGGATTGGTATAATGGTGGAAATAAAAACAATATATTAGTAATATAACATAAAACTGATTCTGAGATATTATATCATCCACTCCAATTCCATTCAATAATTATGGGAACGATATCATCGCTCGTTCGTACGTAGGGATTACTGTCTCCACGACTCGATGACATTCATTCTCTATGTTAACCATTCAAGAATTATTACAAAGTATATATAATAATTAATCATGAAATATATGACATTATAAAGATACTGGATTTATGTATATGTCATTTACTTACTTCCATTCAATTTAATAGGGAAACGAAAACATCATTCATGCGTACGTACGGCCTACCGTCTCCATGAACGGTGTATTTCATTCCATTTATCGATCTATTATATATATATATATATTATATTATGAATATATATTATATATAAATAAGGTTTTACATTATTTAATTATGTAATCATTATATATTTAATTATATGAATAATTATAATTCAAAACACGTACAACAAATGAAACGATTTTACCCAAAACACTGCTTTAACATGGAGTTGACAAATGAACAGGTAATATAAACTCATAAGTGAATCATGTATGATATCATAAATATTATTCGGGTTCTATGACATGCTAATAATATTTTTAAACCCACTATATAGGATTCTTAGACACATACATATGAAATTGGACATAAGGTAAGAGATAATTATTCCAATCTCGTTCTTATTTGAGATTGTTTATTCATAAGTAATTAATGGGGTTATATTTATCATCCATTTCTATGTTTTATAAAAAAACATTTTCATAAAGTTTTAACTATTCTTCAATGTATGTTTAAAGTTGTTTTTACCTCTTTTTGACTATTACTATATGGTATGGAACGAATATTTCTTTCATTTACCATATGGGGTGCTTTTTGACTTTTCCGGTAAAGTATGAGAAGACTGATTTTTTGACTTATACGACATGATATGATTTTTACGGTTTAATAACACCATATTTCAATGAATATTCCTCTTCATTATTTCATGATTATTTTAATCACAATCTTATTCTTTAGAAATTGAATGGAATTTTGAGAAAAGTCATTCATTTTAAAGAAGAAAGGATATTTTCCTCCATAATTCATTTCAAGTATTTTATCAAAACAATTTTCCATCTAAGAAGACATTATTTAATATGTCTATGTTTCAAGTATAATGTATCTATTATTAAAATGGTTTCATTTTTCATATGATGAAATGAAATCCATTTATTTTATATGGATTATATTATGATGGGATGATGTTTATGAAACCCATTTTATTCATTGGGTTATGATGAATAATTTATGTTTATTTTGTGGAACACATAAGAATGGTTTCATTATGAGATTGGTGGTACCTATATCTCCCTCCAATTCATTGGGAAAAGATTTATATCTCATGAGATAGACTTGGCTGGAATCGTAAGTAAATCTGGTTTAGTAATATAGGGCTAGAATGACAAGTAAATCAGGTTCTGTAATGGACTTCGTCGACTATTATGGTCTTGGTAGCAATGCCTTGGCTAATATGGAAATAATATCATGTGATTAATGGTTTTATACAATTACATGTTTTATTCCCATGATATTTTATCATGATTAATGTTCCTTTGTGATCTATTCCATATGAACTTCCAGGATTTATGTCATTAATCTTTATTTTGATGCTTTTAGTTCATGTTTTTACGTTCAAATGATAATGGATTTTTTTTATGGTCTCCATTTTTACCCTTATTGATCATTTGAGCTCACCAATTTTATGTTTTATTTTCCCCATAATACAAATAATTTTTTTAGGTTAGAAAAAAATGGGATGATCTTTATGGGAGATGATGAAGATCTTTCACCGTGAATAAGAAAATTGTGTTCTGCGTTTCAAAAGAAACTAAACTAATATGGTCTTTGGGAATTTGTTTTATTTATGTATTAAGTATTCTGGAAAAGTAATGTAATGTCTATGTACGTCAAGCTTGGGTCTCTACAGTTTGTATCAGATAGAAGATTTAGTTAACCATTAGAAACTAGGATGAGTAATCATCAGTGAGATCCCTAGAGATATTTCTATGATATGTCTGGGGATGTCCCTGAGGGTTTGTATAACTATAGGTTACAGTCAAAGAATTATATTTATGATCATGAATAACCTTGGTTGAACCTAAGGTGTCAAGGATTAAACAATGTGTGATAAGTTAGACATCCTATAAGTGACTTTTTATGATTATGTGGTTCCTTGTTATTTTAAACGTTTCTTACACTATGGTTTCTAGTTTTAGTCAAAGGAGGGAATGAGAAGGAATTCAGTTAACATTGATTCCAATGGAAAAATTGGTAAATATGATCAAAAAACTTGTGTAATTCCTAGAGAAAGATATTATGATTATGCCAAATCATTCATCGCTATACATGATTAACAAGGTTAAATTTAGTTGTATTTCTATGTCATAAAATAAGAGGAATATAGAAATTAATGCATGTTTGAATTTTGAGGAACATATAGACAGGAAGATTAATATTTTTATATATCAAGAATTAGGGAATAAGAACCATGAATAATTCCTCAAATTGAGTGCAAGATGTTATCTGTGTGGGGAAAAGGGACATAGCGTGACAGACTATTATGGAGTTCAATATCTTATCTATGGAGAACATGGGAATTACCCAACTCAATGCCCTGAACTAAGAGGTTACTTATAAATCAAGGAGGGAACAATTCCATGACAATAATTTATGAGGATGTATTGATGGTATTATGTATTAGAATCCAAGAAAAATGTTGTTGAGGTACTTTTATGGTATACTGAAATATCTATGTATTGGTCCATTATGGTTTTCCATAAGAATATGGTACTGGTTATAATGAAAAGTGATTGAAATATTTTTGGAATGAAGATTATATGCGCATAATGAAAGGATAAGGACAAAATAATATGTTTAATAGTATTAATGAGCTCGTGAATGATTTAAGCACAAAGTGATATCATGGTTTGAGTATTTAGAAATTTTGGGATTTTGGTATGTGGAAAGAGATAACTTTTGACAGCATTCATGTTTTCACTAAGGTTCTATGGTAATTCATGTTTCAAGAGAAGACATGTTTAAGGTATTCACATGATTGAAATATGACCAACAAGATATATCTTATGATATATTGGGGATAAATGATGGTATTCACATGTTTGGTAGATGAACTCTCTAGTAATATTTTTTTAAATATTATTTGATTGGACATAACATTTTTTGATAATCCTAAAGATTGAAATGGATTATGTTAGACATCAAATCGTGTTGTTTAAGGCTAGTGATTTTTTATATTATTTATTGAATGTTGTAAGAGTATAGTTTTAGAAAAAGGAAAACCTGTAGGATGGGAAAAAACCCATTGCGTCGGACAAGGCTGTAGGAATGGAACCCACAACAGATGTTTGATAGGCCTTTATCACCTACCACTGGCCTACAAGAAGTCCCTAGTTTGTAGAAATTAGTTTTATTTTATTAAGCAGTATGATAGATGAATTTTAAGTCAATTTTTAAAACTGTATATGATTAACTTCACCATAGTTGGACTTATGTATATTTAATATCTTATGTTATCCTTTTTTCTGATAGAGATAGATGGATTGGCCTATCATTATATCACATGATCTACTAATTCTTCAGGAATGAAAAATTCAACCTCATTTCTTTAAATAAAAGATGAAGTAGAAATTGTCCATGGAATGACCAACGATTATTTTACAATAAAATAAAGTAAGTATTTATCCTTATGAAAAAACTTCTTCAACATTAGGGAAATGATATTGAAAACCAAATATGTTTTCATAGTACCCTCATATCCGATGAATCAGATGGTACCTTAGATCCTCAAAAAAATTTGGCTTTGTGATTTTTGGCTTTTTCATAGCCATGTTCTCTACCACTCTTCGTCAAAAAATGATGGTTAGATTTCTCTTCCATATCTACATTTTCACCTATATTATCTTATGTGGAAAATCAATGTTGAGTAACTTTGGGTGAACGTTATGTTTCTAACATTCCTTTTTCAAATTAAATTTTAGTATTCCTATTTACTATGTGGGTTTCAATGAAAGAAACTTTCAAGTAGTAAACGATTTATAACCCCGATGAATTTCGAAGGAAAAATTCATTTTAAGGGGTGTATAATGTAACACCTCAAGATTTTATGATAAATAATCTTGGTGATTTATTTGATGTCTGGGGTTGTATGCTAAACCAATATTATATTGAGCTATACACAACACCGTATTATCTTGGAGTATACGCAACACGATTCTTGGCTTGTGTTGCACACAAGAGTGACCTTCCTCAATAGCGTGTGTTGTACGCAATTTCGAGTTTTACTAAACAAAAATTTATTGTTATAATATTATAATTAACTAGCCATTGTGAATATTATTAACCACATTCATAATTTTATAACATTATAATTCAACTTACACATTTTCTAGAACATAGTATGAGAACAAAATCAATTTTTCGTATAATGGATGTATTTAAAAAAACTAGTTTTTCCATCTGTTTATGGTGCATCCATTATAAATAGAATTGTTGACAAGTTTATAAGATCAATTTGGAAAACTAAACGTCTACTTTTGAATCAGAATATACAAATGTACGTTGGATAAATTTTTGACATTATTATGATAACCTTCTTATTTTGATGAATAGTAAAAATACGCTAAATTTTCTTTAAAAATAATTCATTGAAATAATTTATATGGTTAAATTATAATATTGAATGGTTTTAAAGTAAAAATGAAATATATTTTTACCATTTAATATAATATAAGTCATTATCATTAATTTTACATTGAATTCATTGGTAAAAACATTTCTATCTTTTGCAATGTTCTAACTTTTAAAACCTGTTTTCTCAACAGCGGGATTATTTTTAAATTAATTACTGAAACTTCTCTATATTCAATTTGAGAAAATGGATTCTTTATTTAGAATTAGTAGGTCCAAATTATGTTAATCTATTTCTTTTTAATTTTTGGTATTATGAATAGTAACTACGGTAAATTTTGTTAACCCCAGTTAAAGGTAAATCAGATAACGAAGGGTAAAAATTATATTATAAAATTACACAAACAATTTTATTGATATCATTGGTTGATTATATTTCTCTATAAAACATTCTCAGGTATAAATGGAATCTATTGGAACCCACTTGGATGATATTAAGACCTCTAATATATTTTATTTAATGTAAGTTAAATATGTCGCACTCAAACTTTAGTAATTAAATTAGGTTTAATATAAGGTTATACAAAATATAAATTAAGTTATAAATACTCATTTGAAAAATAATAAGTTTTTATTCATCATGGTAATTTATTTGTAATTTTTATGAAATATAAAATTACTTTAATTGCTTATACATTAATGATGCAGAAATTATTTATTTAGTGAAAAAACAATAATATAGTTTTTATTAAAAGAATAATACCGATCAAAAGGACCAAAAACTTGACCAAACATTATTGGTCAAGTATAGTTATACCCTAATAACCAAAGGGTCGTCTGGTGCACTATTTGGAGCCTTATAAAATAGATTATGAAATTTATATTATATTATTTTAAATGATGTCAAAGTTGTCACCTTCATAATTTAATAAACATATAATTTTAAAAGTTGTGTGTTTTAGAAGATAAATTAGTCTAAAATAATTATTCTAAAATATAATAAATTTATCTTCATCATATTATTTTATTTTTAATTTTTATGCGACAAATAATTATATTAAATAATTATATGAAAATACTGTAGTAATTATTTTATTAAGAGAAATATAAAATAAATGGTTTTAACAATATTAAAATAAATTTTAAATAAACTAATTAATGTGCTCCACTAATTTTATAGTTAAATATGAAATGTCAAAAATATATTAAATATTTTGGTTCGAACATATCTTTTGTCTGGATTTTATTTAATTTCAAATAATTGAATACTTTCAAAATTGACACTATTGATATTTTATAAAAATAACAAATTAATAAATTGCTTAAAAACAAAAAAAAATATTTAAAAATTAAAAATTGGAATTTATATGGTCTAAAATATCCTAAATTATCCAATTATGGAAAATTAACCACATAGAAGTAAGTATTTATAACCATTTAAAATTTAAAATATTATTACCACAAATAAGATTAAATGAGGATAAATCAAATTTATAAGGTTTAAAATAATTTTTCAACATGTCTAAATTTTTTTGTCTAATGATATTTCAACCCTATCTCATATCACCTTCAAATTGGACTCATTGTTGTGGTTTTTAAGTGGGGTTTGAGTTTATTATAAATTAATATTCAAGAGCTTCCAAAAGTGACCCTCTCCTCTCTTATAAAAGGGAACCTCCTCCCTCTTCTCTTCACTCCATTTTATGACATCATGCTCGGACAACCCCTGAAAATTACTATTTTCAACCTCTTTAGTTATATTATAGAGGTTCTGGTCTTCTCAGAAGACCAACTATTATGCCCTAGGAGGAAGTTTTAAAGGGGCACATCGAGGAAGACGTAATCTCTTCTATCGATTCTTTCATGTTTCTTTATTATTCTAGTAACTCTTATTTATTTGTTTCACTATGAAGTAATAATATAAGTATCAATAATATACTGATATGTTATTATAAATATTAAACAACCCTATTTCACCATGTATCTATCCTATGAAAAAAGAAATCACCACACGTGCGTACGTACGACTTACCGTCTCCACACTGTGATGTAATCTATTTTTCCACCACCATCATACCTAGATTGGTATAATGGTGGAAATAATTACTATATATTATTATTATAAAATCAGACTAATTATGAGATATAATATCATCCACTCCAATTCCCTTCAATAATTATGGTAACGATATCGTCGGTCGTGCGTACGTACGGATTACCGTCTCCATGACACGATGAGATTAATTCTCCATGGTAACAACTCAAGAATAATTATAAAGTATATATAATAAATAAATATGAAATATATTACATAATAAAGATATTGGATCTATGTATATTTCAATTACTTACTCCATTCAATTTAATAAGGAACCGAAAACAGTGTTCATCCGTATGTACGGTCTACCATCTCCACAAACGGAGTATTTCATTCCATTTATCAATCTATTATACATATATATATATATATATTATTATGAATATATATTATATATAAATAATTTCCTACATTCTAGAAGTTATTAATAATGATCTAAGTAATCATATGAATAATTAAGAAGTCAAAACGCATACGACAAATGAAACAATTTACCCAAAACACTGCTTTAACATGGAATTTACAAATGAACGGGTAATATAAAGTTGTAAGTGAATAATATATGGTATGATAAATATTTTTATGATTCTTTTACAAGTTAATAATATGTTTAGACCCACTATTAAGGAGTCTTGGACACATATAGATGAAATTGGACATATGGTAAGGGATAATTATTCTAATCTCATTCTTATCCGAGATTGTTTATTCATATGTATTTACTGGGGATATATTTATCATCCATGTCCATGTTTTATAAAAAAGGTTTTCATAATGTTTTTAATATTCTCCCATGTATGTTTAAATTCACGTTTTCCTCGTTTTGACTTTTACTATGTGGTATGGAACAGATCTTTCTTTTGTTTACCATACGAGGTACTTTTTGACTTTTCCATCAAAAGTACGAGAATAATTTTTTTACTTATATGGCATAATATTATTTTTACAGTTTCATAATCCCATATTCCCATTAATATTCCTCTACATGATTTAATGATTATTTTCAACAAAATCTATTTATTTTAAAATTAAATGAAATTTTGGGAAAAGAAAATTATTTGGAAGAAGAAAGGATGTTTTCTTTTAAAATTCATTTCAAGTGTTTTATCAAAAAAATTCTATCTAAGATGTCACTATTTAATATGTTTATGTCTCAAGTATAATGTATCTTTTATTTATATGGTTTCATTTTTCTTATGATGAAATGATAATCCATTTATACTATATTGATTATGTTATGATGGGATGATGTTTATGAAACCCATTTTATTCATTGGGTTATGATGAATGATTTATGTTTATTTTGTGGCACACATATGAATGGTTTTATTATGATATAGGTGGGACCTATATTTCCCTCCAATGCATTGGGTAAAGATTTATATCTAATAAGATAGACATGGATGGAACGGTAAGTAAATATTGTTCAGTAATATAGAGCTGTAATATCAAGTAAATCTGGTTTAGTAATGTACTTCATCCACTTTGATGGTCTTGGAAGAAATTCCTTGGATACTATGGAAATCATATCATGTTCTTAATTTTTTTCCACAATTAGTTGTTTTATTACCATTCTATGTTATCATGATCAATGTTACTTTGTGATCTATGCCTTATGTACTACTAAGATTTATGTCATTACTCATGATTTTTATGTTTTATGTTCATATTTTTATGTTCAAATTTTTATGGATTGTTTTATATTTTCCATGTTTACCCTTACTGGGAATTTGAGCTCACCATTTTTATGTTTTATTTTTATTAGGATATATATAAAGGTTTTAGGTAAGAAAACCAAATGGGAAGATCTTTATGGGAGATGTTGAAGATCTTTCACCAGGATTAGAAGATTATGTTATGAGTTTCCAAATACAGTAAACTAATACAGTATTTGGGATTCTATTTTCTGTTATCTATTACGTATTCCACAAAATCAATGTAATGTCCATGTATGTTATGAATGGGTATAAAAATTTTCCATACTCAGTTGATTCCATTACTATCCAGACAGATAGGCCGACATCATGTGATGAAGCTGACAGGGAGGCAGGATGATGATTGGTCCCGAGTACATGCTAGCATTATGGACTACTGGCACATATGTGAAGAGTTTCATTTTCATGGTGTTCCTAGGAATTAATTATCACTTTTGGTGTAGGTTGAGTATGCTCCATGGTATACATTGAAGTCTATTCTGTATCTTACCTAATCCGACATAGAGATGTAGAGGACGGTGAGTCAAAAAATATCTATTAGATTGTTAATTGAGATATTTTCTAATTCAATTTGAATATATTTATAGGTAAGTCCCCCATAGAATCTTGTTTGTATGAGTGATGAAGAGGAGGAGGGGGTTTTAGCAGGGTAGTCATCCATGCTACAACGTTGGACGCGAGGGAATATTTTCGTGCACTTATTGGGAGCATCTTTGTGTGTCTGGCTTAGAGAGAAGAGGTTCTTACCCCAGTGGAACATCCTGCTACTGCTGATGCTACTGAGGATCCCCGACCACAGTGATGCAGACAACGTCGGACTACACATGAGGCCTCACCTCTTCCATAGGCAGAGGTCAACCCTCTAGTATTCCAAGATCAGCTGATTCAAGATGTTGCTCAAGTTGCATGGGATCCATCGTTCCCATCAGAATATCCATAGTCTTATTCATCTTGGGTTCTATATACTTCACAACCTTGGGATCCATCATAGCCATTGATTCCAGATCCTTCGACATCTTATAGAATATCTCCATAACAAAATTTTTTCCACACTGCGATGGAGGAAGGTCCTTCTACCACCCAAGTGGGTGAAGGAACTGTAGGGCAGTACAAGATGTATTTGATAGCTCCTCCCATTGAAACATAGATGTAGGATGTGCCAATGTACATTCCAGTTCTTGAGGATTAGTCTTATCGAGGTTGTTATAATCCACAATGGACTCAACACAGACTTCATATTCGCAAACCACCAGGTGGGGTTGAATCTCCTCACAACAGACATAGACATTGATTATACATTTTTTACTTGTTTTATGTCTACTGAAATAAAAATACTATTATTAATATTAGATATTCATATATTTTTATCAATTATTTCAGTTTTCATTTATTTTTTAGGCATAATTTATATTTGACAGGTTTCAAAGTTGACTATTTGAAACTTTTTTAAGATTCAAGTAGGTGGATAAGAAACCATACAAATAATTTTTCACAGAGAATTTTTATGAAATTATTTTTATTTTGGACTATTAGTTATATGATTAATAAAATTTTAAAATTTCATTCATATCAGTCTTATAATTTATATTATATAGGCCAAGAATTTCACGTACTTGAAACAATTTTATGTTTCATGTAGGTGGATTAGAAAGTATATAAATAAATTTTCACATATATTTTTTAATAAATTATTTTTATTTTGGACTGTTATTTATATGTTAATGCAATTTTTAAAATTTCAATCATATTGGTATTATAGTTTATATTATATAGGCCCGAAAAGTCACATACTTGAAACATTTTTAGGTTTCATGTAGGTGGACTAGAAAGACTATATATAATTTTTCATAGTGATTTTGTAATAAATTATTTTAATTTTGGAATATTAGTAATATGTTTAAGCACTATTTAAAATTTCATTCATATCATTCTTACAGTTTATAATATATAGGTCATAACTGTCACGTACTTGAATAAAAGATAAATTATGTTCAAACTTTATGTTATATATATATATAAGCATATGAAAAAATAATAAAAAATTAATATTTTAATATACAAAAAACATAAATAAAATATAAAATTATTGTGTCTTAGGATGAAGGTGACGTCTGGGATGCCACCATAGATCAATATTTGTTTTAAAAAATTAACCTAGGATGTTGTAAGAACAAAAAATATTCAGAAAGAGTATAAAAAACCTAACCATATGCTCATATTAGTGCATGAAAATTAGGTGTCATAGCTCTTGGATCACGTGGAGACTCAAGGTAAAAATATGGTGCCATGAAATTGGTTTATAGAGAGAAACATATTGAGACGCATATCATCCTTGGTGATTATCTTTGAAGGATCCATATTTTTCCACGTTTTTAGGATGCACCACCTTTCTTGTGTTCACAGATAAAATGCGACCCATGCAAAAATATATGAGTATATCATAATATAGGGAGGGTCACTGCCACTCTGAATGAAAATGATATATATTTTCTGACATCAAAATGTAGGCAAGCCCGCATAAGTGATATTAATTGGATAGTATGTGAGTGATTAAATGCATAATGCTTCTCTCAAATGGCAGTATCACACACGTAACCCATATTAAGAAGGGGTGAAGCACCGTGTAGCCCAATCAGCACAAGGGTGTGGCGTTGCTTGGTCTTCCTCATGAAGGATGTATCATGGTGTACCAAAAAATCTGGAGTGAGGGTGCGCCATGTATATCTATTATGTCATGTGAACACATATTCTTATTCTTATCATGGGCTTGTGATCCAGCCAGAGAAGATTAAAATACCACATACCCGATAATTTCAAGAATTGTGGACACCAATTCAACATGTAACACTTTCCATTCACCCTTTTTCATGCATTCGTGACATGATAACACCCTAGGTAACACAATGGAATCATAAAGACTTGGACACATGACATATCAAAGGCGAGGAAAGGATTTTTCCTTGATAATGTCTGAATTTTGTCACGAGATCCATCAATGAAAATGTAATGCATCAAAGTCGGGTAAAGTGAAATTCCATGGAAAAGTCCTCATACATTCTCAAGACCCATTAATGAACATGTGGTGCATAGAAAGAAGGCAGAGAAACTATCCCTCACAATTTCTTCATGTCGTTACATGATCTAGTACTGATCATGCATCTCGCCATAATCAAACAGGACTACTGATCAAGGCAAGGCATGTGGACAATCTCAAGATCCCATATTGGTCTTCCAGCATCCTCACTGACAAATAGAACAATATCCTCCATAATTTATGGTTTTTCATTGGAATTTTCCTTACATAAAATCTAAAATCCTTTGAAAAAAAAGAGGAATGGTATTCAAAAGAAGATACCACCAATGCTCCTGATTCTCATGAAAAATATCATCATTGGGAAGAATAAAAACACTTAGTAACATATTGAAAAAACCTTAATACTACTGAATCATTTTGGGATAAAATTAATGAGATAATGGGGAAGAGGAGAGAGGTATTCAAAGTCACTAATGGACATGTGATAGGCTCCCTGGTTGATACGTGAGATGTCACAAGACCATAGCATTATGTCCACCTCATCTCGAGAGATCACTTTGGCTTGTCAGCCCTTCCACACAGAAGTCCTCATGTATTCCTAGGAAACCCGATTAGTTCACTAATGACATAAAGATATACTGTTACACTATATACTTACACACACTCCATATGAATAATATTGTTCAATCTAAACATCACTAAAAAATCCAGTAAAATTACAAAAAATTGCACATGAAATCTCACATTAATCCAAAAAATTTGTAAAATTAAATAAATTAAATAAAATGGGGGAGGATATAGGTGTTCACATTCGATGATGGAAATGTGGCATGCTCTCTAGGAGATCCACAAGACATCAAAATACGTCGTTACCATGTCCACCTTGTCTTGTGAGAGCCCATTGGCTTGTCATTCTCACCATGTAAAGTGTCCCAGGTAACTCAGTGGCACTACAAGGACAAATGAATAGATTTTTCCATGGAATGATAATGCAACCTCATATAAACCATATCATTCATGTTACACATCCAAAAAATACAAGAAATACCCTCATAAAAACACATGAAATCTTGCATGACTCCACTCCTTTTGTCACATAAAATAAAGGGGATCAAAAGGAATGATTCAAGAGGTGTTTATGGTCACTGAAAGGCATGTGAAAAGCCCATTTCACCCACAGTGTGCTCCCGCAAGACCCTCAGACAAGTCATCCTTGTCCCGCGAGACTTTGAGAAATGTCACCTGATGTCTTTTGAAACCCGTTCAAAAGGCACTTGGATCCTGTGAAGGATCTTCGGTATTTCAATGTGACAACATCAAAGTCCTTCATCATGTTCACATAACAAAACATATCCCCATTAATTTTATATAATATAGTGATGGAAGAATTAGTGTAAGAGACTATCCATCACTAAAAATCATGTGACACACTCGGTGCGGTCCATGTTATAGACTTGTAAAGATGTGTATCGCTAGAACCCTTCACCGACTTCATCATAGACTCACGATAGATACACCACATAAAGAGACATACAATTGGGGTGGAAAATCCAAAAAATTCTCCACTCCAACATGAAGAAAGGGTTAGACTATGAGACACTAGATGCTTAAACTCTAGATGATTTGATTCTCAACCTCTACAGATTTCATGGAACAATCGATCACATGACCAGAAACATTCCATCAGGTAATACACCAGCGGGAAACCACAAAAATCATTTTCTATACATAAGGTGAATCACGTGGTCATTAATAGATCAGACAACAATCTTCTAGAAAGGATTGAAAATAAAATACCACATATATTTGATATCATGTGAGACTCAAAAGAAATGATACTCAATAAACCTTTGACCTCTGTAATGTATGTCTTAGAACCGATATTAAAAGTGGAAGAGTAAAGTGAAAGACATGATCGCTAGCCCTTGTTCACTTTGTGTGAGTGAGAAAAATACAGATGAAATCCTTAGGAAATGGCCACTAGATCTCACAACACTCCTACAACATTCCATCTGGGACGTTTGAAATACTCATAACATGTCAGAGTGAGTCACACAGTTCCTATCATGCAAACCACATTGATATCATAAATCCCTCAGGGCCTATCACCCAATACATGAGATTTCCTCCAGAAAAATTTCTTAACAAACATTATGACATTTTCTCATATCAACCGAGTCTTTTGAAAGCATCCAAACTTGATAATGATGCTCTTGTGTCACCCTTTGGGAATATCAGCTAGGACTCGCGACACCCTCAAGACAAGTTGTCGAGGTCTCATGATGTATCCTAGAGGTGTCATTCAAAATACACAGCACCCCTTAGACTACGGCATAATGTCTCTCATGTAACCCTCCATATGTGTCAATCTGGGTCATGAGATGGATCGAAGGACATGGAAAATTGGTCATATGATTCCCTCCAGACAATATGACCTTGTAAATAGGGCATCCTCAGTGTGTAAGTCCCAAATTTAGGGTAGCCTTAGTGTGTATGCCCCGACAGAAAGTGAATTATGATTACTCTATTTCATTCCACAACTGGGATACGTAGGCTACTTCTCCCAGAGGGTCGAGCCATATATTGTTCATCTAGAGAAATCCTAGCATCTAAACCCATTATTCCATGTAATGGAATTGATTATTTTCTATCCCTTATTTCTCAAAATGTGCAAGGATCACAAGAGCTTAGGGACTACCAACAATCATATCATTTTCACTGGAAAACGCCACAATAGTATAGGGAAACCTCAGTGTGTATGGCCCGACATAAAACAAAATATGGTAACTCTAATTCCTTCAACAATCATGATATATATGAAATTTCCTAAGTATTGAGCTCAAATAAAAATCCATTTGGTGTATGTTTTTCCAAGATGATAAATTCTCAACCAATGGGACTCATTTAGTTCTTGGACACAATCACTATATATCATCCATCATCATACTGAGAAACCCACCAAGCTACAATGACTCTAATTCCTACCATAACCAGGAAATGTAAGTCATATCTCTGAGACCTGAGTCCCATGATAAGTCATCTCAATTATGTCCCAGTGTATAATCCTTATATCATGAGCAATGAAGTGACCATTTTCCATCCCTTGTTTCTCACACCATGCATAGCTCATGTGAGCTTAGGGATTCGTGATAATCTTATCATCTTCACTATGAGTTTCTATAATGACATGGAGAACCATGAGAACAATGAAAAATATGATTTTAAATATACTTATGATTTGTAGTAAAGAACCTTAGGGTTTGAGATAAAATATTTGGTGTCTCATTAACTAAACATATGTGCTCACAACATAACAATAAAATACATGGGATGAACAAACTATATGGGTTTTGATTAATGCAATAATCAGGATATGTAGGATACATAATAATGGATCAATGGCCAACTTGGAATATTAATTTCCCCATAATATGTAACAATACTCTAAAGTACTTGGTAATACAGATTCATTATATAAGTAAATTTTATTTACCAAAAATGTATGAAGAACCACATATACATACAGATGGATTCACCAAAGAGACACATTATTTTTCATATGAAATAGAATTAACATATAGTCATTTTGTCAGGGTAACCAGTCCCATATTAGGATTTGGAAGATATTTGTGAAGATATATTAAATATATAAGTGATTCCTGATGTATGCAATAATTCCCCCAAAATCGTGTGACGAGCCCATCCTTCCAACCTCTCATCCAATGCGAGCACCAGAGAGTTGACGGGCCTGAAGACCCAGATGACCACCAACCATTAGAAATCAGGTCTACACCCATATATGGATGAGGGAACCATTTATACTTTCTAGGGATGATGAAATAGTTGGTAATCCCGATTCATGAGATTTAACCGGGCTTTAAAATATCCCTCAATCAAACAATCAAGGGGAGCCCATCCCACTTCTACATTGAATTTTGAAAAAACAAAATTGAAGAAATTGGTTTTAATGTCTCCAATAAAAAATTATTGGGTTATAATTCATCAATCCATTATACTTTCTACTCATATGAATAATATATTCCCAGGCTTGATGTTGATCTATTAATCCACTATCATTTTATAACCATATATACAAACAGAGTAGTAAGACTATCATAATCTAGGATTCATGTTAGTCTATCCTCCTACTAGAAATTCCACATGAAAAGAATGGATGGAAAGTGAATATAAGAAAACTATATTATCCTTTCACATCTAATTGAGAATTTTCATGCCTATGATATATCATCAATCGATAACCTCATTCTTTATTATTTGTGTGATTAAAGATATTTCTCTAATCAACGTACTCACTACCTGAGGAAATGTCTTCATCATCCATGATTTACTCTAGTAACTCATATGCTACTTTGACCCTCATGGGTCAAAAATAAATCTCACCTGATCAATAGCTCTAATAGTTGGTGGTGAATATGATGGTTAGGGATTACTAAAGACACAATAAAATCCCAACCATGGAAGCTTCTCATGATATTCTCCAAGAATGACAACTGGTGAATCCACATCGCCTAATAAGAGTTACAACTAAGCCAGTATCCCTCATCTCTACAACCAAAATATTTAAGAGATTATCCACCAAGAATGATAACTTCCAATTCCCATATCTGATGAATATGGAACAGGAGGTCGAATGTGGATCACTTTTCATTCAGGTTCCCCCGAGGAGGGAACCTACCTACCTTCATCACCAAAACTACCCCAATGGTTCCCATTAGTCGCCTATTGAGGTGGGAATCAGACACCCAACTAACTATAACACCCCTAAAATGGGATAAAGGAAGACTCATCAGAAGATGAAGGTGTTTGATATCTTGGAGTGGTATTATATTCCCACTCCTGTCTATGATATCTACCGGTATACTCTAGCCGGAACCATCACTTAGGCTAATATCTATACTAGATCATGACAACTTTTTGGAAATATCCCCATAACAAGCATGGGGTGGCTCATAATCCCACCCCATGCATGAATCCCTCCATCCTAATCCTATAGAACAAGGAGGATAGAAGTTGTAACATATCCCCCATTCATCGAATATATTTGTCAACAGATAATGGAGTTGGAAAATATATACGTTTATATACCTAAAAACAAGTTTCTAAAATGTCAATATGTTTTAGAAACAGGTGAAGCGCTCCGCCTACATATTCTGGTACTATTAAAAATAAATGGACAAGCACATACTATTATACCTATAGCTAGGAAAACTCAACACTACAATCGTTTTTAAGAAATTGATGTACCAGAAAAAGAACAAATTATTTAACCCTTTCAAAAGGGTTAATAGTATAGCTTGATAAAGGGTGAGGCATCAGTCCTAGTTCATATTCCAATTCCCACCAGATTTAACCAAGTGAGAGTGGTACAAAACTTGGGACAAGGGAATATATCTATTGAAAAATACCAACAGCATATTCTAAAGGCCCAGTATTAGGCTCATTCCACATTTATGGATGGGGTTCACCATGTGAGAGGGCACAATCCTTGAGACGAACTCATATTCCTATCTAAAAATTACTATTGAATACTATGAGGGCCTAGGATCAGGATTAAATCCCTGTTCTGGCAGATGAAAGCCCCGTGAGAATGGATTAATCCTTTGGACAAGCTCATATTCCTATAAGTGAATCCACTTAGCATACTCTAGAAGATCATAGAAGCAATGTTCATATATCAACATCAACTAATTAATGACTGTGCCGACATCATTCCAATGTAATACAATTGGAGGCTCACAATCCTTCTCCCATTTTTATGGTCTATCTGCATATTATGATGGGGAATGTGTATTCCTACCAGGATCATATTCCTATTCTAATAGGTGTTTTGCAAGTGAGAGGGGAACATGCCTTGGGGTATGCTCATATTTCTACCAAGAACTTCTAGCATCATATCTCAAAGCCTCAACATTAGGATCATACTCTAATAATGACTGAGGCTCACCATGTTTGAATGGATCATACCTCATGAAAATATTATATCCCTATCAATAATGAGACATATTATTAGAATATTACTATAACTTATTAGTAGTGGTCTCATACTATTGCATCACCCAACGATTATATACATGTTCCAACAACATTCACACAACAAGCTGATATCCCTACAAAATCACAAAATTCATGTTTCCATAGTCAAACCATGGCCTATAACATGGACATTGACTCTAATATGCTCAATGCAAGTGACCTTGTGTGTTGTTTGATACTCATTCTCAGCACCACATGGGTCCTTCGACTATTTTATCAATGCGAAAGAAGAATACATTCATTACCATGACTGTCCACCTATGGTAGTGTAGAGATGGATTGTAAGGACACTACTCAAGAAATCCACTCTGGTAAACCACACCATGATGATAACTACATGGGAACAAAAATCCTATCGTTTTTCAGTCACCTTTATATAATTAGGTGAACCAAACACTGAAAAGTTCATACAGAGAGGTGGTCGAAACACCGAAGTCAACTGTATACTGTTCCCCATTATCTTCCATCAAAATTCCACTACCATTAATAGGAAACAATTAGAGCCATATTATATGGTCTAACTGGATGGAGGAAGATAATTTTGTTGAGGAGGAGGCTGAAATTGATATATGGATAGAGTTAGTTAAAAAAACATCTCCTTCTTGTTTTTCCCCCTTTCTAATTCTTTCTATGAGATCCCAAATGATATAGAAAAGGAGTGTAGTCCATATATTTGCCAAAATATGTGGGATAATAATCAGTGACTAAATTAATGATATCTCCATTATCTGTGATATGAGTGTCACCTTCAGAAAATCATGATACACTATTTCCATCTCAACCGACCTGTTATATCTGTGACCTGAGATCAAAAACAGGAAATGTACAGTTCCAATCTACAACATTCATGATGACATTTCATCTCAATGCTTTGGAAGGTGATATCAGAATAAAAACCATGAATCTATATCTGTGGATGTGGATAGTATGAAGCGTTATCATTTTCATCTCCCCTAGAATAGTAGAACCCCTCATACACTACATCCTACAATGTTATAGCCTCTGGATAAATCTAGAAACCAGGTAATTCTCTAGATAGATGGTCAATGTAACAAAATTACATCTCTTAAATGGTGCCCAGAAACCAAAGACAGGGAGAAAGGATAGACTACAAGGCTTGAAACATAGGACCAAAAGATAATAGGATGACATTCCAAACAAAGAAATCGAATTTGCGATGACCCTAAAAACATCTTATAAAAAAATTATCTATAGAGACCCTAATCTTGACATACATGGACATTACATTACTTTTTCTGAATACTTAATACATAACAAAAACGGACACACAAGGAACGTAATAGTTTAGTGTATATGGAAACTTGGAACGTAATATTCTAATCGTGGTGAAAGATCTTCCACATCTCCCATAAAGATCTTATCTTTTTTTCTTACCTAAAACCTTTATTTATATCTAGGGGAAAAGAAAACATAAAAAGGGTGAGATCAAATGCTCAGTAAGGGTATGCATGGATAAAATAATACGTACCATATACATTTGAACTTAACAACCTGAACATAATGTTTAAACATAAAAAGCTTGAGAAATGACATAAAACATGGAAGTACGTAAGGAATAGATCATAAAGAAACATTAAGAATGATAAAATAGCATGGGAATAAAACATGTAACTGTGGAAACCATTAAGCACATGATATGATTTCCATAGTATCCAAGGCATTGCTTCCAAGACTATCTTAGTGGAAAAAGTCCCTTTCTGAATCGAGTTCGCTCCTCATTCCAGTCCTGTATTACTGAACCGGTTTAACTTGCCCTTCCAGCCATGTCTATCTCATGAGATATAAAATATTTACCCAATGAATTGGAGGGAGATATAGGTCCCACCCATCTCATAATGAAATCATTCTTTCATCTGCCACAAAATCATAAATCATACATCCAAGCATAACCCATGTAATAAAATGGGATTCTTAAACATCATGCCATCATAACATAATCTATAAACAATTGATATCAACTCATCATAAGAAAATTGAATCCATTTAAATCATAGAGACATTCTACTTTAAAACTACACATATAAAATAATGTCATCTTAGATGGAACATAGTTTTGACAAAACACTTGAAATGAATTCTTGAAGAAAATATCCTTTCTTCATTAAAATCATTTTCTTTTCTCAAAATTCCATGAAATTTAAAAAGATAAGGGTTTTTTTGAAAATAATAATGCAATATTGTAGAGGAAGCTTCTTGAAAATGAGGCGTTATGAAACCGTAAAAATCCGTTCACGCCGTATAAGTTAAAAAAACATTCTTCTCATAATTTTGCCGAAAAAGTCAAAAAGTACCTCGTAATAGTAAGATTCCATACATACCATGTAGTAAAAGTCAAAAATGGGTAAAAAGGACTTTAAAAATACATGAAAACACTTTTATAAAACATGGACATGGATGATAGAAATAACCCGAGTAAATACTTACGAATATGCAATCTCGGATAAAAATGAGATTTGCAAAATTATCCCTTACCTTAGGTCCGATATGCTTCATATGTACTCGAACATACTGTATAATTATTTAAATAATGTCATTGAATTATTACAGAATAATATTAATTGTTATGATATCATATATGTTTCACTTATGACTTTATATTACCCGTTCATTTGTAAATTCCATGTTAAAGCAGTGTTTTGGGTAAAATCATTTAATTTATCGTACGTGTTACGACTTGTCGTTCTTGATATTATTATTAATATACAAATTTACATAATTACAGAATTTAAAACATGATTTATATATACATATATATATTATAGTTCGATAAATTGAATGAAATACACCGTTCATGGAGACAATAGGCCGTATGTACGCATGAGCGCTGTTTTCGTTTCCTTATTGAATTGAATGAAACTAAATAAATGACACACATTTTTATATACATAAATATAGTAGAATTATTATTTAATATATTTCATTATTATTAATTAAAAAAACTTTATGATCATTCATGTATGGTTAACATGGAGAATGATTCTCATCGTGTCGTGGAGACGGTAGTCCGTACGTACGCACGAGCGATGATATCATTCCCATAATTATTGAATAGAATTGGAGTGGACAGTATAATATATCAGAATCAGTATGATGTTATAATAACCATATATATTTATTATTTACACCATTATACCCATCCATGTAAGGTGTTGGTGGAAAAACAGATTTCACCACGGCGTGGAGACGGTATTCCGTACGTACGCACGCGTGGTGATTTCGTTTTCCGTAGGATGGATAGATGGTGAAATAAGGTTGTTTCATACATATAATAACATATCAGTATATGAGTTATACTGATGTTATTAATTCATAATGAAACAAATAATGATGAAGAAGTGGAAGAAGAAATAGAGTTGAAAGAATCGGTAACAGACATTACCTCTTCTTTGAAGCGCCTCTTTGAGACCTCCTCTTAGGGCACTAAAATTGGTCTTTTAAGAATACCAGAACCTCTAGTATGTTTATATGAAAGTGGAGAAGATAATTTTCCAGGGGTTGGCCGAGCTTGAAAGCTCAATGTGGTGTGAGGAAGAGAGAGAGGAGGTACCCTTTTATAAGGGAGGAGAAAGGCACCTTTGGAAAAACAAAAAATATTATTTTATTATAAAGCCATATTTGGTTTTGAATAGCTTTAAATTGATTTATTTCGAAGTTAAGGTGGGGATGGGTCTAAATACTCTCATCCAATAGAATTTGGACAAGTTTAGTTTACTATTGTAACCATATCATTTAGATTTTACTTTAAGTTAGATAATTTTACTATGACCGTGTCTTTTTGTGTTCTTACACTATAAGGTTAATAAACTTACTATAAGAAGACAAACGAACCACAAGTTGTTTATTATTAATATATATAACCTTATCTATGTTATTTGTCCGAACCTTAGATTTTTAGGAATAAAATAACAATTAATAATATAATATTTGTTTTAAAAACTATTTTATAACAATTTTGAAACTATTTAGTAATTGATTTTTTTGAAACTCATAACAGAATTATTAGTTCGAAAAAAGTTAATTAAATCAATAATAACATGTCATATTATCCTAGAAAAATAGTTTAATTCATAAAAAGTCTCAAATTACATTTATTTGGATATTTATAACATCAATTATGTCAATATTTCATTAATAAGATAATTACTGCATAATCATTGTGTCAAAAATAAATTAAATTATTTAATGTCTAAAAATTACAAATAAAATACCATTATGTGGGAAATCTTTTTATATTTCTAATGAATATTTATAGTCTAATTTATCTTATGTATAACCCTATATTAAAAATTATTTACTTATTAAACCTTGATTTTAACTATTTTAACCCTTCTTTAAATAAATTAATAATAAATGTCCTAATCTAATCCAGGTGGGCCTAAATGGTCATATTTTATTCCTAAGTTTGTTTTTGGTCGAATAACACTTATCCAATATAATTATGACATGTGTTAGGGTAATAATAATATCATTTTTACCTTTAATTACCCTATTTACTTTTAACCGTGGTAAAAAAAGTAAAAGTTACTATTCACCAAAAATTATTTTCATCTCATTCAACCACATTTTACATACTGAAATCAACCGTGTCCCTCAGATTTTTGAAATTCAATTCACAAAAGCGGTAAAATTATGTTTTATGTAAATTTACAAATTCTCCTAGGAGGTGGGTAAAAGACGGTGAAAAGTTCAATGAATTTTTTATATATCTAAAATTATTATAAAATTACTCCAATGAATTATATTGAATGTATATAGGTATTATTTATCAATTTTGACCTAAAATGAATTTGATTAAAATAAATAATTATTTAAATAAAATTTCGGTTTTTAAATAGTAACCCAATGTTTTCACTATTCATCAAAAATTGAACGTTTTCAGAAAAATACCAAAATTTCACCCTAGGATAATTTTGATATTCCGAATACAAAAATGAGGTCCATTTTCAAAAATAAAATATATAAATTTCCAAAAGTGGGTATTACTATTCATAACGTCTAGTTTTAATAATATTTTAATAGCATATCGTTGTTTAGCGAAACTCGGTATTTTGTACAACACACGCTATCGTGGAAAGTCGCACTTGTCTATAATGGAAGCCAAGTCAAGGATGTGTGTTGTGCAAGCTCCTTTTGGCGTAGCGTACAACACAAGACATTAATGAAATTAAAAAAAATATTTTTCATAAAATCTTGGGGTGTTACATTCTACCCCCCTTAAAATGAATTTCGCCCTCAAAATTCGTCGGGGTTATAAATGGTTTACTATTCATAGAAACCCACATCGTAAAAAGGAATACTAAAACGTGGCTTTAAAAACTAAAGTATGAAATGTAATGGTTACCCAAATTAACTCATCACTGGGTTTCCACGAAGAAGAACATAGGTGAAAATATGAATATGGAAGAAAAATCTACCTATCAAGTTCTGATGGGGAGTGGTAGAGAACATGGCTATGAAAAAGCCATCAATCACAAAGCCATAGATTTGTGATGATCTATGGTACCATCTGATTCATCAGATATAAGGGCACTAGGACAACATTTTTGGTTTTCAAGATCATTTCCCTAAAGTTGATAATTTTGTATTTGAGGAATTACTTGCTTGATTTTGGTACAATCTCACTGTTGTTCGTGCTTTGAACAATTTCCACTTCATCTCTTAAAGAAATGAAGTTGAATTTGTTATTTGTGAAGTGTTAACAGATCATGTGATAGAATGATGGGTCATTCCATCTGTTTCAAACAAATGGTTAGCAAAATTTATCAAATATACATAAGTCCATCTATGGTGAGGTTAATCGTATACGATTCCAAAAATGAACTTATACTTCATATATCATACCGAATAATAAAATAAAACTAGTTTCTACTAACTAGGGACTTCTTGTAGTCCATTGGTATGCGATAAAGGCCAGTCACACTTCAGTTGTGGGTTCGATTCCCACAACCTTGTTCGACGCGATGGGTTGTCGCATGTCCTGTAGGTTGTCTTTTTTCTAAAACTACATTACTATAACATCCCATAAATAATATAGAAAAATTTCTATCCTTAAACAATGATATATTATGTACAACATAATCCATTCCAATCTTTATCTAAAATACTTCGGTCCAAGCTCATAGTATAAAGAAAACGATTACTTGAAATTTCATCAACCAACCATAATTTATCCCCTATTATCTTGTTGGTCACATTCCAATAATGTGAATACCTTAATCATGTATTCTCTTGAAAAATGAATACCCATTAAATCTTAGTGAAAACATGAATACTGTCAAAAGTTAACTCTTTCCATATACCAAAATTAAAAAATTCTATAAACTCAAACCATGATATAACCTTCTCCTTATATCAGTCATGAGCTCATGAATACTATCAAACATTTAATTTTCTCCTTATCCATTCATTATGTGCATATCATCTACTTTCCAAAAATACTGGTACCATTCATCACACACTTTCAATACTTAAGGAAAGACAACAGTGTAACAATCCTTAGATGTCTCTTTATTCCATAGTATCATGAGATTACTTATACAACATTTCACTTGATAAACATATAATCATTCCACTACCTTCTTAAACCATTGACGGAGCTTCAACAATTATTTCATCTCACATAACATTTGTAGTCTCTTCATCATCATCAACATAAATATTACCTATAAAACCATACTGATTCTCTTCATGAGACTTTCCCTTAGGGAATTGGTTTGCATAATGCCCGTACATTCCACATTTAAAACATTTAACCATTGTTGATGTCGTAGCAATACAATTATCCTCATCCATGGTGTTAACTGAACCTTTTCCTTTGCACTTATTGGATTTGAGTCCTTCTTTTCCACACCCAAAGAATCTTCCAGTTCCCATGAAACAATCTCCCAGATGCCTCTTCCCACATGATTTACATTATGGAAATTGAACTTTATTCCCTCTATGATCATCATGAAACTCCATCTTTCTCTTATTATCTGAGGTGGGAAACTTAACAAAGTTGAGATTATTGATCATATTATGAGATTGCTGATTAGGAATAATAATGATGTTTGGAATTACAAATCCCATTTCATTTTATTTCTCATGAAGAATATCATTCTATTGTCCATCATATCCTCCATTATCATGAATCTTCCTATATCCATCCATTTTCTAAAACCCAAAAAGAATAGTGTGAGAGGAAAAAATCATGCTAGGGAAAACAACAAAGTAAAGGGGGAGCACCTTAAATATCTAACATCTTAGGTTAAATTCTAAGATCATTACCGTAGTTCTAGAACTATATCATATACGTATACTTATCCTTAGGGACATCCCTAGACATACCATAAAATATCTCTGGGGATCTCACTAACATTTTCGCATCCTAGTTTCCAAAGGTTGACTAATCCTTTCCTCTGATACCAACTGTAGAGACCCTAATCTTGACATACGTGGACATTACATTACTTTTTCTGAATACTTAATACATAAGAAAAACAGACACACAAGGACTGTAATAGTTTAGTGTCTTTGGAAACTTGGAACGTAATCTTCTAATCGTGGTGAAAGATCTTCAACATCTCCTATAAAGATATTCCCTTTTTTTCTTACCTAAAACCTTTATTTATATCCTAGGTAAAAGAAAACATAAAAAGGGTGAGCTGAAATGCTTCGTAAGAGTAAGCATGGATAAATTAATACATACCATATACATTTGAACTTAAAAACATGAACATAATGTTTAAACATAAAAAGATTGAGCAATGACATAAAACATGGAAGTACGTAAGGCATAGATCATAGAGAAACATTATGAGTGATAAAATAGAATGGGAATAAAACATGTAATTGTGGCAACTATTAAGCACATGATACGATTTCTATAGTAGCCAAGGAATTGCTGCCAAGACCATTTAGTGGACAAAGTCCCTTTCTGAATCGAGTTCACTCCTCGTTCCAGTCATGTATTACTAAACCGGTTTAAGTTTCCATTCCAGCCATGTCTATCTCATGAGATATAAAATCTTTACCTAATGCATTGGAGGGAGATATAGGTCCCACCCATCTCATAATGAAATCATTATTTCGTGTGCCACAAAATCATAAATCATACATCATAGAAAAACTCATGCAATAAAATTGGATTCTTAAACATCATGCCATCATAACATAATCCATAAACAATTGATATCATTTCATCATACGAAAATTGAAACCCTTTAAATCATAGAGACATTATACTTGAAACCAACACAATGAAATAATGTCATCTTAGATGGAACATAGTTTTGACAAAACACTTGAAATGAATTCTTGAGGAAAATATCCTTTCTTCTTTAAAATCATTTTCTTTTCACAAAAATCAATGCAATTTTAAAAGATAAGGGTTTTGTTGAAAATAATCATGCAATCTTGTAGAGCAATCTTCTTGAAAATGAGGCGTTATGAAACCGTAAAAATCTGTTCGCACTGTATAATTTAAAAAAAACATTCTTCTCGTACTTTTGCTGGAAAAGTCAAAAAGTACCTCGTAATAGTAAGATTCCATACATACCATGTAGTAAAAGTCAAAAATGGGTAAAAATGACTTTAAAAATACATGAAAACACTTTTATAAAACATGTACATGGATGATAGAAATAACCCCAGTAAATACTTACAAATAAGCAATCTCGGATAAAAATGAGATTTGCAAAATTATCCCTTACCTTAGGTACGATATGATTCATACGTATCCGAACCCCCTGTATAATTATTTAAATAATTTCATTGACTTATTTCAGAATCATATTCATTGTTATGATATCTTATATGTTTCACTTATGACTTTATATTACCCGTTCTTTTGTAAATTCCATGTTAAAGCAGCATTTTGGGTAAAATCATTTAATTTATCGTATGTGTTTCAACTTTCCATTATTGATATTATTACTTATATCCTGATTTACATAATTACAGAATGTAAAACATGTTTTATATATACATATATATATTATATATCAATAAAAGGAATGAAATACACCGTTCATGGAGACGGTTGGCCGTACGTACGCATGAACGTTTTTTTCGTTTCCTTGTTGAATTGTATGAAACTAAATAGATGACATACATATATATATATATATACATAAACCCAGTAGCATTATTATTTCATATATTTCATTATTATTCATTAAATAAACTTTATGATCATTCATGTATGGTTAACATGGAGAATGAATCTCATCACGTTGGAGACGGTAGTCCGTACATATGCACGAGCGATGATATCGTTCCAATAATTATTGAATAGAATTGAAGTGGATGGTATAATATATTAGAATCAGTATGATGTTATAATAACCATATATAGTAATTCTTTACACCATTATACCCATCCACGTAAGGTGTTTGTGGAAAAACATATTTCACCACGGCGTGGAGACGGTATTCTGTACGTACGCACGCGTGGTGATTTCGTTTTCCGTAGGATGGATAGTTGATGAAATAAGGTTGTTTCATACTTATAATAACATATCCTTATATGAGTTATACTGATGTTATTACTTAATAATGAAACAACTAAAGAAGAAGAAGTGGAAGAAGAAATAGAGTTGAAAGAATCTGTAACGGACATTAGCTCTTCTTTGAAGCGCCTCTTTGAGACCTCCTCTTAGGGAACTAAAATTGGACTTTGAAGAAGACCAGAACCTCTAGGATGTTTCTATGGAAGTGGAGAAGATAATTTGGTAGGGTTTGGCCGAGCATGAAGGCTCAATGTTGTGTGAGGAAGAGAGGGAGTAGGTGCCCTTTTATAAGGGAGGAGAAGGGCACCTTTGGAAAAACTAAAAATATTATTTTATTACAAAGCCATATTCGGTTTTAAATAGCTCCAAATTGATTTTTTTCAAAGCTAAGGTGGGGATGGGTCGAAATACTCTTATCCAATATAATTTGTAAAAAATTAGTTTACTATTTTAACCATATCATTTAGATTTAACTTTAAGTTAGATAATTTAACTTTTACTGTGTCTTTTTGTGTTCTTACACTATATGGTTAATAAACATACTATATAAAGCCAGACGAACCCCAAGTTGTTTATTATTAATATATATAACCTTATATAAGTTATTTGGACGAACCTTATTTTTTTAGGAATAAAATAACAATTAATAATATAATATTTGTTTTAAAAACTATTTTATGTCAATTTTGACACTATTTAGTAATTGTTTTTTGGGAAAATCATAACAGAATTATTAGTTCAAAAAAAGTTACTTACATAAATACTAACATGTCTTATTAACCTATAATATTATTTTAATTCATAACAAGTCTCAAATTACATTTATTGGGTATTTATAACATCAATTATGTCAATATTTCAGTAATAAGATAATTACTGCATCATCATTGTGTCATAAATAAATTAAATTATTTAATGACTAAAAATTAAAAATAAAATACCATTATGTAGGAAATATTTTTAGATTTATAATTAATATTTATAGTCGAATTTATCTTATGTATAAATCTATATTAAAAATTATTTACTTATTAAACTTTGATTTTAACGATTTTAACCCTTCTTTAAATAAATTAATAATAAATGTCCTAATCTAATACAATTGGGCCTAAATGGTCATATTTTACTCCTAAGGTTTTTTTGGTCGAATTAAACTTATACAATAGAATTAGGACATGTGTTAGGGTAATAATAATATCATTTTTACCCTTAATTGCCCTATTTACTTTTAACCGTGGTAAAAAAGTAAAAAGTTACTATTCATTAAAAATTATTTTCATCTCATTGAACCACTTTTACTTATTTACATCAACCGTGTCTCTCGGATTTTTGAAATTACATTAACAAAAGCACTAAAATTAAGTTTTATGTAAATTTGCAAATTCTCCTAGGCGGTGGGTAAAAGATGGTGAAATGTTCAATGAAATTTTTATATATCAAAAATTATTATAAAATTACTCCAATGAATTATATTGAACTTATATAGGTATTATGTATCAATTTTTACCTAAAATAAATTTGAATAAAATAAATAATTATTTAAATAAAAAGTCGGTTTTTAAATAGTAACCTAGTGTTTTCACTATTCATCAAAAATTGAATGTTTTCAGAAAAATACCAAAATTTCACCCTAGGATAATTTCGATATTCTGAATCCAAATATGAAGTCCATTTTCAAAAATAAAATTTATAAATTCTCAAAAAGTGGGTATTACTATTCATAATGGCTAGTTTAATAATATTTTAATAGCATATCGTTGTTTAGCGAAACTCGGTATTGCGTACAACACACGCTATCGTGGAAGGTTGCGCTTTCCTGTAATGCAAGCCAAGTCAGGGATGCGTATTGTGTAAGATCCTTTTGTTGTAGCGTAAAACACAAGATATTAATGAAATTAAAAAGAATATTTTTCATAAAATCTTGGGGTGTTACATTATCAATATAGGCTTCCATCACACACAACTCTCATGAGAGCACATATACACAACATCAACCAGACTACAATAATAGCTGAGGTATCAGGTGTCCAATAGAGTACTCAGCCCCTTATTCTAGGAGAATATATTCCTATGCTTCAACCCCTAAGGTCATCAATCCCTAAGTGGATTCTGAACATACCGAAGAAAGTTTTGGGTCAACCCCAGCCTGCTAGGCTGGAGGAATTTATATCTCAATCATGATCACTTGCTTCATTTTCACCTAAGAGAAGCCCAAATACATTAGTGACGATTCTAGATCACCCACACCGCCACTGGGATGGGGGAATTTATATCTTCATGTCTATCATGGGAATCACTTAGTTCCTGATTGGATCCATTGCATCCTCATCAACATGACCAATTAGTGCCAATGGAAACCCCAGATGACTCCCACCCCATAGGGTTGGTGGTATTTTAATCATCACCACCACCATAGAAGGAATCAGTCTTCTCCGGGATGGGTTTAAGATATCAATAGTCGATGTCCCACCTATTCTTCCTACTAGAAGACAAACCTTTGTTGGTTGGGGCTCACTCGACAATCATGAGTGAAAACTCCCTCAAATTAGCCATTCATTATCCACGATAGGAGGTGCATATAACAAGGACTATTAAACACTACTTGTGTTCTAATCCAAAATGGCTCAACAAGGTCAAGGGTAAGAATAACAACCCTGATAGAAGCTTTGTAGAATCTAATTGTTGTGTAGAAAAAAGGAACAAACACCACTTACTAATATTCCTCTATGAATGTCATCACTGTCAACATGGAATGAATTGTTCAGGACACCAACACATAGGTCTGTATTATAGAACATTTCCCCTTGGAATATGGTGATTTGGACGCACCAAATGAAGAGTCCCACACAAATAACTAGAGAAGGATTCAAAATATGTCACCGTTAAACAATATATTTCATCATCATCGACAGAATACTAGAAATAAAAAATGAAATGATGTGACAATGTCTCATTTTCCATCCAAAGAAGAATAGTTGTCGCAATATGATAGTGACGTTTGATCCCTCCAGAAACTCAATGTTGTGTTTCTGAAGGGAAATATTCCTATTGGATTTTATCTCCATCCAAAGACAAATATTCTCCCTACCATAGTCAATATTCCAACAAGAGAAGTATTTGTGATTCATATTGGATCTCGATATAGAAAATTGTATTTCATAAATGAGAAGGCTGATAATGATCAGGACTTCTCTCTATTTTGATGAAAACATATCCCTTTCTAGGGTAATCATTCATTCATAGGAAGAATCTAGGATCAGTGGGAGATGAAAATGGGGCCACCCCTTCAGCCCACACCCAATCCCTCTAGATTGGAGGCATCTCAAACAATAGTTCCCCCAATGATACATACCACCATTGAATCCATGTTGATATGAATGGAATCCATGGAAGGGAGTTGTGCACTTGTGCAACATGAACGGACGCCATACCCTGAATGGGTGCATGATACTCCACCTCCACTAAACTTTATAAACCCGAAATTTTCTACCATTTATGGTGTAAGAGACCCTAAAAAATATCTCACATTCTCTGTAACCAAATTTTGGTTGATGATGGGACCTTGAGATCAACAGGAGGTAACAAAACTAAGGTGTCTCATATAGACTCTTATAGGGATAGACTTTATTTGGTACAATTGTATGGAAGTAGGATCTGTTGTAGGATGGGAGGAACTTTTTCATAAGTTCCATTATCATTCCAGTTCTATAATGAGAAAAACAATGACCGCCAACCTAATGAACTAAACACAATGAGAGAAAAAGATGGTGTCTGATTTTATATCAAGGTGTGAAGGATTAACCTATTCAGATTGTATCCCCTCTCACAGGAGAAACTGCTAGAACTATGTTCTAAAAATCATAGAGATGAGTTGTAGACGCCCCTAATACCCATGGATTATTTAGGTGGGTTCTGAGAGTATGTTGATATAGATCAATATATTGAATATTTTATTTAGTGAACTTGATATATGTATTGAGTATTTCTCACAACATAGGGGAAGAATCCAAGAAGATCAAAATCCACAATTGTCGCTCTCATGCGCCCAATAGTGCCAATCGAAGCATCCATGCAACCTTTGAGCTGCCTTCGCACCTCATTTTGAACTAAAGAAACAACAGAATCACCCTCGGCCAGAACCACATAGAATACATGGTTGGCATAGGTTTAAGGAATGGATGAAAAAGTTATATTCCATTCAAAATGAAAAGTTTGTGGTTATTTCTTGGCAGCCATGGATAATAAACTACTCACACTCCCACAACCCAAGAATCCTGATGAATTCAACCTCAATGACCATCTTGATTACTACCCTTTCCACAAAAGGATGGTTCACAATATCCAAAAAAAATCATCCCCAGGGTCATCCTTCAAGGAATGGTAGACACTGGATATGTGACGTGAGACAATTCCCAAGAGTAGCTGGCTTGCATAACCATCACCCGATCAGAATAAGATAACAGTTGGAAGGATGTTACGACTAGAAGAAAACACAATTTTGAAAACAGGATCTCTCAGAAAATATTTTATCAATATCATACCGTTTTGATAGCATAGTTTCGTAAACTCGCTATAACTCCACCACCTAAAAATGAGATGTCATATGTGTCTCGCATGGGTTGGTGTTACCACTAGAACAAGAAATATAAATGGAAGGAAGAAACAAATTCTACTCTAATGAAAGACCTAACACATGTATATTTATTCCCTGTGAAATCTGAAACACAAGCACCACCCCACTAAATGTAATCATCATCATATGATGAGATCATCTTTGGTTATTTCAACCGGATATACTTTTCAAACCCCTTCTCCGATTATGAGTATGCCCCAGAATATATGGAACAGGAGGCCGCATGCGCCAGACCTAAGGATATAAGGGACATCATGAAGATTTTCAGACTCAATATTCTAACCACACTTTAAAAAAATAGATCTGTACCAGCATATATTTTGTGTCATATAATATATCTGTTGGTAAAAATGATCAATTCCAACAGATAAATTATTATGTTTTTATTTTTTATAAGTACCAAAAACTCTTCTTATAAACATATTCATCTATCATTATTATCTATTTTATACCAAAATATCATTTATTATCAATTATATTTGTTTTTATATCTTACATATACCAACAATCATCTTACTAAAATATGCATATATTTTTATTGTTTATTATTAATGAAAAATATGTTCTTACTAAATAAACACATTACAAGAAATTATTCACCATCAAAAAATATTTTACTAATAATTCAATATATAAAATTTTATTTTTCTATTACAAAAAAATCATTTTTCAATTAAAATACGAGCATACATATTGAATTAAAATATTTATAATTTAATATTGTTTCATGAAATTAATATATATAATTTAAATTTACCAATGAATTATTAAAACTTATATTGATTAAAACCAAATAAATTATAAAGTTACAATGTTTAAAATATCAAATTATATATATTTACAATAAGTAATTTTTTTAGAAATATATAATTTATATAATAATAATCATTCGTTATATTTAATAATATAATCCAATGAAAAAAAGTGGTCTTCCCAACAGTAGGAAGGATATTCCCAAATCCCGTACCCCGATAACCCTAAAATAATGAGGAATTCCATTGTTTGGTTCTATAGTGTTCATCTCACTCTGGGTCGTCTCCATAGTGTTTGACATTTCGGTTAGTTGATAAATAGTACATACTTTTTGTCTGTCACTACAATGTTTATCCTTTTGATTCATCACCAAAATAACCATCATCGTTCGACTTAACCATAAATCAATTAATCATTCAAGTTCACCCATATATCTTGTAATATTTCACCCCATTCGTCTAATCTCCACACCATTCATCTCCTGCTACATTCGCTTCAATCAATCGCCCCTCGGTACATAAATCTCACTCTCTCTAAAATATATTATTTGAAGTGAAAAAGGTAAAATTTCTATTATGATTTCACCATTATAGGCTACAAATTTTTAGTGGATGATAACTTTAACACAGTTCATAGATTGAACATACTCCTTTTTAGGTATCATTATAGGTCCATATGTAATTTTCATTGAACAAACATTTTAATTCTATTAATTATTGTATAGAATATAATTCCTATATAAATTTTACATCTAATATTACTATAGATTTAATGTTTTACATATGAATTTACACACAATAATCTTATTAGGAGATAGATTTTTATGCTATGAATAATGGTTGTTTATTTGGTACAAGGATACAATTTATTTTTTTATTTGTCTTATGCAATACCAAAATGATGTTCCATTTCAAGAGTAATGTATGATTTATTTTCATTGTGATGTGTAAATGCATTATATTTATTTTATTTATTCAATTGTATAGTAGGATATTTAATTTAATATATTGAGTCCATTCTACTATGAGTTTTTTAAATACATTCCTCATATATTTAATTAGTTTAAATGCATATAAAAAATTATTAACTATATTCAATTGAATATATATTTTTCACATCACAATGATATGTATACATGATTTTACATGTTTTTGAATCATAGTATGTCATGATAGTGGAATCATATTTTTGGGTTATTCTCTGGTTCTTATTGATGTAATGGACATGTTTGGGTTCCATGGTTTTACTAGAGGTTGATTCATGGAATCTGGTATTCATGTTTCATCGGATTTTTATTGTGATTTTTGTTAATTGTGGTGCTTATAGGCCATTCGTGTACTTTTTCAAGTCTTCATATTGGGAATAATTGATTCGGAAATCTTGAGAATAACAATTTAAGGTGATCTAGGTGAGTAAAGAGTTCCAAGTGTCTAGATTAATTACCTTCAATAGTAAGGCATTATTCTTCATTTTTTTCTCTTGTTTTCTCATATTTAGGTGCTTATAGAAAATATTAATGCTAATGATATTAGGTCAAAAATTTGATAATATAGAGAATTAATTATTATTATCTATTAAACTAATCGTATGGTATAATTAAATTGAGCATAATTGCAGTGCTCTTGTCATAGTAACGGCGTCATATTTTTTATTGTATTATGGCTCCTGTTGATGTAACAGACATTTTGGGGTTCCATAGTTTTACTAGAGGCTGATCCTTGGAATCTATTCCGGATTTTTGGTGGGATTTTTTTGCAATTCATTTTTATTTTATTTTTTATAGGACTTTCATGGACTTTTATAGGTTATTACAATATTTTTTTGATATACAGTTGTATTTGATATTTTTAGTTTATAATATTAAGTTTTTTAAAATGAATTTTATATTGATTTAATTAGATGAAATACATATAGTAGTTGATGTTTATATTGAATTGAATGTATATTTTCAAATTCACAGTTCTTTGTTCATGTGATTAAGAAACAATGTATCATGTAATTCAATCATAGTTTATTTTAGAATTAAAAATTATTATTTTTATATGTTATTTAATTGTTGGACATTTTTGATTGACGATGGAATAAATGTCGAACTTCTAAAAAGCTGTAAGGCTCTTTTTGTAGATAAATATGAAAATAAATAAACTTAAATAAGTTACAATATGGAGAAGTACATGTTATTTGTCATAAAAAATTATTTTAAACTGTCTGGTTTGAGAACTTCAATGGTCATGGCAGTGATTTCTAGTGTTCTACTATAATTGAGGGGTCATGGAGATATGTCATAAATTATAAAAGGTAATAGCTTTTCGTAAGGTGGTTGCTCTATTGGAGGTTGTAGATTTAAAGGAGTTCACAAGTATAGAGTCACTTCTGGTTTGTGTTGTCATTGGATCTATCCTCGGGGTCATTTCTGGATTTATTCCTTGGTGTTCAATTATGGTGGCTCCCAATTGATGTTGTTATAATTTTTCTATGCATAAAGATATTTAGGGTCATTTTTAGTTTTAGAAAATCAAACTAGAGCCACTAATTTCAATATTATTGGTTTTTCGAGTCTAGCTAAAGGTCATATAGTCAAGTGACATAACTATATTTTTCTATAGGATGAAATTTTGTAGATCTATTTTTAGTTTTCTCTATAGATTTTGTTTGATGAAAAACATATACATATTTGAACAGAATAGAGACTAGAAAATGTGGTTGTGTTAGGTTATGTTTTCTATTATGTCGGAATTTATATGAATCTGATCTTACAAGCCGATGACTGAAGTCTAAAATGAATTCGTTGCAATTGTTGCAGTAATGGGGATATTTATGATATCTTCTTCATGTATGAGTGTCTAGTTTTACAGTGGATATATTTGTTTTCTTTTTGAGAAGATGACTTCACATATTGATATGAGATACTCTAAATCTATTATAGGAATTTGATAACTCTCTATGTGAGTTTCCTTGTAAATGATCGATTTAATGTCAGAGATAGAATTAATTTAGTGGAGAATAATGTGAGGTTTGATGCATAGAAAGCTGGAGTCCTTGTATTGGTGCCTGAAATTTATTTCCCATGTGTAGGGTAGAAAGCATGCTAAGCTACATACATGGTGTACAAGAGTCCACACTCAAGGTTGTTTTTGACAAGTCCATTGGTAAAGTAGTTGAGCTGATGTAGGAAGTCAGATAGGATGTATATTCATATTTAATGATATGAAAAGAAGTCAAATTTATTATGCAGTTGTAGAATAGAATTAATTGACTAGATTAAATATAATAGTGTGAACATTGATAGAAATTCAGGGAGTGATTTAGAAAAATTAAAAGATATGATGCATTCAATACCACGCCATATAGGGAGGCTGATACCCTGAGAGGTGCTCCAAAACTAGTTTTGATAAGGTGTTGGATCTGACCTAAGAAATTCAATATTCACCATGGAGAATTCATGAAATCATCTTAGAAGGTTGGAAATAGTTAAAATATGATAGTTCATACTTATTCAATCCACGTGGTAGAGCATCGCTTAATCCCGATTTAGGGAAATTTGAACTCTAATCTTGCAATTAATAATTTATTTTATATTTTATGAATAGATGTTTTGATGGTAGAAACCTATTTTTTGTTGATATGAACGATGATTAATTTTTTATTCAACTATTAGAATAATATCTACAATTATGGGAGATTAAATTCATTCATTTTAGTTTTTATGTTCTTTTAATACATATAAATTTATGTATGATGTTAAAAAACATTTTTAACATCAAAAATTTTAATTGAAAACGTGTTTAATACTAGTTGACACATAATATGATAGGTAACAAGTTTATTTTTACCGAAATCATTTTGATAATTATCATTCTTTAGATTATTGTTCCATTATAATTGTATCTATAGATGTGCTTATAGGATACTCATGGACTTTTTCAGGTGTTCAAGTTATGAAGAGATGAACATACTAGATTGAGAGAAAACATTTGAAGGATATTTATGTGAGTCAAGGTTCCATGTTTACCTTTTTCTATAAGGTTTCCTATTATTCTTTTTTTCTCTTATTTTTCATATTTAAATTACTATTTTTTATGCAGATTATTATTCTCATTTCTAACAACTATTTGATAAAACAACATTAATTACTTACTCTTATTTCATGTTTTCATTTTTTATATGGTCTTTTTTTCATACTATGATTCTTGTAAAAAATATTAAAAATTATGTTGCATTATGATTATTGTTAAACATATTTGAAATATTAAGTGGTGAAATGTTGGTATGTTATTTTATTGTGAATAACATTTAATGATTAACTCATTTACTTCATCTTCATCCTTGGTCAACACATACACCTATTCCTCATTAGCATCGATTTCTATTCTCGGATTGAATGGGTTAGGTTTTGGCATTGTAGTTACACTAACGTCATGTTTAAATGAAATATTTCAGTGATTTTAGAAGGAATCTTCCTTGAAATATGATCAGTGAGGGAGGGTATTAGACCCTTTTTCTTTGTGTTAATGTAGGATGAAATCATTTTTCATTTTTTAGTTTTCATATTGAAAAAAATTACAATAGTCACTTACCATGTTCTTTGAGTCAAAATCAACAAAGCCCCCTTTCAGAATCTGGTAAATAATTTCATAACAAAATCAAGTCAATAATAAAGAAAGCAGTTCTATTTTTACCTTCAACTATAAGGTATGTTATTCTTCATTTTTTCTTTTTTATATATTTTCAATTAATATTTGTGTCACTCACATATTTATATTCTCATTTCTTACAACTGTTTTATAAAACAACATAAATTACATATGTTTATTTCTTATTTTCATTTTTATATATGTTTTATTTTATATTGTTCAATTTGAGTTGCTTGTAAAAATTGGTTAGCATTTACAAAGATGTAGACTTTTATGTGAATGAAAAATATGGTCTGGACAACCTTATGTTGTTGCTTCAGATCTTCTACTACACAAGCTGTACTTGCATCACGAATTTGACATCACTTAAGTGAGTATCCCTTGAAATATGGATTGAATTTTTCAATTTTGGATATTATGGAGTATTGAAAGTATTAAAATTAATCATCATTATTTCTTGTATACCATATTATTTTCTTCTTAGTTGAATCTTTTATTCCTGTGAAGGTGCCTAAAAATATTGTACAATGAAACCAAAAATCCTTTGACTGTAGTTTGATAGTACATTATTTTTGGGACTTTTGATCTATGAGATTTCTATGAATTCTTGTTTCACTTTTCTGCCATGCTAAAAACTTGATTTATATCATTCTCTACCAAGGAATTATGAGTCATGATGTCCCTAGATCATGAGATTTCACGATATGAAGTACAAGATTTTTGAAATGGCATCAGATTTCTGTTGACCTTCATATTTTGTATCTCTAAATGGAAGAAGGATTATTTATTTGGGGATGAATTGATCCATTTCTCATTCACATATTTTTGAATTTTTATACCTTCATCAACATTTTAAGAGTCCAGGACTCCACATCATATTTTTCTCTTGATCATAATGTTTTTGTAAGGATGAAATCATACAATATTTATTTCTTCTGGTATTGAAGTCCTTTAGTTTGAAGAATGAAACTAGTTCTGAAATACAATATCAACATTGTATGTACAACTGCATAATGAAGATTTAAATAGGGAAATCCCATTCATTTTTACACATTTGTGTGATTGAAACCTCTGATCTGAGCAGTCTATTAATATGTGGATCTGATTTTACAGTGACATGTCGGATTATGGGTGGACAATCAAAGCATGGATCCAATATAATACAGGCTTGATTTATTAGGATATGATTCAATTCATATTCCATCACTTCATTGGCTATTTTTGTAACAATTTTAAATTTCATGTTATTTTATGTTTGTTACACGTCCTGTATTCACACAAAATTGATTTATTTAATAATGTTTCAGAGTTATAAGTTGGGTGACCAACTCATGTCTCGTTTCTATTATAAAAAATATGTTCCAATTCATGCAGATAATTTTCTATGATTTTTGGGTATATTTTTTGGTTGTTTGTGATATAGATATTAGATCATAAGGGTGTGGTATAACAGTCACATGAGGTTTATCACTGGTATTGGAGATGAATTTATTTTTTTTATTGGTGCTGGAGATGGCTAGATGGTTCCGAGGTATGGATGGGTCACTTTTTCTGGTGTGTTGAGGCTTTGGTATAGATGGAGAGAACTTGGGGGGTGATGGATCTTGTTGGGGGTAGAGGGGGTGTGATGGATCTTGTTATGGGTGGGGGGATTCTGTGTTTTAGAATCTCCATTTTGTATTAAATTTCATTATTAATATAAATATTATTTTTCTAAGTTTAAACTTTTGTATTGATCGACATTGGATTTATAATTAAAACAAAGTAATTATATTTGATAAATTATGAAATATAAAAATTTATAATTTTTATCCAAATTTAATAAATAAATAGATATTATATGATGGTAATATTATTTACAATAGAAAAATTTGACATAATAATATGTTTCTAAACACTTTAACCAACACGTATATTAGCTGTTGGTATTATTATAAATATGACAGAACTATTTTATATGTCGCAAAAACATTTAGCGATAGAGTTTTTACTGATAGTTTAGTGACAGGTATATAAATGTTGGTAAAACATTTTACCAATAGAAAATATACTTTAACCAATAGATATGTTCCCGTTGGAAAAAATAAATATTTTTTAGTGCCATATCCCCATGGAATATATATATATATATATATAAAACCAAGAAACCTAGGAAAGTTCCCCAGCATACTCAAAAGAGGCAAGGAGGAGCCTCAAAGACCTCCAGCAGTCGCCCAAGCCTGATTTTTTTACAGGAACACATAGCATGGGTTTAATATAATCAACCTACGTGACGAGGAAGGGTGAAATGACATGTACCACTTGTATTAGATAATCCATTATCCTCTGTGCATGCACTAGGTCCATCCCCCATTAAGGATCTATCTCCTGTACCACATTCCAAGAACAAACCCATATCTATAAATACTAACCTCTAACACAAAATAATGATGTTATGAAATAGATACTCATATTACCAACTAAGATCAAAATCCTTTATGTGCATTGTCTTTCAAAGGAAATTGGGGATGAAATTTTTGAATCCCTATGAATCCCACAGAAATTCGAGATAGAAGTCGCAACATATGACGTCTATTAATTGGAAATTATGTGCTTATGATGTAATGTTTCTATTGATGCTCCTTTCCATCATAGAGTATAAAGGAATGTAAAAAGAAATAACTTGAACCCAAAGTGATTCATCCTTTGAAGAAACATCAAAAACTGAAAAATGCATGAACCATGATTCAAATTCACTTGGGTCACGCAAGTTCCACTAAGGTCGCGCAAGTATACTTGCTCGCAGCCCATTGGTCGCACAGGTGACTTGCACGCCTTCATTGAAATTCGCCCAGGGTCTTCTCCAGCCTATAAATACTCCCTGTGGGCCCCCTATTTTGGGGAGAAAAAATTGCATAAACTCATATTTGAGCTCTCAGCACCCTAGTCTCTTCTCAATGCTTCTGAACACTTATAAGGTAATTTCTTACCTAGAATGGGAGATCTTAATAGGGGGGAAGGCCTAAGTGTTGGAACTCATCAACACTTGCACACCTAGGTGGCCAGCCCTTAAGGGAAATGGCAACACTCGCGGGCCGCCATACCCCTTCAACAGAACTTGTGCACCACTCTTCTAAAATCATCCAAGGATAGTACTAAGGGCTTGAGAAAATCCTCACCCAATTATTACCCCAAGGGTTGATCGTCGTGCAGGTACCCATGTGTCGCGTAAGTATACTTTCGCAAAAATGACTTGTGCACCCACGCATGACTTGCGTGCCCACGCAGGACTTGCACGCCACCTTCTTTTTGGTTGCCCCTCTTGCCTATTTTCACCTCTCTTATTCCTATCCACCCATCTTCTTAATGATTAAGCCTTCATAACTCTCTCCAAATTCATTTATGACATGATTTCCTTGTTGGATTCCTTATCTGAAAGGAATTCTGTGGAACATCTCTTAAAACCTAGTGATTTACATATCGTCATGTCACTAAGGTCAGAGATTTCATTCATTCAACCTCATCTTTTACATTGAGAATCCTTAACCTGGGCCTCCTTTTCAGGAGTAAGTCACAGTCCAAGTCCCCTAACCTGGGCATCCTCCTTAAGAGTAAACCCCAGTCTCAAAGTCAACAAATATGGTAATCCTCCTTAGGAGTAAGCCCCAAGTCCCTTGATTTTTTTCAAATCCCTTTCACTTGGGCCTCCTTCTCAGGATTAAGCCCCAGCATCAATTTCTCTTAACCAGTCTTAATTTACTTTTGATTTGGGCTTCCTTCTTAGGAGTAAAACCCAATCATAAGTCCCCTTCTAATTTGGGCATCTTCCTCAGGAGTAAGCCCCGCGTTAGAGTATTCAAATCTCCAAGAAGTCCATATACATTTATGGACCTTGTTCCCGGGATTCTTTCCTGAAGTAAATCCTAATATTCATCTATTTTGGGCAGTCATACATACATAAGCCCCATATCATTTCTCATGATGTCACAATTTTCTGGTTTTACCAATACTTCTTGTTTATCACACCGAGCATGAATCACGTGACATTAGAGTGTAAAAGTAATTATGACATCTTTATTTGATCCATAAATCATACATAAACATTATACTCACCACTCTAACTATGTGGGTTCTGATTCCTTTTCCAAAACAAATGATACGTAGGTAGCCCATCTGTGGTTATGATCCCAACTCTGAAATAATCCTTGTCCTTCTGAATGAAAATAAACATCATGTGCCCCATTGAGTGGATTTGATACCAGTATGGTCATCCTAATGACTAAGAGACTTTAATGTATTTAAGGATACCATTGAATAAGAATCTCTAATAAATACAGATGATTCTCTATCAATGTAGAACCTTGAATACATATACATGATTCTATAAATTTCCTATATATCAATCATTGATTGTTATATCTAAAGGAAATATCATTTTATACTTGTTAATGTAATAAGGATTCATGAACATAAATTAAATATATAAAGAGATTCCCGGAGTAGACAATAATTCCCCTCAAAAAGATGTGATGAGTCCGGCCTCCCATCCTCTCGACCAATGTAAATTCCTAAGCCTCATCAGTCCACAACTAATGAGCACCTTCCTTTGGAAAATAGGTCCAAATGGATATGGAATCATTGGATGTTTCCAGTTATATGAACAACCCCATTAGAAACAGATTGGAATGTTTGAACCTTTAATCAATGAGGTCATCCCCAATTCCAGAGGAAACAAAAAATGTCGAACCTGACGTGAATTCTTAACCATGTTAAAATGATGTTTTACTTATTTGTTAGGCCCCTATTTAAAATTCAATGAGAGGTCCCACAAAAAAATCAATATCACATGTTCTTATCCAAAAGATGTAGTGGTGGGACTTATATTAATTATGACTGTTATATCAAACAGGCACTCTTTTCCAAGATCTTCTGCATTACGATAATGGATTTTCTTAAGTTCGCATCTATGAATGCCTCTGCTGTGAAAACCTCTACTGTGAATGCATCTACTGCTACTCCTGCTGGATCTTCGTCCGCTCTGAGGGAAACATCACCTACTCAGCATATTAAACGTTGGGTATCGAATGCGCAAGTTAAAGAGTACCATAAACACGGTACCATTCCAACTCTGGAGGCTGCTCGTCAAGCCCTATAAGAGAATAAGTCACCCTGGCCATCCAGACAGCGACAACCAGTGATCAAGAAGCTGGTGGTGCTAACCATAGTCTCTAACCGTTTCAGGTTGTTATCCTTGGAACTCAATAACTATTCCATCCCCTATTCTAAGGAGGTGAATGGGAAGGCCAATCAGGGCCTTAATTAAAGGAAACATGAGTCCTTCCTGAGGGCTCCCACCAAAAATCGCTACCAAACTCATGCGGCAATGCGCCCTCAACATGATGAGTGTGTCGTCTCCAGGCGTTCGGTTCAGGTTCTTCAAACCCAAACAGGTAAGATGAACCACCAGAGGCGACAACCAGTTAACAGTGACCATGTTCTTATCTCTTCCATTTCTGGAGATGTCCACTAACCTAACTTGGTGGCAAGCAATGAGCGGGCACACACACCCATATGTTTTAATCCCATTGTCCAGCAGACTCGTCTGGAAGCATCATTCCAATCCAGCCAGGCAATTCCGGCGGAGTACTATAGACAAGAACATACACCTATTTATAAATCATTGACATGTCAGTAGGATTGTCTGACTACATGTGATGGAGCCCGCCAACCCAATGTGTTGACAACTGGTAAAGAGGTACATACACCTGCTTACACTCATCAATCCTGCTAGTAGCCTCGTTTGTCAGTATTGAAGGAAGATCATCAACCATGTTCGTTGGAGTGCAATCAGAAGGCACATACACCTACTAGTATTGATCAAGCCTACCAATAGTCTCGTTTGGTAGCATTTGGAGAAGTCATTTGGAAAGCTCCGGTGACAAACAAGAGGCAGACTCAACTCTCTACCCCCACACATGAGTATTGTCAGAATTCACTGACAGGAAAAGGAGGACAGGAGCAGGCACATACCCCTACTCCAAGCATGGAATGGATGTATATCCTCATTCCGGCTGCTGAAGTCACCAAGAACATTCTGTCAATGGTGAAAGAGAAGAAGCATATCCCTGATCATATTCTGGATTCCTTCCAGGATATTATAACAGCTTCAACAGCATCTCAGGGAAAGACATGTAAATTTATCCCTACCAGTGGAGTAAAACATCAACAGTTCACTCTGGAGCAGATACACACATCTGTTCCAGTCCAAGAGGGTTGTGGGGAATACTCCCCCATATCATACGGACAACCAAGTCAGGCACATACACTTGATTTGAGTGGAGAAAATCAGCCTAACTGGATTATTTCTCCAGAGAAAGAACATACAGCTGCCCATAATGACCACTTTCGTCAAAAAGTGGTTCCTAAAGCAAGTAATATGGAATCTAAAAAGAAGACCCACCCAGCACAGTCAATAAATCATGAGCCAATATGTAACAAGGCCTTTCTCGATGCTAGAGTTCTTATGCACTAAGAAAATTTTCCGTTTCAACTCAATATTATACTATCTCAGTTCCAAATAGTAGGAACATTAATTTCGAATGTCTGCATCAGATAATTCCTCATGAAGGCTTTCTTCATGAAAATGCGGTCAATCTCAATGTTTCATCTTCAAATTAGAGCCACAAGAACCCTATGTGTTGTTAGAAGACCAACGAACAAAATTTTTCATCTTTTGCTGTAACCCACCATGGTGGTCCTCCCCATGATGATGAATTTAGCTACGAAAGTCCTCTCCCCACTAATAATGCACATTTCTTCTAAAATTCTCCAACAGACAATGTAGTGACGAGAAATCCCTCTTATCTTAAGGCACTTGCAAATGTGAATCCAGTCATGTCTGATGATTTACCACTAATAGGTGAAACACTTTCTCAATCAGAAGATAGGATGGGGTGTAGTTCATTCTCCCAACCACCCCTAGCTCGTTCATCTTCTAGTTTGATCAGTGAATTCTCTATCGATCTTGTTGAGTCCGATGAAGCAAAAAGGAAGCACCATATCTGGTCTAATCAGGTAGAATAATCTTCATTTAATGATAAAGAGGAAGTACTAAATATAAGAAAACAACTGGCGAATGTTGAAGTGCCATCCATGATTTGGCCTCTGGCTGACTCTCAGTATGATATTCCATAGATGTTCAAAAAAGATGGAATTCATGATATTCATCTTAACATATGGAAAACTCTTTGTCAATTGAAAAAGAAAATATTATCTTATGATGAATATGAAAATCATGTCAAGATAATAGAAGGGTTGCAATGCCAAATTTATTTGGCATCTCTCTCAGTTTCTCGATATTCGATGGCTGAAAAATAGTAGAGAGCCCTTCCGAGTTCATGCCTTGGCACACTAAGAAGAATGCACCAGTTAATTTCCAATGCCCCATCTGGTATTCATATCAGTGGATGGGATGTTCATGCAGCATTACATTTCACTGTGCTCTCCAGTCAGCAAATCCCATCGAAAATGGTCTCATGCAATGTTATTTCCCATGGTCGGCCACATTCAATGGGTTTTTTTGTAATCAAAAGCTTTCCCAAGAACAGGCCACAACTAGTTCTTCCCAAAATCAAGAATACATATAAAAAGTTGTTGAATTACTCCTACATCAAGAAAATGATAATATTGAACATGCATCTCCTTTGGAGCAATCACATCATCAAGTGACATAAGTGTCAGAAATCATCCAACGGTCTTTTGAGCCAGGTGATAAAAGTGGATGCAGTTTGATGCATCCAGTTAATTTCCGAACTAAAGTCCACAAGATCATGAGAGATTTAAAGAAAGTCTTAGATATAGCATGTCAAGAACCTCCCCAGCTTTCCAGACTAGGTACTCTTTTAACCCAACCCTCAGAATCAACAAATAGGATTCGAGGAGTTGAGCAGGAACAACCCCAGTCCACCGAACTGGGGACTTTTTCAAATCCTCAATCCCTCCCTCATAGAATATAAGTATTCTCTCTATTGGGGAAGAAGAATCAAGAGGAACGAAATGACAAATTATCAGGATATTCCCTCCAAATTACGGTTCGTCAACAAGTTCCAGGGGGACCGAATAAACATAAGACAATGTCTCATCAAGGACATGGAAGAAGACAATATCGCAGAAATGTCGATAGAAGGGATGTAATGTGTTATGCATCAATCAATGTCATCAATTACATAGTTTCTAATCCACTTGATGAGGCTCACTCGGTGGGATCAGATGAAGATGTTCATGCTCAAGAAGTTGTACGCACTGACATAAACGAAGAAGGTGTGCGTACATGAAATCAAAGGAGTATTCATAACAAAGGTAATACATCAAGTAACCCACTTACCCCTCTCTGAAAGGTGTCCAATAAGGGAAAGGAATGAATCGGGTTACATACCCTTCCTCTAGATAAGGCCAATCGCTCTCACTAGAGAAAAGATTTGGACAACAAGATGAAGAAATGAAGGAATTGAGGAGGAAGAATGCAGAACTACTTCAGGGTAGTCTTCCTCCTAAGCATGCTGGAGTCATTCAGACAAAGGATTTTTTTGTGGCTACTGAGATGGATCAAGAATATCCTCCTTTATTAGTACACCCTCATAGGTCTAATCCTACGGGTCAAGTGAAACAACAATCGGCAGTGCTTCCATCGGTTGCAGTACCAGCTACAACAGCTGTCCAAGCTCCAGTCATTTCACCTATTCAGGTCCAAGGTCAAACGGTTGTTTCTCAAAAGTTAATAACTACTATTGATTCATTAACAGCTCGGTTGGAGTCTATGGAGGGAAAACGAGCTCAAATTAAACCAGAAAAGAGAGCTTACCCTGAATGGGTTGATGCAATTAATCCCCCATCAAATTTTTCAAGTACCACATTCCCAATATTTAATGGTTAGGGAGACCCAGAGCATCACATAACACATTTTGTTTCTCGTTGCGATCCTATGATGGGAACCCTTCAGAAAAAAGAAGAAGTTAAGCTTAGGTGTTTTGTAGAGTCATCACAAGGACCTGCTTTTGTCTGGTACACAAGCTTGAAATCTCTATCAATTACTAGATTGGAGGATCTTCGCCAAAAATTCCTTCTTATGTTCAGCTCAACGTTACCAAAGACAACAGTTTTTTATCTTTCAAATTTTAAGCAAAGGGAGAATTAAAGGGTTTCAGATTTCATTTCTCACTGGAAGGGATTAACTTATTCCCTAAGCTTAGCACTCCCTCTAGAGGAATTGTTTCCAATATATGTGGAAAATTTATGTGATGAGCTACACACACCGTTGATCCCTGTGAAATATACAGGAGGGTTTCAAGACCTTACTTCAATCGCTCAATAGATTGAATATTCTCTTATAAAGACTAAGGTTAAAACTCGTGTAATTCCATCAGCTCCAGGAAGGAGAATGGGTAAAGTAGAGACTGCTACAGTTATGCTTAAACAAGTACCTTTACCAGATTCTACATCGAAACCATTATCTTCTCGAAGAAATCCTCCTCCTGAGTGCCAAAAAAGAGGCCCTTTCGTCAAGATGATCAAAGAGATCAAAGATGAAAATAATTTGAGGATTTTAAGAGAAAATTTTATGCTTTTCGAAATGAACAAGTTCATGGTTATTTCATTTTGGCTCTGGAAAATAATTTGGTTTAATTTCCAAGGCCTAAGAGGACAAACAAGGAAGGAGATGAAGATCATCCCAACTATTTCTCATTTCATCAGATGTTGGGGCATCCCATTCAGGAGTGTTATGTCTTCAAGGACGTCCTGTAAAAAATGGTCGACTCGGTACAAGTCAAACTGAAAGGTTCTTCAGCTCAGGTACCATATGTTACTACTACAGATCCAGATGGGGAAGGCAAGTGGAAAGAAGTAAAGAACAAAAATGCACAAAAATATGATGAATGGATGGTCAGAAAAACGATCAACCGAACTCATGCCATTTTTTTGAACGCAATTGAAGAAGCCAATAGTGTCTTCTTCCCTGAATGCCACAGCAAACCCTCTTCATCAGAGGGGATAATTCCAAGAAAGAGGAACAAGTAGAAGAAGATGAAATTGTGTCAAAGCCCAAGTTGTCTTTGAATCTGGCAGATTTTATTCCATCTAGTTCAAAGCAATGGGCACTACCCCACCAAAAGAAATAGCCTAAATAGGGTAATCAAGAAGATTCTTCATCGGATAAAGAGTTGATCTTAGGTTCTGTTAATATGATTCAATTAACAGATCCATATTCCAGTCACAGTTTCGATTATGATAAGCCCGAGTTCCCTGTAGCAAACAGAGGAATCAGAGGAGGTTCCAGAGTCTCAAGATACAGGGGAAGACGTGGATCTTTCAAAGGCCACTATTCTAATTCTACCTCTGCTAGAACTGTGTATGCGGTAGAAACTCATGGTAGAGCCCTTCAACGAGCTCAACAAGAACAAGAAAGTTCTTCCACACAAGGTAGACTCAGTCCTGGCACAATTATTCTGGAAGATCAGTTGATGGTTCCATCTTCTTCCTCTCAGCAAGTAAATACACCTAATTGGTCTAATATTCCAAAGCCAGGAGTATTACCAACTCCTATCCTGGTACAAGATGCATCAACTTCCAAAGCATCAACTTCTACGGCACTTGTGAAACCACATGTTTTTGTTGGGAAACATAGACCTTTGGATAAAAATTATGATGTATTGAAACAATTGGCCCAAATACCGGCCAAGTTATCAATTCTAGATGTTTTGAATTTATCAAAGGATATTCGGGAGGAAGTCATCGAGGCTTCTCGAGTCCTCAAGAGTTTGAAACTAAAATTGCTACAGCTGACGTATACCATGTAGAGAATAATCCTACAGAATTACATTCAGGGATATCGTTTACTGATAAAGATGAAGATGATGTCGTTCATGGACATATTAGACCTTTGTACTTATCTAGAAAGGTCAATGGTGTAGACGTCTGAAGGGTTTTCATTGATAATGGTTCAGGAGTCAACCTCATCCCCATTCATACACTTCATCGATTGGGCCTCACAGAATCTGATTTATCTCCTTCTACTTTGATGTTACAAGGATATGATAAAAATGAATAAGAACCACTGGGCGAGATTACACTTAGAACTCAGTTTGGAGATCTTGTATCCAATTCATATTTCATGGTTGTTGATCAAGACTCAGCCTTCAACAACTTTCTTGTTAGACCCTAGCTACATCAACATGCGGTCATCCCTTCATCATACCATCAATGTCTCAAATATTGTTTTGATGGTCAAATTGGGACATTGTATGGTGATAAATCCCCATTAAAGACACGTGAATCACAATACATTGAGGCAGAATTTTATCACATGAAGGGAAATGAGAAATCCACAACAAGGGAGACTACCAAATTTAATGCTCCATATGGTTTGGAAAAGATTCCAGTAAACCCATTTACACATGTGAGTACAGATTATGTGTTGCCTATCAGTCAAATTGACAAGATAGACCCAATTCAAAATACTCTTATGGAAACTTCCATAATTTCAATTACGGTAATCAAGCAAGATAGCATGGGAGAAATTGGTGATTCACCAAGAAATGATGAAAGCTCAAATAGAGATGTCTTCATTTCATCGACTGAAATCCAACAAGTCTATACTTCTCCAACCAGGGTATAAGAAGTTATAGAAATGTCAGAAGTGAATGATGATGTTGATTCTCAATCCATAATCTCCTCTATATTTCCCAAGGAAGACACTTCATCATCAATATGGTCGGAAATGGAATATTCATCTTCAGGATGTTCAAATTTAAACATCTCTTCTAATCATGAAAATTCTGCTTCCTCATCTACTATGCAAGTAGAAACAGAAGAAATATCACAAGTTGAAGAAGAAGAGGAAGATCTCAGGGATGCTCCTATAGCATTTGAAGAGGGTATCTATACCACCTTGGATGAACTCAGAGAAATACATATGGGTACAAAAGATGATCCACACCCCACTTTAATTAGTGTGGCCATGACTCTTGAAGAGCAAGAGATGTATATTTCCTTCTTAATGAAAAATCGATATATATTTTCTTGGAACAATATAGAGATTCTAGGGCTTGATCTTGATGTTTCCACTCATCGTTTAGGTTTTCCAGAATAACATTGAGGATTCAAACAAGACGCTAGAAGAACACACCCAACCTATGCTTCCAAAATTGAAGCTGAAGTGGATAAGCTCATCAAATATAACATTGTCAGAGAAGTTAAATATCTCAAGTCTTTGGCTAATATTGTCCCAGTGAAAATGAAGAATTGTAAAATCAGAGTTTTCATTGATTTCAGAGATCTTAATCGGCATTGTCCTAAAGATTATTTTCCAGTACTGATTACATAACTCTTAATTGATGAAACAGTTAGCTATAAAGAACTTTCCCTCATGGATGGATATTCTGGATATAATCAAATCCAAATGGCTCCAGAAGATGAATAATCTATTGCCTTTAGGTCCCCTTAGTGTGTGGTTTTCTATCGGGTAATGCCCTTTGGCTTGAAAAATGCAGACACAACATATCAACGTGCCATGCATCGTATATTCAAACCCTTTTCAGGGAAGTTTTTTGAATGTTATGTGGATGATTTGGTGGTTAAATACAAACAAAATTCTAATCATTTGGCTGATTTGGAAATCATATTCCACAAACTTCGGCAACATAATTTGAAGATGAAGCCCTTAAAATGTGCTTTTGGGGTAACCTCGGGAAATTTTCTCGGCATTTTTGTACGCCATCGTGGTATCAATGTAGATCTTGAGAAGAGAAATTCAATCCTTGGTATGTCACCTCCTCAAAATTTAAAGAAATTGAGAGGACTTCAAGGACAATTAGCCTATATTCGGCATTTCATCGCCAATTTGGAAAGAAAAAGTTTACCCTTTACCAAATTGATGAAGATGGGAGTAACTTACCAGTGGACTGAAGCCTGTAAAGAAGTATTCAATATTCTCAAGAAGTATCTCTTGAGTCCACCGGTGTTAATGCCACCTGTTGAAGGAAGACCACTTAACCTCTATGTGACAACATTAGAGTGATCATTTGGTGACTTTCTTTCCGAGAAGAATGATTTTGGGAATGAAAACAACCTCTACTATCTTAGTTGGACTATGCTTGAAGTAGAAACCCGATACTAAAATACTGAGAATTGCTTCCTAGAATTAATCTTTGCATTTAATAAGTTGAGACACTACATGCAACATCACGATGTCTAATTGGTATCCCACAATAACCTGATCATATTCATCCTTAGTCGTCCAATTCTTATAGGACGTCTGGCAAGATGGGCAGTTTTTTTACATCAATTTTATATTCAATATGTGTCTCAAAAGGAAATAAAGGGCCAATCTCTGGATGATTTCCTTTCTGAACATCCTTCATTAGAAGATACAACTTTAGATATTGAACTTCCTGATGAGGAAGTATTATTTATTCAAGATAGTCTTCAAACATGGGAAATTTACTTTGATGGTGCTTCCAGAAGTCCAACATGGAAGAAAATAGAAGATCCTAAGTTCAACATAGTTGGGTTAGGAGTTGTACTCATTTCCCTGGAAAAGGAATTGCTACCTTATTCCTTCTCATTATTGGGAGGCGGTACAAATAATGAAGTGGAATACCAAGACCTTATTGCAGGATTGGAGTTGGCGCTTAAAGCACAAGTGAATCACTTAAAGGTGAAAGGTGATTCAGAACTGGTAATCAAACATGTCAATGGAGATTACGCAACCATAAAAGAAGAACTAATCTCTTTGTATGATTACGTTAGAGAGTTAATGGCGTATTTTATTTTGTAACTGACATTTTATTATGTCCCAAGATCACAAAATTCCCAAGCTGATGCACTGGCTAATACAGCCACATCTCTGGCAGATTCAAATCCGGACGAGACAACCATCAGTATTTCCCACCATCATAAAATTTTCCCTTATGTTCAAATCAGAACAGATGAAATCAATGAAATTAGTCCCATATATGAACCATATGGTCATACTATAGGATGGATGATACCTATCAGGGAATACCTTCAAAATGGAACACTTCTGCCTGATAGAGCCGGGAAAGATCAAATCTAGAGATGTGTGGTCAATTTCACTCTTTTTGATAGCCCAGATCACTTAGAGAAAATTCTCTACAAGCATGGTTTTGATGGAGTTCTCTTAAGATGTATTGATAGTGAAGAGAAAATGGCTATCATGAAAGAAGTACATGCAGGAGTCTATGGTTCTCATCAGTCTGGACATAGACTATCTGATCAAATTCGAAGGATTGGATATTTTTGGCCTTCAATGATACAAGATTGAGTTGATTTCACAAAGAACTTTCATTCTTTCCAAGTACATTCCAACTTCATTCATCAATCCCCAGAGCTGCTTTAAATAGATAAATACTCGTGGCCATTTTACATATGGGGAATGGATGTAGTGGGACCTTATCCTTTGGCTACATCCAAGCAGTTTAAGTACATTATTAATGCCACTGACTTCTTTTCCAAATGGGAAGAGGCAATACCCATCAAAGAAGATAATTCTAAATGCATTCTTAGCTTCATCAAGTCTAACATCATTACCATATTTGTTGTCCCTCATACCATATTGACGGACAATGGCACCAACATCTATTCATTCGAGGTGAGGAAGTTGTATCAAGAATACAACATCAAATCCAACCATTCATCTTGGTATCAGGCAGCGGACAATGGCCAGATATAAGCTTTCAACAAGACTCTGTCAAATATACTACAAAAGATGGTGGATAAAGATAATAAATCATGGCCTGATAAACTCTTTCATGCTTTATGGGCTTATCAGACCACCACCCGCACTACAATGCGGTCAACTCCATATTCACTGGTATATGGAACGGAAGCAGTCTTTCCCATTGAAGTTCAATTACCTTCTCTCAGAGTAGTGATTTTTGACCAGTCATCTACAGATGACCAATCTCAAAAGAGATTGGATGAATTGGAATAGTTAGATGAGAAAATAATGTGCACCCGGGACCACATGGAAGTATATTAGAATCGAATAGCATGAGATTTCAAGAAAAAAAGTTTGTCTTCGTTCATTCATTCAGGGAGAATTGGTATTAGTTCTCAGAACTCCAATGATACAAGGAAAGAAACCTCCCATGCTTGAGCCAAAATGGGAAGGACCTTATTCAATACATAAGGTCTACTGCAATGGAGCTTATTATTTAATCTCAATGGATGGAGAACTCATCAATACTCCAACCAATGCCATATTTCGGAAGAAATATTTTGTATGAACACAAAATACAACAAGGGTCGATGCATATGAATTTAAACTATTGGCACTTACGTCCAACATGACGTTAAACTATGACGTCCTAACTACATGATGTTAAACTGTACAGAAGTCCCTTACATCTAGCAAGACGTTAAACTGCATAACCAAGGGTCCATGCATTCAACTTTAAACTATTCGCACTTACATCCAACATGACGTTAAACTGTGACGTCCTAACTACATGATGCTAAACTGTACAGAAGTCACTTACGTCCAGCAAGACGTTAAACTGCACAACCAATGTTCTATGAATACGACCTTAAACTATTGGAATTTCTCTCATCTAGGAAGATGTTAAACTACATCATCATCCATTGTCCATGAATATGACCTTAAACTATTCGCACCATCATCCAACATGATGCTAAACTGTATCATCCCTTTTTTGTCCCACATGATGTTAAACTATGAAAAAGTCCTTAATACGTCCAACATGATGTTAAAATATGTCCTCTTTTGTCCTTACTGCATGAAATTAAACTTAACAGTCCCCCTTTTTTGTCCAACATGAAATTTAACTGTATTTTTTCCCTGCTACATGACACTAAACTTCGCAGCACCAATAGTCCTAACTGCAAGACTTTAAACTGCATAGTCCCTTCATATGTCCTACATGACATTAAACTGTACACCGTTATGGTTGTTGCTACCTCTTGTCTCTCACACCAAGTATGAATCACGTGAGCTTAGAGTAAACTTCAACCATAACACCCTCTCTGGGTCACTAACCATGCGTATGTCCCAACATCATTTTTTAGGTTATTGTCTCCAAGAACAACTTGATCACTAATTCATTCTTAAATTGAACTACGCGGACTTTGATCCTTTCCTTCTAGGATGGGTACGTAGGAAACCTCCTGAGGTTCATGCCCAAAACCAATCTCTTCACATTGGTTCACCTTTTTCCTTGCTACATGACGTTAAACTGTACATCACCTTTTGTCCTTTATGATAGTAAACTACAACATTATTTGATACCCTCACCTAATAGGAAATCATTATTTACATTGATATCCAATCTTTTTATATTTCAAAGACTATGTGCATACATGGTAATGCCTAAACTTTTTATCTTGGGTCAAACCATCAATGCACTAAAGACCCCTTTTTCACTCTTCACTTGTACAAATCAAATCTATACAGAGGGTATTTCAAGAACTACATGCGGATTGATTCCCATCCTTATGGGATATGTGGGAACATTCGAGTGTCCCTCGGATCCATCCCCAAGTCTTTTGGGCCTAACCCAAAATTCCGCTTTCAGTCCCCTGGCTGAAAAGTCCCTATGAAAACACACACTGTGTATTTCTTATAATGGTCCACGTTCTATGACCCTAAACTAAGATCTTTTACACTTTCATCCCACATGACATTAAACTGTATTTCAAGAACTATGTATGGATGGATTCCCATCCTTAAGGGATACGTAGTGAAGTCCAATATTTCAATTCAGGACCCAGCCACAACATGATTATGGTTAGCATTGATCTATATATCTCTACATAAAGTGGAAAATACACATTTTAATGTGTCATAATCCTAGTCTTAAATACTTCTAGATCTTCATAACCCTTTTCTTGACTTTAGGTCACAAAATGTCCAATTCCTGAGATTTCGTTTTCCAGACTATGCAGCATGTGACCTTAGACGGCCTTGAATAAACAGTCTACATAATAGACTTATCAACCAAAAGATACTATTATTTGACTATACAGTCAATCCCCTTAGGTGGACCTGCGTTATTCAACCCCCTAATGGATTTTTTAAATAATGGTAACTTCATTCTTGGGATGAAAACCTCTTTTGTCCTTATTGGTCTTATCCGCAATATGTAAAGGATCCGCAAAAAAATAGCCATCCTTAACAAATTTTCCCCATGTTCTTTTTCATGATATGAATGTATTCAAGTTTATGGTTTATATTTCTCCTCCCAATGTTTGGGTCAGACCTTCGTAGGAGTGACATTCATCTAGTTCTTAGACGATCTTTCGTGGAAATATCTTCTTCATATTCAAGTACCTCTCTCCATAAAGAAAACTCTATACTTTGGAAAATTTGAATCTCCATAAGCTTCCACTGGCTTTTTAGTAGTAGAAAAGTAAATTTCTGAGAGTTCTTTTTCCTAACTACGCAGCACGTGCCCTTAGGAAGCCATGCATAAAAAGTCTACATAACAGACTTGTCAGCCAAAAGATACTATTATTTGACTATGCATCCAATGCCCTTAGACTGCTCAACATAATTCAACCCCCAAACAGGTTTGTTAAATAATGGTAACTTCATTCTTGGGAACTATTTATTCTAATGCCTTTTATCCCTTTTCCGTATCATTACTCAGATTCAAAATTTCTTATGTCATAGTTTACATGTCTTCCTTCATACTTGAGTGTGGTAAAATGTTTTCAGATAAGTTTTCAAGGAATTGAGTCAATTTTAACCCATTCGGTCAAAGATATTTCAACCATAAACATTAGCCTTTTTATGTCCGATGTGCATGACTTTAAACTACCCACAACAGACAAGGGAACTCTGAATAAAAGTCATGTCCCAGCTCACTAAACATACATTTTCGTATGATTTAGGTAATATTGATAAATTAAAATATTAAAAGATTGTACTATTATTTAATAATCCGAGAAAAAAAATCAAACTATGCTTACTAGGCCCTTTGGCTTAGGTAAAAATCTAAAGCAGGTAGTGAAGGAAAATGTGTGCACAAATGATTGAAGATTAGAGTATTTTTCATTTGATGAACAAGAATTCGAAGGAAGTCCACAGATTGGAGTCTCTTCTCTTTTCCAAGAAATTACAACAGGTATTCAACATAAGTCTTCACTTGATGTACAACATCCTGAGCTTCATCAACAACCACTTGAAGCTAATGCACTCGACCAACATCACTCTTTTGATCCTGATGGTGTGCTTTCTTGGCATCCACGATGGCTTTCATCCCATTTGTTTGAGCTCCCTCCAATGAATTATTGATTTGGTCAAGCTCCCTAGTAATAGAATATAACTGTTGATGAAGGTGTATATGTTGAACGATATTATCCTTGATCTTATGCTTTAGCTCCTTCATCTTGGCAGCATAGTCAGCCTCAGCTCGGGATATCGCAACATAAAATTCATAGATGTTGGCTGAAAGCTTCACCCTGGTCAGATCTTCACGGCACTTTTTCTCATGCTCCCTCTTTAAGATGACTTGTTTTACCGAGAAATATATCTTTTGATATCCAAAGCCACCAAGTCCCAGCATAACAAACCGGGATGACAGTCATGGGATCTTCGACAATAGATCCTCTAAAGTCACTTCAGATATGATCGTCCATATGTTTTTACATGCCTTGCGTCGTGAAAATTGGAGCTCCTTTTGTACTTCTGGATCTGACTCAGAATCAATATCACAGGGGGGAATGTAATCTGGGATTAATGCACTTAAGAAAGTTCCCTGTTCTTCTCCTTCCCCCTTGACCTGTGCTTCTTCACTTTCAATTCCCGTTGGGGCGGAGGCTAAGGCTTCACCTCTAGATCTATCCACTGAAATTGATGGCCCTGCATAATCAATTGAAAGCTTTGGTTAGTTTCTAAGGATAACAACAGATAATTGGCTATCTTTCAAATTAAGTACAGTCACAAATATTTTTATCCCTTACCGAATGGTAGATCAGTAACTTGAGAAGGCTCCTCCCCATATTTCCTAGCCTCAATAGGATTTTCAGGGAGAGTTTTAGGAATCTCTACGGGGTTCAGCTACACTTGCACTAATGTCTATACAATAGTAGGGTTTTCTCTATCACTTTAAGGCATTGGTAGTTTAGCAGCATTCTTAGATAGAGATCACTATTTGAACTGATCATGATTAGAAATGTAATAAGAATTTATTTTTAACAGGACAAAGGATAACACTCTTGTCCATAATCTTCTAAATTACATGGTAAGATAACATGAGCTAAAAAATAATCAAAAGATTCACCAAGTCCCATAATTTCATCCAATGTAATATCAGAATCCTGGTTAATCTCACCAGTGGGCGCATTTGGTACGTCTTCTTGGAAACCTTCATCCTGTGGTCCTTGACCCTGGACAACATCTTCAGATAAAGTTGCGGTGTCAGTTGCAAGGGCCGCCAAAAGCTCTAATGCAGGGGTTGAACCTAAAGTATTACAGAATGGAAGTCATTCGATGTTTCATTCAACATTTTATGAAGCATTGTTAACTTACCAGAAGCAGTTTCTTCTCTTCTTGCAACATCAGTAGAAGGGATACTGGGAACAACTGTTGGCTCTTCTCCAGGAGCATCCAAGTCAGCCTGAACTTGTGATTGTTCACCAGTACCCTCTGTGGTCCTCAAAGTAGGTTTAGTACTCTCTCTTAGAGGATAAATTGAAGAACCCCTGCAATAACAAGGAAAATAATCAATCTTTTCATAGTTTAAGACTCATGATTTCTCAAAGGACTTACCACTACTAATGAAGCATTTATCTATGGACTTCCTCCTTCATTGCTTTTGTTTCCATGGATTTTTGAGAGTTTCTGCAGTGTCCCTTAAAAGAAATTTAATTGGATAATGGAAGTCCATGTCCAACTCCTCATTAATGGCCTACTGGCCTGGAGATATCTCGCCCGATTCGCGATGAGATTCAGTAGCAGCCCCGATGGCAGTACCACCAGGGCTATATTGTGACGAAGGAACCTCAGTAGTTCCTTTCTTTGAAAGCTGTATGATGAAGAAAATAATTTCCTTGAGTAACAAAGCTTTGCCTAAAATCAAGTTGTACAGAAAATAAGGAAAGAAAACGTACATCTTCAGGAGCCACGTAATCATGCAACTCCTCATCTCCGGAAGCATCAGTCCCCTCAGCGGCGCCACGATCTATCATTTCCTTCACTCGCTTAGTGACATAAATGGAATCGGTAGTGACATATGTGAGCATTTCCAGCTCTCTGATATAAGCCCATACTTCATTGGGGTTATCCTGGTAATGGATATCTGTAGAAGCCACACGATTCCCCATTCTAGGTAGGTGTAGCCCCTCTCAAAAATCCAGCAGGGCAGTTTCAACACCACAGTATGAACTCTGCCTTGTCTGGATAGCCTTTGGTCATAGATATTTAGTATGTGTACCAGAAGGCTGTGAGGAAGGTCCTACAATCTTGGACATCTGTTTATTCCCAGCTCCTGTAACTACTAATAGAGAATAATAAAATAAGACTTGTTTCTCTATAATGTAATGGTGATTAAATTTCCACAATGAAGTAACTTACTAGGAGTTGATGGAGTTGGTCTTTTGATTCTGACTGGAGGATTATATCAGGCATGAGGCCACTTTTCCGTTTGTTGTGCCTCATCATCCCCATCTTGGGAATCCAGTGAGTCAGACCTAGATGAGGAATCCGGCGAACTAGCTTCAGGTGGGGAAGCATCACCTTCATGAGGAAGGGTTTCTTTCTCTATAGTCCTCTTCCTTTTCTCCACCTGATAAACTGCGTGATTCGGCACCCCTCTAGGGTATGATGCTATCTAGTGCTCGGCATACCATGTAGTCAAGTTATTTTCCACTTTATCAATTGGTAGCTCAAACACTGCCCCAGTATTCTCCCTAGATGTCAGCAACCATAGTTTCCGGGCAACCATCGGATGTTGCTCTGACCTGACATGCATAGGGGGAGATACAATAGTCTTCTGAAAACACTATAATTGACGTGAAAATCTATATAGAGCATAGGCCTTACATATAATCTCTCTGTCAGTCCTGGAAACCAGCACACCATTTTTGTAGGCCAGCATGTATGCCCTTAATTCCAGACTGGCTGTTCCATCTTCAACAAACCATCCGGTTGGCGGATTTCCATAAGGAAAGAAATTAAATTCCTTATACATGTTCATCCTCACCTTCATGTCATAAGAGTTGAGATATAGTGGAGTAATTCCATAGAATGCATGCACTGATGGCCTGAAAGAACTTATGGGGATCTGTACTCCATTTTTTACATTATACATCCTGAAGTGAGTGACGATCCATCCCCACAAAACTTGGAATGGTCCCACTATTCTCAAAGGAGACTTACCCATGACGACATGGCGTAAGCTCCTGTGAATCTTTGCTAAAATGGGGGTAGCCAACCAAACCATTTTCCCCTAAGCCAATTTAGCTGTGATAATGAAGGTCCATGTCCAGATGCCTCCCTTCGAGTCCCTGACTGGTATGAGATAAACACTGAGCCACAAGGCCAAGAAGCCCACCAGACGAGTCTTTTTTGGGATCCTCTAATTCACCTCATATTGCCAGTTTTCAAATTCTCTTACTTCTAGGGTCAGCCATAATGTTCCAGGAGCACCCATATTCTCTATTTTGGTGCAGGTGGTAGGACGAGTGGGACTCTTCTCCTAGGGCCCCTTATTCTTGGATCCCTTCTCCTTCGATCACTTTTCCTTCATCTCCTTCTCCTGCTTATCGATAAGAAACATATTCATCCACTCCTCTGGATGAATATCCTTTCTAGAATTAGTTAAGGAGGTCTCTAAACTCTTGATCTTGTGGAATATTTTCAATAATTCACAAGCTAAAGCCAGAGTCTTCTTCGAATCCTTCCAAGTCTCCTTGGGAGGGATTAATTCATCATACCTATCACCCAAAATTAGAGCCCTTGAGATCTTGTGTACATCCCACAGACTGATGCCTACTTCTCCATGAGTCAGATGGAAGGAATTGGTTTCTGGGCTCCAATGGTTGAGTATCTCTGGCACCAAGTTATCATGCCTATAAACATATGTTTGCCTAGACCAGATGGCTTCATATATCGGAACTCCTTTCAAATCCCCGACAAACTCTGCACAGGGTTGTCATACCCAGTATTCCCACATCCAAGTTGGCTTCACACCTCCTCCAGGACGGAAGTCCCAACTCTTCTTCCAGCATTTGGATTGATCCATCTGAGAATTTTGGAAGATTGAGGGATAACAATGTGGTTGCAACTCGGGCTTGTGAGGTTTCAGATCCGGCGTACAAGGGCTATGATACATCATATGGGTCTTCTCCACTGTTTCAGCATTTAAAAATGGTCCTCGACATGAGATATTTTATAATCCAATGTTGGTGTAATTCTGAAACCAAGAAATTGGACGATAGTTATTTTCCTCTAGAATGGTAACTTCTCGCAGATGACCATATCCATTCAAAGGTAGATAGATGCATTGTGGGAAATCAAGATGATACTTCTTCAGGTACTTAGCAAAATCCAGGAGAGTGATGTTGCTGACGGTATAGTAATCATGGCCAATGATGCTCGTCATGTCATCAATTATCTTGCTAGCCAGTTAATCAGCCGTTCCGATTCTCTTGGGAGCCATTGCATCTACACAAAGTGTGAATAAATTAACTTTTAAATGGGTTGATTTTTTATAAAATTTGTGATGAAATTAGAAAAAATGGAAAAGGCATTATGTTGTGCAAGTTTAAATTTGGCGCGCAAGTATTCATGTGTCGCGCAAGTATGGATGGGTCACGCATGTTTTTGGCGCGCATGTATCACTGCGCAAGTCCAAATACCTTGACAGTAGTGTGACAGCGAAGAAATCGCAGAAAAAAATGAATCTTGCACGACAGAAGAAAATTGCATGGCGAGAGCTTGAAAGTTTGAAATTCGGTGCTTTGCGCGAGGAATTACTGCGTATATATAGGAAAGGCCGTACCCTTGTGCGTCGATGCATGTGCGGCTCTAAACTCGTGTGCCGCCCACTGCGCGATCCACACTTGTGGGACTGCATGTTCCTTGGTTTTATTCTTTTCCTTAGAGTCACATCCTCATTTCTTTCATATCCAACTCTGATGGGGGACTTTTTTTGACACTCCATTCCATCACAGAGTCTAAAAGAATGTAATTGGAAATACCTTGAATCCAAAGTGATTCATCCTTTGAAGAAACTTCAAAAACTGACAAATGCTTGAACAAAGATTCAAATGCACTTGGGTCATGCAAGTTCCATTAAGGTCATGCAAGTATACTTGCGCGCAGCCCATTGGTCGCACAGGTGAATTGTGTGCCTTCTTTGAAATTCTCCTAGGGTCTTCTCCAACCTATAAATACTCCCTGTGGGCCCCACATTTCTGGGAGGAAAAATTCCAGAAACTCAGATTTGAGCTCCCGGTGCCCTAGTCTCTTCTCAAAGATTCCGAACACTTCTAATGTAATTTCATACCTAGAACGGGCGATCTCAAGAGGGGGGGGGAATGCCTAAGTGTTGAAACTCATCAACACTTGTGCGCCTAGGTGGCCGGCCCTTAAGGGAAATGGCCACACTTGTGCGCCGCCTTACCCCATCAATAGAACTTCCGCGCCACTCTTCTGAAAGAATCCAAGGATAGTACTAAGGGAGTGAGCCAAGCCTCGCCCAAGTATTACCCCAATGGTTGACCGTTGTGCAGTTACCCATGTGTCACGCAAGTATACTTGCGTGACCATGACTTGTGCACCCACTCATGACTTGCGCGCCCATGAAGGACTTGCGTGCCACCTTTTTTTGGGTGCCCCTCCGGCCTATTTTCACCTCTCTTATTCCTATCCACTCATCCTCTTCAAGATTAGGCTTTCATAACTCTCTCCAAAGTCATTCATGTCATGATTTCCTTGTTGGATTCCTTATCTGAAAGGAATTCTATGGAACATATCTTAAAACCTAGTGATTTACAAATCTTCATTTCACTAAGTTCAGAGAATTCATTCATTCAACCTCATCCTTTACGATGAGTATCCTTAACCTGGGCCTCCTTTTCAAGAGTAAGTCCTAGTCCAAGTCCCCTAACCTGTGCATCCTCCTTAGGAGTAAGCCCTAGTCTCAAAGTCTACAAATATGGGCATCCTCCTTAGGAGTAAGCCCCAAGTCCCTTAATTTTTTTTTCAAATCCCTTTCACCTGGGCCTCTTTCTCAGGAGTAAGCCCCAGTCTTAATTTCTCTTAACCAGTATTAATTTACTTTTTATTTGGGATTCCTTCTTAGGAGTAAAACCCAATCATAATTCCCCTCCTAAAATAGGCATCTTCCTCAGGAGTAAGCCCCAAGGTAGAGTATCCAAATCTCCATGAAGTACATATACCTTTATGGACCTTGTTCCTGGGTTTCTTCTCTCAAGTAAATCCTAATATTCATCTATTTTGGGTAGTCATACATACATAATCCCCACATCATTTCTCATGATGGCACAATTGTCTGGTTTTACCAATAACTCTTTTTTCTCACACCGATCATGACTCACGTGAGCTTAGAGTGTCAAAGTAATTATGACATCTTTCTTTGATTCATAAATAATAAAAAAACATCATACTCACCACTCAAACTATGTGGGTTCTGATTCCTTTTCCAAAAAAAGGATACGTAGGTAGCCCATCTGTGGGTACGATCCCAAATCTGAAATAATCAATGTCCTTCTGAATGACAATAAACTTCAAGTGCCCCACTGAGTGGCTTTAAAACCAGCATGGTCATCATAATGACCAGGATACTTTTATGTATTGAAGGATACCATTGAATAAGAATCTCTAATAAATACAGATGATTCCCTATCAATGGAGAACCTAGAATATATATAAAAGATTCTCTAAATTTCCTACATATCAATCATTGATTGTTAGATCTAAAGGAAAGAATATTTTATACTTGGTAATGTAATAAAGATTCACAAACATAACTAAAATCTATAAGGAGAGTCCCGGAGTAGAAAATAATTCCCCTCAAAAAGGTGTGATGAGTCTAACCTCCCATCCTCTCAACCAATGGAAATTCCAAATCCTCATTAGTCAACAACTAATGAGCGCCTACCTTTGGAATGTAGGTCCAAATGGATATGGAATCATTGGATATTTCCAGTTCTACGAACAACCCATTAGAAACCGATTGGAATGTTTGAACCATTAATCAATGAGATAATCCCCAATTCCAGAGGAAACAGTTTCAATCTAATTCAATGATCTAGATCAGATGGAGGCCTCCCAAGAGAACATCAGACCCTTATACATTTTGGATAGACTCAATAATGTTAATGTTCAAAGGGTGCTGATTGATTATGGATCTATCATCAATGTCATAAAAGTTAGAACCCTCATATTCATGGGGTATAGAAAATGGGTCATATCCCCAAAAAATTTGACCATTTAGAGATATGATTGGAATGATAAAATACATCTCAGAAAGATTAAACTTGGGGCCCAATTTGGGGAACTCACATCTGAGGCCGAGTTCATGGTCATCTTGAAAAAAATTGCATTTAATGTCATACTCAAAAGGCACTATCTCCATGGACACCTACTAGTACCATCAATATTCCATTAATCTCTGTAGTACCCCATCAATGGAAAGTTCAACATACTACATAGGGAAAAGTTCTCCTTTGAGACATGGAAAGCCAAATATGATGAAGCAGTTTTCTATAAAAATAGAAAAAACAAATGGTGGATTATGATATGCATGTTGTAGAACCCAATGGATTAGGCATCACCACAATAAATCCCTAGAGTATGCTTGATGTAGATTATGTAGTCCCCATCAACATATTCTAAGTATAAGATCTAATCCCATAGGTCTAAGCCTCACCTTTCTTCTGTGGCAAAAACTAGATCCTATGTATCACTACAACATCTCAGATAGTAAATGATGGTGATGTCTCTTCTAATATCATCTCTCACCCAATTATCGATGAAGAGGCCCCCATTTTTTCATATTCACCTTAATATTCCTCCACAAACTAAAAAATGGTTGAGGATGATCTTCGGAACACCCCTCTAGAATTCGAGGAAGGTTTCTCCACCACCATAGATGAGATCAAGAAGATAATTCTAGGAATATAAGAAGACCCACGACATAATCTGATTTGTTTCTTCATTCCCCTTAATGAGGAAGATATTTAAACTGCCTTTCTAAATTAGCACTGATATGTGTTCTCCTGAGACTATACAAAAATTCCTAGACACAATCCATATTTGGATACATAACATTTCGGACAGCTTAGTGATCATCGAGGATTTATGTAGGTAGCCATGAAAATGCACCCCCATAACGAATCCAATTTTGAAGTAGATGTTGAAAATTGGATCAAAACTATATTCATCTACGAAGTGAAACTCCCAAGGTGGATTTTCATCATCGTCCCTATCAAGAAGAATAATGGGATGATTATGGTCAACATTGACTTCAAAGAGCTTAACTGACATTTCCTGAAAGTTTAATTGCCATTTTTGGTCACAAATATCTTGATTGGTGCAACTATAGGCTTCCAAGCCCTTTACGGTGTGGATGGGTGCTCAGGGAACAACCAGATCAAGATGGCCCCCAAGGAAAAAGAATCCACTACCTTTAGAGTGACTCAAGGGATCTCCTCCTATTAGGTCATGTCCTTTGGATTAAAAATGCAGTCTCACCATATCAGTGTTCAATGAATCACTTGTTCAACCCACTTTTGTCAATGATAGATTAGTGTTATGTAGATGGCCAAGTCGTCAAAACCTCATATACATGTCATCACTTTAGGGATATATGAAAAAAATTTGAAAAGCTTTTACACACATCACAAATATGTTTCCACTGAAGTGATCTTTCGTTGTAACATCAGGAAAATTTCACAGATTTTTGGTAAACCAATGTGGCGTTGAAGTGGGCCCATAGAATACCACTACTATTTTAGTGATATCACCCCCAGAAATCTCAAAGATCTAAGTGAAATCTAACGGATCCTCACATAAATTCGGAGATTCATAGCCAACATGTCCAAAACATATCTCCCCTTCAGTAGGTTAATGAAGAAGGGAGTCTCCTACAAATGAGATGGTTATTTCTAGAAATCATTAAAAATTCTCAAAAAAATACTTGTTGCACACACCAATTCTGATTCCTCTAGTAGAGGGTAGGGTTCTAATCTTATATGGCGCCATCATGGAATGCTAATTAGTTTTCCTAATCATGTTGAAAAATAATGTAGTATGTGATAATAGTATATACTACCATAGTTAGACCATGCTAGGTATGGAGACATGATATTCTAATGTTGAAAAGAACAACCTTCCACTTATCTTATGAGTGAAAAAGACAAATCACTATTTTTATCACCATGAATCCCATATGTTATCTATTATTGACCTTTCCAAGTGAATACATGGATGCCCTAGGTTGACCAGGTTCTTGGATCAATGTGAAGTCATTCTGTAACAATATGACCATTAGTTCATATCATAGAATTCAGTGAAAGGAGAAGCCCTGGCTGATTTCCTTGAAACACATCCCACTTTATAAAATACAACATAAGACACCGTGATCCAGGATGAAGAGTTATTTTTTTCCTATTAAACACCCCATTCATGGGAGGTTTATTATTATGGCACCACATGGTGTCTTGTTGGCCCACGAATGGAAAACCCGAAGCTCAATCGGGTTGCTCTAGGGATCGATGTTTGTCTCTCAAGAGAATGTAGGTTTTCCATACACTTTATCACACCATGAAGGCTATACATATAATTATTCTAAGTACCAAGCCCTTATAATTGGATTATATGTAGATCTACACTATACATAGCCAACCTGAATATCAAAGGGGACTCATAAATAGTGATAAAGTAGACTAATGGTGAATATACCATTAAAATAGAAGAGATGGCCCCACCACTAGCTATGTTAGGGGACTGATGAAAAAATTCCCCTTTGATACCTCCTTTAATTATGTTAGCTGATCACATAATGATTATTTTGATGCACTTGAAAACACAACCTCCCTTCTCACCAACCCAGATCAAGAGGAATCAACCTTTTGTATCACAAATCAAAGAAAATTCTCATCAGTCATAATCTGTGATATAAAATAGATCATTAAGTTCAACACCACCCTACATCATGATGAACCAATTTCAACCCCTGGATGGATGAAACCTATAATCTGTAATCTCTGGGATGTGACTCTCCCGATAGATCGTGTGGGAAGGGATCACATTCTATCGCCGAGAGACAAACATCACCATACATAATGGTCTGAAAGAGGAAATATTCCTCTAAAAACATGGATTTGGTGGAATTCTCCTCAAGTTAAAAATATAATGAGAGGTTCTCAGCATCACATAGAAGTATGTGAAGTCTCTTGTGTTCCCCACCAATCAATAACACTACTCTCCCACTATGTTAAAAGGTTGGGATACTACTGGAAAACCATGGTACAATACCATATGGAATTCACTAAGAAATGTCACGAATTCCAGATTCATTAAAACATCATCCATGAACACTTAGAATTGCAACATAGAGATAAATATTCTAGGCCATTTTCTATTTGGGTGATAGACATTGTGGGGCCATATACCCCAACCACAGCTAATCATTTCAAGTAACTCCTTATTGCTACCGAATTCTTTTCAATATGGACTGAGTAAATACCCCTCAAAGAAATTGGGAAGAAGAATATCATCGACATCATGAAGTCCCATATCATTACTAGGTTTACAGGCCCTTAAAAAATATTGATGAAAAACAACACAGACTTCTGTTTCATGGTGTTTGTGAAGATTTAGTAGGAGTACAACATCGAGTCCAATCACTAATATCATTATCATGTAGTAGAAAATAGGTAGATAGAGGCCTTCAATAAGACTCTATCAAATAGACTCTATAATATGGTGAAAATTTATAAGATGTTTTTGCTAGAAAAACTTTTCCATTTTTATGGGCATATCGTAACCCCACACATATTGCTAGACCAGAAACACCATAATCATTGTTTTATGCGACTGAGGTAGAGCTACCCATTGAATTCCAACTTACATCACTCTGAATATCCATTTGTTGAAAAATATTTGATGATGAACAATATCAAAAGTGGCCAGATGAGTTGGAAAGACTAGAAGAGAAGAGGTTGCACACATTGCAAAATATAGTAATTTATCATAACTAGATTGAATGACCCTTCAACAAAAGAGTTCTCCTCTATTCATTCAATCATGTAGAACTGGTGTTGTCTCACAGGACCGTAACGATACTGAGAATGAATCCTCCAAAGTTAGATCTCAAATGAGAATGACCTTAAATTACACACAATTTCAATCATAATTCAACCTATTCATTAGACATAATGGATGGGGGTGTCACACAACCCAAAAATTCATGATTTTTTAAGAAATACATTGCATAGATTTATTCATGATGGAATACACATTGTTGTAAGTCACATCATTCATCTTGTGTATATGAAGTTAGGATTTACAAGTTTTTCCTATTAGCATGATGTTAAAATATGTGACATCATTCATCTTATCCATGTGATGTTAAGCTATATGGAATATATCTTTTCCGAATAATGTTAAACTGTATGCATCCCTAAGAACTACATGTGGCCTGATTCCTATCATCACAGGATACACAGTGACACCTGAACATTTATTTTTGGGTCTAAAAACGTGATTATTTTTCTTTCATGATGGGTGTTCTTGTGTCCTTACCTCACAACATTAAAAATTCACGGACACAGAACATCCCACTTCAAGACGGATGGCCCGATGTCCTCATCGCGTGACATAAAACTACCTAGATCCATGATACTCATCCTCATTCACACCGAGTCACCTATGTCTTTGCTACACTATATTAAATTTCAGAGTTCTATAACTATGTATGGAATGATTCTCATTTTCAACTAATATATGTAGGTATTATTCAATCTTGTATCTTTATTTTGCCATGACATGATGTACAATACCCTATCATTCATTGGGAACATATCTTTCCTTGTTTCTCATGCTGGGAATAACTCACGTGGGATTAGGAATTATGTGAAATGCTTCCTGACATAGGCAATATGAGACATATCTTCCTTAGCACGTCTTCGACCTCATTTCATGTTGTTAAACTACTATGAATTTTCAAAACTATGTGTGGTTTGATTCTCATTTTCATGAGATGTGTAGTGACGCCTATAATTCCACCATTTTGACCAACTAAAATATTCTCTTCAATTCGTGATGGGTCTCATTCATCCTTTCCACATGACATTAAACTGTATGGAACATCAAGAACCCCATGTATCTTGACACTAGTTATCACAGATATGTTGGGATTCCTGGATTTCTAATCCTTGTACAAGCTGCAATGGTTCCGGGAAAAAATTTCCACCTTTATATATGGATCCAACCTACATTGATTATTCCCTATTAAAGAACTATATGTGTCTGGATTCTCAATATCATGAGATACATAGTGACTCCTGGTCTCCATATTTGGGTCCAACGACAACATTACCATTTTTCATGTATGTCTGCATCAGTCCTAACCACATGGAGTTAAAATGATCTGATTTTCAAGAACTATGTTTTACCGATTCTCGTTTTTAAGAGACACAGAGTGATGCCCAAGCTTCAATATTTGGGCACATTTACTATATTCCAACACATTCACTTAGAATCCAGTAACCTTACTGAATGATATTAAATAACAATGAAAAACATACCCATTTTATGTAAATAAACTGTACAAACAATCTCTTATTATTCATCATTCATCAAAGGGCCATGAGAGACTTACCACAGTTATCCGGAGTATGTGGTACTTCCACTATTTTTCAAGAGTACCTCGTATCCAAATACCCGACTTCATGCCTCATGTGTCTCAGGTCACCACAATCTTTCATAGACTTTGGAAGGATATCTGACATCAATGGACCTTTTTTGACTATGAATACATGCCCATGGATCCTGCATACACATATATGGTCGCCAACCAAATATGTGACTTTGAGAAAAGAAATTCCAATCCTCGTGATCCCAATCACTATTTCACTATCAATCGACACCACAGTTTGTCTGAACTTCTATTTTGTGGTTGTCCCATAACATTACTCAATACTAGAGATACTCAACCCCTCATTTACAATATTTTTATCCCATGCTCGGGAAGATTTTGTAGTACCCTTGACATTTGATATCCAAATTAAGGTCTTGGGTATCATCCACAATATCAGGTCAATGTAAATCATTACCTTCAAACACATATATTTTTATCAATTTAGAATTTTAGTATAATCTAGCACATAATAGTTCAAATCACAAGACTATAAACTGCTAACTAATGATGCAAAAAACTTATCACATTGAAAACCTACAATATGATATCTAATCATAAGTCATGTATCATCTCGCTAAACACATAATCCTCGGTGTTTTGGAAAAAATTATGGTACAATCACAAAAAGCATAAAGGTCATGGGGTATTCCTTGTAGACCTAGTAAAATCCAAGCTATGCTAGCTGGACTAACTAGTTCGTACAATTGTTAGAGAAATATTTGTCACATGCCATCACTAGGATAATGTGTTCACTGGGTTCTGACACAACTTTTAGTGTACTCTCACCCTCCATGGATTATACACTTTCCACAAATCAAACATCATGAGTTGGGTGTATTAAATCAGAATAACCTTCCATGGCCCTTAGAATGGATATCCAGCTTCAGGGACCCTTTTGTAGACTATGAAAACATGCACATGGGTCCTTCATATGTGTGGAGAGTCATTAACCAAATTCATCACTTTGATAAAAGAAATTTAAATTCTAGTGATACCTGACATCATTGTGGCGGCACTCAACACCCTAGTGTGTCTGGACGACTACATGTATAACTATCCCTTGTCATTATCCTGACTCGAGCACTCTAGATCTAATTTACAATCCCCACACCAAACTATCCAAGAAGATTTGATATCCTCATCAATACATCAATGTGTTTTGTACCGATTCTCAAGGGTGGAAAACAACACTTTAATTCATAACCTTTTATGGAACAAACATAATTATTAAATTTCACATGTAATAGGGCTTGATCTTGTCATTAAGAGATAAATTGTCTTAGGAGCCATATTCCTACCTTTGTAGCTTTCATCACATACCGAAATTCTTCATCTAAACATTTGAGTCGGCTCAAACATTTTATATCCATCATAAATAAGTGTATATCATCTTTTCCCTTAGCATGCTACTGAGGAATAAGGTCCCTTAACCACCAACATAAGGTATCACCTCTATTTTAGAAAGATGATTCAATCCTAGTGAGGCTTAGCAACACCGTAGTGGAACCAGACATTCCATAATGTCATTGGACATACCCAACATGTATGCACCATTTCATATTCATGGACATAATATTTTGGGTTATGATTTACACCATCCATACTCCAACTATCCAGGAAGGCCTAATATCAATAGAATTCCAACATCGTCTATATTACTTCCATAAATAATCCATATCCCTTGGAAAAATAACCATCTTCACAGACCCTTTTCTTGACTATGAATACATGCCTATTGCTCTGACATATGTGCATATGGCTGTTAAAGATGTCTCAATTTTCCAAAATTTTATTGGGATCCTCATGAGTCATTGCAATAGCATGGCATAAACCAGTACCTCATACTACTTTAGGTCATTCTTGGTATTTCTTATCCATATACCATGATCATATAGAAGGATTGAGTTAAAAGAACTGAAACTAATGTAATAAGATGTCCAAGATAAAAAACCCTATAGTAAAGAAATATGATGTCCAATCTAAAAGACTCTAAACTAATGAAATATTTGTTCTAAGATAAAATATTTTAAGCTAATTAAATACTTCCATTTATTTTGTAAAATATCAAAATGGATTCTATATAGCCTTAAGAACATCAATATATGATCACCAAGACTATTGGCTTTGTGAAATAATAGAGTACTCTCCCTTCAAGGATTATATTCTACTCATTGAACCCTCTTTAAACTAAGTGATATTAGGATAAATTGAATAGATTTATTAGTAAAGTATTTCATGTTATTGGTAATTTTTAACCTCTTCCTGAAAAAATATCTATATATATACAGTTAGTGTTTCTTGATTTTAGGAAAAGGATGGGTACAATTGGAGATTATCATAATATTAGAGCAATGAGATATCATACACATCATGAATAAAATAAAACTGGATGACAATATATAATTCTCAGAAGATCCATTCCCGGATAGCATAATAAAAGAAGAATTCATCATCATTTAGACATATGGAATATTTTCCAATATTTACCTTAGAATCATATTATTTTCCTGTAGAACATATCTTATTCTAAGTGGGGAATTTATTGATGCACATATTTTCCCAAGACACTCTTTTCCCTCGAAGGACTCATGTCATGAATATTACATAATGAATAAATTAAATAATGCTCTATCTTCTTCAGCCTAATGATAATAGAGTTTCATCCTCGTTGTTGAATCAATGATGAATATTTCACACCATTAGATCCTCGAGTGTACACCTATTTTGCCTTAGGTTGATGTCACACAATAACAAATCATTGAGTAAAAGACCTTTCTTGCACCAAGACGGCCATTCATGACCCTTTCATATGAATACCACATGCCATGTATTCCATCAAATGAAGATAATAATGTTTTTTTGACATGTGATGAATAGTGGAATAATGCACTCATATTAGTACCAGACATGGAAGGAGTTTCGACTATTGGTTCATGTGGAGCCTCTGGGTAAACATACGGTTCCAAAAATAATGGTCCATAGAGAGTAAAAAAATGAGATACATATAATACATGATGATTCTATTAGATGGATCAAAAAATGTGATAACCTATAGCATATTCATCAAAAAATCATTATGCCCACTTGAAGAACATCCACAATGTATGGTTGAATATCCTAATATTTCATATGCTTCTGTAAGTCATGTTTATTGATGACGGAAGTCCATGATCATGTATGAAATCATTCCATGTTCACTTCCTCCACCACTAGGACCATATTCCATTTCACCCTCATCATTTAACATAGATACTAGGGAACCATAAACCCTCTATGTAGGAATGTGATGTCACGATGAAGGTCCATGGATGGGATTAAAATATGATATATATAACATACAACACTCAACTTGCATAGCTCATTTGGGTGGAAAATACAACCGATATACCATTTTTGGTTCCTATATAATCTTTGTAGCACATGTATGTCGCTCCTGGTGTGGTATAACCTTGGAGAGATCTATTTATGAATGAAAGGAACATAAATATCACATTTACAATGATAGTGTACACTTAAAATGTGGTTGATGATAATCAAACCCTCTGATGTTCCAATAATCGTCTTCTTATTCATGAGCTGTAAGGATAAGTAGGGGATCACGAATCTTCCAGGTATAATTATTATGTTGTAAAAGATGTGTTTGGATGATATCTAAGTACATTACATGATACGAAAAGAAAGTAATTTATCTAATGAAGAAAATATACATATTTCACTAATAATAGAAGATAAACCAAATGAAAATATGGTATGTCACCACAATTTGTAGGATCGTTCATGGAGATGAAGGAGACCCATAACACATGAACGAAGGTCCAGCACTGGATCACATGATAATGAATAGCCTCTATAAGGTTATGTGAATGTGAAAATACATATGATAATCCGATTAGAAATATAAAAAGTTTCATTCATTTACGATTTATCATGATGAAATATAATCATTGGAAAAATCAATGAGATTAAGGGAATTGTGTGTTTTTAGGATGTGCAGCATTTCTCATGTTAAAAGATACAATGTGATACTATGCATATAAATATAAAGAGATCAACATAAGGGGAGGGCCTCTACCACTCTGGATGGAAAATATCTCACTTTCCTCACATGATAGAGTATTACATCCCACACAAGGTTCAAATGATGGAGAGTATGCTAGATATTCACCACATAATATTTCTTGTGAAGAGGTGATATCCCACAATCTTCTTTCTCATAAGCACTCTTGCGAATGGGATTCAGTTCCAGGTTATACATCTGGAAAAAAGAATTATCACCCATATAACCCATATAGTGAAGGGGTAAAGCACTGTGTAACTCATCAAGCACAAGGTTTTTCCTTCCATGACCATCCTCATATAGGCTATGGAACAGTTTACCCTAACATTCATAGAGAAGATGAAACCTGTATATATTTTCAATTATATGAACAATTGTTCTTGTTCTTATCAGGATCATTTAATCATGTAGAATAATTTTAAATTATCATATACCTGATAAGGTGATGAATTATGGAGACCAATTCATAGTATGGTTGTGATCATGTCCTAAAGAATTAATTTGATGCACTGAAAAGGAAGTGCAAAAATAACATTCATGACTTGATGAACCATGCCAATTCGACAAAATTAAACACTGCACAGATGAAATATTCAAATGACCATCATGATCCCATCACCACATTTCATATATCCATGTGATGAAAATACATATTCCATGTGTGTGCATAAAGTTAATGATAAGTGGTGTCTACAAAAATATATTGCATGAGTCCCATTACTAGATTTCATGGGTATTTATACATCATATGATGTCGTTATGAAAAACATTGGTGGAATAAAACAATGAAGTGACTCATGAAATATGACAACCCTATGATGAAATGAAACAATTACCATTAACTAATTGGAATGTGGTCTTCATATGAAAACACCATTGGTCACAGTATGTAATCATACATCCATAGACACATGACATATTAATGAATGAAAAGAAGATTTCCACGACAATTTATGTTTGTTATAACAAGATCAATTGATGATAATGTATTGAATTAAAGTATATCAATGAAATAATCCTTGATTAAGTCTATATGATGGAATAAGTCCCATCAATGAACTTGAGGTGTATCAAATGAAGGAAGAGAAACTGCCTTGGACAAGGTCTTCATGGCATCGCATGATCCAACACCGATCATGCGACATTCCATAAGAAAAAATCATGTCTGATCAAGAAAAGGCATGTGAAATGTCACAAGATCCCATATTGATATTACAAAGCACTCACTAATAACCCCCCCCCCCCATTATTCCTGCTTTATCAATGTCATGTTCTTCAAAAACCAGAAAAAATATTTCAAAAATAAGGAAGGATGATATTCATGGTTAGAGACCCCCAGTGGTCATGAATATCACATACCGTATCATCATTGGTTAGAATAATATGCCTTGGTGAAATATACAATAACACTCATGACCTACAATTTTTTTTAGGATAAATCAAAATATATAACAGGAAGGAGGATAGAGGTATTCACAGTCACTGAAGGAAACACACCATTCTCCCCAGGAGATATGTGAGACAACACTAGACCTTGGGATCATTTCAACCTCATCCTGTAAAATCACATTTTCTTGTCATCCCCACTACATGGAAGTACTATGGTTTGTCTAGGAATCCCCTTTCATGGTTTAAGGATATAAAAATACACATGTCTATGACATTCATTTGTACACTCCATATGACCTATTTTGGTCTGACAAGAAATCATTGGAAAATCATGTTATAATCCCAAAACTTGCTCCAGCAATATCATATGAATCTCTGATCATTGTAAAATAAAACAAAAGAGATACAAAAAGAGGAGGCAATATGTGTTTGCAGTCACTAAAGAACACAAAACACACTCCTCGGGTGATCCATGAGATGCCACAAGACCTCAATGTCATGTATTCTTTATCTCGCGAGATGCCTTTGGTTTGTTATACATTCCATGTGAAACACCATAGTTAACTCCATGATGATATAAGGATAAATCAACACAAAATTCCATTGAATGCCCAAACACCTCTATATGTACCATATTGGTTATGTAGCACACCAACAAAAAAATAAGAAATACCCTCAACAACACATGTCAATTATCACATGACTCTTATCCTTTTTCACATAAAACAAAGGGGATTGAGTGGAAGGAGTTGATAGGTGTTCCCAGTAACTGAATGGCATTAGAGACACATGGTGAACCCATAGTGTGGTTCCGGGATACCCTCAGAAAAACCATCCTAGTCCCACAAGACTCTGAGAAATGTCACTTAATGTATTGTTACCATCATTCAATAGGTTATTGGAACTTGTGATGGCTCATCGGAATGCCAATGTGACCACATCAATGTCCTTCGACACGTACGTATGACCAAACAATTCCCCATTAATTCCCAATGATCCAATGACGGATTTTATGGTGGAATAGACTGATGGTAGTAGAAAACTAGTGACACACATGGAGTGATCCACGACAGAGACTCACAAAGACATGTAGAACTAGAACCCATCGTTGACACCATCCTCGAATCATTCAAGATATGCCATATAAATCACAAAACGACCGGGGTGGAGATGCGTATAAATCCCCCACACCTACGTGACAAAATGGATGGACTAACATGCTCTAAAATCCTGGACTCTGGGTGATTCAACTATCAGCCGATACATATTTATTAGACAAACTGATCACACAACCGATAACTTTCTGTTAGGTAATACACCATCCTAAAACAAGATCAATAATTTTCCACACATAGGGTGATTGGAAAGATCATTCATAGGTCACACAAAGGTCTTCTAGAAAGAATTATTGAAGAACATACAATATTTATTATAGATCATACATGACTCAAAGGAAATGTAAGTTAATAAACATAATGACATTCCAATGAAAGGGTTATAATCAAGATTAAAAGTAGAATACTTAGGTGAAAGACATGATTTTTAGCCCTCGTGTGCTCCAGGTCAGTCACCCAATGTCATGAGATAGCACCAGGAAATGTATCATAGATATCACAACACTCTTATTTCATACCATCTAGGATACCCAGAATAATCTTGACATGTCAGAGAGAGTCTCACGGTACCCCCAAACAAAAACTGCTTCTATATCACAAAACCCTTTGGTCCTATCACCAAGGACATTGACGTCCATAAAACACATCACATGACTCATATAACAACGTTTTATCATATTAGTCAAGTTTAAAAAATGTTTTTGGACATAGTTACCATGCTCTAGAGACACCCTCTAGGAATGTCAGTAGGGACTCACGATTCCTCTCAGACATGTCAGTTAGGTCTAATGATGTCTCCACGCGGTGTCAACCAATATATGTGACACCCCTCAGAATATGACATAATGAATATGGTGAATCCTTCCATATGTTTAAGTATTTCAAAACAAATGGATTCTAAAACATGCAATATGGTTCATACGATGCCCTCTAGACAAGAAGGCCATGCCAATTGGTAAGCCACATTGTGTAAGTACCAAATATAATGGAACCTTAGTGTGTAATCACTAGCATAAAGGGATCTACAATGACTCTTATTTCATTCATATCCAAGATACATAGGCTACCTCGACCTGAGGTTTGATCCCTATGTTGACCATCAAGGGAAATCCAATCATCTATGTCCATTATTAAAAGCAATGAAATTGATCAATTTTTGTCCCTTATTTCTCAAAACAAGCATGTATCACATGGTCTTAGGGCATATCAATGATCATATCATCAGCACTATTATCCCCCACCATGTTACATGGAATACTCAATGTGTAAACCCTAACATGAACTGAACAATGATGACTCTGATTCCTTTAATAACAAGGATACAGAGGACACCCTACTACGGCCCAAGAACAAATAAAAAACCCATTTCACTATAAGTCCTTCCATGACTCTGATGTCTCAACAAGTATGAATCAATTAGTCCCATGAGATTATCACCATATCTAATCCATCATGAAACTGTGAAAAGTACCAATATATGATGAATCTAATTCCATACTCAACTAGGATACATAATATGTCTCTCTATGACCCATGTCCCATGATAAATCTTCTTATGGATGTCCCATTTCATAAGCCCTGCATCATGAGCAACGAAGTGATAATTTTTCATACCTTGTTTCTCACATCGAGTATGAATCACATGAGCTTAAGGATTAATGATAATGAAATCATCCACACAACGAGTGTCTATAATTACATGAGAAACCATGAGAACTATGAAAAATCCGATTCTCTCTATACTTTGGATACATAGGACACCCTTAGAGGGTTTGAGTTTGAATATTCGGTTTATTAGTACCCGAACATATGTCCTCACCGAATTACATTAAACTTCACTTGATAAATGAACTATGCTTGTTTTGATTCTTGAAATAACCAAGATATGTAGGATTCCATATAATGGAATAATCCACTCCTCGTAATATTAACCTTCTCTTTATAAAAAAGCACGATTTGAAGAAAGTGGTTATATATATTCAGTATATAAGAAACTAACCATTACTTGGAAATGATAAAGAATCTCAGATATATATAGATAGATTCACACAAGATATTAGGAAGAGAACTAACCTATAGTCATTTAGTTTGGGAAACCTATCTCTTATCGACATTAGAAAGAGATTCACAAACATATCTTAAATATAAAACTGTGTCCCGAGGTATGAAATACTTTCCACCAAAATGGTGTGATGATCCAAAACTTTCATCCTCTCGACCAATGATAGTTCGTAACAGTCGATGGACCTAAAAAACCTAGATGACCATCAATATAAAGAAATTTCATACCCAGTTATGGATGATAGAACCCTAGGGAGTTTCTAGGGAAGACAATACATATAGTATTCCTAATATGTGAGATTTAGTAAATCCTTAAAATATACCTTAATAAAACCATCATGGGGATCCCATCCCACATCCGTGTCAAATTCCAAAGAAACACTCACCATAAATGTGAATATTTTAGAGGAAATGAGGCCTTTTCATTATAATACAACTATTTATAGTTGAGAAAATATTCCACACACATTTAAGGATATCTAATAACATTGATAATGCTAAAACATATTAATAATCGAATAATAATTTCCCAAAAAATAATTTCTAAAAAAGATAGATATTTTGTTATGGAATGCGAATAATAATAATTATTTCTTAGGGGTCTGTAAAATAATCATTGTATATCAGTTTCACAAAAAATAATGATATGATTAGCATGTGGACCATGGTTAAATATGATATCATGGGTTGCATATAAAATTAATATATTTTCATTCTATACCAATTATAATGAAAACTGAAATATAATTCATAATATTATTTTATTTGTGTTCAAAAAATAAAAAAATAATTCAAAAAAGACAAGTAATCATTAAATACATTAGGTTTTTATTAAATAGTTAGTAAAGAGATATTGGAAATTTATTGAATTAAATTTTACGTCCTTTTGTTATATTAAACTGGGGTTATCGGTAATATATTTTTTAGTGATTATGAATTGAGGATGATAGTTGGAAATATAAATATATTTGAACACATACACAACCCCCTAATATTCAAAACAAAAGAGAATAATTTTTTTTTATTTTCACGATCAATGAAATGTGCATTTTTCTATCGCTTTTCAAGGAATAGTGATTTATTTTGGTGTTGAAAAAATGATGATGATTATGAATTTTGTGAGATACCAAAATCCATAAAATTATGATGAGAGAATATTATTGATCGTGTCATAGTAAATGATTGTTTTATATAGACCAATTATGGGGAATGAATATTGGAGAGCAATCAATTAGTAATCTCATAATATTACATGTAAAATCCCTCTATTTTTTATTTCAGAATTATAAATTTTCAAGATAATAGATATATTATTTATAATTTTGTTTTATAGTTTAGTCATATACATTTTAAAAAATATGACATTTTTTTCAATTTTATAATGTTTTGGTTTCAATATATTCTAGTTATTCAGTTTTATATAAAATATTTCGGTATTAATAAATTCTAACATAAAAAATTTAACATTTATCTATATTATATCATTATTTACCAATATTTTAATTATTTTTTGAATTATGATTAACTAATATAAAAAATATGACAGAGAGTGTATTTATTTCTGGGTTTTTTCTTGAATAATTTTTCAAATTTAGTTCAAATTTATATCTCACACTTGGATTTTAAAATTTTTGTTATTTCTTCTAATTTATATAAAATTTCATGTCTCATAAAAGTTATCCATTTATTATCATTATTTTTAACTACTCTAATTAATATTATAAAGTGTTTTAATAAATCTGTTTTGTTTTTTTAAATTACCTTGTAATTTTTTTGTTTAAATTTATATATAATAATTGAATTTTAGTAATATTTTACTGATGTTTAGTTCTTATATATATCATTTCATTTCTTATAAATGATTTCAAATGTTTTTTAGAATTATATTTATGATACATTAGCAAATAGAATGAAAATTTATTTATGATATATATTTTTTGGAGTATTTCACCATTTTAAATTAATTTTACATGTAACTATTAGATTTTAATACTATTGTTCTAATTTTTTTTGTACTTTTTTTATATAAAAAATTCATATCAAACAGATGATTCCCCTTTATACTATATAGAGGACCCCATAAAAACACCTAATGAGGATCCTCTTAATCCTTTTTCACAAGATACTACTTCTTTCATGGTGTTAGAGAAGGTATTCATGGTTTCTAAAAATGGTCACACATGATAACATTGGTTATTAGTTTCTCGTATCTAGGACCAGATGATAGTTTTTATGTTCGAAGGGAATTGAAATCTTATGTGCCTAAAATTGAAAATATATCTGATATTTGTGGCTATACAATCTTGAGAATTTTTTTTTGATTTACGAATAAAAATGTGTCAATAAAGAGACACTGGAATATCAATAATAGATAATTTTTGTATGCTCATTTACTAGTATTTTACATATCATAATATTTTTATACTAATATCAATTATTTTTTTCATCTCAATAGATGGAATATGATATACCTGACAGTAATGAAATTAAGAATAAATGTTAATGTTTTGCAGCTAGAAGGTTGTGGAGTTTTAAATTAACCCTCACATTGGAGTTCATTTATTCTATAAGTCAAAATGAAAATACACATGAAATATATGCTTTTCAAGAAAACAAAACCGGAATTTTTTATATTAAAAATATGTGGGAATTACCAAATTTGGAATTCAATTAATGTTTTTATAATCTCAAAAAATGGTTATAGTAATATTTCATTTGTTCTTAATTAATTGGATTTGTGGATATTTTATCTAGATATCTAATTGAAAAAATTATTCCCTCATAGATTATCTCATTGAAGGTATTTGTTATTTGAAGAATAATTGATGTGTGAAGGTTTTTAAATATGTAGAGTTAAGACTTCATGATATATAGAGTTTAACCAACTTTACTCCCCCATTTAGACATGATGTAATATCCCGAGTTTTTTTAAAACATATATTTCTTAAAATATATTTAATTATTTAGATATTTTATGTTACACACAACACTATGTTTAAATGAAACATGACATACTTTTAAAATACTATTATTTTATATGATGGTTGTATCCTAGACAATGTAATGATGGATATGAATAAGATTAACTAAATTTTAAATGTATACAGTTTACATATTTATATTAAAGGAATTATTTTGCAAAATATTTATTATAAATGAAAATAAAAGCTATTTTAAAATATTGTAAATCATTTTCGTAAAAACTATTGTTTTGAAAATAAATGTTGTCATCCTTAATTAATTTAAAAAAACATTTTTTTGTTATTTTTTTAATGAAAATTATATATTATGAATTCAATAAAAAGTTTTACATTCGTCATATATGTTTGGTAGATAAGAGATAAGAATATGTCAAATTTTACCTTAAACATCGTATATTTCGTAAAATAAATTTTTTCATCTTTTTTTAGAAAATATTTTAAAAATATATTTTAAAAATTTTATAAAATTTATTGGAAAATTTTAATTTCTTTTTTAAAAGTATAGTTTCAAAATATATTAAGGTTAAATTTTGAGAAATCTTTTAAAAGAATAATTTTTTTTATGAATACTAAAAATAATATTTTTTAATTAAATACTGCCTTTTGGATTAAATTATTTTTAATGATAAATGGAATTTAAAATTGGTTAAAAATTTTAAAAAATTAATATATATATATATATATGATAATCTAATTGAGGTCATTGGAATAAATTAAATATTGAAATTGTATAAAAATTGTAAGATTTTGAACATTTCTCTTTGAAAACTCAATTTCTCATCTCATCTGCGAGATGAATTTTAAATAATATTTTTACACATCCATGTATTTAATTTGAAAAAATTGAATATCTGTTTGGAATCATAATAATTTATATTTTCTAATAATGTAAAATTAAATTTTTACTATAATTAATGATGAAAAAATTTAAAATTAATTATTGCATTTAAGGTAAAAATAATTTTTCCGGTGGGTTAAAATAAAAATATAAGGGTGAAAAATGAAAAAAACATGTATAAATCCAATTTTATTTCCATATTTACATCCTAAACTTCAAATGTTCTAATCTTGATTCACTTTTCATATTTTTTCTGGTAAATCACTATCATTATTGGCTTTTATTGTGAAATTTCCATTTGTTTCCAAGTGAGATCCTCTCCCCCACTTATAAATAGACACCACTAATTATCCTTTAGTCACACCTTAAACTATTCAATATAGTCAAATACATTTCATTTTCAATTAATTTTATTTGTAAAATAAACTTATAAGCCTTATTTTATGTATTAATCTATCATAGGGAAGATTTTTTTTCAAATCTAGGGAGGTTACTTGAAGAATATGTGATGTTATTCATTGATTGTTTTTACTTAAATTATTCATCAAAAAAATTAAATTTTAATTAAAATGTGTAGATATAATAAAAAATTATGTTCCCTATATTTATATTTTTTCGAGTTAATTTTATGACGTAAAAAATATCCTCTTCCATTAAATGGGTTATGAAATAATCACTCTTCTGAATAGTGGGCTACCACCTCCTGAACCAATGTCATTTATTCTTTCATTACCAGCTCTCAAATTTGGATATTATATTAGATAGAAATTATATATATAATATTAATAATATAATTATATCCCTTTATTCATTTAATCATTCATATATATTTATTTCCATTCTATTGGGGAAAGGATAACATCGCTCTTGTGTATAGTGGACTACTGTTTGTTGAAGGGATGTTATTCATTTTTCACTAAAGTATTACATGAAAGGTAATAAAGATAAATTTAATGTATATATGTTATATATATGAAATAATTATTATATTAATGTCATATTTATATATTATTAAAGGACAATATATCAAATTTTTCTTACCTTATGTCCCACTGATAGATGATAACATCATTCGGGTAACTATAGACTACCACCTTCACGAAGCGACCTGACTAACCCCTTTCATCACCCCATCATGTGGATAATATTTATAAGTATATTTACATAAATAATATATTTTTATTTTATTATTATCATTTTTTAAATATAAAATATAATTATATAATTTCCATAATGTTCATTGAAAAACGGAGACGTTACTCATGCGTACGTGTGACCTACTGTCTCAACGACATAAAAACTATTCATTTCTCAAAACCATATTCTTTTATTAATAATAAAATTATAATTTATCTATATATATGAGAGTTATTTAATTATTATTATTCTAGATATTTTGGTTCCATTATAAATGAATGGGGGAAAAAAACAAATCAAATCATACAAGAAAAACAATGTAGATATTACCTAAAATGTTATTTTAACATGAAATTGAAAATAAAAGTGAAACAAACTGTTATAATTAAATAATATTGTATTATATATATATATATATATTATTTAAGATTTGTATAATAAAATTATATTTATTATATAGTAGGTTTGAACATTTACAAGGGATGTTTAGACTTACGGTAATGGAATTCTACTCTCTCTAATTTCTGAGAAACATATGAAATATACATATTAATTTTATTTACAGTACTAACCATGAATGTTTTTTATTATTTTTATACTAATAATTAATTTGGTTTACATATCCATTTTAGGATCTCAATTTCATGGTGTATATGGTTCAAAAGTTAACAAATTTTTAATAGATTGTGGTCTCTATTTACCTTTTTTAGGACACAAGTTATATTATGAACCTATATTCTTCTATGATTTCTATATACAATCCATTTGATGTGATATAAATTGAATATAATTATTTTCAATATATTCTATGTTTAATTTAATTTTATTATTTCATTGGTAATATGAATCAATTTTACTAATGTGGTAATGATTTTATACTGCATTCTCATTATTTATTGGGATTGTTGATGATTTTGTTCTTGATGATAAATATCATGATAGACCTCCAAATAAACTTAAGAATTATCATATCTGCAATTTATTCCTGGATAATAAAATATTTCCCTTGATTTTCATCTCATTATTTATTCATGAGTTCATAATAATTTTTTTAAGAAATATATTATTTATTTCTAACTCCAGTCGAAAAATCATTTTCACCCAAAACAATGTTTTCTAAAAATTATTTCAATTATGATTTAATTTTTCTTTAAGTTGTAGGGATATTTTCATCATAAAATTTTTTAATTTTTTTAATGTTTCCTTTATATGTATTCAAGGTTATTATAAATTAATATGAATTTGAAAAAGTTTTATGTTTTAATGTGTGTTTTCTAAAGTAGAATGGATATTTTACCAAAGATATGTTCAAATTGATTTTTCATTCAAAATAATTTTTCATATGTGATGAAATACATTGATGATACTTTTTATTTAATGGGAATAAGATCCGAGGATACCAATCTTATTCGTTCACAACATGTTTTTTGTTTTTGTTGATAAATTATTTATGAAACCCATATCGTTTTTATGGGGTTTTTTTATGATAAATCGATGTAGTGATTTTGATACGCATTTTTACGTGGGTAATGTTGTGATTAAATTTTTTATTAAACCCTATTATTTTCATGGGATCCTAAATGATGAAGGTTCTACAATCATATGGAATATAAAATTTACAGATTATGTGCTGGGTGGGGCCCATATCCCTCTCCAATGACTTTGGTAAGGATAAATATCATATGATCTCAAAGGGTATATAGGTAGTTATCATAATCACAAAACAGTGTATAATAGAGGTTATCTTGAGCCTAAAAGTGCATATATTTGAGGTAATCCCAAGAACAAAAGAGGGTACGTGGGTGGGTGTCCCAAGATCAATGTACATATGTTGGTGGCTAGCCTAATCCTAACATGTTATGAATGTATTGGTGTGTAATATTGACATATGTTTTGTATGATGATTTATATGAATGAAATTTATGTAATATACCAATTTTATGCTCTCATAGATCATGTTTTGTTATTTCTATATGATTCATGTACCATTCACTACCAATCAATTTTCCATTATTCAAAATAATGATCTCTGATAAGTATGGTTTGGTTTTAAAATTTTGTGCTCCTGTTCTCATACCCAAATTATCATGTTATGTTTATGAATTCCCCTTGTTTAACATTAATGATCATTTGAGATAACCTTTTATTATGTTTTATTTCCCTTGGTTATGATTAAGGGATATAAGTATGGTATATATATATATAGAGTACCTCGTGGAATGTTATTTATGGGAGAAATTGAAGATCCTTTTCAAAATTAGAAGTGGAGAACCTAGTTTCCAAATACACTAAACTAGTTGGGTCCTTATGCCTATGTTTGTTTAATATAATTAAAATTAATCTAAAATGATGTAATATAAATATACGAGAACCCTATGTTATTGTAGTTTGGTATGAAAGGAATGGTCTAGTTACTTATTTGAAACAAGGTTTAGAAAACTATAGTGATATCCCTAGAGATATTTCTAATGATATGTCTAGGATTGTCTCTAAGGAAATTTTATGGGTGATTAAAAGTATATAGAAATGCCAAGTTTTCCCGGAAATTGCATCCATATATAGATATTATACGTGGATTCTTCATCGAATAGAGGTTCATAGGTATTATAACACTAATAATGGTGCATTGATATAGTCATGGGTTTCACATAGTGAATGAAAATAGGCCTTGATGGACATTTGGATTGACACACTCATGTGATATGCTTTGGAAATCCACAAACACATAACAAAACATCATGAATTATTTAAATAGATGTTGACTATCAGTGGCCTTGGATAATCCTAATGTGTCATATAATAAAAAAATTGTGTCATGCTTTAAACATACTATAAGTGGTTTTTAATGATTATGTGGTTCCCCATGATGATTATTTTTTCTCACACTACACCCTATGGTTTTACTCAATGGGTGGAACGCAATGGAACCATGTTAATTATTAAATTTGATGGACAATGCAATAAATTTCCTACTGAACAGGCATACATAATGGGAGATGGAATGAAACATATAATCATTAAGCTCAGTCAAATATCTCATTCTAAGAATTGTGATTATATTCTAAATGATAAATGGATGGAACAACATACATATATTTTATTCATAAAGAAACATCCACATATGTTAAGTGGATTCACTTATTCTCAATTTTTTTGAAATATTTATAGTTCCATAGAAAATATATTCTCCTTTCTTCAGGGTTCAGAACATGAGAAATTTATTCTAGATATCTATCATTTTGATGGTGAATAATATCAATAGTGGAATCACATATATAATTCAAAAGAAAATCAAGAAATTGAATACAAGCATTGGGATATGTATAGGAATATATTTTTCTATAAATTAATTTCTCATATTCTCCATACAAATATGGAGAATGTGTTACTTGATCTAAATAATATTGATGATGAATCTGTTGGCACCTATGTGGAAAATTTTACTATAATTTCATTGAACACTTCTTGAATTATCATCCAACATGAAATTATGTTTGATCGAATCATTACTAGTATAAAACCATGTATTATAATTGAATTATCTATAATAGAAAACATTAGCAATGAAGAGATTATTGAATGTTCTCTCAAGGTAGAGATGAAGATTTGAGTTACTTATCAATCTCTTGGTTTTGAAAAGTTAATAAAAATTAAATTCAAAGTAGAATATTAAAACCATGGAGAGAAGAATATGACCATTAATTTATGCTCATTGTGTGGTACGATACATAGGGGAAATTTCGTTAATGTAAATAGTAAATGATTAAAGTGAGTTAGGGAAGATAATCAAAAAATTGAATGTCAAAGTGATGGGAAGAAGTTAATGATTGATGTAAATAGATTAAAATCCACACATAATGCACCAAAAACACCCCAGTGTTTGAAATGAAATGAGTGTGGGAATTATGTGAATAAAAGACCAAATTTAAGGGATATTGAGGATGATAATTCACAACACCTTTTGAAGAAAAAGAAAAGATAGAATGATTTGGAAATCAAGATAGTTGAAGTGTATCACTATAATTAGTGAACACTTACCCTCCACTCCCAAGTGGGAATTTCATGTTTTATTTTGTATGAATAATCCATATGAAAATAAAATAGTTCCTCATTTAGAGAAACTTCACATGACATTGATAATTGATTACCTCCCTCTTTAAAGATTTTTTAATAAGGAAATCGTATAGATATTTTATCAATATGAGGTTGAACCAAATATTCCAACGAATTGTTTTTCTATAAGATAAGGTATAATTTGTTGAATTATGGGTGGATTTTCATTTTTTATCATATATGTCTCCATGTGTACTGACCCAAACTTTAAAAACACATACATTACATAACATTGATAGAATACTTAAAAATTATTCAAAAATATGTCCAAAGAGTGTGGTTTGTATATTGCCTTTGGAAACATGGAATCATAAACACTGGTACATAAGTGAGCTATATTATCTCCCACTAGGTTCTTCACGACTAACACCTTTCTTAGACACATCAAACATAATTCATGTCTTCATAAACTAGGAATAGAAAAATAAAATGGGGTGAGATCAAATGATTAGTAAGGGTAAACAATGGAGACATATAAGCATAAACATGACCATGAGGGTATGAGAATATGATAAAGAAAATAGAAGATCACACCATTCATATCAAATAACATATACATAAATCATGGAATAAGGAGTTCTAGTTCATAAGACATGAATCAAAATGAAGTAAAGGACATAATTTAAGAAAGAATTACATAAGATTAAGAAATGGAATTGTGAAACACATAAGCATATACTGATTTCCATAGTAACCAAGGCATCAATTCTAGGAACATATTAGGGGAAAATACCTTTACTAAACCGGGTATCCCCCATTCCGTCCATGTATTATTAAACTAGGTGAACCTTCTTCCAGCCCTATATTACTGATCTATGTAACCCTCATTTTTGTTCTATATTACAGAACCGAGTATCCCTTGTTCGGTCCCTGTATTACTGAACTATGTAACCCTCATTCCAACCCTATACTAATGAAGGGAGTAACCACCATTCTAGCCTTATTTTACATAACTAAGTAACCCTCATTCCAGACCTATATTTATAAACCGAGTAACCCTCATTCCAGCCCTATATTACTGAACTTCATAACCCTCATTCTAACCTTATATTACAGTACTTAGTAACCCTCATCCCATCCCTGTTTAATCTCATGAGATTTAAATATTTATCAAATGAATTGAATGAAGATATAGATCCCACATGAAAAATAATGAAATCATACATACATGTTACACATGAACATAATTGTACATATCATAAACCATGAAATGAAATCTGAATCATAACCATGAAAACATATCATAACCTATATATAGAGTCAGGTTTCATAATCACATTATCATAAACATAACCTATGAAAATAAACTGGTTTCAAAAGAATATACCCCATGGAAGAGAAATCAGTTTCATAACATCATTACAAAAAAAATCCATTAAATGAAATAATATGAATGGAAACATTGAATAATTTCCCAATAAATGCATGATCAACGCCAATGGATGTTGTCTTGGATGGGAAATAATTTTGTAAGAAACTCTAAGAACATTTCTTATGGAAAATATCATTTCTTGTTTGAAAAGTAAATTTTAATATATAAACCATTTGAGAAACATTTTCTTATTAAATACATCCAAAACATATAAGGAATACTAGAAATAATTTTGAAGAAAACCTTTTTCCTTGAAAACATTTAAAATAATCTTAAAAAAAATTAAAATCCATTTTCATTGAAAATACATCAAAACATTTAATGAATGAATGAAAATGTTTTGAAAACCATTTCATGAAAAATAAAATTAAATCTTATAAGGAATGACTGAAAACGTTTTTAATACCATTTTTCTTAGAAACTCATAAATGAATCTTGGAATCATTTTGAAAACTATTTCTCTGAAAAAAAAATTCAAAACATTTTCATATGACTTGAAAACATTGTGAAATCCAATTTCAGTGAAAACAAATAAAAATGTTTTAAAATAGGTTTTAAATATTTATCCATGAAAATTACATTTAAAAATGTTTTCTTAAATTTTAACCCTTTTAACGATGCAAAGGAAGATTCAAATAAACGATGACGGGTAAATCTATACATGTCGTATGAGGTCAAAATAATATTTATATTGAATGAAAAAAGGATAAAAAAGTGCCATGCTAGGAAAGTGACAAGAATATTACCATTAAGAGATTGGTAAAAAAACGTAAAAATGAATTTTAGATATTATATCGAAATGGTATAATATTCTAGGAAACTATTTTTTCAAAGATGAATTTACGACCCGAGAGAGGGTAATGTTGTGTTTTCCGGAAAACACTTTCTTAACTAACATCTGTGCCAAAGATTGGTAAATTTTAATAATAAATGATTATTCATAGAATATAAAGGGAGGAAGAAACTCATGAATATTCATTAGATATGGATCATAATATTTTATCAAAGGAATCATAAATATAAACAATCTCGAAAACTAATAAGAGAGTCTCAATAAAATTATGTAACATGGTATATTGGGATCATTCTATCCATGTAAGTAAAGGTATATAATATGAGGATAAATTTTATATTCATGATATGTCATGTAAAATGGAATTATATGCACCCAGAAAAAGAGTTTAGGTGTGTTACAATACATGAGTCTCAAATAAAAAAAATTCACTACAAAAAAAAGATTATTTAGCGGCAGATTATTTTTCCATTTAGAGGCTGTTTTAACCACCACTAAATCGATTCGAAGAGGTTTTGAAAAACCACCACTAAATTGTGTGTCGGGAAACTATTCACAGTGGTTTTCAAAACCATCGTAGAACATTTCGCAGCGGGTTTTTTTTAATTTTTTCCCTTATTTGAGACTCATGTATTGTAACACACCTAAACTCTTATTACTCATTACTGATAACTGATTACTTATCACTTATTACTTATTACTTATTACTTATTACTTATTACTTATTACTTATTCCTTATTACTTATTAATTATTACTTATTACTTATTACTTATTTTTTATTTTTTATTTTTTTATTTTATATTTATTTTATTTATTTATTATTTATTATTTATTTCATATTTATTTATTTTATTTCATATTTATTTTGTATTTCGTATTTAATTAATTTATTTTATGTATTTTATTTATTCTATTTATTTATTTTATTTTATATATTTTATTTATTTTATTTATCAAATTTATTTTATTTATTTTTTTATTTCGTATTTATTTTATTTATTTTATTTACCTTATCCATGCATGCACATGCTCATGCACATGCACATGCACATGCCCATGCACATACCTATTTATTTATTATTTATTTTATTTTATTTATTTATTTATTATTTATTTCGTATTTATTTATTATTTATTTCGTATTTATTTATTTTATTTCGTATTAATTTATTTATTTTTATTTTTTTCATTTATTTCATTTATTTTATTTATTTATTTATTTATTTTATTTTATTTATTTATTTTATTTTATTTATTTTATTTTATTTATTTTATTTACTTCTTATTTATTGTATTTAATTTATTTACTTTATTTACTTTATCCATGCATGAACATGATCATACACATGCCCATGCACATGCCCATGCAATATAAAGAAATACCACGTTTGGTGAGATCTTAACCCCTAACCTCTTGCATATTTTCCAAAGACTTTATCATTCCAGCAAGCTCGCCATGTGGTTAATAAACAACCAAAAATTTAACATACTTATATATACTAATTGAAAAAACAAATAATACATAACTAATAGATATAAACTCAATAATAATTAAACAATAAACAATAATCAATAATTAATAATCAATAATCAATAATTAATAATTATCGATTTTTTAGTTATTTATTGAGTAATTTATTTATTTATTATTATTTATTATTTATTATAATAAATAAAAAATAACAAATAAATTATAATAACATTTACATATATTATAAAATTATGAAAATAATATAATAATATAATAAAATTACGAAATTAAAATAATATAAAAATAAAATAATAATACAATAAATATTAAATATTAAATATTAAATATTAAATAAAAAATAAAAAATAATAAACAACAAACAATAAAAAATAATTAATAACAAATAATAAATAATAAAATAATAATAATAAAGAATATATATTAAATAATAAATATTAAATAAGAAATAATAAATAATAAAAAATAAAAAAATAAATAATAATAAATTATAACTAATAAACAATAAATAACAAAAAAATAAATAATAATAAAAAGATAATAAATAACAAATAAATAATAATAAATAATAAATAATAATAAATAATAAATAATAATAAATAATAAATAATAAATAATAAACAATAAATAATAATAAATAACAAATAATAAATATTAATAAATAAAAAACTAAAAACTAAAAATAATAAATAAATAATAAATACTTAATAAAAAATTTATTAAATAATAAATAATAAATAATAACTAATAAACAACAATTAATAATAGATAATAATAAATATATAATAAATAACAATAACAAATAATAATAATAATAAATAATAAATAATAAATAATAAATAATAAACAATACAAAATAAATAATAAATAAATATTAATACATAATATATAATATATAATGTATAATATATAATATATAATATATAATGTATAATATATAATATATAATATATAATGTATAATATATAATATATAATATATAATGTATAATGTATAATATATAATATATAATATATAATATATAATATATAATATATAATATATAATATATAGTATATAATAAATAAAATATTATAAATAATAATAATAAATTATAAATAATAAATAATAAATAAAAAATTAAGAATAATAAATAAAAAATAATAAAAAATATACAATAAATAATAAATAATAAGTAATAATAAACACATAATAATATATTATATATTATATATAATATATAATATATAATATATTATATATTATATATTATTATTATTAATAATATTTAATATTTAATATTTAATATATAATATATAATATATAACATATAATATATAACTAGTAACAAATATTATGATTAATAATAATAAATAATATATAATATATAATAAATAATATATAATAACTAATAAATAATAAATAAATATGAAATAAATATAAATAATAAATAAGAAATAACCAGTAAGAAATAATAGATACTAAATAAATTAAAGTATATTATAAATAATAAATAATAAATAATAAATAATAAATTAATTGAAGTATATAATAAATAATAAATAATAAATAATAAATGAAACTCATGAAAAAGTACGAAAACGCGTGATAAGGGATGAAAAATTAAGAAAACACATGAAATCAGATGGAGAAGCATGAAGAAGTAAGCATTAGAAAGCAAGAGAATGCCTGAAAACTCATGAAAATTCTGCAAAACCCCTTTAGAATGCAACATAATCATCATAATAACCTACAAAAAACCATTGATAATGATAACAAGTCATGGAATCCCATATAAACAGTAATAAATGGAGCCACCGTTAAAACTCGTCAAAACGGTCATAAAGTGACAACAACCTTGGACTCACAATAATGGAGATAACTTATGATCCGAGAGTTCATTCTAGATCCGTGACCAGTCACATCAAAGATCCTGAAATGATCATCGATCTGATAGGTGAAAGTGATTGAATGGACCGACAGATCGGAATTTACGACCATTTAAAAAAAAATAAACGAGGAACAGGTGCTAGAAACGAGGCATCGAAAAACATAACAAACCTGATACCCACTAAAAAGGTCAAAACATGTGACCCCGGAGTCCATGTGGGTTCTGCGCCTAGTGAAACTGAAGCTCATGGAATAAACTACGATCTGGTAGGCAGAGGAGTCTAAACTGACACGCGGATCAAAAGTTAGGTCTGTTTGAAGACAAGTTTGATGGGACACTAGTGAAGAAAACGGTGCTTTGGAGGCCTTTTGAGGGGTTTGTGGGGTTTAATAACATGACAGAAGATTTCTTGTTTTGAACTTGTGCATAGCTATCTTTGCTTCCTTCATTTTGATATGTGGTAGAGCCCAAACGGACACCCGGAGCAAAAGTTAAGGCCATTTGAAGTTGAAAAACTTTTTTCAACTTTCTTATAACTCTTATATCTTCTGAACCTTAGACCGTCTCAGATATTTGATTATACGTGCCTCTAGATCTCTTCATGATCTTCAATTTGACTCGTCGTGGAGCTCCAACGGATGCCCGGATCAATGGTTATGGTCGTTTTACTGATTTCGGGGTTTCTTATGTTTTTTTATTTTTTTTCCTTTCATTTCGCGGCGGTTTCGCGGTGGTTTTTTAAAAAACCGCCGTTATTCCTCGAAAAGATTTAAAAAAAATAAAAAATAACACATTTCATGGGGGTTTTAAAACCACCGCGAAAAAACCTTCATGAAACGACCGTTTTTTCGTAGTGATTGAGACTGAAACATTTTTACCAATTTAGTAACTATTAAAGTAGAAACCCCATGGAATAAGGATCATAAAATTCGAAATGTGAATAACCATTAATATAAGTACATGATATGTAGAATACATTCATGGGTAGTACATACACCAAACAAAAGAAAAGAGTGGCGAACATAGCGTCTATCCAAGAGAAATTAAAAGTGAGATGAAATCCCCTTACCTTGTGTCTTGACTCTCCCCATACTCGTACAACCATCCTATATAATAAATATAAAATTATTACACATATTTTATTGAATATTTTTAATATTAATACAATCATTTATGGTTCTATTTTTACCTTATATAACCTGTTTTTTAATGATCATATGTTAACGTTTTACATTGGGTAATATTTGGTTTGTTCATAACATGTGTTTTAATTAGTTATATCATTGGCCCTTATACTTATATCAGGATTCCAGAATATAGATAATGATATAAATATTATCTATATCCATTATATTAATATTATAATATTTTATATCATAAAGATGTATGAAATAGAATACGCAGTTCATGGTTATGGTAAGTCGTACGTACACATGAACGCTGTTTCCGTTTGTATTTCCGCATTGAATAAAAGTATGAAAATGAAATATGTATTTATATATATGTATATATATATATAATTATTGTTTTATCATGAATATATCTTATATATCATATATGTAGATTAAACCCATCTTCGTACATTCCATGTGATGTGTGAACAAATCACATCTCTTCGAGGGGGTGGTAGTCCACACTTCCTCAAACGAGATTATTGTATTTACAGAAAATGGATGGTGAAAATATGTGAGTTAAAAAAGGGATAAATAATATTAAATAAATAATAAATATAATATATTACATTTATAAATATATTTTCCATTATTATGACCACCATGATTGGGGGTAAAGGATAAATAAACAATCATTGTTTCGTGAGGAAGTAGTTTGCCATACACCGAAATAGTATGTTCAACATCCATTAGAAGGAGGTGTGTGTAATTGTAAGATAGAAGATTTTCATAAAAAATAACATTTTATAGAGGATATTGGTGTTTCAAAAAAATATGGGAATAAACATAGTGATGGGGTGGAGAAGTAAAATAAAGTAAATGATCTTGAGAGAAGACATTACCTCTTAATAGGGTAACTCATTTTGGTTTGTGCCAAAAGGCTTCTTTGAGATAGTTTATGCCTGAATGGAGGCTTCAAGGTATAAGGGAGTATTTTTGGGAGGGTAATTTGGTGGATATTGGAAGAAATTTAAATTTTTTTTAGGTGTGAGGAATGAGTATATGTGGTGTCCTTTTATAGGGAAGGAAAAGGACTCACATGGAATTTTTAGAATCAAATTATGTGTGCATATGTTCTTACATAAACATTGTCTTAAAAAACCAAAAAACCCCAATAATGGAAGGTTTATGGATGAAATATGGAAATTCAATGGAATTTATACAATGTTATTGGTAATTTTGGCCCTTAATTTTAATGATTAGTCCATAATTATTCTTAATTTGGCCTTAATTTCTATGATTAAGTTTAATCACCTTTACTAATCATTTTGGTAAAAAAATAACATGTTCTAATTAAAATCTAAGTATTATAATTATTACAATGGTTTATATCAGATTTTTTAAATTATAATCACATATGGGGAAATTTTAAGATTAGTGTTAATCCCACAAACAAGACGGAATAACATTTTTTTAGTATACAAAAAAGATAAAATTTTTCTTAAGATTTTTTATTCAATTTCAAAGAGAAGTTGATACTAATGAATATAATTGTATTATTAGATTTAATATTAATATTATTTTACATTAAAACATATTTACAATATCATTTATCATTAATAATTAATTAGAAAAAAGCTAGTTTTTAAAAAAGAAGCCCTATTTTTAACTATTCATAAAAAAAGATGTTTTTTAGAAAAATCCTAAGAAATAACCAAGGATAATTTAAATTTCTAGAATTAAAAAATTATTCATGTTTTATCCAATATAATTTCTAAATGTTTCTAAATTTACTTTTATTGTTAGAATTTGTTCAAAAATGAAAACAATATTTTTTCAAAAATAGGACTTTAATAAAAATATTATCTTTCATTATCAATATGATGTATTCATAAAAAAAGTTTGTAAATTTTTTTTTGAAAATTTGTTATTATTTTTCATATTACGTTTCTTTAATGTATGGGTTATAATTATGTTATTTAAAAATATAATAATAGTTGCTTCATAGAATCTCTCTGTTGGTTGTAGTACATGCCAAGTTGGTATTGCATGTAGCACAAGCCAAGTTAGTATTGAGTGTGAAAGGATTGTTTTACATTGTTTTTTAATACATATATATATATATATACTATTTTATTGTCATGTGATATGAAAAATATTGAAATGACTAATTAATTCGAAAAAAAATTATTTTCAATGTCTCTGGGTGTTACATTCTACCTCATTTCAAATGAATTTCGCCTTACAAATTCATATGAGTTGTAAAAGGTTTAATACTTGAATGATTCATTCATGGAAACCAAAATTGTAACAATGAATACAAAAACATCCCGTAAAAAAGTAAATTTGGAACCATAATTGTTATATAAAGTAATATATCAATGGGTTTCCGTATAAGAGAACATAGTTTGGGAGTGAATATTGGACATGGAGGAAAAGTGTAAATATTTATATGGAGAGTTTGAGGTAACTAATCACCATCATGTTAATGATCAAAGTAAAATTGATGGAATCAATGTAATACATCTCTGATGATTCTATAAGCCATTGGTTCTACAAAATTTATGGTATTAAGACAAAATTTTTCTGTATCACTTTTAGAACATTGAGTAATTATTGATACATTTTTATAAACAAAATTTTATCCTTCGGTTGTTCTTTAATAAATTTATAATACATCCATTACCACATGGAATGAATGTCTAGAAATTAACATTGACGATTAAAGAACAAAATATTCTTTTAACAGATCTTAAAAACCAGAAAATAATAAAAGGACTAACTATTTGTCTCTTAAAAAACATTCATGAATATATAAAAAGAATCACTAATAGTTTTTCATAAAAATTTATTCATTAAAAATAAATATAAACTAAAAAGTACATTGCATAGGCCTATGGTAGGCATGAAACCCTTATAATCCTTCGGTCATGGGTTCCAAACCCACAACCTTTCCAGATTTGATTGGTTGTCACCCAACATATGTGATGTACTTTTTTAAAACTACAAAAATATAATATATATGATTTTCATCCTTTAAATAAGTTTCATCACTGATTATCCTTCTATCCAAGGTTTTCAAAAAAAACTCAGTTCAACAAGAATTCATGTAGATATTAACATAAATTATTCATGAATGGTTAACCTTATAACCATTCTCAAAGTTGAAAATACAAAACCCAAGAAAGGTAGTCGTGAAATTAGATTAACATTCATTCTCATATATCACAATGTATCTCTTTGTTGTAACATTACAAACAAGTGAATAACCTTATTAAATATTCCCTAGAAACACAGTAACAAACTGAATTACCATAAATCCTTCTGGAAAACATGCATGATTCCTCATTCCATAGTATATTGTATTTACTGCATAAATCCACAAATATTTTAAACATCACTAGTTATAGAATAAAACACCTATAAATAGGTCCTTACATAGTTCTAAGGTAATCTGTACTATCAAATTTACTTTTTTATACCCCACATATCATTATCCATACAACATTATCTTAACATGAGGGACATGTTAAGGGATACCTCAACTTAGTCAAAATGTTATATTTCATGAGATATCCTTTCTAGTCCATTGTTACCATTAATCATTTTCTTGTAAATTCTTAGCAAAACATAAACTGAACAATCCATACATAATTCACCATTATTAATTCTAGAATCCAAATTCAAAAATACCGTGATTACATAATCTATAATCCATTAACAAAAATACCTATTTCCCTTCACATTTCATCCATAGTCTCTTCATCTTCCACAATATTATCGTTGCTCACACAACCTTGCTGATTCTCCTCAAGAACATTCATATTGGTACGTTAGGTTTCATAATGACTATTTTTTCCACATTTAAAAAACTTATCATTAGATGACGACTTAGGGAGGCCAAAATTCCCATCAAATTCCTTAAACGAACTCTTCATTTTCCCTTACAGTCACTTGGTTTATGTCCTTATTTTCCACTGTCAAACTCCTTCTTTTTTATCAAAGACATTCATGTAGGTGATTCTTTCCACATTCTTGAGACAATGAAATCCAAATTTTCTTTCCCCCATGTTCTTCATTACCCGACCTCTCAGAAAACTCATTCTTTCACTTCCTTGGTGAGTCTATGAGTGGGCTAAGTTAAAAATTGTTAATCATGTTCCATAAAAACTAGTTAGGTGTGATTTTTACATCTTTATCACCAGTGATCATCCCCCTGGACTTCCACTAAGAATTTATTCCATCAAGTTCAATATTAGTCCAGATCCTTTCGATTCCCCCCATTGACTAAAACCAAAAGCATAGTGAAATCATTACTGATTATAGTAGAAAACCATATATCCATGAAACTATTTACTTATAGTATGTTTAGATCATGACACCTTCCAAAATCTATGACACCTTGGGTTTATCCTAGGTTATTCATAGTTAACCAATATCTAAATCTGTCATGACGGTTCATGATGATTTTTGTGAATTACCAAAGAATATCCCCTAGGAGTGTCAAACCAGGTGTGCAGCAAGGCATATTGTCATATACCAAATTACCCCTAGTCAGTCCAGGAACATATATTTGGAGTTGTTACCCCAAGGTATAGTTGTTCCAGATCCACATCCACTTGTAGTATCTAAACTGGGATGTATTACTAGTAATCCACCCACTATATCATTTTCCAAAATTACAGGTCATTTTACAAAAAATTGTTAACTCATCATTATACTTATCCATAGAGAAATCCCTAGAAATAACCTCTGAAATAAACCTAGGGATCTTACTATGGTTTTCTAATCCTAGTTTCCAATGGTTAACTATAAATTTGATCTGACACCATCTATAGTGAATCTTTATTTACAATTATATATATTACATAACTTTTTCATAATATATAAACATTATTAAAAAAGATGCCCAAATACTGTAGTTAGTATAATGCCTTTAGAAACATGGAAACATTAACCATGCTATATAATTTAGATAAATTATCTCCAACTAGTTTCATCACAAAAAGAACCCTTCCTAGACATATCAATCTTAATATATATCGTCATAGCCTTAGGAAGGAAACATAGAAATGGGTGACCTCAAATGCTTGGTAAGGGTAAACAAGGGATACATGTATGCATAAACATGATCATAAAGGTATGATAACATTATCATGAAAATACAACAGCATACATTTCATATCAAATATAATATACATTAATCATAGCATAAAGCTTGGATTTTCATAAGACATGAATCAAAAAGAATTAAAGGACATAATCCATAAAAGTATAGTATATGAGTAATACATGGAATCATTACAACACATAAGCATATATTTATTTCCATAGTAGACAAGGAATCAATTCTAAGACCATCTTAGTGGACACAATCCTTTATAGAACCAGGTAACCCCTATTATAGCCATGTATTACTAAACCAAGGGACCCTATTTACAGAATTTTATTACTGAATGTAGTAACCCTCATTCTTGCCATGTTTTAATGAACTTAGTAACCCTCATTTCATACTTCTGTTACTGAAATGAGTAATACTCATTTCAGCTATGTATTACTGAACTGAGTAACCATATTTCTATCCCTATTTTACTGAACTGAGTAACCCTCATTCCAGACCTATTTTACTAAACATAGTAACCCTCATTCTCGACTTATATTACTGAACTATGTGACCCTTATTCAAACCTGGTATTACTGAACTGAGTTACCCTCATTCAAGCCTTGTTTAATCCCATTTGATATAAATCATCATTCGATGAATAGGTGGGAGATATATGTACCCATCATCATATATAGAAATCATACACACATATTGTACAAGATCATAAATGAAAATATCATGACCCATGAAATTAAACAGGTATCATAAACCTAAATACACATCATAACAATTAGAAATAGACTGGTTTCATAATAACATTATCATAAACATATCCCACGAAAAGAAGTAGGTTTCAGAAGCATATAACCTATAAATGAGAAACTATTTTACTAACATCATTCCCTGAAAACATAATCCATTCAAAGAATTAATATTATATGAAATAGTGAGTAATTTCCCCATAAATGCATGAGTAACAACAATGGATGTTAACATACATGGTAAATAATTTTGAAAGATACTCTAGATACATTTATTGATGAAAATATCATTTCTTGTTTGAAAAAATAATTTTTAATATATAAAACCATTTAAAAATAATTTTCATAGAAAAGACCTTGAGAATATATAAATAAGACACAAAATCATTTTAAAAAAACCTTTTTCTTGAAAATTTTAAAATAAACGTCAAAACATTTAAAAAACATTTTTCATTGAAAATGCCTAAAATATTTTAAAGAAATATTGAAAAATGGTTTTAAAAATATTTCATTATAAATACATTGAAAACGTAAATGGAATTCTTGAAAATGTTTCAAAACCAATTTATTGAAACAGTTTGAAAACATGTAAATAAGATATGAAATCATTTTGAAAAATATTTTCCATGAAAATATATAAATGGTGTTTGAGAAAAAAATTTTAAAAAAAAATTCCATTAAAATTATAGTTAAAAAATACATTCATAAATATAATCCTTTTTAATAATGTAAAGGGAGAATCAATGAAATGATGGTAGGTAAATCCATACTTGTCCTACATGGTTAAAATAAAATTATTTTTGCAAGGTAAAAAGGATTGAAAAGTGACTTGTTAGGAAATTGATGAGGATATTTCCTTTAATGGGTTGTTAAATTTAAAAAATAGTAAAAAATTATTTTATATATTATAGGTGAATTGTATGATATTCTTGGAATCTCTTTTTAGAAAACATAGATTTCTGACCAAAGAGAGGGTAATATAGGGTTTTCCTTAAAAAATGTTCTTCACTATCTTATATACCAAAGAGTAGAATATGTTAACAATACATGATTATATAAAGAAATATAATAGGAGATAGAAACTCCTGAATATTCTTGAGAGATGGATCATAAGATTCTATCAAAGTAAGCATAAACATAAACAATCTTGAAAAGAAATTAGATTGTCTCAATATAATCTTATAACATGGTATCTTAAAATCATGATATACAGGTAAGGAAAGGAATATAATATCATTAAAATAATAGGATTAATGATATAGAATGTAAAATGGATGTATATTCATCCCTAAAATGATTTTAGGTGCATAAAAAACTTGAGTCTCAAAGATAGAAAATTGAAACCCAAACATTTTTAACCAATTTGGTATCCTTTAATACATAAACCCCATTAAATAAGTATAATAAAATGGGAATGTGAATACCCATAAATTTATGTACAAGATACATATAATAAAATCATGAGAAGTACATATTACACACAAAAGGAAAGAGTGGAAAAAATATCTTGTTTCTTGAAGAAATTAAAAGTGATATGAAATCTCTATACATTGTGTCTTGAATCTATCCATACTAAAAAATGATTCATGTATGGTGAATATAATTTCATAATAATGATTTTATAGAAGATTATTATTATACATTAAACCATATATGTTTTTATTCTGGCTTTATATCAGCTACTTGTTAATGATCCTTTGATAAATATTCACTTTTGGTACTATTCAATTTGTTCATCCCATGTGTCTTAATGTGTTATATAATTTTTATTTATACTATTATAATGTTTAATGAATGTATATAATTATATTATTATCAGGTATATCCAATATATTCATGTTATAATAATTTATATCATATAGATGTACCAAATTGAATACACCATTTATGGAGACGGTATGCAATACGTACACAAGAACATTGTTTATGTTTTTATTATATTATTGAAGAAAATTATGTAAATGACCCATGTATATATTTTAATTTATTTATATATAATTATTATATTAGAATTAATATATCATATACATCATATAAATTCATTAAACCCATCTTTAATATATTCCATGTTGGGTGTGAACGAATCACATCGCTTTGAGGGGGCGGTTTTCCACACTTCCTCAAACGTGATTATCATATTATCTCGAAATGGAAGGTAAAAAAGATGTGAGTTAAAAAATGAATAAAGAAGATTAAAGAAATAATAAATATAATAAATTACATATATAAATATATTTTACATCATAATGGAAACCATAATTGGAGTTAAAGGATAAATGAACAATCATGGCTTCGTGAGGCAGTTGTTCATCGTACATAGAGACAATATATTCAACATTCATTAGATAGAGGTGTGTGTTTGTGTAGTTCAGACCCTTTACATTAAAAAAATCCTAGTATATATAAGATACATTTTTTTCACAAAGGAGGAGAATAATGAGTGGTGATGTGTGGATAAGGAAAATAATGTAAAGGATCATGAGAGAAGATGTTACCTCTTAACCGGGTAACTCCTTTTTGTTTGTAATAAAAGGATTCCTTGAGAGGATTTCTACAAAAACGTAGGCTTCACGTTAGAAGGGAGGATTTTTGTAAGGATACTTGGGCAGATAATGGAAGAACATAAATGTTTTTATTGGTATGGGAAATGGGTGGAGGTGGTGGCCCTTTTTAGAGAAGGAAAATTACTCACATGGATTTTTAGAAAAATTTAGTTGTACATGTTTATTTCATAAAAAATACATAAAAACAAAAAAAACTAAAAACTAGACGTTTTATGACCGAAATATGGATAAAAAATGGTTTTTAGAAAACTGTACAAGTCATTTAGGCTGTTAATTTTAATATTTATCCCTAATTAATCTTAATTTGTCCTTAACCGTTGTGTTTAATTTTAATCATTTTTATTAATGATTTTGGTCAAAAATTAACATGGAATTATTATAATATAAATATTATACTAAATAAAATGTTTTATGTGGTATTTTTTAAATTACAATAACAGAAGAAACCAAATAAATATTAGTGTTAATCTTACATATTGGACGAAAAAACAGGGTTTCAAAGATGGAAACAGTTCAAAAGTTTGTGAAGATTTTTTATTAAGTTTCATAGTGAAGTTGATCCTAATGAATTTGATTGTATTATTAGATGAAATATCTATATAATTAATTCTTAAAACATATTTATATTATCATTTATCATTAATAATTAATTATAAAAATATGAGTTTCTAACTAAAAAGATGTATTTTTCACTATTGATCAAAAAATGATTTTAGTCCGAAAAAATCCAAAAAATTCACTTTTCGATAATTTCGACATTATGAATCAAAAAAGGAATTTTATTTTCGGCAAATAAATTTCTTAATGTGTCTAAAATTACTTTTATTATTAGTAGTGATTCGATCAGGAAAAATATATTATTTTTCCATAGATTGACTTTGCCAAAAATGTTATCTTTCAATATCAATATTTTTTATTTATTTAAAATAGTTATAAAAAGTATTTTAAAAGTAGTTTTTAATATTTATATTAAAATTTTTAATGCCTATGTCATAATTATCTTATTAAAATAATTAAAAATAGATGTTTTGTAAAAATGTGGTTTTACTTGTAGCGCTTGACAAGTTGGTATTGCGTTTAGCGCAAGCCAAGTTGGTATTGAGTGTGAAATGAATGTTTGATTTTTTAAATATATATATACACATAAAGAAACATTTAAATTTACATTTTATATGAAAATATTGAAAATATAAAATAATTAAATAAAATTAATTCTTAAAATCTCAAGGTGTTACCCCATGTAAGATTAACTTAAGGGTTGTAGAAGTAATCATAGGTTTATGAGTATATGTTTTATCATATGTTGAAATTCAATAACAATAATTTTATAGGTTTTATTTCATGGGTAATATAATGATTAAATATATTTCAAGACACATTTAAGGATATACAACTCATTTCTTTTTTATGTGATTTACTGAAAATGTTATTTATGGAAGAATGACATTATATTTCTAGAAATATGATAAAAGTAAAGGTTAACAATTATGATTTATTCTATATTATAAATTGAGTTAATTATGGGTTATAGTATATCACCTAAAAATGTTAACACACATCATTCTTATTGGAGAATATTTATAACTTAATCTTATTTCTAAATTATACATTAATGAATAATTAATATTGCATGGAGTTAAACTTTAAATTATTTCTGATAAGGATCCAATGTTTACCATGATGTTTTAGCTAAGTCTTTATTATGATCTTGATTCTGAGTTGAATTTCAGCATTGTGTATCATCCCTAGACAGATGGTCAATCAAAGAGAAAAATTTAAACCCAAGATGATATCTTTTGATCTACATCTATGGATTTCAATATTTTTTTGGGACCAAAACCTTCCCTGAGTTGTGTTTTTGTAAAAAATATATTTCACTCAAACATGTATATTTATATGTATTAATTCATTTATGGAAATAAATGTAGAACTCCATCATACAAGAATGAAGTTGAAGAGAGAAAACTATTAGTACTTGAGAAAGCTGATGAGATGTAAGAGGAGTTTACAGTCATTCAGTTACATATAAAGAAATAAATAAGTTGAAAAATTATTATTTTAATAATACATTACATGATATAAAAATTAATTTCGTTTATGAGGTCATTATATTAGTTTCTATTTGGAAGAAAAATGGAAAACTATGAATAGAGAATATCAGTGACATTGAAATAATTGATCATATTTGGGTAGTAGCTGATCCTTTTATGGATCCACTAATCCTATATCAGGATAAATATTTGTTCCATGTATATATCCTAATAATGTATTTACCTAATCCTTAACATGTACTAAACTCATCTATCATACTTCTATAGAATAATATTTCGTTGCGAGAAACTACTTGTAATGATTCTAAATCCAATAGTTAAGGCTCTATGAAATAAGACCACAAAACTCGTCATTGTTTTGTGAAAAAAATATTGTCTTTTATAAGCTAGGTGGGATCCTGATGATGTTATGAGGCAGAATTATCCTAAATTTTTGGAACTAAAGAGACAAATATTGAAGGGAAAATTAGTTTTAGGGGGGGTAAAATGTAGCACATCGAGATTTTGTGACATTTTTTATTACAAATTAATAAAATATTATGGGTATTTTGGGTTTCATAAATCACCAATATTATATTTATTTACACTTAATACCGATTTTATCAAGAATTATATTCAACAATGAGTTTTGAATTCATTATACACAACACTATGTTTAGAATATATTTTAAATACTGTAAAAATGTTATTATTTTTTACGATAGTTATAACATATACATTGGAAAGAAGCATATGAATTTGATTAAATAAATTATAAAAATATACGACTAACAGATTTATATAAAATTAATTAAATGATGAAAGAATTATTGGTAATCAATATAAAAACTACTTGAAAATAAATGGAATCTTTATTTTGAAAATTATTTTTACGAAAACAAATGTGTTTTTAACCAGAAAATTAAATAACCAAAATTGTGAATTAATTTAACAATTTTGAATATAATATATTCAGTAAAATAGTTAAAATTAATATTTTGATTTTTCTAGAGATGATATATGTAAATATAAAATTTTATGCTTAAAAAATATTTTTTTTATAAAAAACAGTATTATAACATTTTATGTGCACATATTTTATTTTTTTTTGAAAATTATACAAACCTAATTTAGACATATATATTTAATATTTTTATTCTTCATTAAAAAATTATCTTAAATGAAATTTTGTGAATTTTTTGAAAATATTAATTTTTTGAGGAATAGTGACCAATACAAAATTTGAACTTAAAACATAATTTTCTTTTAATATAATTATAAAGAGAAAATTTATTTAAATTTTTAAAATTTAAATTAAATTATATATCTATAAATATTTTTTATTTAAATATAAATAACATTTAAAATGGATAATAATACTTTGTAAACTTTTTGTACATTTTCGCATTGGAAATATGAATTCTTGTCACTTATATGGGAATAATTTTAAATGAAAATTTTCCACTTAAATAAATTTAATATAACAAATGGATTTAATATATTTATTCATAATAATTTTTATTATCTAATAAGGTGACATTAATTTTATTCAATAATGAATAGTTGAAAAGGGAAAATATAATTACCACAGTTCATGTAAAAAATGGTTTACTAGGGAAAAACAAAAAATATAAGGGTCAAAAATGGCTCAATAGATGGATAAATCATATTATCTAGAAATATTTAATTCTGATATTTATGAAGATAAAATATAGGGGCATGTTTATAAATTTTCATATCACATGAAATATTATTATTCGGATTGTTTTTGAAAATTTCAAACTAGATTACAAGTTTTTTTATTCCTCATTGTTATAAAACACCATTACCGCACTTTAAATATTCACACCCTAAAACCATTTAATATTGGTTAATTCCTCAAAAATCATGTCAAAAACCCATTCTCTCATCATATATTCATTATTTTGTGCATAAATCCATCCTAGGGAGGTTTTTGGTGTAATCTTAAGGATGTTACGTAATAAATAGGCAATGTTAATCAATGGCCATTCTTATCTCATTTTTCCCTCCAGGTCCTTAAATTATAATTCTACCATTATCATGTAATAAAAAATAGTATATTAAATATAATTATTTTAATTAAATGACCTAAAATGATCCTAACATCCATCAACTTTGATACGAAATGATTATTCATTGATAGGATAGAGTACAATCTCATGAACTGATGTCACTCATTTTTTCCATTACCACATCTCACAGTTGGGTTTGATGATGGATATATGATATAGATATATATATATATATATATTAAATTTATAAAAAAAATATACAACCTCATTCCTTATATAATATATTTCATATGATTTTTCATTCCGTAGGGGATATGATAATGTCTCTTATGTGTACGACAGACTACCACCTCGCAATGTTATGTCATTAATTTTTCACAGATTCTTTACATGGAATGTAATAATGATAATATTAATGAATATATGTGATAAAAATGTAATAAATATTATATTAATGAAATTTTTATAACTATTAAAAGGTAATATGATTTTTTCCATTACTTCTTACTAATTAAAAATGCAATGTCATTCATGAACGTGTGCACTACAAGCTTCACGATGCGTTGAGACTCTCTATTTTCATCAGAACACCACATTGGGGTTTTTTCTATGTATATTTAAATACATAATATATTATTTATTGTACTTTTATCATTAATTATTATAAATATATTATTTACCTCCTTTCAAAAATGATCATTGAAAAAATGGGGATGTTTATCACGCGTACGTACGACCAACAATCTCCATGACTGAAACGTAGATTATTTCTCAAAACCATCATTCCAGGTTTTTCGAAAAGATATTATTGATAAATAAATGTTATAATTATTTCATGATTATTATTCAATATATCATGGAACCATGATAAATTTATGAGGACAAAAATAAAAGAAATCAAAACATACAAGAAAAACAAAGTAGTTATTACCCAAAACATGATTTTATCAATGAATTATTAATAAACATGAAAAAAAAATTTATATTGAGATAATTAACATTGTGATATATATATATACGATTTTAAATATATTTATAATAAAAATATATGTATTTTAGAGGTTATTTGATCATGAATTGAGGAATTAGATACTTATAATAAGTGAAATCTAGTCTCTCTATAGTTTATGAGAGAAATATTTCATATTGAAACCCTATATATTTTATGTGGTTTATAAACTAACCATGAATGTATTTTATGTTTTTTATCTTAAATATTTTTCATTTTTACATATACATTTTCTTATATCTCTTTCATAGCTTTTGTAGTTAAAATGAAAATAAATCAGTAAGAGAATGTTTTTCTCATTTTTAATTCTTTAGGAGATAGATATTGTTATATTAAGTGTATATGTCACCCCTTTGACATGTTATATCAATAATATCCTTATCTTCCTGATATTTTATTTTTCATTTTATGTAATTCTATCATGGGGATTATGATTCAATGTTACCGAAGTGGTGGTGATTTTATGTTAGGAACAAATTGTTTATTTGTATTGAATATGATAATGTTTTTTATGCTAAGATCTTATGATCCATCTCTCAAAAAACTTTTTAAATTTAATATCATCCAGTTATGTCATGGGAATACATTAGTTACCTTAATCATCCATTATTTATGTACTCAATAGTTCAAAATAATGGATTTAAGAAATCTAATCATTATTCATGTATTTGGTTGAGAACCCAATTTTATTAAAAAACCATGATTTCTAAAATTGATTTATGAATATTTTTAAAAGAATATTTTCCTTATTAAATATTTTAAATGATTTTAAGGAATCCATTACAATGTTTCAACGATATGTTTAATTAAGATGGATTAAAAAATGTTTCATGTATTAAAATGTGTTTCTCAAAGTGGAAAGATATTTTAATCAAGAATGGTTATATGTGATATTTATTTAAAAATAATCTCTATTTATGGTGAAATACATTTATGTTACTTATGATTTATTAAGTATATTATTCCAGTATATCATTATTATTATTTCTATGAATGTTTTATGTTCAGGATAATTTTTTTATGAAACCCATATCATTTCCATGGGGTATGTTATGATGAAAAGATGAAATGATGAAATTATTATGATGGTTGTATCTTTTTAATGGGTTATTATATGATCTAATGTTTTAAAAAAACCATTGTTTTGTGGTGTATGGTATGATTAATGTTATATGAACTTTTGGCACACAAATTTATGGATTATGTGATGAGTGGGACCTATATCACCCTTCAATGCCTTGGTAAATTATTAATGTTATATGATAATAAAGGTTATGTGTGGAGGTTATCGCAAGACCAAAATTTGGTACATGGGAGGTTATACCAAGATCAAAAAAGGGTACATGGGAGCTTATCCCAAGATCGAGATATGGTACATGGTAGGTTATACCAATCCCAAAACAGGTATATTGGAAGTTATCTGAATGATAACAAGTTATAAATGTCTTGGTGGGTATCCATGACATAAGATTTTGAATGATTTTGTATATGCCACAAATTTATGTAATATATAAATTTTATGCTTTAATTGATCTATTTCATTGATTTGTCTATGATAATTGTCTTATGATAATTCAATATTTATTAAATGACTCATGATTATAATATTTTAAATGCATGGTATGTTTTTCAAATGTTATTTTCAAATTTTCATACACTTATTTCCACGTTATTTTTACATATTTTCCATGTTTACCCTTACTATTCATTTAATCTAGAAGAAACAATGGTACCCGATACAGGATTACAATGTTTCATTTTATGTTTAAAATTTAATTCTAGATTCAAATATTTTTCTTGTTTACCAAGACTACTAAACTATTAATTATTTTGGGACATGAAATATTGTAATAGTTTCAATGTAATAATGTATCCACCACCTCTGGGATAATAGAGTTGTGGTTGTTAGTGTTGGAATTAGATCCAGATTAGTGAAAACAATCAGAACAAGATTTCAGAAAACATAAATTATGTTAAAAACACTATGAGTGAATTTGAGGATATCTCTATGTATTATATAACATTATAAGAATTTTTGTATGTTATATATTATGTGGTTTTCAAGGAAATATATCCCTACCTAGATACTAAAATTGGTTGTGTAATTAGAATAGATACATCTATGGGCTTTAACCCTGATAACAGCTGATTAAGTATATCGTATCCATCATTATTGTTTATAGTGAGTGTGTTTATATTTTGACACTAGTTTTCATGCTCTAGGGATATCTTCTTGTGTTTATCCACAATTTTTTATAAACCATTTTGAAGGATTCGAATCAGTGATAAAAAATTATTCCCTAGGTTAAACCTAAGGTGTCATGATTTTTAAATCTTATTACTAACATTTTATGATTTCACATTATAATTATATTTATTCATACTTTTTTTGTTTTTTTAAAGGGTAGATCCAGAAGGAATAGTGTTAACATTGAATCTGATGGAAAATGTAGTGATTATTACAAACCAAAAAGTATTATGACTTTATAGAAATTTAATGTGATTATTCTTAATCAATTATAATGATATTTTATATAAAAACTTTTCCTTAACCAAGTCATATACTCACTAAATAATAGAAGGATATCATTTACTAATATCTCTATTAGTTGTGACCATGGATAAAAGATGGTTCGATTTCGTTTGTGTTAGAAATGTGAAAATATACACTCAATGGGATATATCAACTGATGTGGATGGGTTTTTAGATGTTTAAATGAATGTAAATGTAAAATAGATTACTAATATGTTCAATACATTAAGTGCGTGTGAAATGGTTATTATCTAATTCAATTACCTAATCCAAAAGGGATAACTGTGAGACCACAAAAGGACTTATTCCATTTAAATCATTTAAGATTATGGATTAAATTTTTCATGTATTGTGAATTGAGAATTATATTTTAAAATTGTTAGATAAATAATATTCTAATTATAATAATCAATAAACATGAAATGAATTCTCTGAATTGGTTTCAATTTATGTAATTTAAAGAATGTATTTAATGTTTCTCATAACCAGGAAAAGTGTTTTCGTTGTAAGGTGATATTTTTTGGAGAAAAATCATTAAGAGAAAGTAATGACCTAAATTTTTATTTTATTTTTTCAAAATATTGTGTATTTTTTGACAAATTAGTTGTGGATATTGTTGGTTTAAATTATATTTAATATGAGATATTGAAAATAAATGGCGATTTAATGAAAAATTAAATTTTTATGGTCTTTTCATCATTTTCAAATTCATGAATGAAATTTCAAAATCTATGTGTTTAGTTAAGTTACAATTATAGAGTTTTTTTATGTTGTAATTATCTTTTAATTGAGTTTTTAATGTGATGAATTGTTTCAAATATCTGTTATGTGACAATAAAGGTGAATTTATGTCATTTGGGGCTTCAAGATTTGGAAAATTAAGTGACCGTATTTTTTTTATTCTCAAATTTTTAGTCATATTTTGGAAGGGATTTAAGGATAAACACTAATGTATTATATTATGTTGAACATTTTTTATCACTATTTAGGTTTTAAATATTGACGTCTCATATAGAAATTTTTTTCTAACCATTTTCGATTTCATAAATATTTAGAGATGAAGAAATGAATATTAAATCCTGTATAGATATTATGATCCATTAAATATTAATTTTAGTTATTTTGAAATAAAAAAATATGATTTATTATAAATTTATTAGAGTATGGGAGGAAGTGGAAATTGATCAAATCACATGAAAAGGATGGAATTTTTCTTATGAAATAAATTGATATAAAGAAAGTATATTTTCTGGGGTTCATTATCATGATGTTTAAGAAATTATTCTAGTCATGTAAAATTATCTTAAAACAAAAAATATCCTATTACGATAGTATCAAATGATTTGGTGGTATTTTAACCCATTGTATATAACAACCCATATTTTTATTTCACACTTTTACAGGATTTATTATATAAAATCATCAATTGATACAAAAATGAAGATCAAGAGGTATAGTGTCTTTGGGGCCTAGGAACAATACATAACTTCTTAGATCATAAAACACAAAACATCTTAATTGAAAACATCATTTACATGACCACTACATTCCCTTGTACTTAACTTTTCATGGGATAACCCGAGGACATGCATAAGAAAAGGGTGGGCTATAAAGCTTAGAAAGAGAATAAAAATACAATAAATTAAGGAAGACAATACATGTTAGACAATAGGAATATCCATGGATCACAATAGAAACATGAAAATAAAGGAATGATAAAGCATGATAATCATAACATGGAAATTGGCAACAACACTTAACATGGAATTAGCATGAGCCAAGGCTCATTGCAAATTGAGCATTAGTAAACCCACATTGCACATGAATCAAGAGTAAAACCATGTTGCACTTGAATTACTATAATTAAACACCCATTTGACATGATGTATCATGACACTATACTTTATCCAATGCATTGGAGAGCTATCAGGGTGCACCCTTCTTAAACATTTCATCTCATGCATAAGTGTGCCACATTGATCATATAACATGGAATCAATTAACATCATAAGTTATTAAACAGTTAAGTAATGTTGATTAATACATTAAAGTACCATTTAATATGTATATGTTCATAAAGGTGAATACCCTTGATAGATACATGGTTATTGTATTTACTAGACAATGATCTTGGCTTGGGAAAATGCAGTGCAATTTCGACAGCATAACAGCGTGACATAAGGATTCATAAAAATGTTTGATGAGATAAAAAAGTGTGTCTCATATTTTTTACATGAAATGGATAGTAAGGGGTCATATAGATACATTTCCCAACCAACGTAATGGAATTTAGATGCGTAATACAAAATAATTACTTGGATGTAAAAGAGGGGAGAGAAATCCCTCTCGGAATTTATGCATGGTACCAGGTGTACATCGAAGGAATTAATGAGAGAGAAAGGGGTATACCATAATCAAAAAATAAATAAGTAAGTATGGTGGAGGTGTGAAATCATAACCTATTTATATTTAATTGAAAACAAAAGGGCATAACAACTTAAAAAATTAGACAAAAATGAGAACGAAAGAAATCCCTTAGATGGAAGTGTGATCCCAAAGGCTTGGGAGAGGCTTGAGAGAGGCTTCTTGGAAGATTGTGGCACCTTGGGATGATTATATAGAAAAGAGGGAAGGGTTTGGTCGAACTAAAAAGTCATTTAGTGAAGAGGAAGTGGGATATTGGGTGGGTTTATATAGGAAATGATAGAAAATCCTTTGTTATTTCGGTTTGTGAAACCTCACATTAAACTAATAAAAGCTATAAACCAGCCCATGGTTTTTGCCCATGGTATTTTCCAAAGTGGAGTGTCAAAATATATTTTATAAGGCCAATGGACAATCTTCTTAAATTAATAGGGTTTCTTGTGTGGATGTGAGTCACTCTCCCAAGGAAAATAATTTAAAAATAAATTTTTTTATAAGTCTTGAATGTTCCACTAAAGCTTGTAAAATAAATAAATTAAATATAAAATCACATTATTTTAACGATAAAACATATATTGGACAAACATAATGATTATAGTAATTTATTACATCACTATTGGGTCATTATGATGTCATAAAACACATTATATATTTAAACGATATTTAATTTTTACCCAAAAATTCAACTGTCTCGAAATTTTTTGAAAAATTCACCAATGGATAATTTCGACGTCCTGATTCAAAAAATAATATTCATTTTAACTAAATAGTTTTACAAATATTTGAATTTTATTTTTAAAATAAAAACAGTCATTTATCAAAAACGCATGGGTTTTGACAAAAACAGCTTTCAAACCCTAATAAAAATTACAATTGCATTCATAAAATTATATGATAATTTATATTTAATACATATTAATTTAATAATAATAATATTTTTATAAAGTATTATTTAATTAAAAAATCTATTAATTCATCAAAATTGATTTTTTAGTTTAATATTAACTAAAAATGTTATTTATTCTTTTAAAAATATCTACAAAGTTACAATAATAAAATGAATTCACATTATTTATAAAAAAATAATGTACATTGTCATAGTTCTAGGATATTGTTACATAACCCCTTATAACACCTGTATAAGACCGAAGGGTAAGGTGTGTAATGGTGACATACTCTTGGGGTGGCTCAGGTAACATCGCTCGAGTGGTAATCTCTATTAACATTGACTTCTCCCATAGTTGAATTCACACAAGATTGAGGTGTCCAAGCTTGTAGTGGGCTTTGTCAAGAGAAAATCCCAATGACACCACCTCCATTCTGAGCTTTGACAAATGGGCTTCATACGGGGAAAGTGTACTAGATTAGGGCATTACTTCCTTTATCTGAGTAAATTTGATTTATTAAGGCCCTATATTTATATTAATCATGTGATCACTGTTCAACTGCTATATTAGAAACAGTCAAAATTCATAAAGATATTTTAAAATCCATAAATATAAAACAAATGAATTTCACATTTTATATAAGAATAATAAGACATTTAATTATATCAAGAGGAATTTTCATTAATGAATGTTTGGGTCATTACATTCTTCCCCCTATAAGAAATTTCTCCATTGAAATTTCCTTTTTCCGCACTAAAGCAGATGTGGGTAACATTTCTTCATCACTTCCTCCAATTCCCACGTCACTTCTTCCAAATGGGGTTTCACTACAACACCTTGACAAGGGGAATTGTCTCATTTCCTGGACCTTTATCTCTATGATCTAAGATCATAATACGTTGCTACTCATAGAAAAGATCATCCTATAGTTGTACTACCTCTAAAAAGAGTACATTGGAAGGGTCTGGTATGTACTTACTTAATAGGGATACATGAAAGACATCATATAATTTGGCCATGATAGGTGGAAGTGCTAGTCAATAGGCCATATACCTAACATGATCAATAATCTTGAAGGGGGCTATGTAACTAGTAATTTACATCCCTTTCTTTCCAATCCTCCTTCCCTTCTTCCATTGAGATATGCATAGAAATACCATGACTCAAACTTTATGCTTGAGGTCTCATCGACGGTTATCTGCATAACTCTTCTGTCTACTTTGGGCAGCCTTGATATGCTGCTGAATTATTTTAACCTTCTCCACCATTTCATCAACCATTTATGGTCCTAGAAGCTTACATTCTCTGACTTCTTCCCATCATGTTGGTGATTTTCACCTCTTCCCATACAGGGCTTCATAAGGTGCAATTTAGATTCTCAAGTGGAAACTGTTATTGTAGGATAATTCAACCAGTGGAAGATGTTGTCCCCACTATCCTTTGAAGTCCATAGAGCATGATTTCAACATATACTCTAGTGTCTGAATAGTTCACTTAGATTGGCCATAATTTGGGGGATGATAGGTCATACTAATGATCAGTTCAGTATCCAGAGCATGTTAAAGACTTTTCCAAAACATAGAGGTGAATCTTGTATCTCAATCAGATACAATAGATAGTGGTACTCCATGCAGCCTTACCACTTCCCTGATATATATTTGTGCTAGTTGATCAAATTAGAAATCCTCCCAAATTGCAATAAAGTCTAAAAATATTTTAGGATGATCCATAATAACCTAGATTACTTTTTTTCCTTTGGATTTCTTTGAAAGTCCAGTGACAAAGTCCATGGTGATGTTCTCCCATTTCCATACTGGTATGGGCAATGGTTGCATCAATCCCTTTGACTTTTTCCTCTCTTCCTTAACTTACTGACACACCATGCACTTTGACGTATACTCAACAATCTCATTCTTCATATAATCCCACCAATAATTCTCTCAGAGATCTCGATACATTTTTTTGTTCCCTGGGTGAATAGAGATATTTGAACTATGCACATAATCAAAAAGTACCTTCTTCAGCTCCAGGCATGATGGAACACATAGTCTTTTTGCAAATCTCACAATTACTTATTCATTAACATTGAACTCTGAGGATTTCATTTTTTTGATAGCTTCCACTCTATTCTGAATTCCTACATCATCCTTTTGAGCATCCTTTATCCGTTCCAAAAGATATGGTTGAGCAATAATTTGTGAAAGGATTGATGGTGTTCCCTTATTTTTGATTCCCATGTCCATATTCATCAAATATAATAATATTGGAACATTCTCAATTCTCATCAATGATACAATTTTTGGGTCCTTTTTACTTAGATAATCTTCCACCTAGTTCACTTTCTGAGGGTGGTAATGGATTGTGCACTCATAGTCATTGATCAGCTCTAACCATCATCATTTATGCATTTTGAACTCTTTCTGTGTGAATATATACTTGAGTCCTTTAGGGTCCATATATATTTCAAACATCTCCCCAAATAGATAATGTTTCCAAATTCATAAAGCATAGATCACCGTAGCCAACTCCAAATCATGTGTTGGATAATTCTTCTCATGAACTTTCAATTGTCTTTGTAACACCCCAAGATTTTACGAAAAATATATTTTTTAATTTCATTAATGTTTTGTGTTGTACGCTACCCCAAAAGGAGCTTTCAAAACACACATCCCTGACTTGGCTTGCATTACACGCAAGCGCGACCTTCCACGATAGCGTGTGTTGTACGCAATACCGAGTTTCGCTAAACAGTGATATGCTATTAAAATATTATTAAAATTATCCATTATGAATAGTAATACCCACATTTTGAAATTTTATAAATTTTATTTTTCAAAATTGAATTCATTTTTATCTTCGGAATATCGAAATTAGCTTAGGGTGAAATTTGGGTACTTTTTGGATAACTTTCATTTTCTGATGAATAGTGAAAATTACTAAATTTTAATTAAAAACAACCTTTTTAATCGAAATAATTAATAGTGATAAATTATTAATTTGAGTTTTTTTAAAGTATATTTAGAATATATTTTTACAATTTAATACAATGTTTATCATTGGATGTATTTTCACATTTAAACCAGACATAAACAAGTGTCAATCTTTTGATAGTTATTATCTCTTAAGAACACGCTATATGTTTTGACGACGGGAATTAATTTTTAAATTAATTAATGCAACTAATATGTTTTGAATTTGGTAAATAGACATCATTTTTGATTTCATAATTTCAAATATAGCATAGGCCTAATTTTTGGTATTTTTTTGAAAACTTTCATTTTTTGATGAATAGTGAAACCACTAAGTGGTAGTTAAAAAACTGAATTTTTCATAAAACATAATTTTACTGATTCTGTGAGTGAAATTTCAAAATTCTGAGAGACACGGTTGATGTTATTAAGTAAAATGTGGTTCAATGAGATGAAATTTTTTTTGGTGAATAGTAACTTTATTACTTTTATTTACTACGGTTAAAAGTAAATAGGGTAATTAAGGGTAAAATTGATATTATTATTACCCTAAAACATGTCCTAATTCTATTGGACATGTGTAATTAGACCCAAAACAACCTTAGGAATAAAATATTCCCATTTAGGCCCACTTAGATTAGATTATGACATTTATTATTAATTTATTTAAAGAAGGGTTAAAATAGTTAAAATCAATGTTTAATAAGTATATCATTTTTAATATAGGGTTACACATAAGATAAATTCGACTATAAATATTCATTATAAATATAAAAAGATTTCTCACATAATGTTATTTTATTTGTAATTTTTAGATATTAAATAATTTAATTTATTTATGACACAAAGATGATGCAGTAATTATCTTATTAATGAAATATTGACATAATTGATGTTATAAATACCAAAATAAATGTAATTTGAGAATTTTTATGAATTCCACTACTTTTCTAGGTTAATATGACATGTTATTATTTATTTAATTAACTTTTATCAAACTAATCATTCTGTTATAATTTTCACAAAAATCAATTACTAAATAGTGTCAAAATTGACATACAATAGTTTTTAAAACAAATATTATATTATTAATTGTTATTTTATTCATAAAAATGTAAGGTTAGGCCAAATGACTTAGATAAGGATATATATATTAATAATAAACAACTTTGGGTTTGTTTGGCTTGTTATAGTAAGTTTATTAAACCTTATAGTGTAAGAACACAAAAAGACATGGTAAAAGAAAAATTATCTAACTTAAAGTTAAAACTAAATTATAAGGTTAAAATAGTAAACTAAACTTGTAAAAATTCTATTTTATGAGCGGATATCGACCCATCCCCATCTTAGATTCGAAATAAACCAATTTGGAGCTATTTAAAACCGAATTTGTCTTTATAATAAAATAATATTTTTTGTTTTTCCAAAAGAGCCCCTCCCCTCCCTTATAAAAGGGCACCTCCTCCCTCTCTTCCTCACACCACTTTGAGCCTTCACTCTCGGGAAATCCCTACCAACTTCTCTTCTCCACTTCCCTAGCAACATCCTAGAGGTCCTGGTCTTCTTCAAAGACCAATTTTAGTGTCCTAAGTGGAGGACTCAAAGAGGCGCTTCAATGAAGAGGTAATGTCTGTTACCGATTCTACTAACTTTATTTTTTCTTCCACTTATTCTTCTTAGGTTGTGTCATTATGAAGTAATAACATAAGTATCACTCATATATTGATATGTTATTATAAGTATGAAACAACCCTATTTCACCATCTATCCATCCTACGGAAAACGAAATCTCCGCGCGTGCATACGTATGGAATACCGTCTCCACGCCGTGGTGTAATCTATTTTCCACCACCACCTTACTTGGATGGGTATAATGGTGTAAATAATAACTATATATGATTATTTTAAAGTGATATTGATTCTGAAATAGTATACATACACTCCAATACAATTCCATGATCATGAGAATGATATCATCGCTCGTTTGTTCGTACGGACTACCGTCTCCACGACGCGAGGAGATTCATTCTCAACATTAACCATTGATGAATGATTATAAAGTATATATAATAAGTAATCATGAAATATTTGACATAATAATGATACTGTATTTATGTGTATATATATGTATGTCATCTACTTAATTCCATTCAACTCAATAAGGAAACGAAAATAGCGTTCATGCGTACGTACGGCCTACCTTCTCCTTGAACGGTGTATTTCTTTACATTTACTGATCATTTATATATATGTATATTCTGAATATATATTATATATAAATCATGTTTTATATTCTGGAATTAATTAATCATGATCTATGTAATCATATGAATAATTACAAGTAAAAAACACGGATGACAAATGAAACGATTTTACCCAAAACGCTCTTTAACATGGAATTTATAAAAGAACGGGTTATATAATGTCATAATTGAACCATATATGATATCATAAGAATTATTATGATTCTGTAATAAGTCAATGACATTATTTATATAATTATACAGGAGGTTCATACACTTATGAAGCAAATCGGACCTAAGGTAAGGGAAAATATCACAATCTCATTTTTTATCAGAGATTGTTTAAACTTTTGTATTTACTGGGGTGTATTTTATCATCCACATCCATGTTTCCTCAATATGTAATATTATTTCCATCCACCTACAATTTTTTAAATCCAATTTTACCCTTCGATGAGTTTTTAGTAAAAGATATGAATGTAATCTTTTTTCGTTTTTTCGGATGAGGTATTTTTTGACTTTTCCGGCAAAAGTACGAGAAGAATGTTTTTTTAAACTATACGGAATGAATGGATTTTTTAAAACATTATTTCCAAGAAGCTTCCTATACATGTTTCAAGTTTATTTTTAATCCACTTCTTTTAGTTTAAAATTTTATGACATGTTAGGAAAGGAAAAATGTTTTCAGAGTAGAAAGGATATTTTCCTCAAGAATGGACTTCAAGTGTTTGATCAAAATTATTTTCCATCTATGGTAATGTAGGGTTATGTTTCTGTCCCTCTTATTACATTGATTTGATTATGTTGTGATGGAATTATTTTTATGAGTTCCATTATCTTATATGAATTTTTTTATGCTGTCACAATGTTTAAGAATCCCATTTTTATTACATGGGTTACGCTATGATGTATGGTTTATGATTTTGTGGCACACACAAGAATGGTATAATTATGAGATGGGTGGGACCTATATCTCCCTCCAATTCATTGGGTAAAGATTTTATATCTCATGAGATAGAAATGGCTGGAACGGAAGGTTAAACCGGTTCAGTGAAACATGACTGAAATGAGGATTGAACTCGGTTCAGAAATGGACTCTGTCCACTAAGATAGTCTTGGCAATGAGTCTTGACTAACAATAAATTATTCTATATGATTATGTGTGTATGCCACAAATTTTCATGTTTTATGTGATGATTATTGGGATTACATGTCACTACTATGATTTATCCCATGTTTTGATATTATGATCTCTTTTGCAGGTTAAGATTTCCAAAATGTTATGTTCTTATAAATATGATGTGATTGATATTTCTTTTGTTTACCCTTAATGAGCATTTGAGATCACCCATTTATGTTTTCTTTTCCCCAGGATATAAAGATTGGTTTTAGGTAAAAAATAAATAAGATCTTTCTGGGAGATGTTGAAGATCTTTCACCACGATTATAAGATTATATTCCGAGTTTCCAAAGACACTAAACTATTACAGTAATTGTGTGTTTGTTTTTGTTATGTACTAAGTATTCCAAAAAAGTAATGTAATTTTCATGTACGTCAAGATTCTGGCCTCTATTGTTGGTATCAGAGGAATGGTTTAGTCAACCTTTGAAACTACGATGCGAAAATGTTAGTGAGATCCATAGAGATATTTCTAAGGTAAGTCTAGGGATGTCCCTAAGGATAAGTATACGTATATGATATAGTCCTAGAACTACGGTAACAATCTTAGAATTTAACCAAAGGTGTTAGATATTGATGGTACTCCCCCTTTATTATGTTGTTTTCCCTTGCATGATTTTTGCCTCTCACACTATTCTTTTTGGGTTTTAGACGATGGTTGGAAACCGAAGGAACCGTTTTGATCAATGTAATGGAGAATGTAATGATTGTACTCCTGAACATACCAATGTTATGGGAGATGGAGTAAAAAATCTTATTTCTAAACTTACACAAGCTATGAATCATTCTGGACATCCAAATGTGCAGATAAAGGAACAATATTCTATTGAGTCCTTCATGAGGCAACGTCCACCTTCTTTTAGTGGGTCTTCTGATCCATTTGTTGCTGAACAATGGATCAGTACCACTGAAAAGATATTTTCAGTTATTCAATGTTCTGAACATGATAAAGTCATCTTAGTAGTATATCGTTTGGAAGGTGATGTTGATCAATGGATGAATCTTATCAAGAATACAAGGCCAAGAGATGAAATTGAGTCCATGGAATGGGTCGAGTTCAAGAACTTATTTTTCAATAATTACTTCCCTCGTATTCTTCGAACAAATATGGAGAAGGATTTTCTTGAACTAAAGCAAAAGGACAATGAATCTGTTGGAATATACGAAGCGAATTTTACAAGGCTTGCAAGGTATGCATCTGGCTTTATCATCCAACCTGAAAGTAAAGTTGATCAATTCTTCAGTGGCTTAAAACCAAATCTTCGAAGGGCATTAGCTATAAGAGACATTAGTATCTATGAAGAAATTGTGTGTTGTGATATTATGGTAGAAATGGAAGTTGGTGTTACATATCTGTCTCATGGTTTTGACAAGAAACGAAAGATGGAGTTCAAGGAGAAATCACATAATAATGGTGAAAAGAAGATGAATGTTTCCTTATGCTCAAAGTGTGGAAAGAAGCATGGTGGATATTGTCTTAAAGGGACTAGAAAATGTTTTATGTGTGGAAAAGAAGGTCATCAAGCATCTGAGTGTTGAAGTAATGGAAAAAGGGTTGCAAATGGTGTGAATAAATAAAATACTGCAGAGAACACACCACCAACACTTCAATGCTTCAAGTGCAACGAAATGGGGCATTATGCTAAACAATTCCCTAATCCAAGGGTTAATGATGATCGGCATGAGCAACCACTTAAGGCAAAGGACAAAGGGAGGTCACATGCGATCACTATTGGTTATGTTGAATATGATAATAATGTGGTGGAATGATTAAGTGTTTGTGTAATGAGATTCCAAAATAATTTTGTATATAGTATCATGGAATATTGGAATATTTATGTATTGGTCTATTATGGTTTTCAATAATTTTATGGTATCGGTAACCGTGTAAAGTTATTGAGATATTTTTGGAAAGAAGATGATATGTGCATAATGAAGGGATAAGGAGAAAATGAAATGTTTGATAGTATTCATGAGATCATGACTGATATAATGAAATAGTTATATCATGGTTTGAGTATATGGAATTTTGAGTTTTTGGTATGTGGAAAGAGTTAACATTTGACAGCACTCATGTTTTCACTAAGAATCAATGGGTATTAATTTTTCAAGAGAATACATGATTAAGGCCTTCGAATATTTGGAATGTGACCAACAAGGCATATCTTATGATATATGGGGATCAACGATGGTATTAACATGCTTGTTATATAAAATCTCTGGTAATCATTTTCACTATATTATGAGAGTGGACTGTAGTATTATGGATAAGCCTAAAGATTGGAATGGATTTTTTTGACATAAGTTAGTATTGTTTAAGGATAGATGTTTTTTCAATATTATTTATGCGATGTTATAGTAATGTAGTTTTAGAAAAAAGGACAACCTGCAAGACGGGTGACCGCCCATCGCGTCGGACAAGGATGTGGGAATTGAACCCACAACCAAAGTGCGACTGGCCTTTATCGCCTACCACTGACCTACAGGAAGTCCCTAGTTATTAGAAACTAGTTTTATTTTATGACACGGTATAATATAGGAAGTATAAGTTCATGTTTGGAACCATATATGATTAATCTAACCATAAGATGGACTTATAACTTTTTCTAACCTTTTGTTTGAAACAGATGGAATGACCCATAATTCTATCACATGATCTGCTAACACATCACGAATAACAAATTCAACTTCATTTCTTTAAGAGATGAAGTGGAAATTCTTCAATTGATGAACAATAGTGAAATTGTACCAAAATCATATAAGTATTTCTTTTAATTACTCAACTTTAGGGAAATGATATTGAAAACCAAAAATGTTGTCATAGTTCCCTTATATCCGATGAATCAGATGGTACCTTAGATCATCACAAATCTATGGCTTTGTGATTGTTGTCTTTTTCATATCCATGTTCTCTACCACTCTCCATCAGAACATCAGGGTTAGGTTTCTCTTCCATATCCATATTTTCACCTATGTTCTCCTATGTGGAAACCCAGTAATTAGTTAATTTGGGTAACCGTTACGTTTCATACTTTAGTATTTAAATCCAAGTTTTTTTATTCCTTTTTACTATGTGGGTTTCTATTAAAGAAACTTTCGAGTAGTAACTCATTTATAACCCTGATGAATTTCGAGGGAGAAATTCATTTTAAGAGGGGTAGAATGTAACACCCCTAGATTTTACAAAAAATATTCTTTTTAATTTCATTAATGTTTTGTGTTGTATGCTACACTAAAAGGAGTTTTCACAACACACATCCCGGACTTGGCTTGTATTGCACGCAAACACGACCTTCCACGATAGCTTGTGTTGTACGCAATACCGAGTTTCGCTAAACAATGATATGCTATTAAAATATTATTAAAATTAGCCGATATGAATATTAATACCCACTTTTTGAAATTTTTTAAATTTTATTTTTGAAAATGGACTTCATTTTTAGATTCTGAATTTTGAAATTAGCTTAGGGTGAAATTTTGGTACTTTTCAGATAACTTTCATTTTCTGATGAATAGTGAAAATTACTAAATTTTAATTAAAAGCAACCTTTTTAATCGAAATAATTAATAGTGATAAATTATTAATTCTAGTGGTTTTAAATTATATTTAGAATATATTTTTACAATTTAATACAATGTTGGTCATTGTATGTAATTTCACATTTAAACCAGACATAAACAAGTGTCAATCTTTTGATAGTTATTATCTCTTAAGAACACGCTATATGTTTTGATGACGGGAATTAATTTTTAAATTAAGTAATGCAACTGACATGTTTTGAATTTGGCAAAATAGACATCATTTTTTTGTTCATAATAACAAATATAGCTTAGGCCTAATTTTTTGTATTTTTCTGGAAACTTTCATTTTTTGATGAATAGTGAAACCACTAAGTGGTAGTTAAAAAAAAGTGAATTTTTCATAAAACATAATTTTACTGCTTCTGTGAGTAAAATTTCAAAAAACCTAGAGATACGGTTGATGTCAGTAAGTAAAATGTGGTTCAATGAGATGAAAATAATTTTTGGTGAATAGTAACATTTTACTTTTATTTACCACTGTTAAATGTAAATAGGGTAATTAAGGGTAAAAATGATATTATTATTACCCTAACACATGTCCTAATTCTATTGGACAAGTGTAATTCGACCAAAAACAACCTTAGAAAAAAAAATATGACCATTTAGGCCCACTTGTATTAGATTAGGATATTTATTATTAATTTATTTAAAGAAGGGTTAAAATAGATAAAATCAATGTTTAATAAGTATATAATTTTTAATATAGGGTTATACATAAGATAAATTCGACTATAAATATTAATTATAAAGATAAAAAATATTTCCTACATAATGGTATTTTATTTGTAATTTTGAGACATTAAATAAATTAATTTATTTATGACACAAAGATGATGCAGTAATTATCTTATTAATGAAATATTGACATAATTGATGTTATAAATACCAAAATAAATTTAATTTGAGACTTTTTATGAATTACACTAATTTTTTGGTTAATATGATATGTTATTATTGATTTAATTAACTTTATTAGAACTAATCATTCTGATATAAGTTTCACAAAAATCAATTACTAAATAGTGTCAAAATTGACAAAAAATAGTTTTTAAAACAAATATTATATTATTAATTGTTCTTTTATTCCTAAAAATATAAGGTTCGGCCAAATGACTTATATACGGTTATATATATTAATAATAAACAACTTTGGGTTCGTTTGGCATGTTATAGTAAGTTTATTAAACCTTATAGTGTAAGAACACAAAAAAGACACGGTAAAAGTAAAATTATCTATCTTAAAGTTAAAACTAATTGATAAGGTTAAAATACTAAACTAAACCTGTAAAAATTCTACTTTATGAGAGGATTTCGACCCATCCCCACCTTAGCTTCTAAATAAATCAATTTGGAGCTATTTAAAACCGAATTTGGCTTTATAAGAAAATAATATTTTTAGTTTTTCCAAAAGAGCCCCTCTCCTCCTTTATAAAAGGGCACCTCCTCCCTCTCTTCCTCACACCACTTTGAGCCTTCAAGGTCGGAGAATACCTGACAAATTATATTCTCCACTTCCATATAAACATCCTAGAGGTCCAAGTATTCTTCGAAGACCAATTTTAGTGCCCTAAGAGGAGGACTCAAAGAGGCTCTTCAAAGAAGATGTAATGTCCTTTACCGATTCATTCAACTTTATTTTTTCTTCCACTTCTTCTTATTAGGTTATTTCATTATGAAGTAATAACATAAGTATCACTCATATACTGATATGTCATTATAAGTATGAAAAAACCCTATTTCACCATCTATCCATCCTACGGAAAACGAAATCACCGCGCGTTCGTATGTACGGAATACCGTCTCCACGCCGTGGTGTAATCTATTTTCCACCACCACCTTACTTGGATGGGTATAATGTTGTAAATAATAACTATATATGATTATTGTAATGTGATGTTGATTATGAAATAGTATACATACACTCCAATACAATTCCACGATCATGAGAACGATATCATCGCTCGTACGTACGGACGGACTACCGTCTCCACGACGCGATGAGATTCATTCTCCACGTTAACCATTAATGAATGATTATAACGTATATATAATAAGTAATAATTAAATATATGACATAATAATGATACTGGATTTATGTGTATATATATGTATGTCATCTACTTAATTTCATTCAACTCAATAAGGAAACGAAAACAGTGTTCATGCGTACGTACGGCCTACCGTCTCCATGAACGGTGTATTTCTTTCCATCTACTGATCTATAATATATATGTATATTCTGAATATATATTACATATAAATAATTTTTTATATTCTGGAATTATGTAATCATGATCTATGTAATCATATGAATAATTACAAGTCAAAAACACGGATGACAAATGAAATGATTTTACCCAAAACGCTTTTTAACATGGAATTTACAAAAGAACGGGTAATATAAAGTCATAAGTGAACCATATATGATATCATAACAATGAGTATGATTCTGTAATAAGTCAATGACATTATTTAAAACATTTTATAGGAGGTTCAGACACTTAGGAAGCAAATCAGATCTAAGGTAAGGGAAAATATCACAATCTCATTTTTTTTATCGGGGATTGTTTATACTGTTGTATTTACTGGGGTGTATTTCATTATCCACATACATGTTTCCTCAATATGTAATATTATTTCCATCCACCTACAATTGTTTAAATCCAATTTTACCCTTCGATGAGTTTTTAGTAAAAGATATGAAAGGAATATTTTGTCTTTTTTTCATACGAGGTACTTTTTGACTTTTCCGAAAAAAGTACAAGAAGAATGTTTTTTTAACCTATATGGAATGAAAGGATTTTTTAAAACATTATTTCCAAGAATATTACTGTTCATGTTTCAAGTTTATTTTTAATCTACTTCTTTTAGTTTAGAATTGTATGACATGTTAGGAAAGGAAAAATGTTTTCGAAGTAGAAGGGATAGTTTCCTCCAGAATGGAGTTCAAGTGTTTTATCAAAATTATTTTCCATATAAGGTAATATAGGGTTTTGTTTCTATCCATATTATTACATTTATCTGATTATGTTGTGATGGAATTATTTTTATGAATTCCCTTATCTTATATGAATTGTTTTATGTTGTCAAGATGTTTAAGAATACCATTTTTATTACATGGGTTATTCTATGATGTATGGTTTATGATTTTGTGGAACACATAAGAGTGGTGTCATTATGAGATGGGTGGGACCTATATCTCCCTATAATTCATTGGGTAATGATTTTATATCTCATGAGATAGACATGGATGGAACGGAAGGTTAAATCGGTTCAGTGAAATAGGACTGAAATGAAGAGTGAACTCGGTTCAGAAATGGACTTTGTCCACTAAGATAGTCTTGTAAATGAGTATTGACTAATAATAAATGATTCTCTATGATTATGTGTGTATTCCAAAAATTTTCACGTTTTACGTGATGATTATTGGGATTACATTTCACTGCTATGATTTATCCCTTGTTATGATATTATGATCTCTTTTTCATGTTAAGATTTACAAAATGTTATGTTCTTATGAATATGATGTGATTGATATTTCTTTTGTCTACCCTTACTGAGCATTTGAGCTCACCCATTTATGTTTTTTTTTCCCTAGGATATAAATAAAGGTTTTAGGTAAAAAAGAAGATCTTTCTGGGAGATGTTGAAGATCTTTCACCACGATTAGATGATTATATTCCGAGATTCCAAAGACACTAAACTATTACGGTCCTTGTGTGTGTGTTTTTGTTATATACTAAGTATTCCGCAAAAGTAATGTAATTTTCATGTACATCAAGTTTCGGGCCTCTACATTTTTGAAGCATAGGCAATGACATTGTCATTTTGCATCAACACACATCCCAGTCCCTTCTTCGAAGCAACCTTGAATACCAAAAAAAGTTCTCCATTAGTGGGTAAAGTGAGCACGGGCATAGTGATAAGCATCCTTATTAACTCTTTGATGCTTTCTTTACAATCTTCACTCCAAGAAAACTTTACTCCCTTCCATGTTATCTTGGTATGAGGGTTGGAAAATCATAATAAATTTCTCACAAATCATCGATAATATCTAGCTAACCCCATGAAGATACAGATATTTTTTACCGATGTTGGCCTCATCCATCCCACAATTGCATCTTTTTTAGAGGGATCCATAGATATCCCATTTCTTATTATGATATGGCCCCAGAATGATACCTCCTTCAACCAAAACTCACACTTTCTATACATTTCATAGAGACTCACCTTTCGCAAGGTCTCTAGTACAGTTCTTAGACGCTCTTCATGATCCACCATGGTTTTTGATTATATCAGATTATCATCTATAAGGAATACCACAAATTTGTTGAGGTAATCTATAAAGACATTATTCATCAAGTCCATAAATATTGCAGGGTCATTAGTGATTCCAAAAGGAATTACTATGAATTAATAGCGCCCGTATGTTGTATGAAAAGAAGTCTTGGGGATATCTTCTTTCTTTACCCTTACATGATAATATCCCGACTAAAAATCCACCATGGAGAAGTATTTCACTCCATGTAGCAGATCAAACAAGTAATCAATTTGTGGGAGAGGATACATTCTCTTTATCATGATTTTGTTAAGATCATGATAATTGAAGAAAATGTGCATTGACCCATCATTCTTCTTGACGAAGAGGACCGGTGCACCCCATGGTAAAGCACCTAGGTGTATAAACCCTTTATCCCGATTCAACTGTAATTGTTTCTTAAGCTCCCTAAGCTCCACAACAGCCATTCTATATGGAGTCTTGGATTTTGGAAACACCCTAGGTATAAGATCAATTGAGGATTCAACATCTCTTCTAGGAGGAATACCATGAGATTCCTCGAGAAACACTTCATCAAATTCCCTAACAATAGGCATGTCTTCAAGGACGGATACCCCCTTAGACTCATTAATTTGAGGCAGATACGTGTGTTCATAGGGCAGTAATATCCACGATTGAGATGATGGAGCTGAAGAAGATTCATCTTCCTCCTAGCATATATATAGAATTGGGGGTCGATTCTCCACATGGAGAGTGATTTTCCTCCCACTGCAATTTATGTTAGCACTATATTAGGAAATACAATCCATGACAAGAATTTCATCATATACCACCAGATGGAGTATGATGAGGTTCTTTGAGAAATTCAATCCACATATTATGATAGGGGATGAGTTATATTCATGGGATGCAATGATTTCCCAATTTGTCGTACTCACCGACATGTTTACTTCCATGATTTGTGGTGGTACTGGGATTGTTCTAATATACTTTTGGGATATAAAAGTATGCGTATAACCTGAATCAAAAAGTATGTTCACTATTCATGAATGAATAACTAGCATACATGTCACCACTTCAATGTTGGGGTTCACTTCGGTAGTAGCGATGGAAAAAGCTCTCCCCTACTGCCTTAGAGGTTGTTGGTTGCCTCTGAAAACCCTTGGCTTGGGGTACTAATTTTCAAGATTCCCTCATTCTTTAAAGTTGTAGCAATGAACAATGCATTGAGGTTTGAACGGATCATTCCAGTTCTTTATTGCAGTAATGGGTTTTTCTGGTTGATAGTTAACAGTTTGGTGCCCTTCTCTTCCATACCTAAATAATGTCATCATATCATTCAGGAAATATCCTGGGTGCTTCGTTCCGAACCTTTGGAAAGCGGGGTGATGGATATTCTAAGAACTAATGGATTTATCCATTGGACTTCCTGCATTGAAGTCCACCTTACATTTCTTATCCCCATGATACCCCTAAGATTCTCTGATCTCCATTTTGATCTTGAGGGCACACCGGAAAATTTCTTCATAGCTGTCGAATCACGGATCGCTAGTGCTTTTTGTAGGATAGGTTTCAACCCACCAAAGAGGAGGTCAACCTTTCTTTCATGAGTAATGACAAAGATGGAGGTGTATTGTGAAATAGATGTGATGTTTTACTCATATTCTCCGATAGATTTATCATATTTTTTCTTGAGGGCAAGGAAGTCCATTTCCAACTTAAGCAGGATGGTGCACAGAAACTATTTTTCGAAATACATCTTCTGGAAATCCTTCAATTCCAACGCCCTGATCTCCTCCTCTTGCTTTTTATTTTTGATCAATGTCCATCATTGATTAGATTCACCCTCTATACGATAAGAATCGGAGAGAACCTTTCTTGTTTAGAACATTGAAGGATGGATAAGATCTTTTCAATGGACTTGTTCCATTGTTCAGCGATTGAGGGATAAGATGATCCATTAAAAGTTGGAGGTTGTTGTCACATGATGATCTCGATAGAAACTTGTTATTTCTTGGGGGGTGAACGTTCTTATTGACCCATATTTCTATTCCAATCGTGAGTTAATGGAGATAGAAGTGTGAAAAAGCTCATCTTTCCCACTCCCATCAGATTGGGCATCTCATTAGCACAGTCATCACATTGATCTTCACATTAGTTGTTAGCTCGAATCATCCTATTACTAGCCATTGGCTGGAATAAAAGTAATTTTATGGGTAACACATAAAGGGTAATCCAAGTAAAAACTATATGACTTATAAATAACTATTATTTCCATAACTTAAGAATCTATATGCATCAATCTATGATATTCATGATCTACTTTCTAACCTATATTATTAGGGGAATTTTTTAATTCTCTATATAAGGGTTCATACTAATCTTGTGAATTTACCAAAGCATATCCCCCGAGAGTGTCGTAACCCAGAGTGCTACAAGGCTTGTTGTTTTGCACCAGTTCTCGATTGAGTATAACTCAAAGTAGGGTTTTTAGGTTTTACCCCTAGGATACATTTGTGCCAGAGCCGCCTCTACCTTCTTGTATCCTGACACAAATGTATTTTCTTGATAAAACACTTACTCAATACTCAAAAATACATAGGGATGTTTTTATTATAATTATTCTTGTCTCTACGTCTTCACTAGGTTTTTCTAATCCTAATCCCAACAATAACTAAACCTATCCTATGATACCAACTATAACAACCCTACTTTTTATTACACAATTAAGCCAGATTTATTTCATAAAATATTCACCTGATACAACATAGAAGATATAGTGGTCAAGTGTATTTGGGGCTTAGGAACATTACATAATATCGTTGAACATAAAACACACAACATCTTTATTGATAACTTCTTTTACATGACCACGACATTTGTAAGGACCTGACCCCAGTTGCCCAGAGTCGGTGTCTTATTTGATTACATTGGCATGTAAACAAGGAATAAAAATCCTGAAGGGCCAAGTAGTTATTATTATTAGAAAGAAGATACAAAAATAAGTTTATCATTACATCATGAAGGAAAAAACAACACTAATAAATTCCACTAGAAACATCCATGACTCCTAGATTATGCTTGCAAGTTATTCATAATTTACTTCTTTATGTCCTGATAAAAATGAAACATAAGAAAGGGGTGAGGTCAAATTCTTAGTAAGAGTATAAAATACAGTAAAAGATAACATAAACATAATACAAGATGCATAATTGAAAACACATGCCTTAAATAATAAACTTGCATACATTATGGTAGAAATATGAGATGAGTAAATACTGTAATAGTGAAACATAGTCATGGGTATTATACCAGTTGAATAACCACGTGAAAATTCAATTACTATGTTCATAATGAGATAAGTGCATATGTTGGAAATTCTGAAACATTTTTTTCATGGCCTCGGCCAAGATGTCTAATGATTAAGGCCTCATCCAAAATCTGTATATCTCGTTGGGAATGGCCTCGGACAATTCCATGTCTATTTGTCTCCTGAGACCTACCGATGCATCGAGGGGATGTAACAGCCTCCACCCATCACATAATAAGTACAATTAATTCCACATATGTGCATGGAAAATCATAAAAACATATATATTCATATCGAAACTGTCACATGAAATGTAACTATCTTTTCCTAATAATTTAATATAAAACTCTAACCATTCCGAGTAATCTGGTGAATGGTTTTAGGATTGATCATCCAAAATAAGGTTACTCATAAACCATTAAATAAAATATCATAGATGACTTCATAAATTATTAAACCCAATAATACAGAAGAATCAACAAGAGCGTTGAATCAAACAAAAATACTCTTATAAAATCATTAAGCGATCTGGAGACAAATACTCTATTATTTTGAAAAGAATAATTATTTTGGAATATCTATGTATAAAACCAAAAGTTAAGTAAGATATTTTTTTCATTATAAAATGAGTTTTTTTATATATATAATCATTTTAAAAAAATATTATAGAGTGCCCTTGGAAATAGATATGAATTTGAGAAATTCTATTTAATCTGGCTTGTATTATGTAGACAGTTTTGAATGTTTATTTTAAAACATTTAATAATCCATAAAATAGGGATGGATTATGGTTGGTGTACATATATAGAATACTCACACAGAATTTATGAGGAGTAAAATACTATATATGATAATTTCATTAAGGTAATTAGTTAATGAATGTATCCCAAATGAAAATGGAAGTTCATGTGAGAAAACCCTAACCTTGACTCCAAACGTGTTCCAATATTGTAAATAAGCTTCTGTAATATGAAATTATACTTATTAATAAATTATTTCAGAACCTATTATACATATTTTTATTTTATCATTATTTTGGTTACTTCAATTATGTCTTTATTGATAAGTAATTGTATTGAATTTCGTAGTTCCAGAGTGTTCGTTTCCTTTATTTTCATATTTGGGTCACTGGTTTTTAAGTAATGATGTGGAATGGATGTAAATCTCCAGAATTGAAATTAAATATTATTTATGAAAACCCATAAATTTTAATGGAAATTTATTTCATTTTATTACATGGAATGAGGATGAATCATTAGAGGACAATCACTTTGATTATTTGGCGGTATTTGGATTATTATGAACAAGTTTTGCCATATAAATTAATAATATGTACATATACTGGTTCTTAAATATTAATTAGGTTTTAGTGCATATATTATAGTATGGTTCAACCATCAATATGGTTTCATGACCAGTAATGAAGGATCGATTGAAGAACTAAACTTTGTAATCCATGAATGTTAAAAATTGGCAACTCATGGATGTTTATTTCATTTATAAAAATAAAAGGAAAGAGATAAGAATATTGATGATGGTTCTCCAATTAAAATTATATAAATCCTGTATATAGATGATATTGGAGTTATCATGGTCATTTGGATAGAGGATTTGGGGAGAGAATAACAAAATAAGATAAATTCAAATGAAACTAAAATAAAAATAAATTTGATTTACCTCATGAAATAACTCCCTCGAGAACCTCATTAAGGGTAGGGAATTTGGTGTTTTCAAAAGACCAATAGCTTCATAGTAGTGAAGAGTAACTATGGAAGGGTATTTGGGAATAACATTGAGGATATTAAAGGCTTAGAGGGATGAAGAGAAGAGGGAGTGCTGAGGGGTTTTTATAGTGGAGGAGGGGTGAATTTTGAATTTTGATTTCATTATTTTATTATTTCCCTCAAGGAAATCAATAGTGTTGTTTCATGTGACCCTTAATTGTAATAAGTGGATGTGAGTTCGAAAAAAGTGTCATTATATCTCTTGTGATTTCATAATTAGTGTATTTAACTGATGATTTTCATATACGGTATTTTATCATTTTTCATGATTCATAAAAAATTCTATAATTTAAGAAAAATCCAAAAAGTTTACCCCTACCATTTTTCGATATGTAGAATTCAAAAATGAACACCATTTTTCAAAATTAATTTTCTAGATATTATTAATTTAATTTTTAAATAAAGAAATACTTAATTAAAAACAATTTTAAAGGTGTAATTAGTTTTATTTCTCATTGAAAAATTAATTAAGATCTAAATATCTTATTTCCTTAAGAAAATAAAATATTATTATTTTTTACTATTCATAATGGTCATAATACTATTCATATTACTATTCATATGGGTATGTTACTATTCACCAAAAAAATCAAGATTGTTCTATCAGACTCCAAATGACTTACTGACCACAACTCTTGATGACCATTTTCTGAAATTCAAAACATAAAAGAGGAGAAGTTGAGTTTAAATTCGAGATTATAAAATGCACTCAAATTTTATTTTCAAAACCTTGGGGTGTTACATTTTTACCCCCTTCATAAATTTAACCCTCGAAATTTCATTTTAAAATCTAAGTCAAAACCAGGTGGGGGTACTTTTCCTTCATTGTGTCCTCCAATTACCATGTTGCCTCCTTGTACTTATGTTTCATCATAGTACCTTGAACTGATGAGTACTCCTGTTGCGTAAAATTGTTTCTCTACGATCCAATATTTTCACTGGCTGCTCCTCGTTGGAAAGAACATCCTCATACGGTAACACCTCTGACGAGAGTACATGTTAAGGGTCGGGTATGTACTTCCTTTAGAGGCATACATGAAAAACATCATGTACTTTCGATATGGTATGTGGAAGTTCCATTTGATAGGCCACAGTTCCAACTCAATCAAGGTTCTCTTAGGGGCGATATACCTGAGACATATGTTTCCTTTTTCCCAAACCTCATGACCTTCTTCAGTGGAGATATATTTAGAAATACTAGGTCTCCAACTTTGACCTCAAGTTCTCATCGATGGTTATCCACATAACTCTTTTGTCAACATTTGGATGCCTTGACATGGTGCTGAATGGTTTTCACCTTATTGACAATTTCTTCATCCAATTCATGTCCTAGAAGCTTTCTCTCACCGACATCATCCCAACATGTTGGTTTTCTACACCTTTTCTCATAAAGGGCGTCATATGGTGCCATTCGGATACTCGAGTGGAAACTGTTGTTGTAGGAGAATTCAACCAGTGGAAGATGTTGGTCCCATCCTCCCATTAATTAGATAGGACATGACCTCAACCGTTCTTCTAGTGTTTGAATAGTCTGTTCAGATTGGCCATCAATTTGAGGATGGTAGGCCGTTCTGAAGTTTAGTTTAGTGCATAGAGCTTGCTGGAACCTTTTCTAGAACATCTAGGTGAATCAAGGATCACGGTGAGATACAATATATTGAGGTACTCCTTGCAGCCTTACCACTTCTTTGATGTAAATATGTCCAAGTTGATCCAATGAAAATTCCTATAAAATCACGATAAAGTGAGATGTCTTTGTAAGATGATCCACAATGACCTATATAACATTGTTTCATTTGGATTTCCTTAGATATCTAGTGGCAAATTCCATGGTAATGTTCTCCCACTCCAATGATGGTATCGGTAGTGGTTGCATCATTCCCTTAGACTTTTGCCTCTTAGCCTTCACTTGTTGACATACCATGCACTTTGATGTATATTCAACAATATCCCTTTTCAAATTGTCCCACAAAAAGTTTTCTCAGAGATCTCGATACTTATTTTTCCTACTATGGTGTATAGGAAAATTAGAGCTATGAGAATCATCCAATAGTTCATTATTTAGATCAGGAATATCGAGAACACAAAACATCTTCTCAAATTTCAAAACGCCACCTTCATATGTGAAGTCAGTCAACATCCCATCATATATAGATTTAATTTTCTCTTGAAGCTCCTCATCACCAGCCTAAGAACATTTTATCCTCTCTAGTAAAGAAGGTTTGGTAACTAGTTGAAAAAGTTCTGATGTTTTACCTTCCTTGAAAATTCATGTATCCATCTTTACGAGATCCATGAACATTGGATCCCTTTCAAATCTCATCATGTTCAGAATTCCATGGTTCTTTCTACTCAAATCATCTGGTACCTTATTTGATTTCATTGGGTGATATTGTATTGTGCAATCACAGTATTTGAGTAGCTCAATCCATCTCCTTTTTCACATGTTGAGTTCTTTCTATGAGAATATATATTTCAAAATCTTATGATCTATATATATCTCACATTTTTCTCCATAGAGGTAATTTCTCTAAATAATTAAAGAAAAATTACCACTAATAACTCAAGATCATGAGTTGGATAGTTTTTTCCAGGAATTTTTATCAACCTAGACACATAGGCAATCACTCGATCATTTTGTATAAGGACAAAACCATGTCCCTTATTTGGTGCATCACAATAGATAACAAACCCATCATTCACCGATGGTAGGGTTAGGATCAAAGCATTCACTAATATCCTCTTCAATTCTTCAAATAATTCTTCATATTCCTTTTTCCATTCAAACTTAACCCCTTTTCGTGTGAGCTTGGTCATTGGGTTTGCTAAATCGGCAATATTTTGAACAAAACACTGATAATAACCTACTAATCCAATTAAACTAAATACATCAGTTACGTTCATTGGATTAGGCCATTATTTCACAGCATTTGACGTTTTAGGATATAAATTTATTCCATCCTTAGAGAAAATATGGCCCATAAATGAAACTGACTAGAGCCAGAAATCACACTTTCTAAACATCATATATAATTCATTTCTTCTTAGAGTCTTTAGAATAGTGCACAAATGATTTTCATGTTCTTCACAGCTTTTAGAGTACACCAGGATATCATCAATTGACACCACCACAAAGTCATAAAGATATTCCATGAAAACTCTATTCATCAAATCAATGAAAACATATTGTGATTAGTTAGTCCAAAAGGCATTACTGTAAACATGTAATGCCCGTACCTGGTTCGAAATGTTGTTTTTGGAATATCTTCATTCCTCACAAGTAACTGATGATATCTAGATTGAAGATAAATCTTTGACAAATATTGTTCCCCATGTAATTGATTGAATAAATCATCAATTTGTGGTAGAGGATACATATTATTTATTATAATAGAATTGATTGCATTGTAATCATTGTATAACCTCATAGAGATATCATTCTTCTTAACAAAAAGAACAGGGGCTCCCCATGGAGAAATACTAGGGTGAATTAATCCTTTATCACTCAATTTCTCTAGTTTTTTATTTAACTCCACCAACTCCACAGTGTCCATTCTATATGGGGTCTTTTATATAGTCCTTGAACCAAGAATTAAGTCAATGGAAAACTCAATTTACCGCTCTGGAGGATATCCGGGTAAATCCTCTAGAAAGACATCAATATATTCTTGTACAATAGGTGAATCTTCTATTTGAACATTATTTTCCTCACGCATATCTATTTCATTCTCTTCCTCCCCAAAAATTGGATTTATTTGTGCTACTGGGGGTGGATCTAGATAAGAATCTGGTGGTGATGTTTCTATTCTAAAGATAAGGTAATGCTTTTAATCATCAAAAATTGTAACCTCATTCTTCTTACAATAAATTTTCTCATCATGGTCTAAAATCCAATACATACTGAGGATTATATCAAATTCAATAATCGGTATGAAAATGAGATTAGTAGAAAAAGAACATTTATATACCCTAATGGGAACTGATTCACAATACATTGTTGTAGTGATACTTATATTTGGAGTTTTGACTGACAACTCCCTTGTTAAATCGAATTGGAAATAACTAATTTTCATAGAAAAATGGGAAGATATGAAACAATATGATAATATATAATCAAATAATGTATTGGCTATGTTTGATTAAATGATCAAAGTACCTACCACCACATCGTTTGGAAGTTAAACCTCTGTAGTTTGGATCGCATAATCTTATCCCTGCTCCCTTGGCCTTTTCTATTGAATATTTCCTTGACGCATTGGGAAATAATTAGCATAGTGTCCCATATCCCGAAAATTATAGCATTGAACATTAATAGACTCTTTCATCCCATTGCAATCACATGCACGATGGCCTTTCTAACCACATTTGTAGCATTCTACTTTTCTTTTTAAGAATGCACCAGGGTGTTTCCTTCCACAATTATCTCAGGGTGGAAATTCAACTCTTCTCATCTTCCCTATTTCCTTATTTCCATTCCCATTGTTTTCAACAGCCCTCTTCTTTTCTTGCTCTCCCTTTAAGTCATGAGAAGTATAGAATTCTCTCTCTGTCTTGATAGCACATGAAACTATATCCTCATATGATGAAAAACATTGGGATACCAGTGCTTTCTGGAGGAATGGATTTAGGCCATCAAATAATCGATCAATATTTCTCCTAGGATATCGTATTTAGTCAACAACATGCATTGCTGACCTTGTGAAGCTATCTTCATACTTTTCAACATTCTCATCTTCCTTCTACCTCATATTCAAGAATTATCTATCCATATCTACTCTCTGTTTGCAATAAAAGTATTTCTCTAGGAAGATTTATTTAAAATATTTTTATTCCATCTCTTCTCTTTCTTCGTCCTATTTGTGTTTTGTATTAATGAACACCAATAATCTGCATCTCCTGATAGATGATAAACTTCCATGGTGACCTTCTCTCTTTCATTACATCACAAAGAATGAAATATCATCATGAGGGAACATATCCACTGCTCAGCTACAAATGGTTTTGTAGTCCCATTGAATGATGGAGGTTGTTGTTGCATTAAGTGATCTAGAATAGCCTCTCCACATGGGGGATCTGGATGCTCCATTTTGGTAAGATTATTATTCACAACTAGCGTAAGTTTTCCCAATATGGTTATGAGTTTCTCAACACCAGTTATAACACTAGATGAAACAACAATATCTTGCATCATAGGAAAATATCTATAGGGGACACTTGTGTTCATGCGATTTCGATTCCTTCCACTATGCTTCATTTCTAGATAATGGCATACAATATATTTGGTTGTGAATCAAAATGAATAGTCTTAACTTAACAAAACACATATCCCAAATTGAAATCCTAGGAATAGAAAATCCCATAATCACAAAAATAGTTTCTTTCTGGAAAATTTTACATTTAAATCCTTCATAATTACTTGTAAATAAAATGTGAATTATACTAAGCATATCCACCAAGAGTGTCAAAACAAAGAGTGCAGCAAGACCCCTTGTCATCCACTAGTTCTTGTTTGAGTCTAGCTCAAATCAGTGTTTTAGGTTTTACACCTAGACACATCTATGCCAGAGCTTCCTCTACCTGCTCGTATCTAGACAGGGATGTATTGCTTGAAAGGTCCACCTAATATATTCCTTTCCAAAATACAAGGGTGTTTATGTAATTTTATCCTAAAAAAGCATAGGGTCTCTTACCTAATCCACATTTTCAAAATATGGTTTCATTGTTTTCTACTAAACTTTATCTGATACCAACTGTAAGGACCAGACCCCAGTTTCCCAGAGCTGGTTCCTTAATTGATTACATTGGCATATAAATAGGGAAAAAGAATACTAAAGGAATGAATAGTTTATCATTATTGGAAACAAGATACATAAATAATATTATCATTATATCATTCAGGGAAAAACCCTAATTTATACCACTAGACACATCCATGACTCCTATATTATTCTTGCAAGTCATTCATAATTTACTTCTTCATATTCTTGAGAAAAATGAATCGTAAGAAAAGGGAGAGCTCAAATGCTCAGTAAGAAATAAGAAATACAACAGAAGATATCATAAGCATAATACATTGTGCAGAATTGAAAACACATTCCTTAAATAATAAACATTCACACATTTTGGTAGGAATATGTGCAGAGTAATTAATGACATAATGAAACATAATCATGTGTATTATACCAGTAGAATGACCATATGAATATTCAATTACTATCTTCATAATGACGGAATTTCATATTTTGAACAATCTAAAACATTTTTTCAAGGCCTCGGCCAAGATGTCTAATGATTAAGGCCTCAGGAAAAATCCATATAACACGTTGGGAAAGGCCTCAGCCAATTCCACGTCTATTTGTCTAATGAGACCTACCAATGCATCAAGGGGTTATAGCGGGCCCCACTCATCACATAATAAGTAAAATACACTCCTCATATGATTGTGGATAATAATAAACAACATATACAATCATATTGAGACTATCATATGAAATGTAGCTATCATTCTCTAATCATTAAACATAAAACACTAACCTTTCCGAGTAATATGTTGAATGGTTTTATGATAGATCATCCACAATAGGGATAGTCATAAACCATTAAATCAAATATTTTATATGAATTCATAAATTATTACACCCAATAATACATAATAATCAACAATAGCGTTGAATCAAATGAAAATAATCTTATAAAATCATTAAGCAATCTTGAGATAAATACTATTTTATTTTGAAAAGAAGAGTTCTTTTGGAAAATATTTGTATAAAACCAGAAGTCAAGTAAGATAATATTTTCATAATAAAATTAGTGTTTTTAGAAATATAATGGTCTCAATGAAAATAGATTATATAGTTCCTTTAAAAATTGATATGAATTTGGGAAATTCCCATGAATTGGGCTTTTATTTCGGAAAAGGTTTTGAATGTTTCTTTTAAAACATGTAATGATCCATAAAATAGTGAAGGAAACTGGTTGGTGTACATATATAGAATACTCAGATAGAATTTATGAGGAGTACTTAACAATATATGATAATTTCATTGATGTAATTAGACAATGAAATTAACCCGAATAAAAATGGATGTTTGGGTGAGAAAATCCTTACCTTAACTACGAACGTGTTCCGCTCTTGTACTTAAGCTATTGGAATATGAAATTATTCTTATTAATAACATATTTTAGAAACTATTATACATTTTTTTAGTTCTTCATAAATCTAGGTAGTTCATTTATGTCTTTATCGATATGTTATTGTATTGAATTTTGTCATTCCTGAGTGTTCGTTTCCTTTATTTTCTTATTCGGTTCACTTGTTTTTATGTAATGAAGATGAATGGATGTAAATATGTATAATTGAAATTAAATATTACTTATGAACATCCATAATTGTTAATTTCCATTTCTATAATTTGGTTACATGGAATGAGGATGAATCATTAGATGACAATCACTTTGATTATTTGGTGGTATTTGGATGATTATGAACAAGTTTTGTCATATAAATTAATAATATGTAGATATACTTGTTCCTGAATATTAATTAGGTTTTAATACATGTATTATTGTCTGTATCACCCATCAATACGGTTTCATGACCAGTAATGAAGGAACGATTGAAGAATGAAACTTTGTCATCCAGGAAGGTTATAAGTTGGAAACTCATAGGCATTGATTTTGTTTATAAAAATAAAAGAGAGGGAGTAAGAATATTGATGGTGGTTCTTCAATTCACATGATAAAAATCTAGTGTATAGATCATACGGGATTTATAATGGTCATTTGGAAAGAGGATGTTGGTAGAGGATAACAATATAAGATAAATTCAAATGAAACTAAAAGAAAAAGAAAGGTGCTTTACATCTTGAAATTGCTTCATCGAGAACCTCTTTAAGGGAATGGATTTTGGTCTTTTGGAAAGACCAAGAGCTTCCTGATCATGGGGGGTAACTAGGGAAGTATATTTTTCTTTAACTTTGAGTAGATTCAATACCTATAGGAGTGAACAGAAGAAGGAGTGGTGATGGGTTTTTGTAGTGGAGGAGAGGGCTAAATTTTGAATATTTAATTCATTATTTTATTATTTCCCTCAGGTCAATAAATAGAGTTCTTTCATGTGACCCATAATACTAATAAGTCCATGTGAGTTCTAACTATGTGTATTTATATCACTTATGATGTCATAATTAGTGTATTTAACTAATAATTGTTATATACAGTATTTTATCATTTTTCACTATTCATAAAAATTCTAGAATTTCATAAATATCCCTAAAATTTACCCCTACCATTTTTTGACATGTAGAATTAAAAAATGAACTCCATTTTTCAAAATTAATTTTCCATATTTTATTAATTTAACTTTAAAATAAATTCCTATTTAATTAAAAAAAATTAAAGGTGTAATTAGTTTTATATCACATTGAAAAATTAATTAAGATCTCATTATCTTATTTCCATAAGAAAATTAAATAATAATATTTTTTTACTATTAATAAGGGACATATTATTATTCATATTACTATTCATAAGGGTATGTTAATATTCACCAAAAAATCATGTTTGTTCTATCATACTCCAAATGACTTACTGTTCATAACTCTGGATGACCGTTTTTTGAAATTAAAATCATAGAAGAGGAAAATATGAGTTTAACTTATCGTTTATAAAATTCAATCAAAATTTATTTTCAAAAACATGGGGTGTTTCATCATTACCTCATACTTACAATTTCATGAAATAACTTGAGTACATGCAAAAGAAAAGGGTGAGAGATAAAGCCTAGTAAGAGAATAATCATGGAATAACATGAGGAATACAATACATGTTAGACAATAGTCTTATCAATGGATAAGAATAGAAACCTTAATATAAAGGCATGATAAATCATGATATTAATAACATTGAAATTTGACCACAACACTTAACATGGAATTAGCATAAGCCAAGGCTCTTTGCACATGGAGCATGAGTAAACCCTCATTGAGAGGAAGTATGAGTAAAACAACGTTGCAATTTAATTAGAATGAGTTAACACCCACTGAACATGACTTATCATGATACTATACTTTACCCAATGCATTTGAACACTATCATGGCACACCCTTCCAAAACATTTCATTTCATGCATAAGTGTGCCACATAGATCATATAACATGGAATCAATCAACATCATAAGTTATTCTATAATTACGTAATGTGGAATAAATAATGAAATTACCATTCAATATTTATATGTGAATAAATTTGAATAAAATTGATAGAGACATGGGAATGGTATTCACTACACAATGATCTTGGCTTGGAAAAACGTGGTAAAATTTCGGCATAATAACGGCTAGATATAAGGATTAATAAAAATGGTTGGTGAGATTGAAAATGGTGTCTCATAACATTTACATGAAATGGATAGTATGGGTGTCATATAGATACATGTCCCATCAAATATAATAGAATTTGGATTCATAATACAAAATAATTACTTGGATGTAAAAGAGGAGAGAGAAATCTCTCTCAGAATTTCGGCATTGTAATGGGTATACATGGGAGGAATTACTGAGAATGAAAGGGTTCTCCCATCATCCAAACAAAGAAAGGGAAGTATGTGGGAGGTTCAAAATCATACCCCAACATTTTTAATTGAAAAGAAAAGGGCATAACAACTTATTGATAATTGGATAAAATGAGAAAGGAAGAAATCCCTTATTTGGAAGTGTGATCCCATAGGCTTTGAAGAGTCATGAGAGAGGATTCTTGGAAGATTGGGGCACCATGGGAGGATTCCAGATAGAGGATTGCATGGGTTGGTATAACTCTAAAGGCTTTTAGTAAAGATGAAGTGGGAGATTGGTAGTGCTTATATATGAAAGGAGAGAGAATTCATTATTATTTAGGTTTGGAACACCTCATATTAAACTAATGAAAACTACAATACAGACCATGGTTTCTGCCCATGGGATATTCCAAAGTGGAGTGGAAAAAATATTTTATAAGTCCAATGGAAGAACTTCTTAAAATAATTGGATTTCCTATGTTGAGGTGAGTGACACTCTCAAGGAAAATAATTTAAAAATACAAAATGTTTTATAAGCCTTGAAGGGTCCACTAATGAATTGTAAAATAAATCAAAAAAATATAAAATCACATTATTTTAATGATAAAACGTATTTTGGCCGAGAATAATTTTTATAGTATTTTATTACATCACTATTGAGTCCTTATGATGTCATAAAAATCATTATATATTTAAACAGAATTTAATTTTTAGGCAAAAATTCTACTGTCTTATAAGATTATGAAAAATTCTCTGAGGGATAATTTCGACGTCCTGATTCCAAAATTAATTTTCATTTTATCTAAATAATTTTATAAATATGTGAATTTTTATTTTTAAAATAAAAACTGACATTTATATAAAATTCACGGGTTTTGACAAAAAATAGTGTTCCAGCCATAATAAAAATTAAAATTGCATTCATAAAATTACAGGATTGTTTATATTTAATTAAAAATATTTTAATTATAATAATATATTATTAAATTATTATTTAATTAAAAATTCCATTAATTCATCAAAATAAATTTCTTAGTTGAATATTAACTAAAAGTACTATTTGTTCTTTAAAAACTATTTAAAAAGAAAAAAAAATAAAATGAATGCACATTCTTTATACAAAAATAATGTACATAGTCATAGTGCTAGGGGATTGATACATAACACCTTATAAAACCCACATATGACAGAAGGGGAAGGTGTGTGATGGTGACAGACTCTTGGGGTGGCTCATATAACATCGATCGGGTGGTAATCTCTATTAACTTCCACTTCTCTCGTAGTCGGTTCCGCTCAAGCATAACGTGTTCATGCTCGGCTTGGGCATGGTCAAGAGCAAATCCCAATGATGCCACCTTATTTTCGAGCTACATCAAAAGGGCTTCGTATAGGGAAGGTCTACAAGATGAGGCCATCGCTTCCTTTGTCTGAGTAAATTGGATTTGTTAGCGCCCTTTATTTAAACTAATCATGTGATGACTATTCAACGACTATATTGGCATAAGTCACAATTTATAACTATATTTTAAAATCAAAAAATCATAAAACTAATTAAGCTTAAATTTTAATATAACCATAATAAGACATTTAACTGAATCCCGAGGAATTTTCATTAATGAATATTTGGGTCCTTACATTGTTGATATATCATTTTGTTGTCATTTACATTCTTCTTACTGTGTTCTCTATCACTACCTATTATTCCTTGAGCCCTATTTTCAACTCCATTTTCATATATTCAGTTCAAAAAAATGATATCATAGTTAAAAACATTGTTTTTTATGTAGGTTGTATTCTTATTTTTCTCTGTTGATATTTACTAGGATGATTTATTAACCCATTTTTTGATTTAGCATTATAAAAATATAATTTTCAATGGTCAAAAAATTGAATATCCAGAACAATTTCGAAATATAATAAATCAATTTATTGAAGGGAGAGATTGTCACACCCCCTATATTTAAATATAATGGTATTATTGATAGTGTAAACATCTCAAAAAACTAATATTAAATGAACAATAAAATATTAGTATTTAAATTGATAATTATACGAAAGTTATTGAGTTGGTGTAACACCCAAGATGTTTATTGTATGATTTTGTTTTTAAATTCAATTTTTTAATATCTTACATTGCATACGACAATGCTCTTAAACAAAATAAATATTACTATGTTTTCATTATAACTTAGAAGAAAAATTATTTGTTATAAATAGTATTACCTAGCCTATGAAAATAAATGGTTTATAAAAAAATATAATGTATTAATTGGTCACCAATTAATTAGAAATGAAAATATAAAAAATTAAATATATAATAGATATTTGTATTTTTATATTCTCAATGACATTTTGTCTTAATAAATAAATTTAATTATAATTATAAATTTATTTTAAAGAAATATATATATTTTATCTTCAATTAAATATTTTTTATATTCTTCCAATATATTTTATAGCCATAAGATATGAAAACCCACAATTTTATGCCTAAGAACCAATATTTTTCTAAAGGCATTTTTACAATGTTTTAGTGGAGAATATATTTTAATAAAAAAAAATTACACATTTATGTATTGTATTTGAAATAATCAACTTAATATTTTAAATTTTAATATAAAATTTTTCTTTTTTAAAATATTTTGGCATTTTTTCGATAATTTTTATGTTTTGATGAAAAGTGGGAATTTTTTTTTAAAAAAAGTAAGGTTTTTAATTGAATTATTTAATTGTATTAAATTATAATTTTTATTGGTTTTAAAGTATAATTATATTATTTTTTATCTTCTAATCTTATTTAGGTCATTATAATACATTTTAAAATTAATTTATATATAAAACTTTTTCTATCTATTGCATGTTTATACATTTATAACATATTTTCTTACTCCATCATCGAGATTCATTTTAAATTAGTTACTATAGCTTATGTGTTTTAAACATTGAAAAATATATTTCGTATTTGGAATATTTGGGTCCAAGTTGTTTAAATATTTTACTTTTATTATTGTCCATATAAATAGTAAATTTAGTGATATTTAATTTACCATTGTCAAGGGTAAATCATGTAATTATAGGTAAAAATAATATTATAAAGACAATAAAATTACCCTAATAGTTGTCTTAATTTCATTGGACTGGTGGGTTTCTAAAAAATAAAACTTTCGAGGAAATTATAAACATTTTTCAGCAACATGTGAAATATTATGAAATTTATTATATTTGATTTAAAGAAGAGTTAAAGTTTCCATACTCATATTTTAATAAAGATTCCATTTATAATATGGGGTTATAAAAGAAGTAAATTAACTTATAAATATTTTTCTTTATAGATAATTGTTTTCTTTAACATGTTTATTAAAAAATTTATTAGAATGTAAATATTTACCTTCAAGGATTATATCGTGGTGATGCAGTAATTTTTTGATGGTGGAATCAAATTAATGATTTTAAAAATATCACAATAAATATAATTTTATATAATTAATTACATGAATTAATTTATTGGATGAAAAATAAAATAAAGAGATATAATAAATCTTTCAGTTGTCATTTATCTATTGGTTTTAATTTTTTCAAAAAATTAAGCAAATGGATATTGTCAAAATTGAAATTACTAATATTCCAAAATAAACTATATTTTATTAAATGATATAAAATTAACACATAATTAAACTTCATAAAACTAATTTTGATAAATTCTAAAATTTCATGAATGGACTATTTATTTCTCATTTATCATTTTAGAGTAATTATATTAAGCATTATAATATAAAAACACATTTTTTCATAGTAAGAGTTAAAGGAATTATTTTAGGGTTAAAATAAGAAGATAACTGTAAGAATATAACCTATATTTATCTAAATATTATTGGTTGATATTATTTCGACCAATAATAATATTATATTTTATGTAACTTATTTTCTACCCATTTATAATATGATATAATTTTATATTAATTTAATTTTTTTGAGAATTTCTGTAGTGACCCTCCCCTCTTCTATAAAAGGGAACTCATTCTTATCCTTTCATCAAACAAAAAATACATTTATTTTCATCCAAAATCTATGATAATTACTTCTTATAATCCCTAAATAAATTATATATTTCATATTTTTTATATAAAATCATCCTTAAAGTTGTTAATATGTTAATAAAAGTAATCCCATCGAATAAAAGGTAATTGTGTTACCAACTTATTCAAGTTCATTTCCTCCTCTAATTCATATTCATTTTATCATTCTATATTAATGTAAAAAATAAATTATTTTATATATGATTATATGTTATTATAATAATGAGAAAACCGTAATCCATTATTTATCCAACCTTAGAAAAATGAAAACACTTCATGTATATATGTAAAACTTACCATCTCCATGTCATGGTGGAATCTGTTTTTCATCACCCCTTTATTTTGATTGTTATATGGATGGAAATAATTTATATATATAGATTAATTAAGAAATAATATTTATTATCTATAATAAATATAACATATAATTCCTCACACTGTCACAATTACGGTAATGGAACTCTCGCTCATGAGTACATAAAGCCTACCATCTCCAGAGTGTGATGTTATTCATTTTCCATGTTAACCATTAAAGAATGATTTGAATAATATATAGATATAATGAATATAATATATATGATCTAAATATAAATCTTGATTTTAATTAAATATAATTTATTCTTAAGAAACATGACATACATGACGAAGCTTTCAAATAAAAATGAAGTAGTTAACACCCGAAATAACGATAATAATTCAATATTATTAAAAAACAATATTAGAGGATAATATATTATATGAAAAATATAAATATGGTTCTGGTATAAATTAATAAAATTATATAAACCATTAAACATGAGTTCAAATCATGTTAATCTAAAGTAATTTTCATGGTAAGGGTTTTCTCGTATCACTTTAGCATTGGTGATATATATTCATTTTTCACCACTTTTCCTTGTGAGTGGTGTATTTACATCCCTTTGATATATCAAATCATGAATCTCATAATTATAATGATATTATATGCTTCAATAAATTTTATTCTTTTATATATTTTATGATTTAAAAATTTTAAATGTTGTCCGAGACACTTTGAAATGATTAAAGATTATTTTTCTTAATAATTTATCAATGGTATCATTTAAAAGTATCTTCAACCATGTAAACATACTTTTTTGAATCATTTATTTTATGGAGGTTTATATCTTATGAAACAATGCACTATATGTTACAGAATTTTTTTTGATCAATTGACTTCCTATGTGCAATTTTTATACCATTCATGGTTTTATAGTTAATGCGCTCGGATTTCTTATGCTTGTTTATTCAGTAGAAATGATAATTTTGTTTATGTTTAACCCTTTTCATATATAGAATGTATAGGACATATTAGGTTATGGGAAGTTCTCATTATAGCCTATAGATGAATCAGTATGTTTCATGAATTGAAACCATATGAAAACAACTCTTCACATTTGTTTCTAAGTAGTTTCAAATTGTTAGGAGGATGGATCTTGACAAAACAATAGAAGGTTTTCTACCAACACACTTATGTAATCATTAATATAAATTGTGGAATTAATTAACTTGAGGATATATCTTGATAGTGAAGATGTCTAACATTAATAATATTATCAATATTATTATCCAATATGATTATTGGATTAGTTTTAATATCCTTGGTTGTGTTTCCTAGATAACAGGATTATTTAAATGTTCTATGTTACAGTTATTTACCTTGAAATTTTGTTTATGATATATTTACCCATATAATCCATAGTACTCTTGGCCTTTATGTGAATCTTGTATCACCCCTTTCTTATATTTTATTTTCACCCAGATTCTATGATGTTTATTATGACTGATATGTAGGGTAAATCTTGGAGAATAATGGTATTATAAAAGGATTTAATATTTTGAATTTAATGTTTTAAATTGTAATGTATTATTATTATTTGTAATATAGCATCCAAAAATAATAAACTAGTTAGACATTTGGGATTCGATGATTATATATATTCTAATTTATTAAAGTGAGGCATAGACACCAATATACTTGGTTCATTGTCATTATAGTAGATATCAAAGTATGTTTAGTAGAAACCATGGAAACTTGATTTAGAAAAAAAAAATATTAGTGAACATAACCATAATAAAGGATTTGAGGATAATCATTGAATAGTATTTTATAATTTTGGAATGATAGATATTATTTGGGTATTCCTAAAAAATATAATGATCTGGATACTATAGGTGGATGTGAATATGTCACAAATGTACCTTGCAGTAACAACTCTGACTAGGTGGTCTTGGCTAAACATGACATAACCTAGTACACAAAAACCTGACTTATTGTTCACCTGGATTAACACTCACTGGGGATATTATTAGGATAATTAAAATTTTATTTATAAAAAATTATTAATGATTTTAATGATAATATATCTCCAATGAAACCATATATATGATTATGAGATCTGACGTATATAAATTTTAAATTTAATATGTGTTTTACTTGATCAAAAATATTAATTTTGATTCATTACCTAATCTACTGATTTACATTTTTTATAAATGGATCCTTGTTGAATGAAGGTAAATTATATCAATTCATGTAATATATGTTTGTATTTCCCTTGAATGATAGATAATTATGTCGTAGGTGGAGCCACAACTAGTATTGAATAACTTAAACCATTATGGGACATATGACTCGGGTTATGAATAATAATCATACCCATACGTAGAAGACTGCCCCAAAATATAAAGGAAAAATGTTCCACCTCTTCATGATACAATAAACTCTAATATTAGCTGGGACTACAAGTCTATTTTAGGATGAGAAATGGAAAAGTTACATAGAAAATATGTCTATCACCTTGGGAATTATGGATAGGGAGAAGGTTTTCTTGGTAGTTTATCATCATTCTGTAGATTTCAATTTATGTTTTTCATTTTATCAAATCACTAAGGTGTACAAGGGAATAGAAAACCATAAATGAAAGGGTTTCTATGATCTTTTCTTAGAAATGTTTTTTTCTCATGAGTTAAGAGTGGATATAGGGAAAAAAATTTGAGCCTGAGGAAAAAGGATTATGATAATGTTCCTCAATATGAATCCAACACTATAAGTTTATTGGAGAATTATATTGATTATATATATATTTTAATGAGTTATATTGATCAATTAATTTATGGGTTAAATCCACTCCTCTGAAGGGCACTAGTATCCCAAAATTTCTCCTCATATAAAGATATAGACTCATGTAATATCAAGAGAGAGAAATAATTGTCTATGTCATGAAACATTAAAGTATTAAAGGACTAGAAGAGGAATGTAATGAAAAATATCGATAATGTAAATAAAGGAAATATAGATTTTACCACATGTGATAATTGTGGAAAGAATTAGCATGATAAGTGCTTGAATGGATTGGGTGTTTGTGATAAGTAAATAGAAAATCATCCCTAGGAAAAATAATGATGGAGGAATAATGATAATTCTGATATTTAGTATATCAACTACAGTGAAATGGGGAATTATGAAAATAAATGTCCAAATAATCAATGAAAATATACTTTAAAGGAATAAAAGAGATCAAGTTCATTCTTATGTTGTTATTATATTCAAATGGTAAAAATTATAATATTTTTTTCGTAGCATCATGATTTATGTTGTAAAAATATTTTATCAATGATACAGTTGTTATAAGAATCATGATATACATAAGGATTTTATTGTCATAATTATTTATTAATGATTTGGAAGCATGCAATGAGGTCAAGGTCTTTATAATTTTTTTATGTGATATTAGAAGTTTCATTATTCTATTTATAGAATCTAATTTTAAAATTTTAGTGATTTTTTTACTAAATTAGTAGACATTGAATGTTGATAGATGTATTTTGAATGCGTCTTAAGGTAAATTATAATGGAATAGATTTTTTTAAAATTTAAATATTGTTTTGTTTTGTTAAACCATTTATTTAATATTGAATATATTGTGGTTACTTTTGGAATGATATATTACTATAGTTTTATAAAAAGTAGAACATGAAGGTCGAGTAAAAACACATCGCATCTTGAAAGGTTGGAAGACTTTAACTTGCAGCAGAATAGAGATATGGGTTCATCACAATCCACTTTCTTATGTGATGTTGTAGTTAGTATAACATATTTTTCCTTATTTAAACTGCATGAAAGATAACATATATATATATTTTTTATCCCTATATGATTAAGATAAATATAGTGTTTTTTAATTTTATTAACATTTAAAGATAAAGACAGATATTTGTTAGAAATTTATTAATGGATGCCACTCTTCTTTTCAAGTATATATATTTCTTTATGTTCTTAATCCATGGTGTAAATTAATTATTCAACTATGGGGAAGGGACCATGAAAACCAAAATTGTAACCTATTAGATTTTTTCGATGAATCAAATGGTTCCTTAGACCAACACATGTTAATATCGTTGTGGTTGTTAAATTTTCCTGATTATGTTCTATATCACACTCCATTATAACATGTTTATATTTCTATTTGACATCTATGTTTTCATACATAGAACTCTATTACATTTAATATCTAGTGAGATTCATATTTACCTTTACTTTTATTAATATTTAGGTTTTATCGACTCTGGTTCGGATTTGGGATTTCAGTAAAACTATTTTGAATAGTCAATCCTTTAATCCTGAACCCAAATTAAAAAATTATAAGGATACAATTTGTGTTGGGAAAGTAGAATGTAACACAACATGATTTTTATGGTATGTATTTTTTCAACTCATTTTCTTTGATAGTGTACGTTATATGCAACAACAAGATTAAACAAAAAATAAATATTATTATATTATAATTATAACCTAGAAATTAAATTAGAATTCATGAATAATATTAACAAATATATGAAAATATAGTGTTTATAAAAATATAATATTCATTCATTGGTTACAAATTAATTAGAATCGAAAATATAATTTACTTGAATATAATTGAAATATTTTTTTTATATTCCCCTAAATTAATTTTAATCTTAATAAATTAAATTCATTAAAATTAGAAAAGAAAATTAATGAAATATATATTTTATATATTAATTTATTTAAAATTCATACAATAGATTTTATAGGAACACAATATGAATAACCCCAATTTTATGCATAAGAACATATATTTCTCAAACTACAGTTTTACCACCTTTTATAGGAGATCCTATTTTATAACATATTTCTGAAACAATTAAATATTATATTTTTAAAAATAATATTTCACTTTTAAAATATAAGATTAAAAATTTATTAGGTTAAATTTTGGCATTTTTATGATAAGTTTCGTGTTTTGATAAATAATAAAAAATACCAAATTTTAATTGAAAAAATCATTTTTCATAGAATTAAATTAGTGCAATAAAATTTAACGTGGAATTATTTTTCATTATAATTAGATTATTTTTTATAATTTAATCCAATTTAGTTAATTAGAATAAATTTTACCCTGAATTTTGATATAAATAATATTAAATCGTTTTTATTTTTTAACATTAGTAACCAATTTTCTCCCACTATAAATGGTATTCAAATTAAATTAATTACTAAAAAATATGTGTTACATATTTTACAAAATATATTCCTTATTTGTATTAAATTTTTCCATATTATTTAAATTCGTTTCTTATATTTTTGGGATTGTGAATAGGAAATTTACTAATATTTTAATTTCCATAGTTAAGGGTAAATCAGGTAAATATGGGAAAAATAATATTATAACGACAATAAAATTAACCTAAAACATGTATTAATTTTATTTAATGGGTGTTTTTCAACTAAAACAATCATTTTGAGAAACTTATAACCCTTAGGAAGTCACATGGGATGGATTTTGATATTTATTATTTTTTATTACAAGAATAGTTCAATATGTCACACTGATATTATAATAACTATAACATTTTTCATATAGGGTAATACTAATGATAAGATATACCATAAATATAAAATTAATATATAAAATTATTTTATTTAACATAGTAATATATCTTTAATAATTATGAATTTGATAATTACCTTAATGGCTTATATAATGATAGTAGAGTAAATGTTTATTTCTTGGAAGAATCAAATAAATGATATTAATAAATTTAAAATAAATATAATTTGATATACTTAATATCAATCATGAATATAATGAATTACATTGACATGTTGGTGATTAATTAAATGTTGTTTTTACATTATATTTTGTATTTATATTTTTAGGAAAAGTCTTCAAATGAATAGTGTCAATATGAATATTAAGGATATTCTAAAAGAAATAAAAATTTATTAAAAGATATAAAATTCATAAAAAAATAAACATAATAAAACTGATTAGGTCGAAGTTAATCATTTCATTAATGGTACATTTATGGATCTTTTTTCATTTTGGAGGAACTATATTGACCCATAACGAATAAAAAAACATGTTTTATGGTAGGAGATAAAGAAATTAATTTATGGCTAAAGATAACTGATAAGAGTATGCATATAAACTATATTCATATAAAATTATTGGTTTAGAAGATATAGACCCATCCCAATAATTTATTTTAAATATGTCACTTTTGATCCAGATGGAATTGGATGTTTATTTATATGAATTTAATATTTTGAAATTTTTTAAATGTGCCCCTCGCCTCTCTTAATAAAGGGAACACATTATTATCCTATTATCACACATAAAAACTGGTTTGGATTTGAAAATACCAACCCAAATTCTTTCCTAGAATCCCTTAACACATTTCTGTGGCCATTTTTTAGGTACAAATTCCTCATTATGGTTATTATGGTGTTAATCAAATGAATTCCACTGATGTAGAGGAAATTATTTTACAAACCCATTAAAGTTCATTTATTCTTATAATTTATCTTAGTTGGTTTTTTCAATTCAAAATTAAAATATATGGTATCATATGTATGTGGATTTTTAATTATTATAATGGTACAAAAATATTATGTGATCTATCAATCCTATAAAAAAATAAAGCATGGCACGTGTGTACATATGACTTACCGTCACCACACCGTGGTGTCATCTATTTTTCATCACCAAATTATTTAGATGGGTATAAGTATTGAAATAATGGAAATATATAGTAATTATTAAATATTATTTATTCTTTATAATTTAAATATCATCTAATTCATTACACTTTCACTGTTAAGGAAATGATACCATCACTCATTCGTATGTATGGACTACCGTCTCCACAACGCAATGTGATTCATTTTCCATGTGAAAAATTATATAGTGGTTAAAAAATATATATATAGTGAGTAAATATAATATATATGAACATAATATTATTCTTGGGATGAAATGAATATATTTTGTTCATAAGAAATAGCATGTAAAAATAAAAACATGAATATGAAAATGAAGCAGTTAACACCCAAAAAATGGAAGTAAAAAAATATTATTAACAATACGATATAAGAGGATCATATTTGATATCATAAATATTAATATTTAATTTTAATAAATTTATAAAATTATTTAAACCATTATTAGCGAGGTTAAATAATGTTAAAAAAATTATATTCACAAGGTAAGGGTTTTCTCATCTCACATCCACTTAGGTGAGATATATGGATTGTCCACTACTCATTCCTTGTCTGTGGTGTATTCACTGCACATTGATATATAATATCATGAATATAATTATTATTAAGATATTATATGTTAAATTTAATATTATTCCTTCATAGATATTATGATTTAAATGTTCAAAGTGGTATGAGATACTTTTAAATACTTAATGAACGTTCTCATAATGATTTTTTTACGAGATCATTTAAAATTATATTCATCTATGTGAAAATAATTTTTTGAATATTTTAATTTATTTATATTTATCTCTTTTTATACTATATACCATATTTTATTGAAGGAATTATTGTAATTTTGACTATTTATTTTCTAATTTTATACTATTCATGGTTTATTATTAAAGTATTCACATTTTGTTTTCCAGTTTTTCAATAAGAATGTTTAGGTTTTTTATGATTCACCTATTTCATATGAGGAATTTGTTCAAACTAATTTGTGATGTGTGGAGGCCTTTATATCCCATTGATTTATTAGGAGGTCTGATGATATGAAATCAATTTATGAAAAACCCTTGAGAGTTGTTTCAATGTAGTTTCAAATTTTCAAGAGGATATATCATGAAATAAAATAATTTGGGTTTCTACCCAAAAACTATACTATAATGACGATATATCATGATAGTAAAAATCATGTGGATATATGTTGATTGTTAATATTTTTAAATTTATTATTTCCATCATCATTATTATTCTATACAATTATTTCATTAGTTAGAATATATATGGTTACATTTTTTTCTAAGATGATTAATTAAATGGTATGTGTTTATGTTATTTTCTATGGCTCATATTTTATAGTATATTTATTCATATATTTAACTATATTATCACACTTACTATTCTACTATGGTCACCACATTATTAATTTTTATTTCTCCTAGGATTCTATGAAGTGTATTTACATTCATATAATGGGTTAAGTAAGTAGAAAAATGGATTTATCAAAATATATTCTATTTTTTATATTATGTTTTTAAATTGAAATGTAAGGTTCATGTATGTAATTTTACATCTGAAACTACTAAATAGATTGGTCCATTGGTATTTTACAACGGTATCTATGCCAATATAACTAAGTGAGGAACCAGCACTAGGATACTGGGGTTTGTGTCATTACAATAGGTATCAATTGAATCTTAGTAGAATTATTAGAAACTCTATTTAAAAAATATCGATTAGGGAAAATAAACTCAAGATTGAATTCAGGATAAGAAGAGAGGAACATCCTAGAATTTTGGTAAGGGGGATATTATCCGGGTCTTCCTAGAAATAAATTTATTTGTGTATTCTAAAATTGGACATGATTCTGGAACATATGTACTTAGTGATAATAACTTTGACATGGTGTGTCAGGATTGACTCAGTGTAACCTAGTACAAAACAGAATTATATACTATGTAGTTGGTTTTAAAATAACCTAATATATAATTATGATAATTCAAATTTCACTTATATACCATTATGAAGTATTTAAAAGTAAATATTTCCTCAAAGAAACCATGTTTATGATTATGATAATAGATATACATAAATTATCAATTTAACAAACATGTTTTAATATTTATAAATTATGAAATTTTATTCATAACTTAATCTAGTGTATGTCATTATTTAAAATTGGTTCCTAGTGGAATAAATGGGAACTATATCAATGAAAATAATTCATGTATGGATTTCCCTCTAATGCAAGATAAGGATTTTGGATATTGAGCTTCAAATGGTTTTTAACAAATTATAACCATAATGCGATAATCGACTTGGGTTTTGAAGAATAACCTTATCCATAAAGATAATCTGAACCCACAATATAGAGGAACAATGTTAAACTACTTCTTGGGACAAAAACCTCAAAAATTCAATAGGACTACAAATTATTTTAAGGATGAGTAATGGATATGTTCTGAAGAAAACATATTTATCTTGTTGTAAAGTACAAAAATGGATAATGTTGTATCAGAAGTTTATCAACTTTTTATAGTGTTGATCAGTGGTCACAATTGATTAAAAAATTAGGGAGGTTATGGAAATAAAAAAATTTGAATAAAAGGAACTTCTCTTAGAAAAATATTTTCATCTTCAATAGAGAAAGGATTTGGGGAGGAACTTTTTGAGTCTGAGGAAAAGAGTGGATGGTAATTTGGGTCAATATGAATTCAATTTTTCACAGTTTTCAAGGAATGATATGGATTACATACAAAACACTATGAGTAAAATTGATCACCTATTTTATTGGTAAAATCCATTCATATTAAGGGCACTAGTATCCCAAAATTTATCATCATATGAAGATATTATCTCATCTGCTACCATGATAGAAAATAAATTTAATAATTCTTATTACTTTAAAGGAATGTCATATTATAAGAGGGAATAAAAGGAGAAGATGGAAATTTTGAATTAAGTAAGGGAGGATTTCCAATCATGGGAAAAAAATTTAATAAATCACTCGAGGAAAATTAAGAAAGTATTGGGTGTTTGTAATAAGTGCCATGAAATGGGTTACTAAGAAAAATGATGTCACAGGAAGAATGAAAATACTAGTATTCATTGTTTAAACATTAGTAAAATTGGTTATAATGTAAATAAATGTCCTAAAAACTAATAAAATATACCTCCGAAGAATAAAATGGATCTAGGTCAAGTTTAATCTATTACTACAATTTAAGGGTATTAATTATAGTATTTTTTCATAGATTAATTATTTATTTTGTAAGTTATTTTATCAATGATATTCTGGTTATAGGAATCATGAGATATATAAGTATTATACTATAATAATTTTTATTTAATTATTTGGAAGAATTCATGGAAATAAAGGTAATAATATATTTGGTATGTGATCTTAAGAGTTATATTATCCTATTTGGGGATCCTAATTATCGAAATTTATTGATATGTTTACGCAATGTTAAGATATCGAATTTGGATAGATGTATTTTGAATGAGTCTTATGGTAACTAATTATGGAATAAATTTAGTTGAACATCAAATATTATTGTTTCATGTTAAAAAAATTTCATTAATGATGATTATTTTATGGTTATTTCTAGAATTTTATAAAAAAATTGTTTTATAAAAAGTGAAACCTACAGGATCATAAATAACTTGTTGCATCCCGCAAGGACGTTGGACATCAAATTAGAAATGAAAGGCGACAAGGGTAATGCACCTACCAATAAATGATGTCCTTGTTAGTGTATTATATTTTTCTTTTTTTAAAGGTATTACATATGATGTATAAGTTCATTTTTGTAACCCTATATGATTAAGATATGTTAAATATTTTTGAAATTAATTATATTTTTGAGAAAAATATGAATTTGTTGTAGAAATTGATTAAAGGATAAATCTCTACATGTCAAGTATGTTTTTTCCTTATATTCTAAGTATATAAGTTAAATGTATTATTCAACTATATGGAAAGGATATTGAAATCTATAATTCTATCATAGTGCCTTCTTTTATAATTAATTAAAATTTCCCTTGGATCATCACAGATTTATAGTCTTGTGATTGTTCAATTTTTCTTGATCGTGTTCTATATACCACTCCTTCAGATATTTATTGATTATCTTCTATTTTGATGTTTTCATTCATGGAACCCTAATGTGTGTAATCTCAGCTGACCATCGTACCTCCCTTTCTTTATATTAAATTAGATGTTTTATCGACCCTTGTTCTGATGTGAGAATTCAAAAAAAGTATTTTTAATACCCAATACATGGTTACCAAATGCAAATTAAAAAATTTCAAGGATTAAATTTATTTATGTTGGGGAGAATGTTACACCCATTTATTTTTATGGAATGTATTTTTTCTGAAATTCAATTTCATTGATATATGATGTTGCATTCAATAAAGAGCTTAAAAACTACTAAATATTGTTATGTTACTATTATAACTTAATCATTAAATTACCAGTGATGAATAATATTAACTAATATAAAATAATATATTTTTTATAAAAATATAATATGAATTCATCGGTCACCAATTAATTAGTTAAAAAATAAAAACAAGTTGAATATAAAATAAATATTTTTCTTTTTGTTATCAAAAAGGTGTTTTGAAATAATAAATTAAATTATTTATAATTATTAAATGGTATTATTGATATATATTTTTTATTTATTCAATCAATTTTCTTATATTCATCCAATATATTTTATAGGCATAAGATATGAAGAAACATAATATTTTGCATAAAAACAAATATTTCAACAAAGGCACTTTACTTCCTTTTAATGGATAATATATTTTAAATCTAGATTTTGAAATTTTTATATTTTCAATTCGAAAAAATACACTTCATATTTTAAATAACAATATAAAAGATTACTTTTCTATTTTTAACATTCATTTTTTATGATATGTTTCATGTTTTAACAAATAGTAAAAAATAATAAATTTTAATTGAAAAAAACGTTTTTGTAAAAAAATTATATTACTAATTAAAATTTTAATTGGATTTAATGTATAATCATATTATCTTTTATCATTTAATACGATTTGGTTCATTGTAATCAATTTTACATTGAATATAGTTATAATAAAATTTCAATATTTTTCATTTTTAACTTTTATAAACTGTTTTCTCACCCCATCAAAGAGATTAGTTTCCAATTAATTACTAAAACTTCTAGTTTTTTAATTTTTAAAAATGGACTCTATATTGGGAATCAGTCGGTATTCCATGATCTTCCTTCATCAATATGAGTGAAGGGACAAAAAAGTGACACGCCTTTCCTTCTCCATGTTGAAGGAATGATAATGAACCCTAAGTCCGGCTTTCGATAGGCCCCGAAGTGGTGACTAGCTACAAGGGTATAGAATCTCAAATAAAATGGATTGTATTACCCTCATTATAATAAAAGTTTGTGATATAAGATGAAAAATCCCAAACAACTCTGAATACCAAAAGTAAAATTAATACTGAAAATCATTCCCCCATTCTTGTTCAAATGTAAATCTGAGGCAATGTACAAAAAACTCCAAAGTAAAGTACCAAAAGAAAATATACTAAGGAAAATCAACAACTAATTCTGATTCCCAAGCTAGTGAAGTCCATTAGGATCCTCAAAGCCCTTATGGTAATCTAGAAAAAGTTTTATATATGTATGGTTAGTATACATGTATACCTAGTAGGACAACCAAATACACCCACACATAAGAAAGGGAATATACTAACATCCATGTGAGAAAATACTATAAACTCAAATCACCAACCAAGCATATACTGACTACCTGATCCGCACCAAGGCACAATCACCAAACAAGAAATGTCATGTAAAATATTAGTATAAGCACGTTGATATTTGGGTACCCCACACTGCTTTCCCACTCGTTTGTTTCTCATACTTAATGTTAAATGTATTGACACTACCAGTCTTTCCATATGAAATCCCACATCCATAATATTCTCTCACACACCATGTCCTCAAACCACAAAAAATCATGCTAACAGACACCTAGGCAACAACAACCACATCTCTTGCCCGAAGACACCTGGGACTCATCCTGACGACACTTGGGAAAACAATACTATCTAGAAAACAACTAGGCCTCTCTTGTAAAAAAAACTATTTCATGAAGGATATTAGGTTATGGTAATACTCAATCCTTTACAGCCTTCCTGGATATGCTCAAGCAGTAAGAACATGGAAGATGGTGTGAGGAATAAAGTCAGTAACCATCCATCCATCCTTCCACTAATGTGTTGGGAAAGACAGCCTCCCCCATGAAATGGAGGAGTTTAGAAGTTCGTTTAAACAAGGGTGGTATAAATATAGAAATGATAATGACCTAATATATATATATATATATATATATAGTTAAGTAGACACTCTGTCCAACTTACAGGTTTCCAATCAAACCTCCAACCCACTCAGAACCACTTTCGCAGCCACTCCAATATGTATTACATCACAAAATCTGCTACAAAATAATAACTCAAACCCTTATTTTTAACCAAATTCATTTCATTTATGTAATGGATACACATTAAGTTACTCTAGAACTATCAAAAACTACCTCCCACAACTATACTAAAACAATAAGAAAAACCAAACTACAGTCCCACTACAATGTAATCATTCTTCCAAACTATATTACAAAATCCTCTTCTGACAACCAAGATCCACATCCCCACTACTGAATAGTTATGAGATGCAACCCCACTGCATAAAAATTCATTACCACACTGTAGTCCTAGTTCCCAATCTTTCTCCACAGGCACAAAAACAACAATGGCAGTACTACTGCCTAAAAGGTCATTCATTCCACAATCAATCAATCTCTCAAACTGATATTCTATCTCACCTCCCATGTACCCCCACACACAAATCCCAATGTAACTACCATTAACCCTAGCCCCATTTTACACTCATACCACACACTTTTCATAGATCCCACTCCTCTTACCAACCTTGTACCCCAACCGTGCTCCTAACAACAGCTCCATGCAACTCACACAAGGTTACCAAACTCCACAGAGGAAACTTGAAGCAAAACCTATCAACAAGATGTGTATATATTCATATTTAACCAATATTGGTTATTTAATTATTCTTAATTATAACTGGGGTGACCACATAATATTCTAGATCCAGGGGGCATCCATTTATTTAACCAGTATATATGATTATGATGATTTCATGTTACAATTATTTATTCATGTATCTCAACAAAACATAACATCACTAGTTCATAAGAAAATACCACCAATGAAAATTATTTTTAGAAGGAATTATTTCCACAACAATCTATAAAAGAATCAAGGATAACATATAAAACATGTAATCAACATCAACCCACTCTCTACTAGTTATTTTATTAAACCGTATTGTCTCTTAATAAAATCCAGTTCATATATGTTTCTTCTATTTAATAAATGTATTAATCTTTTCCCCCTATAGATTAATCAGTATACCCACCCCACAAGATTCAAAATTGAATATTTGAAAAATAAATCCCTACGAGATGATCAAAAGATCTATGTACCTTTTTTCGCCATGAATAGGGGATCGCATGAGCAGCAAGAAGCTCTGTTAAAGCTAAACTGGAGTTCTCAAGCATAGGAACATGACTCGTCTCGGAAGGAAGGATCTAAGTGAACCATGGGAAACAAAAAGGAATATGGAAAGAAGAGATCTCAGTTTATGAAAGGGAAAATTCTAAAAATCCATCTGACGATCTAAACGTTCATGAAAATTGAATCAGGGGTTGACCAAAAATAATTGGTGGTTACAAGGTTGGTGGAATGTTATGAGAGACATGGATTTTAATAATTCCAATTGGAAATAGTGGAGATATCCCATTTAACTGTTGTGAGTTGATAGGTTACCATTTCACAGAGAAGAAATTGTAACTGGGGAATAATGGAAAGACTGATAATAGCTGGGAAAACTTGAAATGAGTCACTTGTGGGTGAGTCACAGATGCTGATCCACCGAAGAGTGAGCTAACAACAAAACCAAATGATGATGATCCATTTATGCTAAGCTATAGACACCATGTCATACTGACACCACAATCTACTAACACCCAGGAATAATGACACTAATGACATCGAATCACGAATGACAACTCCCTCGATTAACCAATGCGGATTCCCCAGACTCATCGATGCTGACAACCTCAACTCATGGATGCCAACACCTCTAACTCACTGATGCCAACACTTGTGACTCCCTGATTCTAACACCTCTAAATCATCAATGCTAACACCCTAGACATTCTGACACACTAACATGCTGATGTAAAACCAGGAATTTAGAAAACTATTGAATTGAGACAATGTTGCCCCCTTGAACACCCAAAACACTGGATTTTTACAAAGGAATGGCTAGGGAAAATCATTGCTATTACATCAGATACCTCTCAATATATTCTTATATCTAATAATTTCAAAAATATCTCAGAATAAAAGAGGTATGAACAACCACCCCTTAAGATACCTCTCAGGATTAAACCACATTATGTTGTCTTTAAGGTGGGAATTAAAACCTCAAAATCCCAAAACACATTCATGTCATCTATCTCGTGAAAAACTATCAAAACACTACCTCTCCACTACCCCCAAAAAACCACTAAACACCAAATTTCACGCATCTAATACTTATGGATTAGGGAGCTACTTCATCTATGTTAAGATAATCTCCACATTGGGCATCAATAACTCTCTAAATAGAATTAATCTCATCCACATTAATGAGTCTTTATTAGGGATCTGGTTCCCCCTCCCCATATTTATGAATTTTCAAACACATTTAGAGAACATAGAACACCCCATTTGATAAAGAACATGGTCAGGAACTACATCATAAAATGGAACACAAAAGTAAAACACAGGAAAAAAACATTGAACAACTTTGTGTACTGGGCACACATCTGTGTATCTCATTCCCAAGTACTCTCTTCGAGTTCACTATGACTCCATAACACAAAATCCTATGGAATGGTTCATTCACATTGCACATTTTTCTCACGTTCTTCAATTCTGACTTGTCTCTCCATGAATTTTTCTTCATCCTCGATATCCAACTCTCCCTAGTCAAGGATGAAGGAGCCATCGTGTAGATACCGAGAGAGATGATAGACATGAAAGATGTCATGGATCCTCTCCAACTACATTGGAAATGATAGATGATATGAAACCTACCAACACCTCTAAATGTCTGATTATCCTAGGAGGAATATTGCTTCCCATAACGAAGATCTACTATCCTTGTTGATGGGAGAACATTAAGAACACGCGGTCCCCAACCTCAAAATCAAAAGGCCTCCTCCTATGATTGTAATATGACTTATGACAATCCCGATCCACCTCTATCCTCTCATGCACATGCTAAAACTTCTATATTTTTCATTTCACTACCTCTTGTCCAAGAAGGGATACTTCCCATACCATTATCTAGCACACTAGGGAGCAATATAGTATTCTGTAGAAGGCATAGAAAGGTGTTATGTCAATGGTAGAGTGACAGTGATTATTGTAAGAAAACATTACAAGTGGATAGAGTCGTTCCCACGATCCTTCGAAGTACATAACACATGATCACAACATATCATCCAACATCTGGATGGTCCTCTCTGTTTTCTCATCCTTATGAGGTTGTAAAGGAGTGATAAGGCGCAACTGGGTGATAAAAGAATGCTACAATCCCATCCAGGTATGATACATGTAATGTGCATCCCGATCCAAGATAGTTGATTATGAAACTCTATGTAGACTCACCACTTCAGGAAGTGAGCTGATTTTTTCAATCGATCCACTACTATACAAAGGTTATCACATAATAGATAATATCTAGGTAATCAGATATGAAAATCCATCGATATGTCATCCCACATCAACTTAGATTCATCTAAGGGCCGCAATATACTACTCGTAACATGTTTCTTGACCATCACCTATATAAAAACTAGGAATCCTAACACAAACTCTGCCACTTCTTTCTTCACCCCGAATCCACCAAAACTGTTTGCTCATGCCTCAATAAATCATAGAGACTCCAGGATGTAAAGCTATAAGTGAGATATAGATGTCACATAGAACTCACATGTGCATTTTCACCTCAATAAACAACTTCCCACATAACCAATTCTGATCATGGTTATCCCCCAACCACCCCTCCAGAGTATCAAACTAGACAATGAAATCACAAAACACAACAGCCTCTGTGTATCCCGACTGTGACCCCTCTACCTACCGCACCAAGGATGACTACACTTTAATTTGAAATAGGTTCTCTCATCCACTATCCTCACCATAATCTAGTCATAAAGCCATAACTCCTCTATTTCCTTCCATGAATATGTGGATTCCCAAACTACCTCATTCTAAGAATTCCTGCTCAAAACATCAGACACTATGTTCCACTTCTTTGGGGGGTAAGAGACTTCAATTTCATTGTCCCAGATCAAAAACATCCACCTTCACAGCTAAATGTTCATGTCTCGTTGGGAAAAGATATACTTCAAACTCTTTTGACCTGTGAAGACCAAAATGCACTTACAAATGAGTTAATGCCACCACTACTTTAGTGAAAACACAACCACTGTAATATCCAAGTCATGAGTGGAATAGTTACATTCGTGAGGATGTAACTTTCTAGAACCATAAGAGATTACTCCTTACTGATGCATCAATGCACATCCCAAGCCTATGATGGAAAAGTAACAGAACACCTTAAACATCAACCCTTCTTCTGGAAACTTATGCACTAGGGAACTGTCCATCTTCCCCTTCAAATAGTTGAAATCATCCTGAAACTAATCACTTCATAAGAAACCGTGGGCTTTTCTGGTAAAATCTGTTAACAGTGCTACAACTCAAGATAAGTTAGGTAGAATCCTCCAATAGTAGCTTGTTAGTCCTAGGAAACTACGAACCTATGCTACATTCTTGTGTGATTTCCCAGAAACAAACACATTAAACTTTTATGGGCCCACCACTATCCTTTTCCAAGACACCATTTTCCCGAGTAAGCAAACCTATCACATCCATAACATCAACATAGAAAATATTTCATAGAGCTAGTGGTGTTGGAGGACACCCATGATAGTCCTCAGAAACCTGACATGCTCCTCCTCTAACCTTCAGTTTATTAGGATGTCGTTGATGAACATGATGATGAACATGTCTAGGTACTCACTGAAAATAGAGTTCATGAGCCCCATGAACATGGATGGTGCATTTTTGACACCAAAGGGCTTGACCACGAAATAAAAGTACCCAAACCTGCACCTGAAAGTAGTCTTTGGGATGTCACCCTCCATTACCTTCAACATGTTATATCCAGACCGCAGGTAGATCTTAGATAACCAACCTACCCCATTTAATTTGTCAAGAATATTTTTGATCATTGGAATGGGGTTACAGTTCTGGACCATCATGAGATTCAGTCTTTAGAAGTCTATACACAGTCTCAGACCATAGTCTGACTTCTTTGCGAACAAGACCGGACCACCCCATGTCGACACCCTTCTTCAGATAAAACATTTTTTTATTATGTCATCAACATGAATCCGAAACTCCTAGGACTCAGTAGGTTCCATCCATTAGGGAGCCATAGAAATTGGACGGGCCACGGTTTAGAAGTATATCTCAAACTCAGTGTCACATCAAGGGGGTAGAGTCACAACCTCTTTAAGGATGATATCCTAAAACTCACTAACAACCCCTGAAACATTCACAATATCTGTATCTATTTATTCCATTGAAATCTCTTCTAATAATGAAATATGAGTCTCTACACACTGATTAGACTCATTACGACTCTTCTTTCCAATGAATGATTTGTGATGGAAAACCATATCTGAGAATTCTACTCATCTATGGAAGCATTGAATAATAGTGTGCATAGAAAACAGCCAGTCGATGAATAGAATGAAATTGTTTTACCACATCTGTAGTTGAGTAAGATCCCCACTAGACTAGTGTTTCCCCAACACTAGTCTACATCCTTGATAAACATAAAACTGACTTATCTAACATCAAATTTGTGTACTCAACCCCAAGGGAATGGGAATTTTATCTACATCTAGTCCCATATAATGGGATAGACTGGGTGAAATAAAAGAGTGTGAGGATCCAAAATCAATCAAAGATAACACATGAGTAATACACAGACTGATCACACCTTTAACAGCCGATAACACTGCTAAAACGACTACCTCTTCTCCTTGTAAATGTCGATGCCCATATTTTCTTCCTCACTGCTTCCGACCGTCTCCCCAACCATGAAATGGGTGAGTTCCCTAAGGAGCACCCTATGGCAAACCTCTCCATGCACTGCCTACCCAAGGTGGAGCTAGACTCTCTACCCCTGTTGCGGTAAATCCCTAACTGGATACTACTACTGCTGAGTTGGGTGCAGAACCTGCCCACTAAAACTCTATGGTGCTTGGATTGGGCCCTGGTACCAATGATATCCATTTCCACCATAGAAAAAGAACCTTGGTCCTAGTCCCATAAGGAAATGGTGAGGAGTAGAAGATCATAACAGAAACTTATGGTTCTTACTTCACGCTAGCCGAAACCTAGAAAGCACTGACACGAGAGTCCTAGTTCTGATGTCATTCCCCATTTAAGAACCTGGATGGATCCACTCTCAAGGAACACCTCCCAGCAAGTGTATCCTTTCATGACCTCATACTTTTTCTAATCCTCTAATTATGTCGGTAGAGTGAAAATATTTAAAACATAAAGGAGAGATGGTCAGAGGCCCCCCTCTAAACGTCTCTCTTAAAACTCCTCATATGGGAATAGATCTAGTGCAAGGCATAGTGGACCCATGGAATTGATCTCTAGTTATGTTTCTGACTCTTTCTATGGGCCGTGCGTATCCGTTTGTTCGAGGTCAATGACGCTGTTTGATTCCCCACATTCCCTCTTTAAAAAGGCCGGAGACAACCATTCCTTTTTCTGGGATGTTTCTCTTTAATGGAAATAGGATGATTGGATGTAGTTTAATCCTTCCATGTATTCCTCTCAGAACTCATCACCTAATCTGGGTCTCCCTTATATATTAAGACTTTGTTCTTGAAACTCTTCCGAGTGCAATATCTTCATGGAAACCATTTAATTACACTAAATCTGTCAGTACATTCCAAGGGGTCTGGTTAGGGAAACTACTTTCGGTCGAGGGAGTAGTCACGTTGGACATCACTAGTATATATGGATGCTGGAACACTAACGCATCTGGTTTTCTCCCACTTAGTATAGGGCTTTTCGAGGGTGCGGAAGTCTAGGGCATCCCAAATCAAATGTGGGGAATTTATATGACATAGGCATGTATCTAAGGTTTTCTTCAGCATTCATTGTTTAACATAGGGTATGTCGTAGGATTAACGTCTAAAGAAGATGGATTAGATAGATTGGAAAACTGACTAGAGCAGATCAGGTGAGTGCAACCCCTGAAGGGGACACCGATGTTGGGGCTAACACATGGTTAGCTACCCGATTATTGTTAAGGGGAATGGGGAATGAGGTGGCATGATCCCACCAGGATTGCAGACCTGGGTAAGAATCAATATGGATGATGGATGGTTAAGTGAAGAGGGTGGATAATAAGATGGAGTTGACTCGAGGATGACAGTGATGTTGGGATTGAGCCTCGAAGAGACCACCTACGTGTCCCTACGGTAGGGAATCAATGTTCTCGTAGTTCACCGCTAACAATCGTTTATCGTCGAATAGGGTCCATAATGGCTTACCCCTGGATGGGATCCCAATAGCTTACTGCTGGAAGGGGTCACAATGACTTTCTGATGGATGGGGTCACAACAGCTAACCTCTGGATGGGGTCACAATGGCTTACTTTTGGATGGGGTTGAACTTCTGGGAGGCTTCCTATGTACCTTATCCAAGAGACAAGGATTAAATCCCACGTAGTTCTGGAATGGTGAATGTAGTTTAATGTCCCACATGACTAAAAGGGGGAATGTAGTTTAATATCATGCGGGAAAAAGTTGGTCTGATGTGAAGGGGGGTCGAAACCAATGGTTGTTGGCCATAATCCTCCGAGAGGCTTCCTACATACCCTTCCATGGAAAAGTTCTATGTATTGTTACTTCAGGATGGTTTGGGATAACTGATGTGAATGGGGTTGGAGCGACCTATGGTTTTTGGGATTTAACCTTAGAGAGGCTTCCTCCGTACCGTTCCTTAGCAAGAATTAAATTCCAAATTGTTCAGGATGGTTTGGGTGAACAGAAGTGAAGGGGTTCGGAGCGATCGGGTGTCAGGTTTCAACCTTAGGGAGGCTTCCTATATACCTTGTCTTGGTAAGGATCAATGACCATGTAGTTCAAGAGAGGTTTTGGTGAACCGATGTAAAGATGTTTGGGACAAAAGGGTGGTGGGATTGAAACCTAGGGAGGCTTCATATGTACCCTGCCTTCGCAGGTATCAAATTCTGCGTAGTTCGGGATGGTTTGGGCGAACCAATGTGAATGGTGTCAGAGAAACTGGGTGTCGGTCTTGAACCTCAGGGAGGATTCCTACGTACCTTACCTTGGAAAGGATCAAAGAACACTTAGTTAATGAGAGGTGTTTGGGAACCAATGTGAAGATGGTCGGGACCAATGGGTGTGGGATTGAACCTCATGGAAGCTTCCTATGTACCTTGCCTTGGAAATGATGAATGTCTTCATAGTTCGGGATGGTTTGGGTGAACCGACGTGAAGGGGGTAGGAGCAACTGAGTGTCAGGATTGAACCCCAGGGATTATTTCTATGTACCTAGCCTTGGTAATTATCAAATACCATGTAGTTCATGAGAGGTGTTGGTGAACTGACATAAAGATGGTCGGGACCAATGGGTTGTGGGGTTGATCCTTAGGGAGGAATCTTACGCACCTCGCATTGGCAAGGATCAAAGACCTTGTAGTTCAGGTAGGGTGTGGGGATTACACTCTAGGCTACCCATAGATGATGTCATGGTTGATGTTTAATCTAAGCCCACATGAGTCATGCTCAGTGTGATAAACCAGAGGCATCAAAGACCTGATGATCACGTCATGAATGGTACATTTGAGGGAAGTGCATTGGGGCTACATGTAGTTGGTGGCCCAAAGAGGAAATAGGGGCTTATGCGTGGTTAGCAACCTAAATAGGAAACAGGGGATTACTCCAGGATGGAGGACTGGGTGGTGACAATGTCCAAGGGGAGATGGATTTGGCACCCAATAAGTGAGGAGGAGTAGAGGTGTTGCCTCCTGCAAGAAAGGATAGGGGATTACACCATGGTGGATTCCCATTCCCTGCAAATAGATGCCGCTCCAATAAAGAATATTTCATTCCATGTGAGGAAATATCTCTCTCTCATGGAGACTATTGGGTGTAGATAATGCCTGAGATAGGGCACCCCGCGAGCACAGTACAGGGCGAAGTCACAGTTTAACATCATGTGTTGAGGACGATGACGCTTGGACGTTTAATGTCTTGAAGCTCGAACGAGGTGTATTTTCTCCACATCCCTAGGACATACATAACTGATACCATCCTTCCCATTAGGGAAGGAAGGAATCGGCAATGCCGTGGTGAGGGGGTGTCAGGAAGTGATACAATTGGGGTTCCACGTTAGTGTGTCTATGTGAAGAAGCAATAGTCGTTAGTGTGCCTATGTGAAGAAGCATGAGGTAATGCAACGCAACAGGTAGCATCGCCCAAGGGAATTTGAAAATTCATCATGAAAACCTGAAGGGCCTCTCGGGAAAAGGAGTTTTAGAGAAAAATGGTCCATATGTTGAATCCTTGTGAATCTCAGGTGCTTCATGAAGTGGAGGGGCTTCGTGATGGGATGTGCTTCACGAAGTGAAGTCTCCTATCCTAGGCAGAGGGCATAGGTGAATATGGAAGGTTATTTATGAAGCCGGAAGTAATTTGTGGAGAAATGCCTCATGAAGAAAGTGTGTTGAGAATCATACCATTGTGGAGAAATGTGCTTCACGAAACAAAATTACCACACCTTAGAATGCAAGTCACATGTTTATGGGGGGTGTTTCGCAAATCATATACACTTCGTGATGACTCGAGTCCCGTTGGGGATCTCCTCCCTTCCCGGAGGCCCATGGGCTCTAGGAAGGGAATCCCCCTTTGAAGAGGGGGGAATTCATACAAAGGGGAAGGCACTTCACGATGAAAAAGTACCTTGAAATTCTCATGGTTTGTAGAGTAGAAATTGATTCATGATGTGCTATATCAAAATGAAAAAGGTTTTAGGATCCTCCTTTGGGATCGAGGGGAGCCTTGTATTTATAGGAAAGAGGCACCGCGAAGCAGAGCTCACTCGGCATGAAGATGGATATTGCTCTGCGGCGGGTACGCGAACGTCAAATCGGCTCACAAAGCACCCGCCTCCTTGCTCTACGGCGGGTTCGCGAATGTCAAATCTGCTCACGGAGCACCCCACCTCCTTTATCTTTGGCGGGTTCAAAACATCAAAGGGATTTGCAAATCATCCCACCTCCTTGCTCCGCGGCGGGTTCGCGAAGGGAGAGATCTACACTAGATGTGGGGCTCTAGGGACTCCGCGAGTTTTCTTCGCAAGGTATCCCCTATGGCTCTTTCTTTGTTTGGGATTTTCCTTGATTTTGGAATCAACAAATTCCCCCCTCGGACTTTGATCCGAGAAGAAAACGAGGTTCGAAGTTAGAGGGTAAATCGCCAAAATATCTCAACTATCGGGAAGCGGCCTCAAGAAGAAGACTCAAGAAGCGGAGCGGCGACATGGGGCTGAGCATAACGCGAAGCACACTATGGCCGAACATGCCACAGAGCTCCCAATGTGAACGCCTATAAATAGGTGGTGACCTCTATTTTGACCTTTCACTTCTCCACGATTTTTTCATTTAGCACTCTTGATTGGTGAAGCTTCGTGAACTACACGATTGGTCTCCGGGAATCTGGCCTTCTACTTCGTGGCACACAGTGAGTCTTTGAATTCACACTAGAGAGGTTTGTGACTTGTGTTTGAAGGCTAGGGTAGAGCTTCATGGATAGTCTTCACGAACGAGCTCTATGAACTTGATCCATGAAAGAGCTTCACGAACCGAACCCAAAGAACTCCAAAACACAAAATCTGAATGGCTCACCTGGTGGCTTTCATGGGGGGTCCATGCGGATTCTACTCAGAGGGAGGAGATGGAAAATAGATTGGGTTTAGGGGAGTTGGTACAGACCCACTCTGACCATGGGTTGTTGGTGGAGCTGTTTTCAGTAAGCCAAAGGAACTATCTGCCATGCAAGAGGATGCCTTTGTACAACTTTGTGCTGAGCGATGACATATTTATCCCTAATGCCAACAGGGATGAGACAGTTTACTAGTTCCAAATCAAACCATGTCAGCCCCATTGTTTTACGACAGTTGATGGACATTCCTAGGAGGACTTCAAACCGTTCATTTCTGGATATTTATTCAATCATATGAACAATGTTGATGGGAATGGACTGCAGCCGGAGAAATCCCCCCCCCTCTATACCTAATGATCTTGAAGGTGGCCCTGAGGAACCTGTCAAAGGGATTGTCTGATGAGTGGGATCAATGATAGGGAAGCGACGTTATAGATTAATGGGAATAAGCCTAACGGGTAGGCACCTTGTGTGAATAGTTTGGGGTAGAGATGAGGAGAGTAGGTCTGTATGTGGTGTCTTTAGCCTCCTAATTTCATATCTACCAACATAACCAGCTGATATCGGAGTTGTTGAGAAGGTGGTCATCGAGGACCAATACCTTCAATTTGCACCATGGGGAGGTTGGCATCAGTTTTTGGTACGTGCACCAGATCTCAAGAGTCTCGATATTGGGAGTGATATATGATGAATTCCTCCCTGTTATGGGTGTGAGGGAGGACCCAGATAAAATTACACTATTGGAGATGGAACTAACGGATCTGGTGCCAGGAGAGGACAAAGAGGTAGTGAGAGAAGTCCACTTTAGACGTCGGTTCACACCGTTTATGAACATCCTAAATAATTGAATGATTCCGGTGAGGATTCGTATATTCTCGAAGGGGGATCAACGGGGCAAGGATCATTAATAATGGTGGCACTTGGAGGACATCCATTGGAATACTTTTGGGTTCAGTGCTAGCAATGAGCAGCAACTGGTAGTCAGGCTGGTGGCATTAATCATTGCTCTCATTTGTGGTTGGACCCTATCGGTGAGGGATACAAATAAGGGCATGAGACCAAGAACATTTATCATGGTGTCCAGGTTGGCGATAGGAAGGTTGGTGATCATTGGAATCCCGATGCTCACCAAGATGTACAAAATGCTATGGAATATCAGTGAGGGGAAGAGGCCACATAGGATAATCAGGTCGTTCCACCACCTATATGAGTGGGTAGCGGTGCACATTAGGAGAGTCTACAAATATTTGAACCCCATATCTACTCCTGGATCAAACATCTATCTTTCTATTCAGAATGTCATGGGGTGCTTTCCATCCAAACGGACTATGCATGTTTTACTGAACCGTGTCTGGAAGATAGAGGAATTCATCTATCATCCATTCCTGCTACCAACAGGTGATTTTAATAATGACTTCAAAAGAATGGTAAAGCACCGGTCCTATATCCTGGCCTTTTGAGGTGGATTTCTGGTGGCAAGAATAGATGGTGAGCCCCTCCATGAGCCGTACACCCTGCACCAATATTCCATACAGTTTCAGTGTATGCAGTGGCTGATCCCAAAAATCTATTTAGGGGTGCACGACAAGGAACATACTTGTTTTTTGAGGTAGATGTGGATAATGATCATGAGGGAAGATACAATTATGTGGAATGAATTTCCTCTTCCCATGGTCGTATTTGGGTTGGTTAAGGTGTATTACAAAATCTGGGAGACGGCTTACCCGGCGAAGATGCTGAAGTAGCCAAACATTCGGGCCGGTGATGGTCTGCCTCCTTGACCTGGAGGTCGCGACCAAAAGAAGATGAGGATATCCCATGCTGGTGGGGCTTCCATGACCGAAAATCGCATACATGTTGAGGGGGAGGTTGCGGCAGCGGATCCCGTGATGGAAGCGGACCAGGTGGTTTTAGAAGAACATAGGTATCCAGAGGGGAGGCCACTGCGAGGATTTCGTAGAATATCCACCCAGGCACTGGGGAAGAGGTTTCCCCATATAGACAAGCCGGAGAATACTACCTTCCCATAGGCCTAGGACATCTGGGATATCAACAAGAAATTCCTCGGCCTGTCCCTGATGTGGCAACACATGAACCATCTCTGGATGGACATTCTGGGAATTGGCCCTATCAGGGACGGCTTCACAGGATCTCAAGAGGAGACAGAGCGATATATGACTGAGCTGGAAAATTTTGTCCACTACTGGGGTGTCCTGCGTCCAATGACAGACCGGGTGATGGTGTTTTTGAATCAGGAAGCCCCTCTGTAGTTGTTAGCTACCAAACTGAGGGAGTTCTTTCCTTTTCCTGAGGAATCGGATGTTTCCTCCAAGGGGGAGGAGGCTGATAGACGGATCCCAATAGAGGAGGGTGAAATTAGTGTTCTGGACCAGGACCTTGAAAATTTTTTATAGGGCCTTTAGGTAAAATCCCAAGCCCTTTCCTCAAGGTCTGGTTCCATGTCGTTATATACTACTCACTAATATTTCAACTATACAGGAGGGTCTCCTACACAGAACTCGTTCTCTCCCCTCAACTGATGCTTATGCAGGACCTTCAGGATATAACCCTACAACTGCATTGAATATCGCGTCTAGTGGGTCCAGGACACCCGAGATGGCTTCTCTGGATCTTTTAGACCATCCGAAAATATATGGGGGCCATGCCTCCAGGTCCCATCGTTGTCAACACACGAATGAGACCAGGAATTCGATCTCTATTTGTCTCCACTACCAAATTCATGATTGTCACGCATTGACTATGTCAACTGACATCCAAGAGCCTTTTGGCTTCACACTATTCATCAAATGGCGTGGTCCACCTTGGCATGGTTGGTCGGGGCGTCTGGTGGCATCTTTCCAAGAGGAATGTTGATGATCGTTGAGGCAGATATCCAGACTGACCGAGTTGCGTCTCTCCCAATCACCAGTGGGACCATCAGTGAAGTTCCCAATCAGGATCCAAGTATCACTGAGAGGGGGAGGGGGTGAATCAGTGATATCTTTTTCTTTTTAAGTTTCCCCTTTTTGAAACAACCTTCGCCTCCTGTTAAAGAGTTTCTTCCCTGCTGAACACACACATCCACAGGAACACAAGATTTACAAGGTTCACTACTCAACAAGAGTAGCTACGTCCTTGGTATGGTACGGAAATAATCCAGTACCACACAATCCACTAGAAAACAATCCTTTGATGTGGAATACAACGAGTAGGATATACCCTTACACTCGTGCAGCACTTTGAAAACAATCCAATAGTGCGTGTGCTCCCTCTTAGCACAAATAGGATAACACAATGTTTCAGTGCTTCTTTACAATTAAACAGATGTATTCTCCGAAGTACAAATCTTCACTTTCTTACCCAGAAGCCGGTAAGAACTCTCTCGTGCACAACTGAATACGTGCGAAGACCCCAAATATTTCGCGCAGCCTTTAGGGTGCTTTGCGCGCAATTCAAATGGCTTGCGCGTAAAATCACCTTTTGGCGCGAAAAAAAGTTTTCGCGCAGCTTTCCTTTTACGCGCAACTTTTCCTCTTTTTGCGCAACTCACTTAGCGTATAATTTACGCGCACCAGAGCTCGGGATTTCTTCTAAGTGTCGAGCATTTTATAATGAGAGGGGTTCACCTCATATTTATAGGCATTTTTGACCTTGCGCATAAAAACCACTTCCTGCGCGTAAAACCTCCTCCATGCGCGTAAAAACTCTTTAATGAAACTTCATATTTCGCGTCATGCTTCAATATTTCGCGCACCTCATGCCTTTGGAATTTTTCATCCTTCTAAGCCTGAAGCACCAATTGCGCGCAAAATTCCGCACCGTGTTCTATATTGCGCGCAAACCCAATCTTTCCTGCGACATCAGATTTCGCGCACTGCTCCAATATTTCGCGCATTTTATGCCTTTGCTAATTTTTGATCTTCTGATCTCGAATCATCATTTGCGCGAAAACTTCATTCCCCAATTTCGCACACCATGCCAATCTTTCGCGCAACCCGCAGATTTTTCGCGCAACCCGCTACTATTTCGCGCATCCCGCAGATATTGCGCGCACCACTTTATTTTTGCGCGAAACGTGCCTAAATTTCCGTGCACTCCATTCCTTTGTCATTTTTCATAGTTCTGACCTTGAATAACTCTTTTGCACGTATAAACCATCTTCAGCGTAACATCCATTGCCAAGCAGATTTCTTCATCTCCCGATTTTCAGGCCCTAAAATTTGGCAAACACTGGAAAACGGCGCCACCTTAAACTGTTCTTTTCTGCCATCCCCAGATTGTCTATTGCTTTGCCATTTTATCTCTTTACTGCTTCCCATATCCATTCTTCTGCTCTTATCACGAATACCACTATCGTGATATTTATCCTTTGATAGATCAGCTTAAGCATCGTCAGAGTTGCAATGGGAACTGAATCTTTCCTATCTTCCAGCAGCATCATCCCTTCCAATCAAAACATTATCTGACTGGCATCATCATTTCTCCCCCTTTCCTTCATAAGGCTTGCATCACAAGTTCTCCTAACTCATGATTTGTGTGAAATACATACAAGCAAAGCATCGTCTGATTTATGATCCTTCTACACAGTGAATTGATTTATCGCCTTTGACAACAAAATACAACACTCTGCAAAAGCTAACTCTTCAAACTTTCATCTTCATTCAACCTGGTCCCAACAATCAGTAGGTATGAGCCCGAGATTTGTGATGTTTGGTTTGATGATGTGGATCGATCAGATAGCCCTGGCCCCACCATACCCGATCAAACTCCATATGTTGACCCTGCTAACAAGTTCCGGGAGAAGTTCCTCACATATGAGCTGACCAATTGATCCATCTAGGATGAGAAGACCTTTGGTTAAGAGGATAGAAAAATATATTGTCACCGATCGCGGAAGCTAATTAAGTTCCTCATCGATGATAGCACCCAAATGTAATGGCTGGAAGAGATGGACAGACTTCTCTCGTGGCTGCGTGAACTGTGTGTTGGGGGAGTGGATGCCCGACGTCCCCACATGCTCATTCGAGATCTTATGGAGGAGAAGATTCGGTTGTATGATTGTGGCCTTGGTGTGTGATGGCAGTAGAGGAAAGAAGTGAACATAAAGGGGCTCTGGGAGGCTAAAGATGAGATTCAGCAGCAGTAGGTTTGGGTCGATGAGCACTCAGCCTTCCTCGACGTCCAATCAAAGCAAATATTGCAATTGCAGGCCTAGCTAGCAGAGGCTGATGAGTGCATGAATAAAAACCTTAAAGAGATTACATTCATCCATACCGACATAGTGCAAGCTTAGATTGCTGCTGATGGATTGCACCTCATCACTGCCGAGGAGGAGTGGGAGTTGAACAGGTGGCAGAAAATCCTGGATGCTACAAGCCAGAGGGTGGCAGAGCTGTAACTTTTTTTTTGATGGGGTGAATCCATCCATGGGATGGATTGACCCACAGGTACTGTAATGATTACAAACCCTTAAACATACATTCAGTCTTTGATTGTCTTATGGAAAATTCAAGAACATGTTTTGTTATTTGTATTGGTTTATTGAATTCCCATCATATTTGTGGAGAATCCAGCGACCAATACCTAATCTCATGTGGGTCAGACCCGTTGTGAGAAACAAGGGATGACTACCTAATTATTCCACCCAAATGTAGGAGTCCAAACCAAGATTCTGGCATCCGGGGGATTGAACAACCAATCTGGATTTTCAGGAACAAATGGGAGAGGCCCGATTAGACGATGTAGACCTCATAGAAATCAACATGTTGTACCTCCTATGTGATCTAGTGCACGAGTGGGGTAATTCTAGGGGGCGTTCTGATTAATCCAATTATAGGGGGTGGAATGTGTGAATTATGATACCCAAATTTCAGAACACTCTAGGGATGGTGTGACAATGAGGAATAACTATTGAACATGTTTTAAACATAGTATACTTATGGTGTTAGCCTGAAATGGGGCTAATAACTGAGGGCAAGCCACTGACCATGTTCAAAACACAGGGCCTGACTCGAAATTTCATCTATTAGCCTTCTATAACATTACCCTAGGACAGTAGGCATGCTATAGGAAGAGCATCCAACCTGTTAGGGAGTTCTTTCAGAAGATAAAGAGGAAGAGAGTCTGAATAAAGGGAAAGCAAGGCATGGAGTGTAGATTGTGGGGTTGTTCGAATGAAACTAATGAAATTACACCACTGTGGTTACGACACATAAGGTGGGAACATCGGCGTGATCATGGATCTTACCTACTCCCGAACATGACCTCTCTGGTAAGGACCTCAATTGATATATAGTTTTACGTCATACAATGATTATGATAGACAGATAGTTTAATGTTGTACGGTGAGGATGGTGCACATAGTATTAAGGTCTTGCTTCTTGGACTAAGGTTAACTATTTAAAGTTATGTTACCTAAATTGTAGGGTCCTAGTATAAGGTCATATGGACTAGGCTGTGATCGGGCCGAGGGGCTAAGAAGGTTAATAACCCTGGGGCTATACCCGAGGTGAAATCCATGGGTGTTCGCCACATATCTCATAAGGATGAGAATCATGCCAAACATAATTCTTATGCATGGCATGGCTGGGGGACACAATTGAGAGGAAAAATCCTCTCTATCAAGGGGTCTTATAAGAACCCTATTTTTTTTATTACAAACTTAAATCTGATTTATTACGTAAAATATTCACTTGATACATCATAGAATACCGAGAAGTCTACTGTATTTAATGCTTCAGAACATTACATAACAACATAGAACATAAAACTCACTACATCTTTCTTGGAAACATCCTTTACATGACCACTACATACCCTCGTACTATGCATTGCATGGGAGAACCTGAGGACATGCATAAGAAAAGGGTGAGTTATAAAGGCTAGTAAGAAATTAAATGTGTATTAACATGAGGAATACAATACATGTTAGACAATATGCATATAAATGGAGAACAAGTGAAACATGAACATAAATGCATGAAAAATCATTATAATCATAACATGGAAATGTGGAAACAACACATAACATGGAATTAGCATGAGCCAAGGCTTATTGCACCTGGACCATGTATAAACCCACATTTCACATGAACCATGAGTAAAAACTAATTTCAATTGAATTATAATGAGTCAACACGCATTGAACATTATGTATCATGATACTATAATTTACCCAATTCATTGGAGTTCTATCAGGGCTCACCCTTCTAAAATGTTTCATATCATGCATAAGTGTGCCCCATGGATCATACATCATGGAATCAATCATCATCATTTATTCCACGATAAAGGGATTAAAAATACATAAATTATGATTTATAATTAACAAGTAAAAATTCATAAAGGTGAATTCCCTTGATAGAGAAATGGGCATTGAATTAACTACACAATGACAATATCTTGGAAAAACATAGTGCAATTTCAGCAGCATAACGACGTGAAATAATAACTCATAAAAAATAGTTGATGAGAGGGAAAGAGGTGTATCATCATATTTACATGAAATGGAAATTAATGGGGTCATATAGATACATGTCCCAACAGTCTTAATGTAATTTAGATGCATAATTCAAAAGAATTACTTGTAACTAAAAGAGGAGAGAGAAATCCCTCGAGGAATTTCAGCATGGTAACAGGTGTACATGGGAGGCATTAATGAGAGATAAAGGGGTCTCCCACCATCCCCAAAAAATTAGGATAGTATTGGGGAGTTTCAAAATCATACCCCATCATTTTTAATGGAAAAAAGGGTATAACAACTTAATGAAAATTGGACAAAATTGAGAAAGCAAGGAATCCCTTACTTGGAAGTGTGATCCCAAAGGCTTGGGAGAGGTTTGATAGATGCTTAGTGGGAGCTTGTGGACCTTGGGGGGATTTTAGAGAGAGGATTTAAGAGGTTGGACAAACTCCAAAGGCTTTGAGTGAATAGTAAGTGAGAGCTTGGGAGGGTTTATATAGGAATGGAGAGGGAATTCTTTATTATTTAGGTTTGGGACATCTCACATTAATCTAATCAAAAAAACAAACCACCCAATGGTTTTTTCCCATGGTGTTAGCCAAAGGGGAGTGGAAAGCAATATTTTATAAGGACAATATCCAATATTCTTAAAATAAATGGGTTTCTTATTTGGAGGTGAGTCACACTCTCAAGGAAAACAATTTAAAAAGACAAAATGTTTTATAAGCCTTGAAGGGTCCACTAAATCATTGTAAAATAAATAATAAAAATCCCAAAATCGCATTATTTTAATGTTAAAACATATATTTTCTGGAAGTATTGTTTATATTATTTTATTACTTCACTATTGGGACAATATGTTGTCTGAAAAGACATAATATATTTAAACGGTATTTAATTTTTACACAAAAATTCAACTATCTTAGAAAATTATGAATAATTCACTACTGGATAATTTCGACATGTTGATTCCAAAAATTATATTAATTTTAATTATATAATTTTATAAATATGTGAATTTTTTCTTTTAAAATAAAAACCGTCATTTATTTAAAATTCATCAGTTTTGACAAAAACAATATTCAATCCTTAATAAAAATTACAATTTCATTCATAAATTTATATTAGCATTTATATTTAATAAAAATTAATTTAATTATAATTATATTTTATTAATATTTAATTTAATTCAAAAATCAATTAATTAATAAAAATATATTTCTTAGTTGAATATTAACTAAAAATATTATTTGTGCTTAAAAAACTATTTAAAAAGTACCAATAACAAAATGAATGCACAATATTTATAAAAAAATATTGTACATTGTAATAGTGCTCGTGTAACACCCCAAGCTTCCATGGTATACTTCTCTTTAAATAATATAGTAGCGTGTGTTGTACGCAACTTTGAGTTATAACACACACCACAACCAATCAAACTAACCGTTATGAATAGTAATAACTACTTTTTGTAATATTATACCGTTTATATTTAAAAATGGGCTTCATTTTTTGATTTGGAATATCGAAATTATCTTAGGGTGAATTTTTGGTACATTTCTGATAACTTTAATATTTTGATGAAGAGTGAAAATTACTAAATTTTAATTAAAAAAACATTTTTAATTGAAATAATTAATAGTGATAGATTATTAATTTGAGTGTTTTTAAATTATATTTAGAATATATTTTTACTATTTAATAAAATTTTGGTCATTGGACGTAATTTCACATTTAAACCAGACATAAACAAGTGCCAATCTTTTGATAGTTATTATTTCTTGAAAACACGTTTTTTGTTTTGACAACGGGAATTAATTTTAAATTAATCTCATACACTTTTGTGTTTTTAATTTAGAAAAATGGATTCCATATTTAGAATCAAGAGGTCCCAATTTTTTAAATAGGTAACTTTTATTTTTAGACATTTTGAATAATTACTTCGGTAAATATTTTATTTACCACGGTTAAAGGGTAAATCTGTTAAATAAGGGTAAAAATAAATATTATTATAATAATAAATTCCCTTAAAATGTGACTTAACCCAATTTGTTGATACATTTCCGACCATGGTAATCTTTGGGTCGATTTTTTTACCCCATGGATCCACTTGTAAGTGATAATGACACTTCATATTAATTAAGTTAAAGTAAATACAAAAATGACATAAGTATATATCTTTTAGAAAAAAAAATTACATATAGTTATATATGTTATATTTTAGACTATAAATATTAATTAGAAATATAAAAAATATTTCCTACATAATGGGATTTTATTTATAATTTTTAAACATTGAATAATTAAATTTATTTATGACATAATAATGATGCAGTATTTTCCTTATTAATGAAAGAATCAAATAATTGGTATTATAAATCTTCAAATACAAATAATTTGAAAGTTTTGATGACATACAAACATTTTATTGGTTAATATTACATGTTAGGATTACATAAATGAATTCGGTTATAATTAATAAAGTATTTAAAACTTTATCAAAAATCAATTATTAAATAGTGTCAAAATTGACACAAAAGAGTTTTTAAAACAAATATTATAATATAAATTAATATTCTATTCTTAAAAATCTAAGGATCGGCCCAAGGACATATATAATTATATGTGTATCATTAATGGACCACATAGGGGTCACTTGTAAGTATATAGTAATTTTTTGACTATATAATATAAAAATACATACAGACATGGTAAATGTAAAACTAATTAACTAAGAGTTAAAACTAAAAGTTAATGTTAATAAAGTGACCCAAACCAGTATAAAACCTTTTGGTTGAGTTGTTTTCAACCTAGCCCCACCTAACCCTTGAAATAAATCAGTTTTTATCCCCTAAAAACAGAATATTAATTTATTATAAAATAATATTTCTAGCTTTTCCTAAGGTACCCCTCACCCCTCTTATAAAAGGGAACTCCCCCTTCTCTCTAATTCACACCTTAAAAGCCAATTTTCTAGGCCAAACCCTACCCAAATATCCTCCCAAAATCCCTCACTTCAACCTATAGGCCTTATTTTTATCAAAAATTCAACCTAAGGAGCCCTTTTGATCAAATCAAAAGGAAGATTCTGAAGAAGAGGTAATGTTTTCACCACCCTCTTTCAAGTTCCTTTCTTCTTCAACTTCTTATTTATTTGTTATTTACATTATAAAATAATAAATCCAGTATATTCTATACATTGTGATGTTATTATAAATATGGTACAACCATATTCAGTATTCTATCCATCCTTTGAATGACATGTCACCATACGTGCGTACGAACGGCTTACTGTCTCCTGGTCGTTGTGTAATTGTTATTCAAAACATTATTATTTGATGGGTATGATAATGATGTGTAATTGAATTAAATAATAAATATCAAATTATTATTATTATTTATATATGATATACCATCCAATTATATAATATTTTAATATCAAAATAATGATATGGTCGCTCGTGCGTACGTACGGACAACCGTCTCCACTAACACGATGAGATTCATTTCCCACCATATCCATTCAAGAATAATTCTAATTTGATGATTAAAAGTAATATTTAAAAACTTTATATCATTCTGGATATGAATAAGATACAACCTATCCATAACAAACAAATATTATGTAACAAAGAATATAAAGGAAAATGAATCAGTTAACACCCGAAACAACGATAATACTAAGATATTATTAATAAAGCAATATTAAAAGATCATATATGATATCATATTTATGTATATGATTATTTTATAATTTAATAACAATTATTTAACTATTATACAGGATGTTAACTTTCCCTTGACCAAGGAAAAGTACAAGGTAAAAGGTTTATTTCACAATCTCTTCATTATCCAATGTTGTTTAATACATAATTATCTAATGGGACCTCTTTATCATCTACATCCATGTTTCTTAAAAATTTATTTCAAAACATAATTAATATTTTTCATAATATGGGTTAAATTCATTTATACTCTTTTTTGAAATTTTATAAGAATTTTATAAATGAATCTTTCTGTTGTTTTCCAAACAAGGTCTTTTTTGACAGAATTAAGGTAAGAATGTCTTTTTTTTAACTTATACAGCGGGTGTAGCTATTTTCTGCCATTATAAAATAGTTGAAGCTCCCCTTACAAGATTATAAGAATATTATGAATGTAAATGTTTTATTTTATAATTATGTTACGTTTAAATGATTTCAAAATGAATATTTTAAGAATATGTTAAAGGTAATCTTTATCAAAATCATAATTTTAAATGTTTTAATGATTTATCTTTATAAATATTTTTAATTAATGTCCATGTTTTCAAAATGATTTTAAGGATTTATTTAAATAGACATGAATGTTTTGAAATGATATTTCTTTTCAAAAGTTTCAAATTGGTATACGACACTTTGATTCAAAAATCTCTTTTAAATTACTTCCTTGATAAATGTGTGACTTTTAAATGATTTCAAAAAAGAGATATTTCTCTCAAATAGTTTTGATATCATCTATGTCAACATCCTTTGATGGATTTTAAGATTATTTTATGTTGATTTATTATGATACAAAAATACCACATTGTATTGAAGTTTTTGTGATATGTTTGACTCTAGATGTGTTATTTTTATGCCATTCATGGTTTATGGATAATGTATTGACATTTAGTATGCTAGTTTTAATACGAATGTTTATGTTTTGTTTAAATCTGTTCATATGAAGAATTCATTGGACTTAGTAAGTGACTGGTGGAGCCTGTTATATCTCCTTGATGCATCGGTAGGTCAAATGAGACAATTGGTGTCTTGGCACAAGTCCTTGACAAAATTTTATTTGTAGTCTTGGAACAATGCCTTAACTATGTGATTATGATAGTCTGGAATTATGAATTCCATCATTATGAAAGTGGTTATTGATATTTCATGTGATTATTCGACTTGTATAATATCCATGTGAATAATTAAATGGAATTATTTCATTTTATCTCTTCCATATTATACTGATGTTCATGTTTAAAAGGCTTTTTTTAGTTATACATTGCCTTAAATGTTTATGTTTATTTATTAAAGTTTCTGCTATATTTTTATCCTTACTGAGCATCTGAGGTCACCCCTTTCAATGTTTTAATTTTTCCCAGGATGTGAAGAAGTATTTTATGAATGACCTCCAGGGATAGTATAAGGGGATATGAAGACAAGATGTTGTTGTAGTTTTTTTTACTTTATGATATAATGTAAGTCTAATGAATGTGTCTAGTGTTTCCAAGGCTACTAGACTAATCAGTCTTTCGAGACATGATTTTTTGTGATCATGAAAATATTATGTAATAATGCACCGAATTTGGCTGACTCGGGTCGGGGCATTACAGTTGGTATCAGAGGAAGTTTAGTATAAACCTTGGAAGCCAGATTTATATAAACTCTGATTAGAGCACATAGCCCTAAGATAGACTTTGAGGATTAGTATAGAAGAATTTCCTATAATATTGGTATTGTTGAAATTTTGTGAGTTTTCTGAGCAATACATTCCTATCTGGATATGAGCTGGTAGAGGCGGCTCCGGCCCAGATGTACCTAGGGGTAAATCCCAAAAATACCACTTTGAGCTAGACTCGAATGGGAACTGGTGCACGACAATGGGCCTTTCTGTACTCTTGGTTACAACACTCCCGCGGGATATTCTTAGGATAATTATCATTTTCTTTACAAACCATTATAAATTGGTTATGAGTATATACTTCCTCAAAAAAACATTTTTAGGATTATGGATTATATCCTTAAACTGTTCAATTTATGTTTGTTATTTTAAAAGTTTGTAATTATTCATTTAAATTCATTAACTAACCTATTGTGTTCCATTGTATAGAAATGGCGCCCAATAGAAGGAATGTGAACTCCTGCAATACATATGATCCAAAGAGTAAGAAGGATCATATATTCCATGGTATTAAGCCGACATTTAGAGTAGAAATAGTCTCTCATATTTTCTCAACATATGAATAAATAGTATCATGTGTTATTAAGATAAGAAAATAATTCTCTGAGTCATATATCTTTGAAGGGAAGAAAGAGAAGAAAACCATGGAAGAGAGAATGATGGATAAAGGGAAGAGGGAAAAGAATAATTTTCCCATATGTGATAACTGTGGGAAGAAACACCCTGGAACATGCCTAAAGGGAATGGGAGTTTTTTATATGTGTGGAGAAAAAGGACACCATGTACGTGACTTCAAGTGTAAGAAAAAGGTTTCAAATGTACCATGCCTCATCTGTAAGGAGTTGGGACACTACAAGAACCAATGTCCAAATGATCAGAGTATGCCCCAAATGATGCTATTGGATAATAATCAAGTTATGATAATACCTCAGATGAAGAAGAGTGTATAGTGTTTTTATGTTGTTATTATAGTATTATTTCATTTGATTGTTGTATCAATAATATACTGGTTATATGAATTATGTAAATAAATAAGGATTGTATTGCAATACTATTTTATTGAGGATTTGAGATTATATGGTTCTACGAAAAGTGAATGAATAGTGAGCTACACTTTTGGTAAAATACATTGTTGAAGGAAATATAATCATTAATATGGTCCCGATAATGAGGTAGTGATTTTGGAATAAGAGATGGTTGATTTGAATAAATTATATTGGACATTCTTGACTACCAAGAAACTGATTAATGATTTTTCATTGTTAGAGTTTTAAAAAAATGGATAGAAGAAGTATATCCAGTATTCTATAAGGAATAATGGATCATGAATGTAATCAATAAGGTTTTATGGTAATTCAGGATATTGAAGTGTTTTAAATGAATGCATGGTGAAGGTTTTTACGTGTTATTATGTGGAAAAAAGGATCTTCATTGTTTTTACCTTCCATATAAATTTTCGACTGTGAGTTTGGACAGAAGTATTTTGGATAATTCTAGTTTGAGATTATTTTTTTATTACCATAAAATGACAACCTGGAGGTCAGGCGGCAACCCATCGCGTCCGGCAAGGCCGTGAGAATTAAACCCGCAACCGAAGGGCGACAAGGGTGTATCACCTACCACTGGCCCATGTGATGTCCTGGATTAAATAATGTAGTTTTTTTAAAGGTCTGGTGGATGAATTAGAAATTCAATTTTTTGGAACCATATAAAAATAGGATTAATGAAAATTTTTTATGTCATATTATCTTTTAGAGTGAAAGATGAGTGTGTGATAGAAATTAGTGAAACGATGGAACTATACATGTCAATTATATATATATATATTCTACTCCTATTCTATGAATAAATTAATTCTTAAACATTTATTAATGGATATTAAAACTTAAAATGTGTTATCCTAATACCTTATGTTTTTTTGAACCGATGATATTTTATATCATCATAGATTGATGGCTTTGAGGCCCTCAATTCTACAATTGTTCATGACTGATGACATCAATCACTCCATATAAATATTTATGTTTTTCCTCTTATGTGTCTCTAATTACCACCAATTTTCTCCTAATAAATATCATAATTTGGTGGTGACCCTTTCATTTCATTTTCCCTCTTATTAAGACTAAATTTTATTAACCCAATTTCCGATGTTGGTTTTCCCACAAAGGTATTTTCTATTTTTAACCTTTTATTTTAAAAGAAAAATTTCAAATTTTGAGGATGAAAATTATTGAAGGTTGGTATAATGTAACAACCAAGCTTCCATGGTACGCTTCTCTTTGAATAATACAGTAGCGTGTGTTGTACACAAATTCGAGTTCTAACACACACCACATCCAATCAAACTAGCCGTTATGAATAGTAATAACCACTTTTTGAAGTTGTATACATTTTATCAATCAAAATGTACTTCATTTTTGAATTTGGAATATCTAAATTATATTAGCGTGAATTTTTGGTACAATTCTGATAACTTTCATATTTTGATGAATAGTGAAAATTACTAAATTTTAATTAAAAACAAGTTTTTTAATCGAAATAATTAATAGTGATAAATTTTTAATTTTAGTGGTTTTAAGGTATATTTATAATATATTTTTAACATTTAATACAATGTTGGTCATTGGACGTAATTTCACATTAAAACCGGACATAAACAAGTGTCAATATTTTGATAGTTATAATTTCTTAAAAACACACTTTTTGTTTTGACAGCAGAAATTATGTTAAAATTAATTTCTGCCACTTATGTGTTTTTAATTTAGAAAAATGGATTATATATTTTGAATCAGAAGGTCCAGATTTTGTAAATAGGTAACTTTTATTTTTAGACATTTTGAATAATTACATCGGTAAATATTTTATTTACCATGGTTAAAGGATAAATCTGGTAAATAAGGGTAAAAATTAATATTATAATAATACTAAATTACCCTAAAATGAATCATAACCCTATTTTTTGATACACTTCCTACCATGGGTATCTTTTGGTTGATTTTGGGATCTCATGGATCCACTTTTAATTAATAATGACACTTTATATTAATTAAGTTAAAGTAAATACAAAAAAGACATAAGCATATATCTTTTAGAAAAACAATTTTTACATAGGGCTATATATGTTATATTTTAGACTATAAAGATTCATTGGAAAGATAAATTATTTCTTTCATAATGGTATTTTATTTATAATTTTTAGACGTTGAATAATTAAATTTATTTATGATACAATAATGATACAATATTTTCCTTATTAATGAAAGAATAAGATAATTGGTATTATAAATGTTAAAATAAATATAATTTGAAAGTTTTGATGAAATAAAAAAATTATATTTGTTAATATGACATGTTAGGATTACTTAAATAATTTTTTTTCGAATTAGTAAATTATTTTAAACTTTAAAAAAATCAATTATTAAGTAGTGTCAAAATTGGAATAAAGGAGTTTTTAAAACAAATATTATATTATAAATTGATATTATATTCATTAAAATCTAAGGTTCGGCTAAAGGACTTATATATTGATATTTGTATTATTAATGGACCACTTAGGGGTATCTTAGAAGTATATAGTATGTTTATTAACTATATAATATAAAAATATAAAGAGACATGGTAAATGTCAAACTAATTAACTAAGAGTTAAAACTAAAAGATAAGGTAAATAAAGTGACCCAGACCTATATAAAACCTATTGGTTGTGTTGTTTTCAACCCATAACCACCTTTTACTTGAAATAAATCAGTTTTTATAAATTAGAAACCGAATATGAATTTATTATAAAATAATATTTCTAGCTTTTCCTAAGGTGCACCTCACCCCTCTTATAAAATGGCACTCACCCTTCTATCTAATTCACACCATCAAAGTCATTTGGATCGGCCAAACCCTACCCATATATCCTCCCAACATCCCTCAATTCATCATATAGTCCATAGTTTGATCATAAATCCAACCTATGAGGCCCTTTTGATCAAATCAAATGGAAGAACCCGAAGAAGAGGTAATGTTTTCACCACCCTCTTTCAAGTTCCTTTCTTCTTCAACTTATTCTTTATTTGTTATTTCCATTATAAAATAATAACTCCAGTATCTTATATTCACTGTGATGTTATTATGAATATGGTACAACCATATTCAGTATTCTATCCATCCATTGAAGTACATGTCACCATATGTGCGTACGAACCGCTTACCGTCTCCACGTCATGTTGTAATTGTTATTCAAAACATTATTATTTTATGGGTATGATAATGATGTTTAATTAAAGTAAATAATAAATATAACATTATAATTATTCTTTATATATGATATATCATCCAATTATATAACATTTTAGTATAAAAAGAATAATATTCTCACTCGTACATATGTACGGACTACCGTCTCCACGAACACGATGAGATTCATTCCCCATTATATCCCTTCAAGACTAATTCTCATTTTATGATTACAAGTAATTTTTAATAATTTTATATCATTCTGGATATGAATAAGATAAAATTTATCCATAACAAACACAGATTATGTAACAATGCATATAATGTAAAATGAATGAGGTGACACCCGAAACAACGATAATACTAAGATATTATTAACAAATCAATATTAAAAGATCATATATGATATCATATTTATGTATATGATTATTGTATAATTTAATAACAATTATTTAACTATTATACAAGAGGTTAAACTACCCTCGATCAAGGAAAAGAACAAGGTAAGGGTTTATTTCACAATCTCTTAATTATCTGAGGTTGTTTAATACGTAATCATCTATTGGGACCTCTTATCATCCACATCCATGTTTCTTAAAATTGTATTTCTAAACATTATAAATATTTTAAAAAATATTAGTTAAAGTCATTTATACCCTTTTTTGACTTTTTATAATTTTTTTATAAAGGAATCTTTCCGTCGTTTTCCAAATAAGGTCCTTTTAACCTTTTCGACAGAATTAAGGTAAGAATTTATTTTTTTAACTTATACGGTGGGTGCAACTATTTTATACTGTTATAAAATCGTTGAAGCTTAACTTACAAGATTATAAGAATATTTTGAAATTTAATGTTTTATTTTATAATTATTTGACGTCTAAATGATTTCAAAATGAATATTTTAAGAATTTGTGAAAGGTATTCGTTATCAAGATCATAATTTTAAATGTTTTAACGATTTATCTTTCTAAATCTTTTTAATTAATGTCTATGTTTTCAAAATGATTTTAAGGATTTATTTATATGGATATGAATGTTTTGAAATGATATTTCTTTTAAAAAGATTCAATGTATTATGGGACACTTTGATAAAAAAATATCTTTTAAATTACTTCCTTAATAAATGTTTGACTTTTAAATGATTTCAAAAAAGGAGATATTTCTATCAAATAGTTCTGATATCATTTATTTCAGCATCCTTTGAGGGATTTTAAGATTATTTGAAGTTGATTTATTATGATACAAAACTTCCATATCGTATTGAAGGTTTTGTGATATATTTAACTGTGGATGTGTTATTTTTATACCATTCATGGTTTATAGATAATGTATTGAAATTTCGTATTCTAGTTTTAATACCAATGTTTAGGTTATGTTTAAACCTATTCATATGAGGAATGAATTGAACTTATTAAGTGAAGAGTGGATCCCACTATAGCTCCTCGATGCATCGGTAGGTCTCATGAGACAACTAGTGTCTTGGCACAAGGCCTTGAAAAAAATCTTATTTGTGGTCTTGGCACAAGGCCTTGAATATATGGTTATGATAGTATGTCATTGTGCATTCCATCATTATGAATGTGGTTATTGATATTGCATGTGATTATTCGACTAGTGGAATATCCATGTGAATAAGTAAATGGAATTATTTCATTTTATCTTTTCCATATTATGCTGAAGTTCATGTTTAAATGGATTTTGTTTTAGTTATAAATTGCCTTAAATATCTATGTTTATTTATGAATGTTTCTACTATATTGTTATCCATACTGAGCATCTGATCCCGCCCCTTTCAATGTTTTAATATTTCCCAGGATGTGAAGAAGTATTTTATGAATGACCAGCATGGATTGTATGAGTGGATATGAAGACAAGATGTTGTTGTAGTTTTTTTACTTTATAATGAAATGTAATACTTATTAATGTATCTAGTGTTTCCAAGGCTACTAAACTAATCGGTCATTCGAGACTTGATCTTTTGTAATCATTCCAATATTATGTAATAAGGTACCGACTCTGGGTAATTGGGTTCGGGGCGTTATAACTCAGGTTGTGTTACATAACCTCTTATAACACTCGTATAAGACCAAAGGGTAAGGTGTGTGATGGTGACAGACTCTTGTGGTGGATATGATTACATCGCTCGGGTGGTAATGTATATTAAAATCCACTTCTCTTGTAGTCGGTTCCGCTCAATCTTATCGTTTTCAAGCTCAGTTTGGGATTTTTCAAAAAAGAATCCCAGCGATGCCACCTCCTTTTTGAGCTCCAACAAATGGGCTTCGTACAGGGTAAGTCTACTTGATGAGGTCATCAATTCCTCTATCTGATTAAATTGGATTTGTTAAATCCCTATATTTATACTAATCATGTGATATCTATTCAATGTCCATATTTCCAATGACCATAATCCATTATGGTATTTTAAAATCTATAAACATAAAACAAATGATGTTCACATTTTATATATCCAAAATAAGACATTTAATTAGATCAAGAGGAATTTTCATTAATAAAAGTATTGGTCATTACAATCGTCCCTCCATAAGAAATTTCACCCTTGAAATTTTCTTTTCCCACTCTATAACAAATGTGGGTAACTCTGCTTCATCACTTCCTCTGATTCCAACATCACTTCTTCAAACTTGTGGTTTTTCTAAAACTCCTTGACAAGGGTAATTGTCTTATTTCATCAAACCTTTTTCTCTATGATCTATGATCTTCACTGGTTGCTCCTCATAAGAAAGATCATCCTCTAGCTATACTACCTCTGAAGATAATACATGTGAAGGGTCTATTTTTTAATTCCTTAAGAGGGATAAAAGAAAGACATTATGTACTTTGGCCATGGTAGGTGGAAGTGCTAGTCGATTGGCCACATCCCCATCACGATCAAGAATCTTGGAGGGGCCAATGTACCTATGACTTAACTTCTATTTCTTTCCAAAACTCATGACCTTCCTCCATGGAGATATGCATAGAAATACAGTTTATCCAACATTAAACTAAAGGTATCATTGACAGTTATCTTCATAACTCTGCGGTCGACTCTAGGCTGCACTGATATGCTACTGAATGGTTTTCACCTTCTCTACCATTTCATCGACCATTTATGGTCCTAGAAGCTTACGTTCACCAACTTCAACCCGAAATGTCGGTGTTCTGCACCTCTTCCCATACATGTCTTCATAAGGTGCCATTCAGATGCTCTAGTGTAAACTGTTATTGTAGGAGAATTCAACCAGTTTAAGATGATGGTCCCACCCTCCATTGAAGTCCATAGAACATGATCATAACATATCCTCCAGTGTCTGAATAGTTTACTTAGATTGGCCATTAGTTTATGTTTGATAGACTATACTGAAGTTCAGTTCAGTATCCAGATCATAATGAAGACTCTTCCAAAACATAGAGTTGAATCTTAGATCTCAATCAGATTCAATAGATAGTGGTAATCCATGCAGCCTTACCATTTCCGTGATCAATATCTATTCCAATTGATCCAATGAGAAATCTTCCCTAATTGCAATAAATTATGTAAACTTTTTATGATGATCCACAAAAACCCAGATTTCATTATTGCCTTAGGATGTCTTCAGAAGTCCGGTGACAAAGTCCATGGGGATTTTCTCCCATTTCCATGCTCATATGGGCAAAAGTTGCAACATCCTCTTAGACTTTTGACTCTCTGCATTCACTTTCTAACACACTAGGCACATTGATGTATACTCAGAAATCTCCTTCTTCATATACCCTCCAATAATTCTCTCGGATATCTTGATACATCATTGTGTTTCCTCAGTGAATATAGACATCTCAACTATGTGCATCATCCAAATGGTCCTTCTTATACTCCGTACTTGATGGAACACAAAGCATTTTCCAAAATATCACAAATCCTTTTTCATTAAAATTGAAATTTGAGTATTTCCATTTTTTTGATATCTTCCACTCTCTTTTGAATTCCCACATCATCTTTTTGAGCATCCTTTAACTTTTACAAAAGAGATGGTTGATTAATTATTTGTAAAAGTATTGATGATGTTCCCTTCTTTATGATTCTCATGACCATATTCATCAAATATAAGAATATTTGATTCTTCTCAATTCTCATCAATGATAGAATTATTGGTTCCTTTCTACATTAAGAATCCACCACCTTGTTCACTTTCCCAGGGTGGTAATATATTGAGCAGTCATAGTATTTGATTAGATCTAACCATCTTCGTTGGTGCATGTTCAACTCTTTATGTGTGAATATATACTTGAGGATTTTTTGGTCCGTATATATTTCACTCTTCTCCCCAAAGAGATAATGTCACCAAATTTTTAAAGTGAAGATCACTACAACCAACTCCAAATCATGTGTTGGATAATTCCTTTCATGAAAATTTAATTTCCTTGAAGCATAGGCAATGACTTTTTCATTTTGCATAAACACCCATCCCAGAACATTCTTTGAAGCATCAATAAATACCACAATAAGTTCTCTACATGTGGGTAAATTGGGAATGGGTGCAGTGATAAGCCTCATTTTTAACTCCTTGAATATTTCTTCATATTCATCATTCCAAGTAAACTTCACTCCCTTCCGAGTTAGCTTGGTAAGAGGGTTGGAAATTCTTGAGAACTTTCTCACAAATAGTTGATAATATCCAGATATCCCTAATAAGCTATGAGATATTCTTTACCAATGATGGCCTCGGCCATCCCTCAGTTGCATCAATTTTGGAGGGATCCACAGATATCCCATTTCGTGTGATCAGATGGCCTAAGAATGAGACCTCCTTCAACTAGTACTCACAATTTTTGTACTTTTCCTAGAGATTCTCCTTCCACAAGGTCTCTAGTACAGTTTTTATATTCTCCTCATATTCCTCCTTGGTTTTGGATTATTTCAAAATATAATATTTAAAGACTACCATATATTTTTCGATATAATCCTTAAACACTCAATTCATCAATTCCATGATGATTTTTTGAGAATTAGTGAGCCTGAGAGGCATTACTATGAATTCAAAGTACTCGTATCTTGTACGAAAAGAAGCCTTGGGAATATCTTCCTTCTTCAACTTTACTTGATAATATCCCAACCACAAATCCACCTTGAAGAAGAATTGTGCTCCATGTAGCTGATCGAACAAGTCATTGATTCATCGAAGAGGATACTTGTTCTTTATCATGATTTTTTAGGCTCATGATAATCGATGCAATGGCGCATAGACCCATCTTTGTTCTTGATGAAGTGGATTGGTGCACCCCATGGTGAGGAACATGGGCATGTAAAGCCTTTATCCATATTATCCTGTAGTTTTTTTCATCTCCTCAAGCTCTATAATAGCCATTTCATATGGAGTATCGGATATTGGTAATGCACCAGGTATATGATAAATGGATAATTCAACATCTCTTCTAAGAGGAAGACTAGAAAATTCATTGGGAAACACTTTAGAAAATTCCCTCACAGTACACATGTCTTCAAGGATAATTTCCTCATTGGATTCAATCATCTGAGCTAGATACGTGTGCTCATAGGGCAGTAATATCCATGCTTGAGATGATGGAGCAAATAAAGATTCATCTTCTTCAATGCACATGTATAAAATTGGTGGTCGATTCTCCACATGGAGAGTGATTTCAATCTGACTTCACTTTATGTTAGCTCTACACAAGGAAAGCCAATCCATGCCAATAATTGCATCAAATTCCACTAGAGTGAGTATGAAGAGGTTATCCAGGAAATTAAATCCACAGATTACGATAGGGGAGGATTTATATTCATGGGATGAAATGATTGCCCCATTTTTCGTACATACCAGCATCATTACTTCCATGATTTTTAGTGGGGCTGGGATTGTTCTACTAAACTTTTGGGATATAAAAGAATTCATAGAACCTGAATCAAAAATAGTGTTTTCTATTCTTGAATATATAACTTGCATACCTATCACCACTTCATTTTTGGGGTTAATGTTGGCAGTAGTGATGGAAAAATCTCCCCCTTTCTACCTTGGAGGTTTTTGGTTTCCTTCAAAAACCTTTGGCTTAGGGTACTGATTTTCACGATGCCCTGGTTATTTGTAGTTTTAGCAATGAAAAATAAATTGAGCTTAAAAAAGAGTGTTTCTTTCCTCTATTACAGCCTCGGGTTTTTCTTGTTATAAATTAATATCTAGGTGCCCTTCTCTTCTACACTTAAATCATTTCCTCATCCCCTCTATGAAATTTCCGGTGTGCTTCTTTCTGCACCTTTGGAAAATAAGGAACTAGATCTTCTTAGTACTGGTGGATTTATCCATCAGACTGCCAACATTGAAGTCCACATTACACTTATTATCCCAATGATACCCCTAAGATTATTTGATCTCTATTTTGACTTTGACGACACATTAGACAATTTCCTCATAGCTGGCGAAGTCACAGATCGCCCTCGCGATCTATAGGCTAGGTTTCTGCCCACCAAATAAGTGGTCCACCTTGCATTAGGGGGTTATGAAAAAACTGGAGATGTATCATGCATGCCTTGTGATGTTGTCCTCATATGCTCTGATAGATTCGTTGTCTTTTTTTAGGGAAAGTAATTTACTTTCCATTGTAAGTCGGAGGGAGAGAGGAAAATATTTATCAAAAAAATCTTCTAGAAATCCTTCCATTCCAATGCCTCATCTCTTCCTTAGGATTTTTATTTTTTATCAATGTCCACCATTGATCGGCTTCACACTCTATACAATATTCAGCCAGAAGGTCCTTACATTATTCATAACATTGAAATATGGTGAAGATATATTCAATGGATTTAATCAATTGTTTGGAGATTTAGGGATCAAATGATCAATTAAAAGTAGGAGGCCTTTTTTCCCTGAAGCTCTCGATAGTGCTTGTTCTTTCTTAGGGGGTTTTAACATTCTTCTTGACCCATGATTCTATTCAAAGATTGAGTTAACTAATAGAGAAGCATGATAATGTTCCAGATTCCTGCTCCCATAGGATTGAGTATCTCATTAGCATAGTCATCACATTGATCTTCACATCAGTTGTTAGCTCGAGTCCTCCTATTACTGGCCATTGGCTGGAGTAAAAGGAATGTTATGGGTAACACAGAAAGGTTGATCCTAGGAAAAAAGTGACAACATATAAATAACTTATATTTCCTTAACTTAATAATCTATAGGATTAAATCTATGCTATTATTATCTACTTTCTAACATATATTCTTAGGAGACTTTTTTCATTACCTTAATAAGGGTTCATATTAAGCTTTTGAATTTACCGAATCATATCCCCCAGGAGTGTCGTAAAAAAGAGTACAGCGAGCCCCGTTGTCATGCACCAGTTCCTGTTCAATTCTAACTCAATGTTGTGTTTTTAGGTTTTACCCCTAAGATGCATCTGTGCCAGAGCCGCCTCTACCTGTTACTATCCATACAGGGATGTATTTGTTTGTTAAACCACTTAATAAATACTCACTAATACTTAGGGATTTTTTATTACACTAATTCTTGTCTCTAAGTCTTCACTAGGGGTTTCTAATCCTAATCCCAAAAATAACTAAACCTATCCTCTAATATAAACCATAACAACCCTTCTTTTTTTATTACACACATAAACCTGATTTATTACATAAAATCTTCACTTCATAGAAATAGAACATTGATAGTTCTAGTGTTTTGGGGCTTAGGAACAATACATAATAGTGTAGAACATATAACACACAACATCTTTATTGAAAACTTCCTTTACATGACCACTACATTCCCTCGTACTTAGCATTGCATCGGATAACAAGAGGAAATGCATAAGAAATGGGTGAGCTACAAAGACCCGTAAGAGAATAAACATTGAATAACATGAGGAATACAATACATGATAGAAAATAGTCATATAAATGGAACAAAATAGAAACATGAACATAATGGCGTAATAAATCATGATAATCATAACATGGAAATGTGGCAACAACACGTAACATGGAACTAGCATGAGCCAAGACTCATTGCACATGGAGCATGAGTAAACCATCATTTCCCAAGAAAAAAGAGAAAAAACTCATTTCAATTGAATTATCATGTGTCAAAATCCATTTCACATGATGTATCATGATACTATACTTTACATAATGCATTGGAGCGCTATCAGGGTGCACCCTTCTTAAACATTTCATTTAATGCATAAGTGTGACACATGGATCATACAAATTGGAATTAATCATCATAATTTATTCCATGATAAAGGGATGTGGAATACATAAATGATTTTTTATTATCAATAATTTAATATTCATAAAGATGAATACCCTTGATCGAAAAATGGGCATGGTATTCACTACACAATGACATTAGCTTGTAAAATCGTAATGCAATTTCCGCAGCATAACAACGTGAAATAAGAACTCGTAAAAAATGGTTTATGAGAGAGAAATCGGTGTCTCATAATATTTACATGAAAAGGACTATAATGGGGTTTTATAGATAATTTCCCAACAAACGTAGTGGAATTTAAATTCATAATTCAAAATAAATACATAGATGTTAAAGAGGAGAGAGAAATCCCTCGAGGAAAGTTTGGCACGGTAACAAGTGTACATGGGAGGCATTAATGATGGGATAATGGGTCTCCAACCATCCAAACATAAGTAGGATAGTATGTGGGAGGTGGGAAATTATACCCCATTATTTTTAATTGAAAACACAATTGCATAAAAACTTAAAGAAAATTGTACAAAAATGAGAATGGAAGAAATCCCGTACATAGAAGTGTGATCCCAAAGGCTTGGGAGAGGCCTTAGAGAGGCTTGTTAGGAGAATTGGGAGACTTTGGAAGATTTTAGAGAGAGGAGGGAAGGGGTTGGTCGAACTACAAAGGCTTTGAGTGAAGAGGATGTGGGATCTTGGGTGGGATTATATAGGAATTTAGAAAGAATTATTTATTATTTAGGTTTGGGACACCTCATATTAAATTAATCAAAACCACAAACCAGGCCATGGTTTGGGCCTATTTTTTTAAAATGGTAGAAAAAAATATATTTTATAATGACAATGGCCGAACTTCTTAAAATATTATGGTTTTTATGTGGAGGTGAGTCACACTCTCAAGGAAAACAATTTAATAAGACAAAACATTTTATAAGTCTTGAAGGGTCCACTAAAGCATTGTAAAATAAATAAAACAAACAAAAAATTACATTATTTTAATGGTAAAACATATATTGGCCGAAAAAATTATTTATATTATTTTATTACATCACTATTATGTCATTATGATGTCATAAAACACATTATATATTTAAACGGTATTTAATTTTTACCAAAAAAATCGACTGTCCAAGAAAATTGTGAAAAATTCACCGTTGGAAAATTTTGAAATCCTGATTCCAAAAATAATATTAATTTTATCTAATTTTTTTTTATAAATATGTGAATTGTTTCTTTTAAAATAACAACTGACACTTACAAAAAATTCTTGGGTTTTGAGAAAAACTACTTTCAAACCATAATAAAAATTACAATTGCATTCATAAAAATATATGATCATGTATATTTAATAAAAAGTAATTTAATTATCATAATATTTTATTAAATTATTATTTAATTAACAAATCCATTAATTGATAAAAATATATTTCTATTTTGAATATTAACTGAAAATAATATGTGTGCTTTAGAAACCATTTACAAAGTAAAAATAATAAAATGAATTCACATTATTTATACAAAAATAAAGTGCATAGTAATAGTGATAGGGTCTTGTTAAATAACCTCTTATAAAACCCTAATAAGACCTTATGGTAAGGTGTGTGATTGTGACAGACCCTTGGGGTGGGTCAGATAATAGCACTCCAATGGTAATCTCTATTAAATTCCACTTGTCTAGCAGTCAGTTCCTCTCAAGCTTAACATGTTCAACCTCAACATGGGCTTGGTCAAGAGCGAATCCGAATGACGCCACCACCTTTCTGAACCCCGAAAAATGGCCTTCGTATGGGGAAAGTATACTGGATGAGGCCATCACATTCTTCTTCTGAGTAAATTGTATTTGTTAACACCCTATATTTATACAAATCATGTGATCACTGTTCAACGACCATATTAGCAGTGGTCACAATTCAGAACGGTATCTTAAAATCAAAAAACATAAATCAAACTATGTTCACCTTTTATATAACAATAATAAGACATTAAATTAGATCAATAAGAATTTTCATTAATAAATGTGTGGGTCGTTACAGCTCGGGTACATCCCATGATTAACATGGAGCATCACAAACATGTTCAGGGTTGAACCATAGTTTAGTGTCATGCATCAAGGACATCAATACTTATGTAGTTTAACGTCATATGATCTGAATAGGGGTGAAAGGGGAGATACCAAGAAGGGATTATGTGGTGCGGTAGCTATAAACCCGACATGAACGAGGACATAGGGATTACACACCACACCATGTATCCCTGAATGAAATTCTTCAGGTCATGTGACCAAAAGTTAAGGATAGGTTGGTCCTGAAAAAAATAGTTTCGGCTTTCCTACAATCCCCATTAGGATGGGAATCAAGCCGCACATAGTTCTGTGAGATGTTGTTCATTTTAATGTCTTGCAGTAAGGGAATAAAGTGATCTTAGTTTATGTTCATAAAATAAGGACCATTGATGGTAGGGAATTCAAGAGATGCATGGTGAGGTAATTATGAAACCTGGTGTGAATGAGGACCGGGAGTCCAGATTTACACGGGTCCCTTGTGGAAGTTCTAAGTCGACGGACCAAAAACGATAGTAAGGCTAGGTCTGAGGCAAAGTGCACCGGTGTTCCTACGTATCCCATGAGGATGGGAATCAAGCCGAATGTAATTCATAGAGATACACGGTAGGAAACCACTGTAAAATATAATAAGGTTGTGTGGGTTTGAACCTTGCACTAAAATTAGCGGTATTTGATAGATCTTATTTGTTCTTTAGGGTGAATGTGTGTTTTTTAAGCGATGGACCTAGGATAGAAAGTCCAGACATCTCCACATAAATCAAGCCATAGGGAGGTTTTGACAAATGGTATAGTGTGTGACCTATACCAAACATGATTCCCCCTAAAGTGAGGATAACACGGTGCAGTTCTGTTTTTCTTCATGCGTCCATGATGATAATGTAATAGTTTAGGGTCATGTGATGGGACCAGACATGCATTTTAATGTCGTGCGATATAGAAAAAATAGTTAAAATTCATGTGGGACTAGGAATCATTGTTTAAAGTCAAATAGCTCATACATATACTGAAGAGATGAGGTTTTATAGGGAATGTGCATGGCATGATAAAGAATACCTGACGTGAATGAGGATGAGGTCCACATTATATGGTGCACGATTCCAAGGAAACCTCGGGATGAGGGGCCAGAAAAGGTTATAGAATCAAAGGCAGGAGAAACATTCTCCCAACTGAGCTGGAACCAAAGACAAGATGTCCTGGTGTTCCTACATTTCCCGTGAGGATGGAAATCAAGCCACATGTAGTTCATGAAGGTTGTGTTTAACGCAGTGCAGGACAATCTACAGTTTAATGTATTATGGTACAGTATGTAGGGGGGCTAAATCTTAAAAATGGGTGTACATGGTGTGACTAATGGAAACCTAGCATGAATGAGGACATAATACCACACCACGCCACATTGTCCCATTAGAGTTAGAGCGTCGAAGGCAGAATATAAGAGATAAATTAGTCGATCTTAAGCTGTACCCAAAGACGAGATGTTTGGGAATTCCTACATATCCGATGAGAATAAGAATAAATCCATACATAGTTCTAAAAGATATGTTATTTTATGGACTCAGAGCTCAGACCATAGAGAAGCGGAATCCTTCCAAGTAAGTGCAAACCTCGACCTAATACCTAAGCCCACATGAGTCAAACTTGGTGTGGGAAACAATGGAGAAAGTGGTATTTGCAATACCCGGAATGCATGCCAATGGGAAGTTGGTTCACAGCCCCAAATGATGCCTTTACTATGGATTTTGTCCTCCTAAAGAGAAAATGTGCACTGAGAGATAGTGCCAAGAGTTCCAAAATTCCATTTGGACATGATGGGGAGGAAAATAATGTGAATCATGTAACCAAGACTCAAGGCCGGAAGGGGATAGAGTGAATATGGAGGATAACTTTTGACTATATTTGAAACACAACATCCATATCGTGTGGCCTGAAATGGGAACAAAAAATGAGCATCGACCGCTGACCATATTTGCAACGTGGGAAATGTATCGATTTATTGTGTAAAACACCCATGGACATTGGCCTGTAATGGTAGGAGAGCCCTTAGGCCTAGCATCCATGTCATTTGGGGGTCCCTTCGGCTGTGAAAGGTAACTGAAGCCCAAATGAAGAGGAACATGAAGCCTAAAAAGTTGGTGGAAGTATGTCCACGTCGAATCTGACACTCCAAGTTCTAGACCAGAGTACTCATGTGCCAATTGGTGAATCATTGAAGAGGGCAGAGGGACCCGACATAAGGGCAGCTGACTCAATGAAATAAAAGCTTGGAAAGGGAGAGAAGGCTGCTCAGGAGAGAGAGAGTGAGAGGTATGCAGCGTGGTTGTTATAAACCTAATGTGAATAAGGAAATGAGTCTATACCACTCTGTATACCATTATTCTAAAAGAACACATGCCAAGTGACCAAAATGATATGGAGGTTTCTAAGAGATGGGGTCGGACCCAATGATCGGACGCAAGGGTGGTCCTATATATCCCAAGAGGATGATAATCAAGCCACACATATTTCTGGGGGAAAGGATTACATTAATAAGGCCAGGATACACCAATGAGGGGCATGTATGGAACGATGAGTAACCCGGCATGAATGAGGACATGATCCCACACCACACCGTACAAACCTAAGTGAGAATTCAGAATAGGGGCCCAAAATGGCCAAAGGGGCCTGAGGCTGGGTCATGGACAGACTGTCATGGACATCTTGTAGTTTAACATCCTGCGGTGAGGACAATGGTAAGGGTAAGGTGTCTCATCTAGGGTTGTGTACAACACGATGAGAAACCCAGCATGAATGATGATATAATCATGCACCACACTATACAACCATAAGTGATAATTTTTTCCATGGGCCCGAAAAGGACAAGGGGACTAAGGATGGGCCATGGATTGAATCTCCTGGTCAGCTTTCAGTTTAATGTCTTGCAGTGAGGACGAAGATGATCTTAGTTTATAGTCATAGAGCTCAGACCATGTATGACTAGCTTAATGTCATATGCGTGTGATAGAGAGGTAGAATCGTCGTTGTTATAGAAGACCACAAAGCGACTATGGTGATAGAGGAAAACTATTGACCAGGTTATCAACACAGTATCCACCCTTCTATTCCGAAGGGGCCGAAAAATTGAACATCGATTGTTGACCTGATTCCCAACACGGGACTTATATCAACTTGTCTCTTTCAATCCTCAAAGGTGTTAGATCGTAATAGTAAGAGAGCCCTTGGGCTAAGTATCCATGCCATTCGGGGGCCCTTCTGAATATAGAGGGTCATGGAAACCCAAATGATGGTTCATGCTGAGCATGGAAAGGCCTGTGCAAGAGGGACAGATGATAAATGAATGAATGTATATCTTAAAGGGATATGTGTGTCATAGCGAAATAACCTGATGTGAATGAGGACGTGATCCAATACCGCACCACCCAATCTTGAATGATAACTTGGGCCAAGGGAATGAAAAAGGGTGAAGGACCTGAGGTTGAGAATCTTGTTCAATTGTAGTCAGATGACCTCTCATGTGGGCATTTCCTTCATAACTCCTAATCCCATATGAGAAATTCTATTTGTGGGAAACAAGGAGTAGAATTCAGCTTTCAACATTACATAAGGGCCCGACATCTATAATTACTCTCCCACTCTAAGTAGAACATGATTTGGAGAGATAGTGGGGTAGAATGAACCATTACTACATGTTTAGGACATATGGGGGTGGCAACAATGACTGAAGATTTCTAGTGACCAGATTAGAAACACAGTATCTATATCATGTGACTCGAAATGGGATAAACAAATGGGCATCAATAGCTAACCATATTCACAAAGCAGGACTTGTATCTATCTGTTTTCTAAAACCCTTGAGGGTGTTGGCCCTAAATTATAGGAGATCCCTTGGTCTATGTATCCTTATCATTCGGGAGCCCATTTAGATGAGAAGGATAATGGGAACCCAAATGATGGGGTGATGGAGCATAAATGTGCCCGTGTAATCTCAACTCATGATAGACAGGAGAAGGGAAGAGATCTTCAGGGGAAAGAGATACATGGTATGGTCATGATAAAATTGACACAAATGAGGGAAAAGGGATGTGCCACACGGCCACACCATGTGTTTCGTCCTAATGGAAGGTCCCTAAATTTTGGGGTTGGGCCATCAGATGAAATGTACGGGTGGTCCTATGTATCCCATGAGGATGGGAATCAAGGATCAAACATTTCTAAAAGGTCCAGGCAGTTAAGCATCATGCGGTAAGGATGTGGGATGATTATAAGAACAAAGGAGGGCACATGGTGCAACCATCTTAACCCCCACATGGGTGGGTCTTAAGAAGCCTACACGATGCCATGTGATATCCCCTCGATGAATCATGCCAAGGAGGGGATAGTCAAAGAGGAATCTAGGGATGGACTCAGGACGTGGCGTCTGATCATTCCTACATATCCCATAAGGAATTGAATCATGTCATAGATAGTTCTTATGATGCAGTTTAACATCGTGCAGGACGATGCACAACTTAAAGTCGTGTAGAACAGAATAGTTTAAGTTCATCCTGGACAATCATGCAGTTTTGGGTCAGGATGGACCAGCACTTTGAGGTAGTACATGTTTGTATAGTTTAAGGTCATATTGGACCATACAGTTTTTGGTCATGCGGGACTGTAGAGCTCAAGAAATGTATTTCTTGAGGAACATGGATTTAGTGAGAGGAGTCATACACTCACCATCCATGGTAACCAGTGAGTCTATGTCATTGTAATAAACCTTGTGAATAATGTATTTCCCATTTGAGAACCAACTTTGGTGGTTTTCTACGCGGTATCATTGGTGCCCTCAAGGCCCATACAAAGTCTCCTTGAAAGATAGAACAGAGGTGAACTTTCTTGTTGAAAGCTCTAAATATCTTGTTCTGGTGGCTTTCCTGATTCTACAGCACACGAATCCTATTCTCGTCGAGCGCTTCCATCTCATCCAGATGAATTTCAGCTACATTATTTAGATCTTATTGATCATAGACAACTATGCACAATGAGGGAAATTGAATCTCAATGGTTAGGATGACCAATATACCATACACTCAGTAATATGGGGCCACCTAGGTGAAATTGAGAGATGTTGTTTGATAAGCCTAGAGGGAAATGGGGAACTTGTCTGGCAAACTCTTCATATTTTGAACAACCATTTTTTTCAGATTGTTAGAGAAAGACTTGTTGAATGCCTCTATCATCCCGTTTTCTTGTACATTATAGCGAGAGGTATGGTTAGAATGGATGTTGTATATAGTGTACAATTTCATCTGCTCAGCCGCTTGGAAGTTTGTTCTGTTATCAGTGAGGACGACATGAGGGACCCCAAATCGGTAGATGAAGCTGGATCTAACAAATTCAACGATGGAATGATCCTTGACCTCTTGGAGTGCAAGTACAGCTGCCCACCTGGTGGAGAAATCAGTGGAAGTTGGGAAGAACCTTCACTGGCAAGCTGTCGCTGGTAGATATAGTCCCACTACATCGAGTCCCCACACCAAAAATGGCCCAAAGTACTTGGTGTAGTGGAGAGGTTCTTGGGGATGATGCATGAAGATAGCATGAATCTTGCACGCATGGCATATTTTGGCAAACTCAATTCAGTCATGGATCATGGAGGTCCATAAGTACCCCAATCACTGGATCTGATGAGATAGCTTCAGACTGGTCTGATGAGCCCCACATGAACTGGCATGAAACTCTTGTATGACCTGAGAAATCTCGACTCATTGAATGCAATGGAGGAGAACCCCATCAAACCCTCACTTGTAGAGTATTTTATCATGGTCCGGGAAATCTAGAGGGAGAACTACAATGCGCGACATAGGATTCCCTCGTGCTTGTCCCGTTCAGCCGGGAGGTACCCATTATGGAGATACGCGACAATGGGTGCTCTCCAAGAGGGAGTCACTTCAATTACTGCATCTGTGGGACTTGATGTGGAGGCTCTGATGGTATGATGTCTCACCTGTAGGATGTCTTCATCATCTGGGGTGATAGGAGAAATGACTCTCCAATGTGACATGTGGATAATTAGATCATCCTGCTCGGGTTCTACAAGTTATGTAGCTAGGACAACTAGGGCATCAGCTCGACTATTCTAGGATCGTGGAAAATGAATGACTTTTGACTGAGATGGGAACTGGTCCATTAGCTAGAGAGTTCATTCGAACAATGGTACAAGCTCTGTCATTATAACGACGTAGTCATAATTGATCTATTTGATGACTAGTTCAGAGTCCCCTTTCACGTGCAGGTGGGGCACATCAATATAGAGAGCTAACACGATGCCAATGATGAGATCCTAATACTCTGCTTCATTGTTGGTGCAGCCTTCTTACAATAGTAATGAGTATGACAGTATGGCTTGTTATGGGGTAATAAAGATGATATTGAGGCCTAATCTGTTGAGCCTTGGGTCATTGCGCCTTCTACATGTGTGGATTTGAGAAGCACCATCGAAGTGCATCAACGATCACAGCATGGCTTGGTCCACCAAGAGGATTGCCTCATCGGGGAAATCGAGATTCAAGGGCTGGTCAGCAAGATCCATATGGGAAGCAAGGAAATATGCCAATGCTTGCCCCTTAGTATCTTTCTAAGGGACAAACCTGATATCGAACTGCTGGAGAATTACCGCCCACTAAGCTAGATGACCCGTCAACATGGGATAGTTGAAGATGTACTTCAGTGGATCTACCTAGGATACCATTCATACCTCGTGGTGATTCAGGTAATGTCAAAACTTCTGCACTATGAATACCAGCAAAAGGTATCTCTTTTTAATGGGGGAGTATCTGGTCTCTTTATGGAGGACCATGAGGATGATGTAGGAAAGGATGTTCTCTATCCCCTCATTATTCTTCTGGGCGAGAGGGGCAACGAGAGATCATTCCAGGGTGTTCACATAAAGGAAAAATGGCATTCCGGAGATGGTTGAAATTAATACTAGAGGCCGGAGTAGATACTACTTGATTTCCTCGAATGTAGTCTGACATTATTTATCCCACTCATAGAGTGTTCCTTTCTTCATGATCTGAGAAAAAGGATTACACTTGCAGGCCAGATTCAAAATGAATTAGCATATGTAGGATAAGTGGCCTTGGAATCCATGAAGATCACAAATGTTTCTCAGAGGATACATCTGGATAATGGCCTTTATCTTCTCTTGGTCAATCTCAATGCCACTGTATCTGACAACGAAGTTGATAAACATTAAATAGGTGACCTCGAAGGCACACATCAATGGGTTCATCTTCAAGTGATGGGAATGGAGGAAGAAGAACACTTTCTCATGGACATTGAGATGGTCCTAACCCTAGAAATATTTTACCACCAGATCGTCCACATAGTATTCCACCAATGTTCCAAGGATCGGCATAAATATGAGATGCACATCCCGCTGGTAGGTGGCACCTTCATTCTTTAAACTGAAGGGCATGAATTGGTAACAGAAAGTACCTTGTGGTGCCCTAAAAGCCTTTAACTCCTCTTCCTCGGGGGGCATTCATATCTGCTTGTACCCGGAGTACCCATCCACGAAGGAGAGGGATTGGAATCCAGCTTTAGCGTCAATCAACAACCCCATCATAGGAAGTGGAAAATCATCCTTTAGAAAATGATGGTTGAGATACCAGAAGTCGATGCAGACCCTGATATTTCGAATCTTCTTCATTACTAAAACAATATTGGCCAGCCATTTGGGGTACTGGACCTCCATAACAAACATGGATCTGATGAGCATATCAACACCTGCCTCTAAAATGGAACTGTGAGAAGGGTGCATCTTTCTCGGAGGCTTCTTGAACCCGTGATGATTTTCCGGTAAACCGAGGTGTTGGATGACTAACTGAGGATCTAGTCTAGGAATCTTGTCATAACTCTAGTCAAATACATAACAGTGTTGTTTCAGGATTTCTATGTACTATTGTTTCTTGTCGAGGGGCATGGCAGTACTAATCAATGTAGGTCTTGGGTCTGCCTTGCTACCAAGGTTAACATGTACCAAAATTTTTAATTGTGGCAGAGACACCCTCTTCAAAGGTGGGAGAAGCATCCTAAAAACCCTCTTATTCACTTGTGGAGGGGGGATCCTCAATGGGAGGTGTTTCTTAGTCGGAAGATCTGGACTAGAGGCTGGTATCAGCTTGAGTGGTAGTAGTCACTTCATCGAACGAATCTTGTGCTACCACAACCATAGTGATGCAGGATATTTATCCGATCCAATCTAGAATTTAGACGAAGGGGTGACACTTGATGATGTTGATGAAATACTGGAATGTTGTCTTGATCCAGTTTATTCCATCCTAGAAGAACAAGAATGTATGATGTATTGTCGTTTCCATGGGGCGGACATCCCGATACCTTATAGAGGTAGGAGGCTCTGGGATCATTTGAGCCTGATTTGTATAGGAGAAAAAAGTGATCTTCCAGCATCGCTTGGGCTGGGGAATGTATTCCCCCCTCGTCCCAAAATCAAATAAATATATTCCCAAGTCTGGGGTCGTAGCCTCCAATCGGTGGATTTGAAAGACATTGGCGTCATCTAGATCTGTCCATGGGTCGGTCGCAGCTGCAACATGCTCAACCTCATTAGTCTGAATTTGATTGCCTTACTCTTTTATTAATCGGCATCTAGGTAGTGGTGTTCATAAGAGTAAATGGGAGACACATCACCTTGAATCATGACCAATCTACCATTATGGAATTAATTGAGACACTGGTGATATGATGAGGTAACTGCCGCATGTAGGTGGAGCCATGGACTTTCCATCAACACATTGTAGGCGATGTCCTGGGAGACAACAATAAATTCGGTGCTGGAAACTAGTCCACCAAACTGGTTCTTCAAGCGGATCTTACTGAACAGTGTATGTTTTGTCCTTTCATAATCTTGGATTATTAGGATATAGGGACTCATATTCTATTCAAACAATCCCAGCTTTTGTAGTGTCTGAGTCGGGATTCAGTTAATTCCAGAGCCCGTGACGACAAGACAGCGATGAACCTCCATGCAATTGAACTGGTCGGTGAAGTACATTGGGGTAATTTTCCTGTATATGATAGATCCTTCATCTTCTCCAGAGAACAAGATGATGGACTGACATTAAACATTCTTGATTTCCTCATAATGAAAGGCTCCTCTGGCTGCTACTTCCATCTCAATATGGAGGGGAATTCTAAATGAACCAGCAAGGGCCTCACGCATATCTGAAGACTGGAAAAGGGACTCAAGGATGGAGAGTCTTGATGGAATACTGTCAATATGCTTAAGATCAACTTACTTCTGCGCCAGGCATGCACTTTTTCTTATAAGCGGCCGCTCTGTGATAAGAGGTATGGTGGGCCCTGCCGAGTAGACCGGCGGTTGACTGGTACTGGGAATGTCATGATGGCTACTCGTTGAGGCCAGTAGAGTGGCTACCAAATGAGGTCCAATGGATGAGATCGGCTTATTAAAGGGCGTGTCTGGTCATGACATGGTCGGGGTGGCTCTGCCTGATCCAACAACACAAACGGTGGTGAGGGCGGGCCTAATGCCATAAGATGAGAAGGTTGTGCATGTTAAACTCTGTGTTGAGCCTATTACCTTGTTTCAGTAGCATGCACAGCCTAGAAACATGTGCAGAATGAGGCAATCCAACGGCCCATATATACACGGCTCCGATGATGCTGACTATGGCAATGGACGTTGGGAGGATCTTCCTAGTGCTCCTCATTGCCAGGAATCATGTAGGGGTTTACCAGCTCTACGGTTTTAACCAAGGCATATTGTTGACCTTCACTCGAAGTGTTGTCCCTACTGGAAAAATTATAGGAGGTATTTCTTTCTCTGGGGGAATTATTCCACCGATGGTATAGGATGACGATGTCATCGGCATGGGTCTTTGCTTTCCCTTGCATCACCGGTGTTTTCCCTTCTGGGAAAAGGCCGACTGAGATGACGATGTAGAAGTGGTGTCAGCAGCTTGTGAAGGATCTGGCCAATTCAGGAATTCTCGGATGACACCATGGGAATAGGTGACTATTTTGCGAGCCATCCAGTCATCACACTTCTGGGAACCACAACTAGAAACACGAATCCACACGCCCTCGCTGTCGCTGCTGCTATCTGGCCTCACAAAGATGCATGCCACCTACGTCGGAGTTGTACATAAACGGACTATGTTTTTATCTACCTGGTCATGAAGACAGTATTTGAACACATAGCACTTCTTGAGAGTGTGCCCTAGGATCTGGTGTTATGGTCATTAATTACGGTTATTAGTGAGGTTTTCCTCTTCCGGTCTTCTACACTCATGAAAATGTAAAATCCCCTACTCTAGGGCAGTGTAGAAGTAACCGGGGATCTGTGCCACATTGAATGATTATGATCTGTTTTTACTGTCCGGAAAGGGGGTACTTGGAGATTGACCTTGACAAGGGGTTCAAGGACTTTTTCGAGGAGGTGGAGCTTTTTTACCTTTCCTGGGCGGTGGCGACGCATTGTGTGGGGGAACCTGCCGATTCTGGGGTGGGTGATACTGGGTCGGTGGCTACGCTTGAGGTAGGGGGCCTCTATAAGGCTATAGTGGTGGCTCCACTGGCAACAGATCTAGTCATCTGGGGGCCTCTATTTGGGACACTATACTAGGATCGACCTTGGTAGACCTTATCGTGGGGATCATAGGAGGCAACAGATATGCCTTCTTGGCATACTTTAAGGCTTCCTCTATGCACTGGGCTTTATCAAAGAAGTATCAGAATCACTTAAGATAGTTCTGGGTTACCAGAGAGGGGACCAAATCTGTCTTGACATTCCCTATGCAAATCATCAGCAATTTCTTCTTAGTTAGCAGCATTTCAAGGGAATACGTGATACCTTTCCACCGGGCGACAATGTCAGCGGCACGCTCATCAAGCCTTTGTTTTCACATGAAGAGGTTCACGATATTCATCTTCCACATGGTCAAACTGAACTTGTAGAGGAATTTCCAACGGAGGTCCTCCTAGGAAATTACTAATCCGATGGGAAGATGGTGGTATCATACAAACGCATTCCCTTCAAATGTCTGCACAAAACATCGGGGCATGGAAGCTTCCTACTGCACTGGAGTTCCCAACAATGGGCCATACCTTGAGGTAATGTGGGGCAGGTGCTGTGGAGGGTACCTTGTCTCGTTGAAGGGGGAAATGTGGGATTCCCGAAACCCAGTATTGGTGGCATATCATCCACCCACACCGGATAAAGCTTGCCATCAGGCAGGAGTGCCACCTATTGTGTCTCTAATGCATCGAGATAGGCAATGAGGGCCGCCATCGGATCATCTGGGTGTGGTTTCCTATCTTGACGGGGATCGCTAAATACCAATTCATTGGCGGGTACAACAACATGATAAGTTTTCCCATCAAGTCGTGGGCTGGCTGGTGGAATGAATTTTGGGGTAGCTGGGGGTGCCCGAGATGGATCTCGAGCATCTTTACGCCGTCTATGAGGATTTGGATACACAAACCACACCCTATTTCCATAAGCTCAGGCCTCAATCCTATCTGCGTGGCTAGTATGGTAAGGGTCAACTAGTGGAAATTCGCTTAGGGGAAGTTTTGTCTGCCCCCGATGCCCCGGTCTAGGAAAAACGTAGTCTGGACGGCGCTCTACAACGCGTTCAGCGAGTAGGTCATCATCCACCTTATTCTATTTGTCTAGAGACTAATGCAACACAACTTTTTTAGGGTCTTCCCCCATATTCTGCACATATCTAGATGGGTCAGAGGGATTGGTAGCTCTAGGAGTCCCTTTCCCTTACCATGATTCTGGCTAAGGACTAATGCCTCGGTGGGTGTGGGGAGACCCAGAAGGCTCCTCTATTAGTGAGAAACCATCCACAATGGATCCAATAGCTGTGGAACACCATCAGGGGGGATGTCTGTATCATAGATATCTAGCTCATTATCCACTTCTGATAGGCTGCCCATTTTGACCGTGACTCTACCCTGGGGCATTTCCTCGATATCACCTAGAATGTTTGGCTGCTTCCAGATATGACTAAAGAGGAGGTAAGCATATTTCCCTTAGCCATGGATTTTCACATGGGGAAAGCCTCTTTGAAAATCTTTTAGAGTACCTTAAAACTCTGGATGCATCTTTTTTGGAGGACCTTACAGTGGCCTGGAGACTCAGAGCGCTGATCCACAAGGAGTGATAAGAGATCAACAAGACGAAATTGCTTTCCAATGTCTTTAAAATGCGCTTGTCTCTTCGAATAAACCACTCACTGGTGATGAAGGTGGATGTGCGTCGCCCAGAGGGATTGACAAAAACACTCAACTTCCTCTGGGTTGAGTTATTCCAGTACATAGAAATTTCGTGCTACCACGGGCCAAAACATCTCAGGTTAGTGGTATGATGAAAGGATATTCCATAAGCTCCTTGGCTCGGATTCAGTGTCTAGCCCTTTATTACCCCACTCATCAACAAAATGTGGATGAGGAACCGATAGTGGTACCGAAGGAGACCGTTGGGACGGAATGTTGGTCGGTGGAGAGTACGGTGAGCGAGCCGAAAAACCGCCGCATCTCGGGCTCTCCTCTGAAGAGTGTAGCGAGTTAGCCACCACATCACATTAATACGGGCTAATGGCCGCAGTTCTTGGTTCAAGGAATAGGGAAACTGGATATGGACCACGCTTCTTCTCATCCTCCATTGGTCCACATAATAGCTCTCTATGATCTCTAGTCGAGGTATAGAGTGCTTCTGGTGACGACGGTGCTGATTGGATGACCATAACCTACGGTGTTTCCAAATTATCTTCTTCCATGATATACCTTCGGAGGGAGGAGGGAATCAAATGGACCTAACATCTTAGGAGTACTAGGATAAGGAGCCTTCTTCCTACCGAGGCCCTTGACACGGAGGACCTGGGTGAGGGTTCCATCGTTGAATCGTATTCGGCATCAGATTATGAGATGAAAATCGATTTGATTTCAGTATGAATCTTTTCAATGTACCTTTAATAGTGGTCACATCCCACACATCATCCATGGGATAGTTCTTCAGGTGAGTTAAAATTTCCATCACAGGGAGGACCTTCATCCATACTGGTGTTGGGGCGGAGAGGTCTTCCGCCTGAGAAAACCGGAGTGTGAGGAGCACCTGGACATATATGAAATTGGATATGGGTAGGACCTCTATGGGAAGTTTTAGAGTGGGTAGTACCTCCACTCGATCCCATAAGATCATGGGTTGAACCCCCATGATTGTTTCCTCTGGCGACATCAGTGTAAGGATGGTCCTCATATTAGTCAAGCCAAAAATGGGTAGGGCCTCCGTGCTCGGTGCTCGTGAGGGGAGACTGGCCTTCACCCCTCTAGTTTTGGAGGTGAGGAGGACCCTCGCCAGCTACTGTAAGAACCTGGGGAGGTCCTTCATGCTAGAGATTGATTGGATGCACAACGTCCCCACATCGGTGGTCTGTGGAAGGTGGGATAAATCCATACCCGACATAATGAGCAAGGGATAGGCTTCCATGCTGGGTGTCACCATCGGAGGGAGGTCCCTCATTTAGAATGAGGGTAGCATGAGTTGGACCTCCATGATGTTCCTAGAAGTGTGCAAGACCCGCGTTCTCCATGGTGGTGGTATGGGGAGGGCCTCCGTACTGGCGATGGACATTACCTACACCGGCTACAAGGAGAGTTTTTCCATCCTTCCCATGGGGTGGTTGGGGCCTCGATCCGGACTGGATATTCATGTTCCCATGTTCATCACATGCAAGGGTTTTATGATATATGTGATCGATGGCCCATTAAATAGTAGTTACTGACGTTGATTCCTCTCGATAGGTGTCTTCCTAAGCCTTTACTCGACGCTGGTGTCGGGTCAACCGGACTAACGTTAATGGTGCAGTTGCATGGCTTACCTACTCCTCATCTCGCGGGACCAGGTGTCGGTGCTGGCACAACCTAGTGGGATTCCTCCTTGAGGTCTCCTGAAATGGGATCCTGACTATGTCGGCCCACACATCTCTTACCTCGTCAACGTAAGGGAGAGAGTCATCAAGGAGTTCTAGGGAGAGGCTCCCGAAATTATTTTAAGTTGGAGTTGGTAGCGGTAGATCATTTCATGGACCTTGGGGGAGGTATTGCTGACGAGGCACATACACCTTGATATCCTAGCAGTCCATATCCCTAGTCGGGATAATCTCCTCCTCCTCATACTGAAGTACAAGGTCGTTGATCACTATCCTCTGAATGAATTCAGTGGGAGAAATGGGGTGTGGGTGCCCATAGTTGGTAGGTGTAGAGATTTTTTTGGAAGTGGTGGAGCCACGCGGGACTACTGCATTGGCATTGCCCCTGCCCCTGCATTGGTGGGTGGGTGGTGATCGAATTCCTATAGTATCTTGGTTCCAGAAAATCAGCGAGATTAACTAATTATTGCTAAATGGAAATGAATTGACTACCTACGCCCCAACGCCATTATGTCTTCTATGGATTGTAATATGGATCCAGGCTGACAACGCCGCAGACTGGGATATCCAACATTTTGACTCATAGTCCTCGTATTTCACCCCTGAAAATAGATTACCGTCAAATGGGGTTCACAATGGCACACTGCTGGATGGGGTCACAACGGCTTATAGCTATATGGGTCACAACTACTTACCATTGGATGGGGTCACAATGGCTTACCGTTGTATGGGGTCACAATGACTTACTACTATTTTGGGGTTGAACCTCTAGGAGGTTTACTAGGTACCATATCTAGGAGACAATGATCAATGCCCATGTAGTTCGTGATTGGTGAATGCAGTTTAATGTCGTGTAGGACTAAAAGGGGGAATGCAGTTTAATGTCATGTAGTACATAGGTGGTCTCACGCGAAGGGGGGTCGGATCCAATGGTTGTGGGGCTTGAACCTCATGGTGTCCTCCTACGTACCCTACATTGGCAAGGATCGAATACCTCAATGTTTAGGATGGGTTTGGTGAACTGACATGAAGATGATCAGGACCAATGGTTGTTGGGCTTGAGCATCATAGAGGCTTCATACTCACCCTGCCTTGGAATGAATCAAAGTCCTCATAGTTCAGAATGGGTTGGGCAAACCGATGTTAAAGGGGTCGAAACAAAAAATGGGTGTGGGAATTGAACATCAGGGAGGCTTCATACATACCCAGCCTTGGCAAGGATCAAATTCCGTGTAGTCCAAGATGGTTTGGGTGAACCAACGTGAAGGGGGTCGGGGAGACCAATGGGTGTTTGGATTGAACCTTAGAAAAGATTACTATGTACCCTTCTTTGTAAAGGATCAATGTTCGCTTAGTTTAGTATGGTTTAGTTGAACCTACGTTAAGGGGGTCAGAGCGACCAGATGTCGAGCTTGAACATCGGGGAGGCTTCCTATGTACCTTTCCTTGGCAAGGATAAAAGATCACGTAGTTCATGAGATGTGTTGGTGAACCGACCTGAAGATGGTCAGGACCAAGGGGTGGTGGTCTTGAACCTCAGGGAGGCTTCCTGTGTACCCCTATTTGGAAATGATCATAGTCTGCATAGTTTGGGATGGTTGGGGTCAACAGACATGAAGGGGGTTGGAGTGACCGAGTGTCGGGCTTCATCCTCATAGAGGCTTCCTATGTACCTTGCCATGTTAAGGATCAATGATCACGTATTTCATTAGAGGTGTTGGTGAAGTAATGTGAAGATGTTTGAGACCAATGGGTGGTGGGCTTGAACCTCAGGAAGGCTTCCTATGTACCCTGCCTTGGCAGATATCAAAGTCCACGTAGTTTGGGATGGTTTGGGTGAAATGACGTGAAGGGGGTCGAAGCAACGGGGTGTTAGGCTTGAACCTTAGGGAGGATTCCTACGTACCTTTCCCTATCAAAGATCAAAGACCATGTATTTCATGAGAGGTGTTGGTGAACCGACGTGAAGATGGTCAGGATCAATGGGTGGTGGGCTTGAACCTCGGATAGCCTTCCTAAGAACCACAACATTGCAAGGATAAATGATCTCATAGTTCAGGTTGGTTGTGGGGCTTACACACTAGACTGCCTGGAAAGGATGTTATGGTCGATGCTTACTCTAATGCCACGTGAGTCTTGCTTAGTGTGAGAAACAAGAGGCATCAAAGACTTGAAAATCACGTCGCAAAAGTTTTTTCTGTGGGATGTGGACTGGGGATGCATGTAGTTGGACACCCAAAGAGGAAATAGGGTCTCACGCGTGGTTATTATTCCAAAGAGGAAACATTGGATTACTCCAGGATGGAGGCCTGGGTGGTGAGAAAGCTTACTAGTAGATGGATTTAGAACCTAGGAAGAGAGAAGGAGTAGGGGTTCTACCTTTTGCAGGACTGGTTAGGGGCGTACACCTGGGCGGTTTCCCTTTCCCTATAGACAGACTTTGCTCTGATAATGATGATTTCATTCCATGTGAGGAGTGATCTCACTCCTGTGGAGACCAGGGGGTATAGAAAATGTCCAAGACAGGACACCCCAGGTTCACGACACATGGAGAGGTCACAATTTAACATCATTTGCTGAGGACGGTGGCGCATGGAAGTTTAACGTCATGTAGCTCAGATGAGATGAGTTTTCTCTGCACCCCTAGGACCTACATAATCGATACCCACTTGCACTTGATGTAAATAAGGCATCAGCAATGCCATGGAGAGTGGGTGTCCTATGTTGATCCCATTGGGGGTCCACATTAGTGTGGCTATGAAAAGAAGAAATAGTCGTTAGCATGACTTTGCGAAGAAGCATGAGTCAAAGAAACACAATGGGTAGCACCACCCAAGAGACATTAAAATTGCTTCGTTCAAAACTGAAGGGACCCATGGGAAAAGGAGTTGTGGAGCAAAAGGGTCCATAGTTAGAAGACCTGTAAAGATTGGGTGCTCCATAAAGTGGAGGGGATTCGTGATGGGATGTGTTTCGCGAAGTGAAGTCACCCAGCCAAGGCATAGGGAATAAGTGCATATGGAAGGTTCTTCATGGAGTAGAAAGGAATTCTCATAGAAATTCATTGAGAAGCAAAGGTTACTTGTGAAGCATACCATTGTGGAGAAATGTGCTTCGCAAAGCACAGTGATCAAACCTTAGCATGTGAGTCACATGTGTAAGAAAGGTGTTTCGCGAAGCATATACAATTTTTGACATCCAGAGTACCCTTGGGGATATCATTCCATCGTGGAGGCACGTGGGCTCCACAAAGGGCATCCCCCTTTGAAGAGGGGTGGAATTCATGCAAAGGGGAAGACACATAGCAATGATAAAGTACCTCAAAAACTCACGGTTTGTAGAGAAAAAATTATTTCATGATGTGGGAGCACAGAAAGAAAAAGGTTGGAGGATCCATCCTTTTTGCTCATGTAGAGCATGGTATTTATAGTCAAGAGGCGTTGTGAAGCAGAGCTCGCTCGATGCAATTATGGAGATTGCTCCGCGGAGGGTATGCGAATGTCAAATTGGATTGTGGAGCACCCCGTCTCGTTGCTCCGCGGTGGGTTTTTGAATGTCAAATTGGCTCGCGGAGCACCCCTCCTCCTTTCTCTGTAGAGGGTTTGCAGATGTCAAATGGATTTTCAGAGCATCCCGCCTCCATGATCTATGTTGGGTTCGCGATGGGAGAGCTCTGGACTGGTTGAGGGGCTCTGGGGACTTTGCGAGTAGACTTCATGAGGCATCCCCTATGTTTGTTCGGTTGTTCTGGATTTTCCTTGTTTTTGGAGTCAACAGTTAACTTACAGACATACTCTCATGCTGGAGGGAGAGTAGCTTATGCGTCTTCTCGGTCTTCAATGTAGAAGAAATGAATTATTCCTAGAAATCCTTCTCAAAGTCATCCCATGAATCCTTAGTTTCCTTTTTCACTTTTAGATAAACATTCCACCACTACCACGCTGATACACACATTTGGGTCACCACCTAAGTATTCTAGGACTCCGTTAGGTCCCAGATCATGCCGAATGTGATCACCAGCTCTTCGAGCTTACTCTCCATATCTATGTCTGAGACGCTACCACTGTACTTCCCCAGACTCTGACACTAAAAGGAATGAACCATCTACTTACACTAGTCATCCTACTCTAGATCAACCCTCTTCTGATCAACCGGGTCATCCTATTGGGCCTCAATTGCTCATATCACATGGGGGTGACGTCTGGGTGCCATAGTTGAAAATGTAAATAAGGAAATACTAATCCCACATAGTGTGGAAAATTTCTTTTAATTTTTTTAACTATCCATTTATTTTAAATTCCCAAAACACCAAAGAAACACAATAAAGAAATTAATTATGATGCATGTACCTTTTCAAAGGAATCTACCCCACAATCGGTGTATCCATACATGGTCATTCATTAGGTCCAGCGTTTTTTCATTGGATAATAGGGGACCTAAAATTTCATGTCCTAGCCATTCTTCCCGGTCCTATCTCACACACCTAGATTTCATAATGCCTTTTTGATACCATCTCATGAGATCATCCCCATGCCTAAATCCTAACTACATCCCATCTCTCATCTCTCATTAACCAAACCTATTCCTCTAATACAATTTTTTCAGGACCCAACCTCTTCATGTTGATGGAAGTGACGAAATAGTGCCACACCATTCCTTCCTCATGTTGAAGGAAACATAATGACCCCCACCCCCACCCCCCCCCCCCCGAGTACCTCCTCTGATTGACCATGGAGTGGTTACTATCCCCAAGGGTATATAATATCACAATGAAATGGAAGGACTTACCCTTTGTATAAAACATGATCAGGAGATAAGATGGTAAATCCCAAACAACTCCAAAGACCAAAAGTAAAATTAAATCCAAAAACCATTTCCTACATGGATGATCAAAATTAAAGATGATGCAAGGCACAAAATAACTCCAATGTAATGTACCCAATGAAAAGGGACTAAGAAACAACAACAACTAATCCTGACACCGAAGATAGTAAAGCCCAACATGATCCTCAAAGTACACTAGGGAACATGATAATAGTTTTATATATGTACGGGGATTATACAAGTAAAATAGTAAGAAAACCAAATCCACCTGTTCACAAGTGAGGGAATATACTAACATCCCTATGAGAGAACAATAGAACCTGAAAGATCCTTCCATGTACATACTGACCATCCTAGCCTCACAAAAGATAACTCACCAAACAAAAAAAGTAAAGTATAATAATAGTATATGCACATCGATATTTGGGTACCCCACACCACTTTCCCACTGGTTAGCTACTAATACCTAATGTTTAATGTCTTAAAGATACCACTCTTTCTATAAACAGTCCCACTACCAAAACCCGTCTACACACACCTGTGCCTCAGATGACACACAATCCCGCCTGTAGGAACCTCATCCACAACAACCATGTCTCTCTCCCAAAGACACCGAGGCCACATCATGAAGACACTTGGGGAAAAATCATGTACAAAAAACACCTAGGAACCTCATCCACAACAAACCCTTTCCTAAAAGATCTTGGTTTAATGTAAGACTCATGCCATTAGAGCCATTACAAATATTCTTGAGTTGTAATAACATGGAAGTGGATGCAAGGATGAATGTTAGTAAGGAGCCATCCATCCTCCCCCCTGGATATTGGGAAATACAACATCCCCCATGAAATGGAGGTGTTCAACACATAATGATAAAAATTGGTGGGTTGCCTATAGAAATCAAAAGCAACTACAATATATATATATATATGGGTATGCAGACACTCATCACAACCAATGGATTTCTGAAAAAACAACCAACCAACTCTGAACCCCATTCTCTGCCACCCCTATATGAATAACCACACAATATCCACTACCGCAGCATAATCCAAACACATTTTTATTTAACCACATGAGATTCATTTATTTAAGGGATTCGCTTTTTGTTACTCTAGAACTACCGAGAAACTAACACCAACAACTATACCAATATAATAAGCAAAACAAAACTACAGTCCCAGTACACCACAATAATGCATCAAAACTGTTCCACAAAATCTTCCTCTCACAACCCATCTCCACATCCCGTTGCCCAAAAACTATCAGATGCAGTCCCACTACATTCATGTTCATAACCACACTGACATCCCACAACACAACGTCACTCCACAACCACTATAAAAACAAAAAAATCATACTGCCTACTAGATTATCAATTCAACATTCAATCAATCTCTCAAGTTGTGATTCTATCACACCTTCCCTATACTACCCAACACACAAATCCCACTATAACTTCCATTAACCCCAGCCCTGAATTATACTCACACTAACCATTCACATGGAGACCACTCCTCTGCCCAACCTTATACCCACTACCGTTCTCCCAACAGTAGCACCAGGGAACTCACATAAGGTTACAAAACACCACAGAACCCAATAGTCTGCCATGCCAATCATCATGATGCGTAAATATTCAAATTTAACCAACTAGTGTTCTTTTATTAAAATTAATTATGACCTGGGTGATGACAGAACAAGCGTGATCGTGGGGGAATCCATTTATATGACCAGTGTACCAGATTAATGATATTTAATGTTATAATCATTTATTCAAGTATCTAAACAAAACCAAACATCACTAGTACACAAAAAAATAATACCAATGACCACTATTTTCAAAAGCCTTTATAGCCACAATAATCCATAAAAAATCAAGGATAATATATAATATAGGAGATCAACATTAACCCATTATCTGCCTATTATTTTATTTGCCGATGATTTCTATTGATCAAATTCAGTTCTTATCTATTTCTTTTTTATATGAAATTTATTCATACATTACTCACAAGGATTCATTTTTATAGCCACCCCATATATTGTACAATTAAAGGGAAACAAAAAAAATCCCTACTATATTATCAAAGGATCAATCTTACTCTATGAGAGAAGAATATGGGATCACAATAGAAGCAAGAAACTCCATGAAAGATGATTTGGAGAGCTCTAGCACAGGAACACGACTCATCATGGGGGGAAGGCTCTAGGTTCCACATGGGAAATGAAATGGATGAATGAAATAATAGATCTCGGTTTATGAAAGGGAGAGATTCTGAAAATCAGGGAGACGATTTCAATGTTCTTGAAAATCGGATCGTGGTTTGACCATGAAGCTTGGTAGTTAAAAGGCTGGTGTAACATTATGAGAAACAAGGAATTTAATAATTCCCCTATGAAACATTGGAGACAGCCCAATGCACTATTTTGAGATGATAGGTTACCATTTCATAGAAAAAAACATGTAAGAGGAGAAAAAATGGAAAAATTTGGAAAAACTAGTAAAACAAGAAATGAGTCACCGATGGGTATGTCATCGACGCTAAGACACTGACTGGTGAGATACCAACGCAACCTACTGATGTTGAGCCAAAGATTCTGAGATACTGACACCATGGACTACCGATGCAATGACATATCGATTCCTCAACCTACAAACTCCCTGGCCTACAAACATAGATTCCCTTTACAGATCGATGGTGACACCCTCGAATCACAGATGCCGATGGCACTAACTCAATGATTTCGTTTCCCTCAACTCAATGATGTTGTCTCCAATGATATACCAATAATGTTCCCCATAACTCACTGATGATAATTCCAATGACTCGCTGATGCTGATGCCTCTGACATGTCAAATCATTGACATACCGATGCACTAGCTTGACAACGGAAAAATAGAAATTTGGAAAACTCTTGAAATGATCCACTATTTCCTCCTAGAATACCCTAAAAATGGATTTTTACAATGGAAGGGCCCATAGAAAAATGGTTTATTATATGTATAAATTATGTAAATAAGGTTATTTTTATAGGTATGTGAATAGTAAAATTTGTAATATTTTAATTATCATGGTTAAGGGTAAATCAGGTAGTTATGGATAAAAAAATATTATAAAGACTATAAAATTATCCTAATAGTTGTCCTAATTTCAGTTCATGGCTAGGTTTAGACCAAAATCATAATTATTCCATATTTATTACCTTTCAGAAGCCACATGTCTGAGTGTTTGACATTTTTTATAATGGAAGTGTTATAGATATCATAATCATATTTTACTAACTGTATGATTTTTAATATATGTTAATAAAAAAGATAAATTCAACAATGAATAATAATTTTATTGATAAAATGTATTGGTTTAATATTGAATTTTATCTTTAATATTTCAAAAATATATAATTACCATAATGGATTATACAATGAGGATGCATTAATTGTTTATTTAAAGGAAGAATCAAATAAATGTTATTAAAATATAATAATTAATATAATTAATATAATTAATGTAATAAAAGATTTTTTTGGACTACTCAATCATGTTAGAGATGCATTAATGATTTTTTAATATATATATTTTCTGATATTTTTCTAAAAATTCATGAAATAAGTAGTGTCAAAATTGATATTACTGATATTCTAAATTGAATATTATTTTATTAAATGATATAATATTATTAAAAATCTAAACATCATCCAAATTATTGGTATGAATTTAAAAAATTATCCAAAGGTTAATTTAGGTCTATTTTTACATTTTAGAGTACCTATATTAACTCCTAAAGAATAGAAACACATGTAGTCATGGTAAGAGTTAAAGAAAATAATTTATTTTCAAAGCCAAAATATAAATTAATATTATAATCTATACTAATATAAAAATAAATTTTTTGGGATTATGTCAATAAATAATCATATTAGATTATAGATAACTCAATTTTGATCTATTTGGATTTGGTAATTAATTTATATCAATTTAATATTTTTTTAATTTACAAAAGTGACCATCAACTCTCTTATAAAAGGGATAACATTCTTCTCCATTAATCTCTATTGAAAACATATTTTTTCTCCCAATATCATCCCAAATTAATTCATAGAATTATTACTCAAATTAAAATTTCCATATTTGAGGTAGAACACCTTCATTATAGTTGTTAATGATTTAATCCTTGGATGTCTAGTGAAGAAGAGGACATTGTTTTACCAACATATTTAGGTGAATGTCTTATTCTACTTTATCTTTATGTGTTTTAATATATTAAATTAATAAATAGGGAAAATATATATTATTACATGTTTTTATGGTTATAAGACAACTAAATTTTAGGTTTTATCCATCCTATAAAATACAAAACACCATGCATACATATGTACGAGTTAACGTATCCACGTCATGCTATAATTATTTCCATAATAATTTTATATGGATTAGTGGAAGGATTGAAATAATGGATATATATATATATATTAATTATTAAATAATATTCAGTCTTTATAATAAATATAACATAAAATTTCTAACCACTTCACCATTAATGTATTGATATCGTCACACGTGCGTACGTACGACCTACCATCTCCACACACAAAATATGATTCATTTTCCATGTTAAGAAATCATGAATAACTTTAAAAAAAGAGTAAATATAATATATATTAACATAATATAATTAATGGGATAAAATATATATATTTTTTACATGAGAAACAATACATACATGGAAAAACATGTATTGGAAAATAAAGCAGTTAACACCCAGAATAAGGGTAATAAAGAAATATTATTACAAAACAGTGTAAGAGGATCATATATGAAATAATAAATATGAATATGGTTATGGCATAAATTATTATCATTCATGAAACCATTATGGATGATTTTAATGAATGTTCAACTTATGGAATGTTTAAGGTATGATTTTTCTCTTCATAGTTTTACTTTTGTGGGATATATGCCTTATTCACCACTTATTCCTTGTCTATTGTGTATGTTATTACTTTTCATATATTATATCATGAAACTCCCTATTCTCATAATATTATATGTTTCATTCATTTTTATTCCTTCATTTATATTATGATTTTATTTCTTTAATGTGGTATGAGACACATTGAAATATTTAAAGAATATTTTCTTGAAGAGTTTTCAACGGTCTCATTTAAAAGTATCTTTGTTTATGTCAACATATGTTCTTTAATAATTTACATCATTGATTTTTATCTCCTATTATCCAATATAAAATATTTTATTTAAGGTTTAATGATAAATTTTACAATGGATGTGATATTTTTATACCTTTCATGGTTTATAGTTGAAGTATTCACATTTTTTATGTCAGTTTTTCAATCGTAATGTTTTTATTATTTTTCGTTATCTATTTTTATATAAGAAATTAATTTTGTTAATATGTTATTAGATCAAACTATTTTATCACCTTGACACATCTGTAAGTATTATGAGATGGAATCAATTGGTCAAAATCTCGTTGTGTTTGTTTCTAAGTAGTTTAAAATAGTCAAGAGGATAAAAGTAGACAGAATCACCAAACAGGTTTCTACCACATACTTAAACTATCATGATGATAGATCAGGGTAGAAAATATCTTGAGGATAGATCCTGATAATGAATCTTCTAAACATTAAGCAGTCCATCATTATTATTATTCTATATGATTATTTGACTAGTTATAATATCCATAGTTATGTTTCTTAGAATATGTTATTATTTAAATGGTATGTGTTTCATTTATTTATAATTATATATTATTTATTCTATATTTAATCATATATTCCAAAATACATATACTATTATTGAGCATCTTATCTCTCCCCTTTTTTATGTTATATTTTTTCCAAGATTATATGATTTTTATTTTGAATGATATGCATGGTTGCGTTAGGAGAATAATATCATTATAAATGGATTTTCAATTTTTATTTTATGTTTTACGTTCTAGTGTATGGTTAATGTCACTAATTTGGATTCCATAACTTATAAATTGATCAGTCCTATTGGATTCTACACTTGAATATATGAAAATGTAATAAACTGGTGCACCTGATCCATGCTACGTGGGACAAGGTAATTACAGTTGGTGGGCATGAATATGGTAAAAAATGTATTTAAAAAAATTTATAATATTTTTATATATTTTTTAATTAAAAATTATTGTATACTTAATTTTTTTTTAAAATCATTTTACATTTCAAAAATAGGATTCATTTAATAGTTGTTTTATAATTCATATTTTCCATTATAATGATAGTTAGTTTCTACCACATTTAGTAAAATTATTTTATTAAATTAATATAATTTTTGATATCATCATATAAAAAATAACTTATGGAAATTTTTTTGGATTTTTCTAATATGATTGATTTTTATGTGAATAGTCACAATACTAATTTTCATTGAAAACTACATTTTATCAAGAATATAAAATTTTAAATATTATTTAAAATAAAATAAATATAATTTTTTTAAATTATATCATTTCATGTCCCATTAAGATCATTGGAATCAATTATTTGGTTTAATTTAGTATACATTAATTTTTATACATAAAAGGATTATTTTTCTAAAAACATGTTTTTCATTTCCCATTGTAGTATAATCTTAAATTAATTTATAAAAATTAAATGAATTTTATCCTAAATAATTTATTCCATATTTGGGATTTGGATGTACTAATTTGGTAAATAATCCCATTTTATATTTGGTAATTATGAATAGTAACAAGAATACAAAATTATCACAACAATACTAGTAAACTAGGTAATTATGGAAAAAAATAATATGATAAGTTCTATCAAATAACCATAACACTTGACTCTAGATGATATAACATTATAAATTCCAAATAAATCTTAATATATTTTTTATCTTGGATTTATATTCCTATAATCAGAACCATTATATTGATTGAAAAAAAAAATTAAAAAATGTAACTCTATTGACATTAATATCTCTAAATTTTTGATGAAAGATAATCAATAATAAATGTTTATTTTTTATATGAATTTTTTTTATTCATTTTAATTTATTTCTAATTTTTAGTGATTGAATAATTATCATAAATTCTTACTCATTGTCAATTTAATATTAATTCAATTAATAGAAAAATAAAATGAATTATTTTAATGACTTTAAAAGTAATATTTATTTACATAGTTATAATTATAAATTTATCATACATATAACAATATATAAATATATTTCAAATGTATATATTTGAATTAATTTTTTTCCTTGATGCCCTTAGAGAAAAATAAAATTAATAGTATCAAAAATGGTATTATTGATATTTCTTATGAAATAATATTTTATTAATTTATTTAATATCATAAAAATATATAAAGAGGATTGGTATGGTATTATATGGAAAAAATGTAATCAGTACTATTTATGATGACATTTTTACAATATATAAAATTATAACCTTTTTATGATGAAAAATGGGCTACCATAGTTTATATTAAAATATGTAACTAAATATTTTAAAACATATGATAATATATAAAATATTATATTTATATATCCATGTTTTATAGGATGGGGATATTTATACAAAATAATGTATCAAACATTAAGTAATTTCAAAATTGTGACCCTTTCATGGGAAAATGATTGTTTTTATATTTTAATATTTTAATAAATCATATTTGATTCATTTTGTTCACTATAAAAATCCAAAACATATCCCCTATTTTATACCACAAATGGAGCAACTTATCTTGACCAAAGCCTAAAAATACCACATCTAAACATCCATACTCGTGTTTTTTATGGTGATGCTATTCTGAAAATACGCACACTTTTTGAGATAAGTGAAAACCTAAAGGATATCATTTGGAGAATATGAATTAATACTTACGGACACTTTTAAATTTATTTTTTCTTTTAATTACTTTAAATTTTTTGTTCCAATCAAAAAATTATAATTCCAATATAATAAATATACTAATATGTTATTATTAATATGGTAAAATCATTTTAGTTTTCTTTTCCATCATATTAAATGTAAAATATTGCTCGGGAATATGTATAGCTTATCGTCTCTATATAGTAGTGTCATTCTTTTTAATCACCTGGGGGACAAGATTGTTAGATTCCACCTATATGTGGGTTAAAAATAAAAAGTAATAAAACATGTATCCTTTGTATAATGCATGTATAAGGATTCATTATTGATTTTATGGCCTATGAAATCATTGATTTCATTAACCTATATGGTTATGGTGGCTCTCGTTATGTTGAAGCCATGACGCTTTGTAATTAGCTTGATGTGTGACTGCCCTTTAATATCCATTTTTTGAGATCTAAAAAGGAATCCTATATCATTTGTATATAAATAGGATTGAATTACCACCCCTGGTCCATTTCTTACCATATTTTTCAATGCAAGAGACACACATCACGAACTCACTTCATTCACACATGGTGATAGTGGGGCCAGGTTGTGTACATCCTGATTTCAAAGGGACCACATGATAATCATGTTATTTTTTATTATAGAATATATTCCCTCTCCCTATAGTGTTAAATTTTTTTATGTTTTGTTGAACTTTTGAGTCACTACTTTAGACAAGAATAATATTCTTTGAAATTATTTCCCTCAAATTGTTATAAAACAATTCTTACTTTGGATGGCAGTGTCTCTCATCCGTATCTGTAGACTACCACATTCCTCAATAAATTAAATTTTTTTCATTAATTATGAATATTTATGAAAATAAGGATAAATTTAATTAATATATATTATTTATATAATAGAATAGTGATTATAAAATGGTTATTTATTATTTAACTTTCATTCATTCCATCCATCAAAATTTAAAAACATCATTAATGCGTACATACGACCTACTGTCTCCATGGAACGTGTAATTTTTTTCTTTATTAGTGTTTTATATACTAATATAAATACCTATATATTGAATTTATAATATATTTATATCATTATTGAAATTCTGGAGCTGGTGGAACCGACATCTATGTATAAGGGCTGAAACAACCAAATCAAAACATTCATAAAAAATTAGTAGTTATTACTTGTAACAGTGATTTTGATAAATAATTTTTAATAAATGGTGATAAAATAAAATAATTAAATCATATGTGGAATGATATAATAGATTAGCTTTCTTTAATTTATTATAATAAGACTTATTTATAGGTGGTTTGAACAAGTAAAAAAGAAACCAGACATTTCTTAAGGGTTTCTCATCTCGCATTCACTCATGTGAGACAAATACCATATTCTCCTATTTTCTCTTTTGAATGATGTACATACTAATCCTTTAAAATATTATATCTTGAATATATTTTAATTCATGCTATCAAATGTTTTATTTTATTTTAATTATTTCATCCTTTATTTATTGAAATGTTAATAATGTTATTAGGGTTTGTTTTATAATCTCATTAGTATTTTGGATTATTTTTGTTTAAGTTTACACTAGGGGTAATAGATGATATATCTATATTAAAACTAATTAATTTAATTCTAATATGGTTATTTCTATAAACTATTATTTTCATATTTTCAATAAAATATATAAAATTACGTATTTAAAATTATAGAAAAAATTATTAAAGACATTATAGTCTATATTTTATATTTCAAAAAATTAATTAAAAGTAATATTCTTTTCATTTTCCGATTGATGAAATTTTTTACCTTTTTACAAAAGTCTGAAAAGAACACTTTTTTATAACTTATAGCATATGAATAAAATTTTACAAAATCATGAATCTTAATTTCATTGATGTTACATTTACATTCTTAAATGATAATATTCAATAATATCATCTTCCTTGATATTATTTTAATTTCATTAATTTTAAATAAAAGACTTAAATGTAAATAAGTGTATTTTCATACTAAAATTATCCATTGGGATTTTTGAAAATATTTTTCTCCATGTAAAAAATTCATTTATAATATTATTAATTTCGGGGATAATAATATTATGATAATATACACTATGTTTCACTCTTTGGTTTATGATTTGTTAGACATTGGAAAGTATTGAAATTAAATATGTTAGTTCTCTGAATATGGATGGTTATATATTTTTATGTCTAGTTGAATATATTTTATTATTTATTCAATTGTTGAATGCATTTAATTTATTAAGAGATGTGTCAGTCCATGGATTACATATCACCTAGATGAATCAGTTAGTCTCATGAGCCAAAGGAGAATGGGCATTTAGATGATGTGATACCTGTTTATATATGAGACTTCTCATAAGGACATTATGGTATTTCTAGATATATTATCACAAGTCATTGATGGTATGTTTTAGATTTTTATAATCATGGAATTCACCATTATGAATTCAATTGTTAATTTTCATGTAAATATTTGAACAGTTATAATATCCCTAGATAATATTTAATTTTATGTGATTATTTATATGTAATTATTTGATCATCATTTATTCCAGTCATATAATTCATCATGCTTATGATATTGAATAAATTTATTTTTTTATTATTTACATTGAAATATTTATTTTTTGTTATTTATTAGTGATATCTTCCACTATACAAAACCTTTATAGGGAATTTTATCTCGTAATTTTTTTTGTTTTCCATTATCTATGATGTCGTTATGTTTACTATGATTGATATGCATGGATATGATAGTGGAAATAATTTTATCCTCAATAAAAATACTACGCCTCATTTTATGTTTTCAAATGTAATTTGAGATTCAGGATTTTTTCTATTTTATAAATAATACTAAATTATTCAGTCCTTTGGGATACGATTGATTACATATAGTATGAATATACTAATGTAACCAGTGGATCTATGTTAATAATGGAAGGTTCATTATAAGGTAAGGGTTTTCTATCTTAAATTTTTCTTTTTTGGGAGCTTTTTGTATTATACATCCAATTTCATTCTTTTATTGAACATATTTCCTTTTTAAGATGTTATATAATGAAACATACCTATTCATGGTATTTTAGGACCTATATTATTCTCTCTCATTCAATAGGTTTTGATTGAATTTCTACTCAATACCTATGTTGGGGTTTTCCATCTCAATTTTTATTCTTAGGGACTCATGTTATATTCACAACATATTTCCTTTTCAATGGTGTATATATTTACATGGAATTATATAAAAAACAATACATATAAAATTTAAGGTATTTAAAATTCTATTTAATTATATTTTTCTCTTAATATTTTGATCCATGTGATACCAAAACCATTGTTCAACGGTTTTATTAATGTCTATGATTATGTAGTTTCTTAAGAAATATGTCCCTATTTGAATACTATAATGTGGATGCATTTATAAATGATCCTAATGGTAATCAAATTGAAAATAGTTTGTTAAAAAATGAATAAATAATCATACTAACTCACAATGAATTGGCCTAAAAATATACACATAGATAAACACTTCTAGGAAAAATAGTTTCAAATATTCACACTATTTTTATGGACTATAATGATGGTTTTCTATTACCATTGTATTTGTATCCAACAAATAGAAACTATGGAAGGTAATTAATATCTTCCATGGATAAACCAAGACATTAAAATTACAATTTACTATATATTACACTAATATGAGTGATTTTTCCACTTTGACTATACCATTTTACTTTAATTTCATTTTAGGGATGTTTTTCTAAACATAAAAATTATTTTTTTGAATGTGGAATTATTTTTATGTATTTTCATTATATGGATAACAATGTTTTTATTCAAGAATTTGTACCTCATGGAATGGTATGAGATGTATTGTTGAATCTGATACTGAATTCACTAGACATGATCAGGTGATGATTATGTCAATGAATTACAAACCCCCTTAAATTATCATCAAGTTTCATGAAAAAAATAGCTTTGATTTTTTTGTATAACTCCCCACATACTGGTATAGTTTCTTTTCACAAGTACATGGATGTATTTTTTAATATTTAAATTATATATTTCATTAGTAAGAGTTCAATAATTATTATTTTCCATGTTTTCATTTATTACCATAGATATTTCATTCCAATAATTTCAATAAATTATAAATTCATATTTTTTATTTATTACTTCCATATAACTTATGTAATGTTTAAATTATTATAGGTTCAACTATATTATACTCCTTACTGAGAATTTAAACACAACACCTTTTTTCCATTACCATAGAAACCATAAAAGAATTATCTATAATTTTGATAGATATAATGGAAGTTGTAATAATATTCACTCAATATGATCATGAATTATCTTAGTTATTCAAATGTATTGTATATATGTAGCTAGTATTCTACATATATTAAATGTTTGGATCCTTTGGAAAATATTTTTTTTACAAAAATGTATTGTCTCTATTATATCTGGGATTCTGGACTCTGAGATGTTATTAATGAAGTCATAGATCATGTAATTGTAAATTAATTGGCCATCACAGACATGAAAAAACTTTCAGTGTTATTTTATTATCATGTTTTCTTTAATTGTTTCAACCTAATTGAACTATAATAATATTCATATTTGTATTTTATTAGGTATATTAATAAAATATTTATTCAATATGATTCAACATCAATGTGTTTATTCTTGGACCAAAAAATTATTTCTTTAATATTGAATACAATAATGGATGCCTAAAAATAGTTTATATTTTTGGAATATTAAAAAATAATGAAATCATGAGTTATATTCCTATTTATCCTGGTGGAAATGGAACATATTTTCGATAGATTGTTATTCTTATAAATTAAATTTCCAATATAATTACATTTTTTAATAATATGGTGGTTTTGTGGGAGGGAGAACAGATTCTGATGAAATCAAAAGTGACTATCAATTGAATCCTTATCATACCCCTTTTGAAGAATGATATTGATTTTAATTTATATATCAAGGAATTTTTTTAAAAGAATAACTATAGAAAGATATATTTTTATGATAAGGCTATTGGAATATGTAATGGGAAGAATGATTCCATAAGTTCCATCACTTCTATTACTGATGATCATAACAAACATATTATTAAGAAAGGAATAATGAATCCTCATTCTACTATCATTTATGTAATTTCCAAGAGGTTATGGTTTTTAAATTTCCAATTATGTCATTAATTTTATTTCCAAAGGTGGTGAAAACATTGAAATTAGAGAATCATTTTAAATGAATCTCACTTATTTGGGGTCTTTCTAAACAAAAGATAGCATCCATTTATCAAATATTTTTTCATTTGATTATTTGATAATCCTTAAAAACGGTCTTTAGGTATTCTATGTCTCTTAGACTCGACCAAACCTACATATTGGAATGAGTTACACAAAATAAGAAATTTCAGTGTGAGAACATCATTTTTAAGGTATGGTTAATGGTTTTTATATTGAATTCGGTATATTATAATCCTATGATTCATTAAAACATTAAATTCTAAATTAGAACTCTAATTCATATGAATAAAAAATAGTGATAGAATGGTTTTGGAACATCACATGTATTTTTTTGAAGAGGAAACCCCAAATGAACTAATTTAAAATGTAGTGATTTCAAAAAATGGTGACAAAATTAATATAATGGATGTGTATGATAAGTTACCTAGGTTTTTATATAATTTAAAAATTATTGGTAATCTAATAAAAAATTATATATAGTCTGATTTTAGTTTCACTTCTATAAAATTGCTTTCCAATAAGTGGTTAATGATAATAGGGAAATAAAAATTGATATTAGTAAGAAGAAGAAGAAGTAACATATTGTGTTTTTATATATGGTATTTTTTGGAAAAACAATCCATGATATTCCATATAGATGTATGGTTAATAATTACTGTAATATTAAATGTTATTATGAACCCATATATAATAAGAATTAATGGTTATCAGAAAATTTTGTTGAAAAGTAATTCACTACAAATGTTAATGAGAATCATGAAAACAATTTCATGGTTACTGATGAGGTTTTAGGAGTTGATGACAACTTGTGGGTCTATATTGAGCTAATATATTGTAAAATGATAAGGAAAGAGATTTTAAAAAACATAATAATATTCTCTCACTAGTTGGAAGTATCCTACTTGATGTGAGGGATATATTTCACAAGGGATGACTCACCAAAGAATTGAATGATTGTTTGTAGTCTCTATCGTAGAAAAGAATAATGATATGCTCGATACCTCTGATGATGATCTATTAAAAGTTATTAATTATATATTTATGAACAAATAAGATAATTACAACAATTAAATTTCCACTAGTGTTAAAAACCAGGTTCAAAATGATGGTGGATATATCCAATTAAAACTAAATCAATCATGAAAATACAAGTCATATTTTAAGAAAAAAAATTAAAAGATAATCTAATTGAGGATCTTGATTATTTATAATGATTTCTAATGATGATAAATAATTAAATTTGAATATATAGTTTCTTATCCATGCAGATCTTAGTAGTAAACTATATGAATGGATTTAATATAATGATAATGGGGCCTTCATGATGTGAGAAGTTAGATAGAATATTTTGTATAAATATCTTGAGACATATAAAAATATTTAAAGGACTGAATGATTTTTGATGTAATATGGGGATGGTTTTTGAGATTCTCTCCAAGGAATAACATTTTTTAACATATTATTTTCTTAGTAGAGACATTGAATGATGAAAAAAAATTATATTTATTTTTATTTTATTGACTTAATTTTTTAGTATGGAAATAGATAGAAATATATTTCTTGTATTTCATATTTTCTCTTACAAAATGATGGAATCTAAATTTTATTTTTTTGGATTCTAGGATATTTCTTAGATACGAATATCTTCTATAAATGGGAAAATATTAATGGTATATGTGTTGATTTTTTCACTCTTATAGGAATGATTGATGGATATTTGGGTTATATTTCTAGTCTATTTTGTGGTGATTTATAAATGTTGGTTATTAATGTTGACTATATTCAATGCATTTTATTTGAAATAACATTCACTCATCTTTAGGTTACTTGTTTTATCTATAATTATGGTGAATCTATATTGTATATTTCTATTGTTTTTCATTTTTCCCATGGGAAAAATTTTCCTTTTATTTATTATTATTGTGTTTTTATTTCAGTGATTCATAATATTAATTTTATAGTCCATGGATAGAAAATCCATTGGTGAATTTGTTTTTTATTATATATATTAGAGTCTATTGGATGTTGCTCATATTTTTTTAAAAAATTGATAGCTTACTAGTTAATCCCTATACCTGGTGATACGATGGAAATAATTAAAAAAATATTAGAGATGTATTCAAATTTAATTGAGTGATTATATATAATAATAACTTCATTATTTTATGTCATAAATTTAATTTTAAAATAGGATATATTATTACTATGACCTGTTAGGGGAAATGTATTCTAAAAATATCAAAATTGTTTCTACAAAGGTGATTTAAATTATAATTACGACTATTTAAAATATAAAAAAAATTGTTATTATAAATTTAAGAAATGTTTTTATTTAGAGACTATATCATTAAGAAGGATATAATGAATATGTTTCTTAGGATTTAGGTTTTATTTTATAATTACTTTGAGATTAAATATTAAATACATTGAAAGGAATTTATTCATTTTTTATGGTTGAATCCTTTATAGGGGAAAAGGGATAAATCATTGTAATATAACAGGTTGAAAATGTTATTTTCATGTAGACATAGAGCTACATACTAAGTAAGAAAATGGTTAGTTCCAACTATGGTACATTTTGGCATAAAACATATAACATTTTGTAAATGTGATTTTTAGGGTTGTTCTATTAATTTAAAATCCATAAACCCAAACCATGTATCTATACATACTATCTCTTATTAGGGTCACATAGTGGGAACATTAATTGTTATATTTTTCTTCAAAAAGAATTGACATATCAATAATTTAAAAAAAAATTCATTTACAAATTCCACCCCCTAATATTATTCACTCTCATCCTCTTCTACCCCATTTTCTTCAACACTTCCCCAAGGGACCCTCGTTGAACTCATTATACATCCTTCATATATTAACATATCCTATTTGATTTTTCTTCTAGCCCTATATTTATAGACCCCATTCACTATTAATTATTCTTTCTTTATAGTTTTTACCTATTCGATATAATATTGGTGGATGTTAGTTAAAACCAATTGGAGCCTGCGTACTGATAAATTTTAGTTTTTTGTATCTTTGGTCTACGGATATATTTGTTACCTTTCCATAGATGTACATAAGGTTTTACCTTCACTTATACTTTATTAGAGGTAATCTTTTCCATGTTTTCCCACTTTACAGAAAATACATGTAATACATAAATTTATTTAATAAAATTTTATTGAGTTTATATATGGAATGTGCATATCGAAATTCTAATTTATTTTTTTAAATGGATTATATATTTCAATGGATAATTTAAATATTATATTTTTTAGAATTGGAAATTTTTTTTACTATATGGGAGTTATTTCATATGAAATCATGTTTCGTTACATTTAATTGTTTTCAAAATTTTTGTTGATTCCTTTCGATTATACATGTTTCTGAATTTTGATTAATTGTAAAATTTTGTTTTATGTTATTATTGGAATGGTTTATTTTATTTTATGGATTATAAATTGGGGATCCACCATGCTGTAAAAATTGATTAAAATAATTATTTATTTCATATTGGTTTTCAATGGGTATTAAAGTTGAAATTTATAAATTATAATTTAATGCCCTAGTTGGAAATTTATATAATATATTCCCATTAAAACTAAGTCACACCCCATAACTAGATACCAATTTTATTAAGTTAAAAACCTGTTTTATAATTGGTTTTATCATTATGAATTTTATATGGGTTCGATATAGAGCATGTATGGGAGATGTGTCAAGGGGAGGGTTATGTAATGTCATTAGAATGTTTTCCTTAATGTTCATTATTGATGTTTTTTTCATTGAAACATATCCTGTATTTATATATATAAAATATTTTAGGGGTATCCAAGGAATTTTATAGATATATCAAGAGATGTATTTATATATGTTTTCATTGGATAGATTGGTATCCTATAACCTTGGATTAGTAGCAGTTAGAGGGGTGCCACCGGTGAGGCAGGTCGATAGTAAGTTAGTTGTTTATATACAAGGAATATATATATTTACCACCATATTATTCATCCAAAATAAACATATTATCATATCATTAATCATTTAAAAGGACACGATGATTATATAATTTATACATTTTTAGTTTTTATGAGTTTTTATTTTTTTTCTTTAATGGGATATCTTTTACTCCACATGATGTATATTAAATACTCTTATATATTTAATTATTTTCATTATTAGCAATAGGTTTTAGATTATTTCTTATTTTTGATTAATATTTATGGTTCTTAGCATACATGGTTACTTGATTACTTATTTTTTTGTATACATAGTAAAATATTATTGACACTTTATTCAGGTGACAATAATTCAATATTATAATTTTTTTAAATAATTTCTGAAGGTTTATGTATTATTTTTAAATAATTATATTTAATGGAATGGATAAATATTTAGTTTTAATAGATATTTATTTCAAGGGGGAAACATATAGTGATTTTTCCTTTTATTATAGATTTATACATACTATTTTACATTAGTTTGTTTCAAAAACGTTTCTGTAGAATATTTTGAAAATGAAAATTTTGGAATATTTCTTATAATCATACTGGAATATTAATATTACAAAAGAATTACACCACCTGGAATCTGTAAATCTAGTGGTATATTTTTAATGTTTGGGATCAAGTGTTGAGAGGATTTTAATTCTGTGAATTTCAGATCTTGGTCAATTATATTCTGTATTTTTTTATGTTTGATGGTTATTTAAAAGTTATTATGATTTTATGGTATAATATTTTGTTTTTATTTTTCATCATAGATGTATATTATATGCAGGAATTATTTTTTAAATCTTATCCAATTTTTTATTTATTTTTTGAAATGGATTTTTATTTTCAGATATGAAAAAATTCACTTTAATTTATTTTGATTATAATTTTTCTTTTTATTTATATGAATACAATGTGTATATGTACCATAATAGATACATTGTATAATTATACTATGTATTTAATATTATATATCTTGGAAAATGTTTCCACAATGAGTTTATTTTGATGGCCTGACACTTTTTTCTAGCTTATAGGGATCTATTACTTACTTCATGTTTTATATAGGCAATACCAAGAGCATGGATCAAGGTTTTTGTAGTATTGTTCATGAAAATATGTTGTAAAACACACCACAAAATCCATCTCAACATGTATATTGTAGAAAATAATATCAAAACATAAAAGGTGTCTAATAAATAGGTTCCCAATCACCACGTATAATGGTAAATGTTTAGTTAACATAGGATATTTGGATTTGATTCCCAATTACAATATTTATTTATGGGATCCTCATGGATGATTCTAATTAGAAAATATGATTTTTTATTTTTTTTGTGAATATAAATTGGTTTTTTTTATGTTACGTTGTAAAAATGGTACAAAATCTTGATTAGTAGGGTTTTCATGCATGATATAAAAATATTATGATGTCCATTTTTTTAGTTATTTGTAACATAGTCTATCATAATGTGTGGACAAACTATGAACATACACTAACCACCCATAAATTTCTAACATGGACCCCACCAAGTTATTGACTATTTTGTTTTTTTTTGTTCCTATTGTTTTGGAATTATTTTAGGAACATTTGTGATATATAATTCATATTATATTTTTTTAGTAATACTTTTTTATAATGGATGTTATTTTTCTATGATGAATTCTATATTTAAAAATAATAAAGGTAATTTTAAATTTTAATTCTACACTACATGGAATGAACATGATGACATTTTTTGAATGAGTTTTTTTTTAAAAAGGTTGAGGAATTTTTTTTGAAATTCAAATGGAGTTCACCATCAGGTTAAAATAAGGGAATGTATTTAAAATAAGGGGGTTATTTTGAAATGGATAAAGGATCATTTTATGAAAGAACATGTATTTATTTAAAATGATATTCTAGTGGAGTTTTAAAATTTTGGAAAAAATTTTATGATATTTTATCATTTATAATGTATTTTCTAACCATAGTTTGTAATTGAAATTTTTTTAGATATTCATGTTTGATATTAATTTTTTTGATGATATATTCATTACAAATATTCTTACTGGATATCATGTTTTGTTTATTTATGTAGGTTATTTCCCCTTTAAAAAGTCTCATAGTTTATATAATGTTTATAACTTGGGATGGTCCTTACCCAATTTCCATTCAAATATTAAATATAGTCCCTCAATAGGTCAAACTTAAAAAATATCTCCAATTATAGTGGTTTAGATTGGCAGGGTTTAGTTTTTTCCCATATATAATGGTGATAGTATACCTCAATAGAGAATGGTGTTTTTAAGTAAAATTTAAGGAATCATTGATTCAATAAAAACATCAAAGGAATCATGAGTAAATACTATCCTAGACTTTTTATTGACATAGTAAATAATGGTGGATGAGAATCATTCAAAATCAGCAACAGGGTAATTTTTCATTGAAATTCCATATGATCACATTAATTGAAAAAACATTATATGAAGGTGTATGTGATGAAGGTGGCATAGGTTATAATCCTCTAGAAATGTAGTTAAATTGTTATAGGGTACACCTCCCCTTTAAAAAAGTCGATCCCATTGCTTAAAAGTTTTTGTATTAGGAATCTATCAATTGATCCTCCTTCTATGATGGGACATCATCAAGGGAGTTTTTCTAGAATTAATTCATTTAATAAAAATAACTTGAAGATGTTGTTTTTAAATCCATGCTGGTGGAATATATACATAGAAGATAACCCATTTCAGGTGGTTATTATGTACTATTTTTTGTTATTGGAGTTTGATCATATTATGGGATGTAAATATAGGATGGACCCAGGGTATAATGTTTTAATTTTTTTGATGGATTAATTTTATTTTGGTTTCATTAATATTTAAGTGAATTGATTTCCCAAGTAAAATTAGATTCATAAACATGGAATTCTAATCCCACTTGATTGATTTTCTGGATTACCTAACATATCTATGGTATCATGGTAATTCATTAAATGTTTTATCAGTTTATTCATCAGTAAAGGAAAAAATAATCTTTTCATTGATCACAGTTGTAGTCTCATATATAATTCTTGAGGTACTCCTAATTTCTCACATTTCTACTTTTAGTTTGTAATGATAGAATATTTTCAATCTTTTTTCTAGATATATTTATTATTTTAAAGAGAAATATTTTTAATGGTATTCTAGATGGGTAATCGAGATTGGATAATAGTGTTGGGTTCAATTAATTATTAAAATTTTATTATACAATGGTTTCTTTCTAAGGATTGTTATTTTTAGATTACGCACTATGAAATATTAAATCATAATATCTAATAGAATATTAATAGTTTACTCGGACTTTTAATTTCTACCCTGGAGTGGTTCCCTTATTTTTAGTATAGAAATGTTTATACCCATGTTATTGGGTGGGAAATGGATTGATTCCCTTTTGGGTTTTATGTTGATCTGTATAGATATATTATGATCTTTAGGCATAAGTAAGCACATATCTGGTCTTTTATTTCCTACACTTTTCAAATAAATCTACTTTTTTGTTCTGTATTTTGATCTTTGTCTTATCATTTAGGAATCACATGAATTTATTTTGAAAAAATGTTATTGGTGGGATAATTTTCACAATGAAGTCATTATTTTTCTTAATATATTCTATTATATAATAAATTTATTCCATCTTATTGGTATCCTTCATTTCATTTGTTTTGATTTTTTAAAATTTTATTATTTCAATGATAAATATAAGATCGGTTAATTTTTTGTGTTAATAATTAATCCTAATTAAGAAAAAAAATAAGATGTTGGAGTGGTTATTTGGCTATTTAGAACATATTTTTCAAAACAATGAAAAAAAAATCGTATAGTATTTTTTTTCTATGTCCAGTTAGTGGCACATAGTTTGGTAACCCATGTATTCAAACCATGATACTTTTCTAGATCATTAAAGGTTTGAAATTTATATTTTTTACACTATTTTTAATATTATCACCACTATTACCTAAAAGTTTATACAACACTCACCTAAGGATGCTCTTGGTGACCTCACCTTGCATTCATCCTTGGGATGTTGGTCTCTAAATTTTGTATTTTTGTGAGTTCATCTAATTATTATAATTCATTCTCTCTTAATTTTTTTTCATGTTGGATTTCTCTATTCCATAACTTATGGGATTGTCCTTGTTGAATATGGGGAGGTTTGGGGTACATATCCCTTATAATTTTATATGATTTTAATATTCATTTTGTTCCATCCTATTGGAATTATATAATATTTTTATTCGTTTTCACTTAATTTGGTGCAATTGTTTCAATATTTTTCTATGTTTACCTTTTATCCATGAAATTATATAGTTTCATTTAAAAATATTAATTTAAAATTTGTAGGATATGTGCTTATCTAAAGAAATAATGTCTCATATCAAAGTGAAGAAAACTTTTAATGGATTATTTTAAAAATAAATTTCTTTATCTTAGTGAATTTTATGGATAATAAGGGATTACAATTTGAGAAATTCTCATTAGTAGACTATTATGTGTCTTGAATTTATTGTTTTATTATTTTTTTATTATACATGTTTGTGATGATTTAGTAAGTGTTTAATCCTTTTAATACATGAAGTTTCTATGGTTTACTATAGATTAAATCATTAAATTTGTGGTTCTGTAGGGTTTAAAAATGCTATAAATGAACCATTTTTTAAAAATGGATTTTAAGGCTGTTTTATATTGAAAATTATTGTCTAAAATTTAAATTTTTGGTTGGAAAATTACATAAATTATTCTCACTAATAATTATGAAAAAAACATAAATAAATCCCCATGATTGTATATTCATAACATATTGGATGATTTATTTGATTATGGTGATGTTTATATCGGTTTAAATGATGGTCTGGAGTGAGATGGTTGTTAGAGCATGAGTTAAGGTATGTTAATTGAATGGATTTACATATGTTTCATTCATGATGTGTGTATCATTTTATACACATTACTGATCACTCTCTATTAATATTATTATAAGGATTATCACCATTTTCGTGAGATATTGAGAAATGATTATTATATTATTATATATGAGATAGGGATGTATCGACTATACATGGACCAATACTAATTGTAAGATTTAGTATAATATATCTTGTTGAGATCTTGTTGGTTGTGTATATAAAAGTAATGAATTTATAGGATGACATATTAATCCACCTATGCGTGTTTATGGTTGTCTCACATGTTGTTTAGGAGATAACTGTATTATATAATTATATATATATATTAATTATTTTTTATTCACTTTGATTTTGAGCTTTTGATTATTCAATTAAATCACATGATGTATAATTTTTGTTATATCTCGTTCATGATTTTTTTAAATGGTAATTATTTAAAACAATTTTATGATACATGATTCTAGTTAATGACTATTTATTATTATTATCTTACCTTATAATTTGATATATTTTATTTCAAGCCTAAAGTTATAAATTCACGACTAATGTTTATCAGGGTAACATAGTTTTTTTATTATTTGATTTGAAACAATTTTACTAAAAATTAAATGTAATAATATTTTATAATGATATTGGAAGGATAATATAAATATTTTTAATGAACAATGAAATTATTTAAAAAAAGGTAATTAATATAGGTTATGAATTTGACTTCAAAAGTGATATACTTCCTATGTTAAATAACTTTATATTAAAACTTTTTACAATGTTTTGAAAAAATGATTGCATGAACACATATGTGATGTACTTTATGGATTTTATGTTCACACCCTAGATACACCACTAAGTTTATATAGACAGAGTTGTTTCATTTTTGGGATTAGTTTTCTAGAAGATATACAATATAGGATTTCCCTCTAATAATTGTCTTGGTAAAGACTTATTTATAGTTAGTCAATTACATCAAATTTATGAGGATTTTATTATTATGATTTTTTGATTTATATTGAATGATAGATGTAATGACTAATTTGATATTCTTTTTTATTTTTTCTATCATGGAATTGACATATTTAGTTTTCTATATGTGTTAATTAATAGTTATGATTAATATTAATTTTTTTATTTATTTGGTCGTATATACTGTGTTCATAAATGGATGTATAATGTCTCGATGCGCCATGAATGACTATTAGTAAGATTCTGCTACATGTTGAATGTTATTTATATAGTAGAAATCATTCCCAGTGTACTTATTTTGAGGCATTGGATCATTTTTCACTCCCATGGGTATTGTGACTCCCTTCAAGATTCAAATCTATCTAGATCAGGGTTCCATAAAATGGTTGGATCCAGATGGTCCATAGAACATATTCTAAGTACCATTTACAAAATTTATTGATTATTTATATAGTATACATGGAATATAATAACAAGTGTATAAGTATGGAGAGAAAGAATATCTAGAATAACTATTCTAAAAATTAATTGTTGGATTCAATATAAATATTTATGATGTAATTAAAAGATATGAAACATCTACATAGAGTTATGGATGAACCATCGAAATGTTTTCTAACATAAATTCAATTTTTTTTTATTTATAAACATCTCATAGCATAACGTCTGAAGGATATGAAGTAATGAAATCATTTTTTAGGTATACTTGTTTATTATTATACTTAAATTTTACTTATCTAATGTTACATCATGCATTGAAAATAAGTTGATGTCAATTTGAATTATTCTTAAATTCCAGGAAAATATTCAAATCAATTAAGAGTTAATTTAAAGTGGTTAATAAATACCTTAGTTATATTAAATTGATTCTAATATTTTCTAAATAGTTATAGATATCTTATTATAAATATGATAAATTGTCTAGGAATGTTTTCATAACTGTAATATAGATATTCTATGATTTATTTCAATAGTAGTGACATTGAATTTTAAAACATCCATTGGTTTGTATGTTTTATTTAATAAATATGTAAGAGACATTAAATTTCTATTAAAGAGTCATTATTTTATAAAATTTCAATGTAATACCCATTTTATAAGAGTAGTTAGTGAGTTCATAAGAGTCATATATTATATAGGATACTTCAAAATGTTTCAAATTCATAACATTATTACTATAGTTGATCACATTAGAAGGGTGATTCAATCATTGGAAGATTGATTTCATGTCATCATATGATCCATCGACCACTTTATAAGAGTTATTAAGGACATATTAAAAGTAAATAATAAATTCATTAGAGTAACACTATGACTTTAACAGAGTAAAAAGGTATTTCCTTATAGGGATCTAAGACTTTTTATAAGTTATTAGTTTTTGGAAGATTTAAAAATGATGGCTTTAATAGAGTATGTATTGAAATCATAAAACTCATCACCATTGTGTAATTTTGAGTTTTTAGGGACTGGAAAACAAGGATTTCACATAAAAATATTCTGATGAAATTAAATGTGATCATGATAAAGAAGTAATTGAAGATCAAAATAACAAGATTCATTGATAATACATCTCATAATCCTTTTTTTGAATAAGATTATATGGGAATCAAATGAAAAGATAATAATACATTAATGATCATGAATTATGTAAGTAATATTTTAAATTCATTAGGTGTATGGATCCTTTGAGATTTAGTTGATAGAATCCCGAAATTATTTTTTAATAATACAATAAAATAATATTATAAAGAAGATCATGTTTTTTACAATTATTAGTAAATATTTACTTGCATTTGAATACACTATTAAATAATGGGGTCAGGTTAGTTGATGTGGTTACATCCTATGATTAAATTTTTTTATCGTCAAAGAGGCGTAGAAATATGATAGTTTAGAAAAATGGTTCCAGTATAAACAATATAATGAAGAATGTGTGAATAAATTAGAATATTAAATCAGGAGAATTGTTTATTATCCTTCATATGTAAATGTAAAATATATATTTTTGTTTTATATAATGTAAATTATAAAATTAAAGTGTTGAGTGGATAATGATGCCTTACCAAACCATATTGTAGTCTGTTCTATGAAATCATCATAAAATCATAATCTCCCAAAAAATAAAATAATAATTATGTGTAAATTTCCCACCATGTGGATGAATCATATAGAGGTATCATACATCATATTACATTATTTTTTTTATTTCATATTTTACGACAATATTAGTAAAACATAAAAATATTTTCCACTTTAACTAGTAACCAAGTTTCAAATACTAAGGGGAAAATTTTTTATAAGATTGATTTGAATCTTGAAGAGTTATATGTTCACTAACACACCCTATCTTCCAGGTGATTACATATGATCCTAAGGGTCATTTATAATGTACAGTCTCTATATTTATAATTCACATTATCAAATCAATTTTTATCTTTATTATCCTTATAAATTATTGTTCTCCATCTATATATAGTGATTTTATAAATTATCCAATGACACCATAATCCTAGTTTTTTATGTTAGAGATAACAATTTCTAAAAATAAACAGAATCCCTCTTTTTCAATGATGAACACTATAAATATTCAGTCATATAGAAAATATAATATTTTTAGAAATATTACATCACCTTTAGTAATTCTCATCATTATCTCTACTAATTTTGGTTGAACTACTATAATATAATGATATAAGTATACTCCATCCATTTATATTCACAAATATAACATAACTGGATCAATAATTTTGGATTGCATAATCCATAGAGTACTCAGTGTTACATATTCCTTCGAACTCAATGCATCATTTAACTATGTCTAAATTTCAAAAACATAATTGACATTATAATCATAATCATTTAATTGCTAAAATTTTCTCCAATTAACCATTATAAAATTAAATTTATATCAATATATATTGATGAAATTTTTTGGTTCAAATATATATATCATTAAATTCTATAGATTGATATAGATAACATATCATCAAAGAAAATATTAATTCTATAATCTACAAATCATGTGTTAAATAATTATGAAATGTAATAGTCAATTTTCTAAATATGTATTCACATAATTCACTTTTTGTATCAACACAAAAAAATCAATTTTTTTGTCCTCTACATATAAATAATCATGCACCTTAATAAAGTTATGTTATTAATAGAAAACAAGGAAACATTCACTTAATCTCTATTAATATTTCATTATAGTATTTTTTCTATATCTAAGAGACTGATTATTTGTTTAAATGTTTTATGGGGTGGATAGTCATTAGATTTTCTTCATAATGTACTGATACTAGTTGCATAGGACAATAATTATATTGATCATAGTCCTCAAAGGTAACATGAATCATTATTCAATGAAATATGTTTTTAATTGATAAACTAAAATACATATAATAGTTACCATGTACCCTTAGTATTCTACTTTATACAAAAAAATCACATTTTTTAACGATGTATCATAAAATATATTTCTCCATAGGTTTTTTGAAACTATCCAAAAAGCGTCACCATGATCCTGAAATACATTAGAATAAATATCAATATCATAAATATTGAATCGAAAAAAAAGACTATAAAATAGGTAATGAAATTTATAGTTAATGAAATTAACACAGCTAATGAATTTGACAGACCAATGTCCATTACCTGAAATCCATAAACTTATTTGTTGTTTTATTACACAATGATTAAGATATGAAGATAATATTTCAATCTTACCAAAATATAAGGAACAATTATATTGAATATATTGATCAGTAATTCCATATAATGGATATTTAATCATAATAATTATATGATTATTATCTTATAAATCAATAAATTATTTTATATATATCCATCATTAATTATCATAAGTAAAATATGGCTCCCAAACAAGGAACCATAGGATGATCAAACCCCTCGTTCACGTGATATTATATATTCTTCATTAACTCCACCAAAATTTTGATCCATAAAATATTATATCAATTAAATGGGATGGAATTTTGAGACTATAATAATAGAAAAATCAACTTCATTATATAAGGGATATATGTGAAATATTTCTATGATTATTAATACAGAATTATACACAATTTTTATATTTTATAAAATTATTCCAAAAAATTCTATTATTTGGGAGACACATACATATCCATCCAATACTATTATTCATTCAATGACACAAACTAGTAATAATGCACAAGATTCATTTATCTCTATTCAATAGAATACTAATCATGGTTTGTTCAGTAGATTTTGATTGACGCCATTATATTATTAATTTATACTATAACTATTATATTATATTATGTTCATATGATGTATAGTTTCCAATTAAACCAAGCGATGATGCACAAAATTCTATTTTTACACCCAATGATTTTATATTTCATTATTCTTAAATAAACATTAGGTTTTTGATCTATTAATTTACATGTAACCTCAGGTTTAAAAAATCGATGATATAGTATAGAATTAAAGCATGTTAATTGTATTAGTGGTTATGAATATTATTTTACACATTGTTAAATATATTCATAATGTTAAATATTGAAAGATAGGAACTCAATTTTAATAAAACCATTTAATCATTAAAGTCCAATTTTACAGAGACAATTATTTTTCTATATATTTTGTAATTTATATGAGGAAAGTAAATTGACCACTGTTGGAATATGTTATTAATTAATTATATTTTCAATTAATATTAATAAATTAATAACCTCAATAAATAATTTATTTAATGGTTCATATTGATGATAAATTCATTAAACGTTAAAAAGTGTTATTTTGAAGAATTATTTTTTTGAAAATTGTTTTTATCCTAATAAATTTTATAATTTATTTTATATTAATATTTTTAATGACATGTATATATTATATATTTTATAAAATATTTTAATATTAAATTGATTGTTTTTAATAGTAATTGAAAGAATGATGAATTTGTTTTGTGCATAAAATTGAATTTTAAGAACAAACGTGTTTTCATTACATTTTGTGTGGTTAAATTAAATTGAAATTCATATACATATATAAATTGAATTTCCATAACATTGATTACATGTATTTTAATATTTATGATAAAATTTAGTAGTTATAAATATTTAATTTTTTAATATTAAATTGTAAAAATGGTAAAAATTTGATATCATTGTAAGCATTAAAACGGGTATAGAAGGGGTTGAACTAAGATATTAGGGTAGTATATCCATATAAAATGTACTAAATAATTTTTATTGAGTATATTTAGACCCTTCACTTTCTTATATAAGAATAAATTTATGTTGGTTTTTTTACTTCAGAAGAGAAAAAAATTATATTGTTTAAATCCTTTTTATAATTCTATGTTTCTCCTCTCCATTTCTTATAAATGGGAACCTCATATCATTACTTATTCAAAAAAATATACTTATATCATAGAAAATACAAAATCAAAAACCATCCTAGCTTCCTTACCTTCATCCAAGAGACACTTGTCTTCTCTTCAGACTAATATTACAGGACATAACTTGTAGTACAAAGGAGTTTACTCAAAGAAGATATATGAATTAGTTGAGCTATTACAATAATATTTCTTATTACAACTATAATAAAATTATTGTATCCAACATAAATTAATTAATATTATGTAATTAATATAATAATAATTTATTTTAATCACAGAATAACAATTTTCCGCTACATTTCCATGAAATCGGAAATTGATGTATTGCTCTTGCGTTTGGGTGTAGTGATACCTCTACAAAACGATATGTATCATTTTGCATCACCAAATCACATGAAAAATTATAATGATGAATTTTATGATTATATATTATATTAATTATCTAATTTTAATTATTTATTAATAAAATATTTTTTTATCTTCCACCAATCTATTCGTTAGAAAATGAAAAAAAACTTGCATGTTTATGTGTAGACTAACATCTTCATGAATAGTGTAATTAATTTTTCTATATCTATCTTTTATGTATTGTTTTAAATATATATATAATTAATAAATATTATTTGAAATAATTTATTAATATTAAGAAAATTATGGTACCATGATCAAAGCATGTGGACCATAACTGATAAGAAAAACATGTATGTATAAGATAGAGTTAATATCAATAAATAATGATTTTAATAAAAAAATATTATTAAATGGGTTTTTTGATGTTATAAGTGGACCATTTATGATAATATAATTATTTATATTGGTTTTTATGGAATTATAATAAATTCTAATATATTATACATGATGTAATATTTCTTATAATGCATGCAAAACATAAGCAAAGGGTTTTATGTTACATGTTTTTATTTTAGTTTTCCCTCCATAGATACTTGATTATATGTTTTGTTTTAAAAAAACTTGTTTATTTCATTGGTTTGGAATCATTTTTTCTAGGTCTATATATTATTTAAAATATTTTTAAGAATTATTTTTATACTCGAAAATTAATTTTTAATGTAATTTTTAATGATTTTTTTACTTTCAATATAATGTATTAAATGGAATATTCTCATAATCTCTTGAAGATAATAATTTATACCCAATGTGTGAATAAAATTATTATTTTAATGTATAAAGAACTAAAGGACTATCTGATCAACTAACTAAAAATTTCATTTAAGTTAAATTTTAATGGTTCCTTGGTAATTTTAAAAAAATTTCTTTTTTATAATATTATATTCATTTTTATATTTCAATTAAGTTTTTCTAAAATAAAAAGTGTATCTTACTAAATAAATGTATCAGTTATCATTTAAAGGAACATTCAACTGTGGACACATCATTTAATTTTAGTTATTATTAATTGGGTATATGATCAAATTAAATAATAATTATTATTTCTCTTTGATGGTTATTTATTATGACAATGAAATATATATGAAACCTATTTTATTTTCAACGAGCCAATTTATGACGAACTAAATTTTTTTTATAATTATTTGATGAATGGTCTGTTATATCCATTCAATTTATTTTGTGATGATTTACATTATATGAGAACATATTTTAAAAAGGGATGTTATCCCATGACCAAAAATGGTACACAAGATGTTATTCTCAGAAAAAATATTTGGAATTGGTTGTTGGTCTATTCATAACATTTGATGAATGTCATGGCGGTCCTAATTGACATATGATGTAAATGATTATTAACACGAAACATTTTAATACAATATGTTATGGAAAGAACCTAATTCAATTTTATTTTATCATGGATCTTATTATTTGATTAATTTAATATTATTTTATTATAATCTACCAATACTTACTCTACATCATTGGATTATGATATATGATTTGTTGGCTATAATTTTCTAATGATATGATCCAATTATTATAAAATTATAGATATGATATTCCTAAAAACGTGCATTTATTGATATATCCCTTATTAACCTTTAAATATCATTTTACCTAACCCTATATTATGTTTCCTTTTCTCTATGTTATAAGGATATATTTTATGTATGATATTTATAGGAAAAGTTCTAATTGCGATGTACTTAGTGGGATATGATGTAAAAAGATTATGTAACAATTTTTTATATATGAATGTTTCCAAATAAAATAAATTTATACTATTATGGAATATATTGAAATAAAATTAAATAAATATTCATTTTATAAGTGGTAATATTTATGAATTCAATTTGTCAGTCACTTCAGATGTTATTATAATATTATATTTTTTTAACTATGATAAGGAAACATTAGATATAGACCTTAGGATAATAACAAGTATAAGATAAAATTATATGTTATGGTAGAAAAGGAGTGGATTTTTCATTGAATAAAATCTTTATCTAGATACAAGATATTGGATACAGTTGTTCCACATATCAACATTGTGATAATAACACTAATAGTGATAATTTGGTATTATCTCAATCATTATTAGTGTATAATGGGTTGTCCTTTGACTTTAAAAATACCTATAAAATATATAGGTATATTCTTTTGTAATATCACATTTTAAATATGAACCATTATAAATTATTTGAATAGATAATGTACATGGATAGTTATAGATAAACCTATATGATTTCCCGATATGATAATTGTTTCTCCAACAAATATTTTTGTTACTTTTAATGGAGAGAACTAGAAGATACCCTGATAACATTTAAAATGATTAAAAATTATATAATTTACCTTTAATGAAGCCAAATTTTAAGAGATATAAAATTAATAATATCATCTCTATTTTTATGTATCTTTCACTAAATGTGAATGATGATGGTCTTCTAAACAATAAAATGATAGAATAAAATTATCTCCAGTCCTTTACAAGGAAATATTGAACTTATTTTAATGGGTATGATGATCCAATACTTGATGATAAATGGAATTGTACTACTAACAATATATTTTTCATTATCTATTTCTCTTGTCCTAAATATTTAATTTTGTTTTTTTATCTTTTTGAATAGTAAAAAATTAATAAAGAACCATTATTAAGAAAATATAGAAAAAAGAATAAATTTATTATATGTCTTTATATGAGTATAGAAGACTATTTTTCAACTAGTATGTTTCCCATATTCTTTAATCAAAAATGAAGAATAAATTTATTGTTATAAATAAGTTGTTTGATGAATCCATTGTTACATATGATAAATATTTTAGAATACTTCTATGGCACACTTTATGTATTCTTATAAAACCAAATACAATGATTGATCAAAAATTCATTAGAATTAAAATATGTATTTAATATTAATTATATATATGATTAATCATTATCTAGGAAGAAACCATTTATTATGCTCCCATGTGAGAAATGGATATCTGATTCATCCACCAGTCTTATGGTTTTGATATGTAATGGAAGATAGAATTTAATGGATATTCTAATTATAAATATCATGATGAAATGAATATTATTCATCCTTTAAACTGAGACTATTGAAAAGATCATTGAGGATATTTTATTAAGGGACTAGTAAATTTTTAAAATATATACTGTAAGGGTATTGAAAAATAAAATATAGATGTGATTTGAAAAAGTTACCTAATTATGTGACTGGAGATAAAACTCAACAGAATGAGCCATAAATAGTATATTGATTCAAATATATGTATTGTGGGAATTATTATAAATATTTCATGAATTTAAGGGTTATTTAGGATTATTGAAATTAATAACCTATTACACCCAATTATAATGGGAAATTTAATGATATCTCTACTGTTGATGTTTCGAATGATAATGAAGTGGTGAATGGTACACGTACCATCCATTATATAAGTGAAAGTGTCATATTTTATTCTGGATCCATGCACTATTTTATAATAGAAAACTTTTCATGGCGTATCACATTACCACTTGAATAGGTAGATTTTGAATTTGGAGTGAAATCCCATAATGGTACACTGATCACATATAAAGGCTATGATTCCTTTTTTATAGAGGTTTATGAGATTGTGATTCTTGTTAATCTTGTTATTCTCTCCATATTTTATATTTATTTTATTATGTAAATTGATTTTATTTCTCCATATAGAGCCTATATAATCTTATATGGATGGGACGTTATATATAATATTTTTAATCAACCTATAATTGTTTATTAGTGTGTGGATGAATACGATATTCAAATAAAAATTACTTCTATTTTATGATTCTTAATTCCTATTTATAAGTTGTAATTATCTTAGACAGCTAGAAAGAAACTCAACATTAATGATGTATCTATAGTACAGAACTTTGGTGATGTAGTTTTGGATTATTTTCCCAACCTTCCTCTTAATCTTGAAGTTTTGTTTTCAATATAAATGATGCATGGTTTTTCCACAATTACAATGAAGATGTATATAATTTCCATTATTGAGTTATATTAATTAATTATGAAACTTATGGTTAATATTTATAATGCATTTATTCAAGAATGTGTGTCACATATGGGTGAAGTTGTTCTTTTTTTAATAAGAAAGATAGATCTATGTGACTCTAAATTGATTATCATGAATTTAAAAAGGCATCCATTCCGAATTAATATACCATTTTTCAAATTTATGATTTCATAGATCAATTATATGGAGCTCAATATATTTATAATATTTTTCATTGATCTGTAAACTATCAATTTAGCGTAAAAATTAATGACATACCCATGAAACCCTTCTATATGAGGTGCAGACAATCTGAATTTACAATGATGTAATTTGGTTTCACAAATCCACACTACATCTTCTAGGATTTCTTGAACTGTGTCCTATGATATTACCTAGTCCTTTTTGGTTGTCTTTATAGAATATATTCATATGTACTCAATGTGTGTTGAAGATAATGAAGAATAATTTATGATTATATTAAAGACCACAATGATGGATGAATTGTATAAAAATTTACCATGTTTTAATTTTTTCTTTATAATGTTTCATTTTGGGTAATATAATTTTATGTGTGTGTATATCAAGGGATCCATGTATAATGGATGTTATTGAACATTATACTAGACCAAACACTATGAAAATGATCCACAGTTATACTAGATTGGTTTGATATTTAAAATTCATTATGATGTACTTTTAATAACTATCAAATAAACATACCATGTCAACTCTAAAGGAACATCTGTTCATTTAGACTGATGAATTTAATTAAAATTTCATGGAACTGAAGAAAATAATGGTTTCTGAACCTATGAACACACTACAATACATTTGAAGGGTAATTCTAACATAAATTGATTTATCAATGATTGTAATTGTTTTTTTATAATTCCAAATAATATGGTGATATCTTACGTCTCTTATCAATTAATTGTTCATGATAATAACTACATGATACATGAACTATATTTATTAGTAGAAATATCTAAATTAAGGATTCAGATAAGTTAAATTTATAGATAAAAGTGACAAAAATATAATTATCAGAAATGTTTAAAGTATATATTCAACTATAATGAGTGTGATACAATCCAAATAATATGTTTAGAGTTTATAAAAAATTATTACAATAATCACCCGAACAATTATAATTGAAATTCCCAATAAATTGATTAAATTCCTTTATTTATAGAAAACTCATCCATTTATTTGGTTATATTTTACTAACAATCATTTTAGTTTTAAAAGACCATGATTCATATTAAACATTTATAAAATATATATTATTCTGTTATTATTAATATTTTTATATAAAATGTGATTTGATATTTCCCAAATAACATATCAGAAAGAACCTATGGCCTTTAATTGTGTGATCATACCTTATAAATTCCATCTATCATAGGTTTTGAGGGAGAGTACATCACTAGGAATTTCGCAAAACTAATCCCAATCTATGATTTAACATCTGAAGCTTCAATAAAACTATTTAATGGAGAAGGTAAAGTTTATCAATATCATGAACCAACCATGTATTCCCAAAAACCATAGAAAATAACCCCAATTAAATTTTTACCCATAGTCAATATAGTGGTGTAATTAGGGTTTTGTATGTAGACCATAGTAATATGTAATTTTATATTTTCTTTTTACAAAAAAAATTATATTTTCCCTTTTTCAGTATGAATGAATATATAATGAGTTGGATAAAGTTATTTTAGATACAATGAAAAAAATTGTATTTTTGGGAATTCTATTGCTCACATTATGAAATAATTTGAAAAATAAAATTATATTTAAATAAATTTTATTTTGGTAAATGTTTCATTGTAAATAAAATTTATTTAATTATAAATGATATTATAATTTAATGAAATACAATGTATTTTTTTGGTTCATAATGTGGTTATCATCATAAACACATGGATTTTCCAAAAACATGTATTTTAATTTAAAAGTGTAAATATTCATTTTAAGAAACTTATTTTGGTAAAAATAAATATTATTTTTGAAATATTCACATTAAATTTATCCAAAAGTAAATTATTCATAATTTTATGAGACAATTGATTTTTTTGGTGATAATTAAATATGTTATAAATTTATCGTTTTTATTGTGAAATCTGAATATATTCAATGAGATAAAATAAATTTTTTAAAATGAATACACAACCAAATATATAATTTCACTTCATAATATTTAGATTTTGAATTTATGTAATTCATTTTATTATCCATTAATTTATCTTGAAAAAACCTACATTATATTTTATAGTTTTAAAATCAATTCTTTATAAATACCAATCACTTCAACATAACCAAGAGTTTTATATTGATATATTTTATTATTTTCCTTATAAAATGATTAAAAATAATAATTTCTAGTAGAAACCATATGAAAACCATTGAGATGGTTTTTTGTTGTGATCTTACAGAGTCTATAACCTATGTTTATAAATTAATAATGAAGTTCCATATATTTTTTCAACAAATAACCAAAAATAATCCAACTCATAGTTACCAATAACCCATTGAGATTATTTTTTCTCACAATACTTATCTCCAAATCCCTTCTAGAATATTCCTAATATCATAACAATATAATTATAAAATTTTAGAAGCACCCTCTTAACGAGAATGACTATCTCTTCATGTTTCTCTTTAAAGAACATTTTTAGTAATCCGTGTGATTTATAATTTTTCATGATGAAATGTGTTTCTAAAAATCCATATACCTTCCTTCCGATAGTCATGTAACTATTGGGAACCTTTCACTCTCATTAAATTGTCCCTTATGTTTTTTTACACCCTTTATGCTTCTTAAATTATCCAATGGTTTTTGTGGAAAAAAATTGTACAGTGAATACTCATTCCCCTTTCCACTGATGTATGTTCAAATAAATATAAATTTCCATTATATATTATATAAATAAATTTATGTAACCCACATTCAATAATAATGTGATTAAAATTGTAATGTCTTGGGACCGAGTGTGGCCCAAAGGGGCCTCGTACCTAGTTGGTCACAAGATCTCTAGGGAATTTCAAAAAACTCTAGAGGTTGTCGACTAGAAGCGAGGGAGAATGTATAATAATAGGGAAACTATACCCTCATTTTATGAATATACATAGCTTAATAACCAATATAAAATAGTAGTAGAAGTAGTAATACCATACAAAAGAAGTAAAAAATTGAAAACATATAGTATAAACATCTACATCATATATATAATTAAGGATACAAGTAAGAATTATCTAGGAAAGAAACCAAACAAGTTATTATGTTGGAAATACAATACTGAAACCAATGTATAGAAATTAGTAAACTCTAATTGCATCACAAGCCCCATCTTGGTCTCATTATCTCCAACTCTAACAACAATCAGGTACCAAATGAAGAAGGGGGACTTCCCTTATCAATACTTACAACCCTAAAATCTGTTTGGGCCCAAAGCATGACCAAAATAGGGTATTAGATGAATCTTGATAGATAACCACCAGAATATTTGTTCCAAACAATCAGTGATTCTATATAGCCGGTGATATAAAAAATTGAAGTAATAAACTAGGAAGTACTCAAAAGTAAAGAATTCTACAGTTTCCAATTACATTCGTTCTCATTTATAAATTATTCAAACAGTTAAATAATTTCACCTCAGGATGTAGTTTATGCCCTATATTCCTCTGTATAATAGAAAAACTAATGTATCAGAAGACCATGTAAACTAACACGTACGACCAATTCCAAGCTTGTTCTTTTTCTGGGAAGACTCATCTCAATAAATCAATCATTCATAAGAATCCCTGTTGGAATGTTCTCATAGTTTAACCCCTCTTGTTTAACATATCATTAATTTAGTAAATAGTTATGCTATGTGAATGATCACAAAGTCTAAGCCCTTTGGTGCCACATGGCACTAATCCTGTAAAAATTACCACCTGGGTAGCTCCAACTATCAGTACCCCCTTAGTCTTTATATAAAAAATAATATAAAATGACCGTAGAATCTATCATAGTTAATTACCTATGGTCCAAAATTCATTTAATAATGACCATATGGTTACCTATTAGAGTCTAACACCTCATTTCAATGACCCCATGACAGCTCTCACAGTCAATAGCATTGGTCTGTCATAAAAAAGTTCATAATTAAAATACCCTACCTCAGGAAGCTCTCATAGTTACCTCCCCTTCGCTATACATTAACCTTTTAGATCACATTCATCTCAAATAAAAAACAATGTCATCCTAATAACACTAATCATGGAAAACAAAGAATACTAACATGCTTTCTAACACTAATGACCATAACCAATCAAAATTAGAAAACACATCCATAACTAAGTCAATAAACCATATGAATGATCAATAACCCCATTCACAACCAAACACACAATAATAGGTATTAAATAAGGATAAATATAAAAATCAATAAGTACACTAATCATGGGTATTCATCAATTTTAGTATATATAATTCAATGAAAATTGAATAATGTCACAAAACACATTCCTCGATGTTGAATGATGAACAATATAGAACGTCAAACCCTGAATTGGCCTAAAACATTTTATATCTACAAGAAGTATAAAATCATTCATCCGTGGATAACTTAAGAGAGGAGAAATCTTGAAGTAAGGCATTTGGGAAAGCAAGAACTCACTGGTGGGAATCCAACGCACCCAGTAGTGTTTTAATCAGAGATTGAACAGAATAATGGGAAGAGATCAAGGATCATTGGCCATACATTGCTCTATAGTATGATTCACAGGAAGAAGAATATTGATCTGTAAATGAGATTTGGCCCCACTATGATATAAAAAATAAATAATAAAAGTACATTGTGTGTTCATTTAATGTACACATAGTGTACTAGCCTCATCTGGTCACTGATTTATGTGATCTTCCAGGTCACCCACATGACCATGTAGTTGGCTGTTATACAGCCACTACACGGCTACCTACAGCAACCGGGTACATAGCATGTACTCAAGAGTACACAGTGTGTACATTGAAAATTTCCCTTACTTCCTTTTTCCTAAAAAAGTCCAAAAACAAAGACCCATACATGAAATGAATATCCAGGTTCTTACAAACATTCCCCCATAAAACAATTCCTCCCTGATTTTCTATTCCAATGGTGGGGAAGAAGAAACCTAAAAAATATCTGGCCACTGTGATCAAACTTCAACCTCCCTCTCCCATGTCACATCATGTACTCACCTATGATACCATAACACCCATATCAGTGGAACAGGCAGGACATAGATAACGATCATGTTGTGATCCACAATACTAATATGGTGCTTCTCAAATAATGCATCCACCTCCGACTCAACCTCCTCGGGTTAAAAAACCTATGACGAGTCTAAAAGGTAATTGTCTAGATGTGAAACATAGAAGATGTAGTGCATATCCTGATACCTCTAAGGAAACTGAAACTGATAGGAAACCAGAACGACTCTCTCCAAATACTCAAATGGCGCAACATATCTCGGTGAAGGCTTCCGCATTCTTATAATCCTCCGATGTCCCAACCTCAGTGGGACATGTATGAAAAACTGATCTTCAACCTCAAACACCAGAGGTCATCTCCATCGATTATCATAAGATTTCTTGTGAGACTGTGAAGTGTCTATCCTCTTCTGAATCAACTCCACCTACTAAGTGGTCTCCTAGACAATACAAGGTCCCAGCATAGCTGCCTCTCCTACATCCATCCAATATATGGGTGATCAGCATGGCATGTGGTACAAATACTTACAAGGTTCTATTTAAGTCATCGCCTAAAAACATTTATTATAGTAAAAATCCACTAGGGGTATGTGTCTCTCTCAAGAGCCTCCAAAATTTAGGATGCATGACAGAAGAATGTCCTCCAAAACAAGAATCATGCACTCAAATTATCCATCTCTCTGAGGATGGTATGTTTTACTCAGAAGTACCTGTGTAGCCAAAGCCCTCTAGAGTCCCTGCAAGACACAAGATGTAAAATGGGCATCCCTGTATGAAAGTATATAGTGAGAAACTCCAAGAAAATGTATAATATTTGGATGTAAAACCCTCCAATCTCGTAAAAAATAAGGTCTCCTTGATCATCAAGAAATTTGAAACCCTCGTGTGTCTATCAACAAAAACCCAAACCACATCATTCCATTCATGTGACATTAGTAAACCAATCACGAATTCTTTTGAGACATCATTCCACTTCCACTTCAGAATGGGTAACTATTGTAAAATCCAATTCGGTCGTTCATGCTCTTTATTTATCTACTAATAGGTGGAACATCTCATAATAAAACTACCAACATATCTATTCATACCTAGCCACCAATACTAATGGTGTTGATCTCGATACATATTGGTTACACCATGATGAACTTCCCATATTGAGGAATGAAAATATCACATCAAATCCTCATGTATGTCTGTTGACACCCATAAACATCCATGGAAATCGAAGATCTCATCTCCTCCTATGGTCCACCCAAGAGTAGGGTCCTCTCCTGACACACTCTCTCGTAGGACTAGGGCTTATGAGTCGAATATCTATCACATTCACACTTGATCCATTAGAGTAGAGGTAACATCTATAGAAGAATGAAACTACTTCCACTGTCTATTATGCTCCTCCAAATTCATCTCAATGAATAGATCCATATGCTTCCAATCACTGCTAGCCTCCTTGTCACAACCCATCCCAGTGGGGCCCGAGCCGTAAATCCCCAATCCCGCCTCCAATAGGCCAGAGGATGGTGACTATAATTGAGTGGTCATGCTACTAACATGGGAGGCATTGCTTAAAAACCTTTACACACACACACACACACATCTCTATTCCCACAAAGATGAAAAGTAAAAACTGCTAAAATGAAAAGATGCAAGCATACACTAAAACCCAACCAACAGAGTACAACAGAAAAGTAAAGTACAAGAAAGTAAAACCTTGGGTAAAAAGTACAAGACCACCAAAAGAGAGTCTGTAACAAAGTCCAACCTATAAGTAAAGGTAATTGGAATGCAACCGGTAGTCGTAGGAATACACCTCGGCCCGCCTGATCTCACTGAGTACCACCTGGTCTTGGTCCACCTAGAATCCTGTTAAAGGCTCACTCATCTGCACAAGACACGACACGTGCGGGCAAAGCCCATGCAAGGGTGAGTATAACAATACCCAGTAGGACACCCCAAAACCACAAAGGAAATACAATATAGGAAAAATACCATGAAGGAAAGATACAGTCAGCTCCACACAGTATATGTCTATATAACATATAACAAGAATATTCTGATAGACTTATGGACGATCAACTATTGCTAATACCACCACTAGGATCCAGCATGAAGATTCTACTAAGCATGTAACCGGGAAAACACTCTCCTAGGTCTGAAGAGAGAGATATGAAGTACTCATTCCGGGAGAACACACTCCACAATTACTTTATGAACATGATGCTCAGATGAGGATCACAACCAAGTCGTGGGGTGATTCCTACAACTCAGTCTGAGCTAATCCTCTAAGAAGAGGATCGGCTCCCAGGTAAAGTTGGTCACGTTGATACCAAGAACTCTACCTAGGGTTCCAATAATGGATAGAGGATTCGACTCTAAGTCTAACAGAGGGGATTCCAACAACTCTATTCAGGAGGTCCTGCTGAAGGGATCATACTGCTTTATAAAGTATATAATACCAGAACATTCAGGGAAAAGACCAAGGGTACGAACCCTAAGAAAACTAGTCTAATTCAGAAGAAAAGTGGCTCAAGACATGTAAGATTTTTTTACACGGCGTGTAGTATGGTTACACATCGTGTTCCTTGACCCCGAGTACTGCCTGTGTAACGGACCGTGTCATCTGTACAGTCTGTGTAAAACTACACTACATGGAATGTAGAAGGATCACACACCGTGTTCCTTGACTCTGGGTACTTCCCGTGTAAACGTCCTGTGTCATCCGTCCAAGCTGTGTAAAACCCAACTACACAGGGTGTAGAATGATCACACGCCGTGTTCCTTGACTCCGAGTACTGCTCGTGTAAACGGCCCGTGTCATTCAGCTTGTCGGATAGAAAGTAACTACATGGAGTGTAGGAGAAACACACACCATTTCCAAGCACCTGGGGCTCGCTCCGTGTACGCTGGCCATGTGCCCATACACGGTCTCTGTTCGTGTCCATGTCGCATGCCTGTGTACCAACACACGGGGTATCCCATGTATATGGTCGGGTCTAGCTGGGGAGGGGTATACACACCGTTTCCTTGGCCGTGTACCCAAACCATGTTCGTGTACTCCTGGAGTAGACGTCGGGTGGTCTGTCGACAAACACACGCCGTGTAGCCCATACTACATAGCGTGTTGTCGGGATTTTCCCAGAACGCTGTCTTCTTCCTTGCGCTTTGGCCGATCTTCCGGATCCACGATCTCTCATATATTTCCCATGAAAATAAATATCAAGGGTCACCTCGACGTCGTGATGATGAATCTGTGGGTCTCATGCCTTCAATCGGCTCTAAAATCTGATTCTAGTCATCTTTGTGGAAATCATTCGAAGAACGATATCTCTCGATCAGCTTCGATCCGTCCGTCACCACCGCAGCAGCACCTCCGTAGGTTTGTTCCGACCCCAGATCTTCAATTTCAGATCATTGCATCGCACAACGGATGCGCAACAATCCGTTGTTCATATCCCCGTGAAGAACGTGTAGAATGAAACAAATAATGCGAGAATTTGGGGATGAAGAACATAGAAGATCGAGAGGGATGAACCTCGATCAATGTTCGTTTCGATCATGGTCGGTCACCATTAAGAGGTTGAATGAAACCAAAATAATTCCAAGCATCGAATCCACAAAATCCCTGCAAAATCTCATCCCGCAAGAATAATCGATCCACGGGCTAATCTGTTCGTGTATTAGTCTGAGTTCGTCGTGGAAATAATAAATGGGGAAGAAAACATCAAAAAAACATCCTACTTGGACCCACGACATTCGTTGGTGAAGATATGGTTTCCACATCTACGTCGCCAGCGAAGCTCTTCAAGAACACCGTCGCTGCGTTGGGAGGTTTTCTCCAGAGCCTCGAGAGCCGCCAAGGGTTTCAGGGTTATGAGGTTTGTAACCCTTGATCCCTGCACTAGCCTTTGTTCAAAAAGGATAAAGATATCCACTACAAGAGATTTAATAAAATATTTTAAATTAAATATTTTATTACTGTTACGTCCAAAACCCATATTTCGCAATCGGTCTGCGCCAGTCGATGTTAGATCCCTTCTAGGGTAAACCCATTACTCTGAACGCAACAGTGCCATCATATTTTTGATCCGAGCACCCATTCAAGAGTTATTCCACTTTTTTAGGAAAACTGCATGCACCCATAATTTAATCATTAAATGAAATTCAAACATTTGTTCCGGGGTCACTGGGCCTCGGAACTGCACGTCGTCTCTGTGCCTGGTCTCAAAATAATTCCCTTTATTTTTAAGAATAATGTATGGAAAATTCGAGAAATTACACTCCTAAACTATCTATATCGGAGTCCTCCTACTCAATGCATCAGACACAACATTCCCTTTCCCAAGTGTGTTGTCAAGATCAATGTTTAAGGACTGAAGGTACTCAACCCACCTTTGTTGTCTAAAATTCAGATAATTTTGAGTTAAGATATACATGATACATTTGTGGTTAGTGTATACCACAAAATTTTATTCAAGAATTAAATGTCTCCAACAACTTAAATCATGAAAAACTAATAGCTAACTTGATAACATGCATTGGGTAATTACTCTCATGTGGACTCAACGTCTAAGACCACTATGAAACGACTCCTTCCTTTGAAATAAGCACTGCTTCCAACCCAATACCTGATGCATCACACTAAATAGTATAACTCTTTCTCGGCTCTATAAAAATCAGTATCGCTATTGATGTAAATCTCCAATTCATCTCTTGAAAGGATGAATCATTGGAATCTGGCCACAAGTACTTTTCCCCCATCTTATTCAATCCCATCAGTGGTGATTCTATGCATAAAATGTCCTTTATAAATCTTATGTAGTAAGAACCCAACCCTATAAAACTCCATACCTCAAATATGTTCTCTAGTTTCTCCAAGGAAACTACTTCACTCATTTTCTTTGGTCTATTGATACTATGGTTTCTAAGATAAAATAACCCAAGAAGTGAATTTTTTCCATCCAAAAGTTCCACTTTGAGAGCACAACATATAATATATTCTCATTCAGTGTACTCAAAAATATCACAAGATGGGTGGCATGTCCATGTCGAGAGTGAGAGTACACCAAGATATTTTCCATGAAGACTACCAAAAATGAATCCATGTAAGGATAGAACACTCGGATCAACATTTCCATAGAAAATACTACTGCGTTCGTGAGACCAAACAACATAAACAAATAATTATATAGACCATACCATCTCTAAAAGACTGTCAGAGGTATATCCAATGATTTAACATGAAACTGATGATAACCCGATCTCAAATAAATAATCAAGAACACTATCGATACTCAAAGATTATAAAATAGATCATCAATCATGAGGAAGGGATATCATAACTTGAAAATCAACTAGATTATATTTTAATAATACACACAATGTTTGAGGGTATCGTCCTTCTTCATCGCAAAAAGGACATGTGTCCCCCAAGGAAATGTATCGGGTCAGATGAAACCCTTTGTGTGTAACTCTTGTAACTGCTTCATGATCTCTTTTAACTCTAGTGTTTCCATCCTATAAGGAGGTATGGACACCAGTGCTACTCCTGGAACAAGATAAATAGAGAAATAGACCTCTCACTCTGGAGGTAAACCTAAAATTATTTCTAGAATGACACACCAAATATAATCCACAACTAGTGGAATGTCCATTTGGGAAGTCCTCTAGTCATCCAGATATAAAATAAAAATATGGTTTGTATCTCCTACCAACCCATGATGCTTGAGTCCTTCTCTGATCACCTGAACATCTCATTCACCATTATGTAGAAAAGAACCTCCCTATGGTGATTTAAAACTCACCTGACAATGATATAGGTCAAAAATGGCCTGAAATGAGACTAACCAATCTATTATAAGAATTACATCGAAGCCTGTCATCATTAAGAAATAGAGGCCCCATAAGAAATGACACCCAAAAACCATAAGAGGGAACTCCTTGAACTGGCGTACACTAGCCATATTAATCCCTAACAGAGTGGATAGAATCCTAACATCCTCATAAGTAAAGATACAAAGCCCAAGGCTCTCCACAATAGCAACAAATATAAAATGATGGGAAGCATCCATATAAAAAAGACCATAAGATAAAACTGAGGCAACTAGAATCTAATCACTTACCGTAGAGGGTTCGGGAACCTACTCCTATTGAGTCTACTCTTCTATGAATGTATGACCTATACCATAACCCTGAGACCCTACATGACCACCCTAAGTTGATCCACCTTGGTGTAGCTAAAATCATACCATCTGGTTACCACAACCACGACCACCTCCTTGTCCTGTATGGCCTGAAAAACTAAAATTTATCAACTGCTGAGAAATTGGTGGTACCCATCTTGAACGTGGAGTCATACATGATCCCCTCTCACCAGCTGCTCGTGAGGACATACTTCCAAAATGATGAAGATGTCCAATCTTTCTGCAAGAATAGCACTCAACTAGGTTACTCAGGCACTGAGGTCTTTTGTCCCCACTCATCCCACACAGGTAGCATAAAACCTAGAAACCTAAAGAAACGTCATGAAAAGCTCCCTACAATACTTCCTACTATCTGTCTAAGGAGTACCAGCCCTAGATGCTGAACTACTTTAGATCACACCTCCTAACTCCCATAGAATTTTTTTCGTAATCAGTGCCTAGTTCACTATAAGAGTCACCATAGTTATCTTGAAGACATTAACCTATGATCGGATGTCATACCAAAGAGCATCCTAAAATCGCTTAGCCAATGGCAGATCTTCACCTCCCAGAATAGGTGTGAAGCACTGATGCTCAGTAAAACAAAAAGAGCAATCCATCACTGAATGAGTTTCCTACTCCAGATTCATGAACTCTTAGGCACAATAATCCTTCAATGTCTTGGGATAGATGTAATCATAGAAGATACTCTAAAACACTTCCCAAACTATATCCCTATGGAATACCGCCAATGAGATAACATCCCACAATATCTTAGTAGAATCACGTAGCATATACATCTCAAGATTCACCCTCTACTCAGGAGGCATCTTTAGATGCCCAAAAATATCTACCATGGACTCCAACCATGTCTCTACAGGCTGTGGTCCTCCATCCTGTGAAAAAGTTGGAGGATTCTGCTACTGGAACACCAATGTCTACTCTGTCATTGATGGGGAAGGATGCGGTGCTCCCTGAAAGGTCTGTATAATCCTCCGAAGACCTTCATGGGAGTATGCATTAGCACCCACATCTGGTATAATGGTTGGTGAAAAAATAGGCACGATGGGAGGATCTATTGGTAGTCCCTAATCTATCCTTTATGGTGTCTGGTAATCGTCTTTCACCTAGTGTACAACTAAAGGACGTCTTGGTAGTATAAATAATCATGGTAAAGTGAACACCTTAGTATAAGAGTATCAATGAAAAAAACATAGAAGTTAAAGAAAGGAAAATGATAAGAAACATTCATGTTTTATAAAATAGGGTTACATGACTTGTATAACCCCTATATAGCATGTTACCTTATTCATTTAACATAGTGTGTACCTCTTCCAAACATGGTCTGGTAGAACCCATGCACAAGGCGTGTTCCTCCACAGAAATGGAATGTACATGAATTTTTTCCCTTTCCCAGGTTACTCTACACGGCTAAAACCACATTACTCTCTACTGGGTAACACTACATGGTTTTTTCACCCTAGACATAATGTGTACTAGTTCAGTTTCTTCTATATGTGTCATTGGTCACACAGTAGGACACATGGTCGACTCTACACATCATGTACAAGCTATACACGACATGTAAAACCTATGATTCACCCACTAGTGTCTTTTTTCACTAGGATGGATACACGGTTCTCTACACATGGCTTGTAGAATATAGACGAAGTGTGTTCTACAAAATTTTTTCCAACCCCATGTCTCTGCTCCAACATTAATTCACACGATGAATCACTACACGGCGTGTACAAATAGTACAAGATGTGTATTGGATTTGTTTTTTGATCTTCAAGAAAAGAAGATCAAATATCTTGTGTTCATAACATCACACACAGTGTTGTCTGGGTTTCCAAAAATTCAGCATCTAAAACATCTCCAAAACCGTTAAAAACATAGTATTTTTTCCAATTCATGACACATTCTGACATGTGAGAGCCCATAATCCCTCGAATCAATGTTTATAATCCTATTTCCCATATCAACTTGAAGAAATTCAGTTATAGTTCAATATGGTCCACTAAATTCCTATCCCAGAGCACCCATAACACCTCATAGAAGAATGTTTGGAATCCATCCAAATGAAAAATTACATATTCCAATACCCTATAAAAATAGCAGTTATTTTATCATGGAATTTATCACACCAGCATGAATATCTAGCACAACATCTATCTCAACAACTTCCAATCCATATTGCACCCTAAATGGCATGAAATGAATGTATGACATGAGATCTTTATCAAGTGCCAATATGATGCATGAGACGGAATACCAACATTTCATTGGGTTGTAACAAAAATAAAACCTCAATAATATCAACGACAATGGAACAATATAAGTGAATCACCCAATGATGAAAGAAAATCAGTTGTAACAATTGAAACACTAGAAAAATTGCAATATTCGAGGTAACATGGCTCTTCCCTGTACACGGGTTAGCTACCCATTGGAAAATCTTATTACCAACTACCTATTCCTTCTTATCCCTTCTTAAATACTCTAAATAGTAAGATAAAGCATAAAAGAACCCCTCTGATACAACTTCATAACGTGTCGGTTCCAGGTGCCACCCAAAGGTGCCGCATACCGGGTTTGTCACATGACCTCAAGCACATTTCCACAAATTCCAGCGGCTTCCGACTAGAACCGAGGTCCAAGGTCTGATAAAAGGGAAAATAATTATTCATTTCCAGAGTATACACAATAGAATAACCAATAGTACACAATAGTAGAAGAAGTGATACCATACAGCAAAAGTAAACTGTGGAAGACTGATAGTATAAACAATTGCAGCATATTTATATACATATAATGATGCATGTTATGAGTATCAAGGAAAATACCAAAATAAGTCACAATGTTGGAAATAAAATACTAAAACCAGTGTACAGAGATCAGTAATCTCCAATAGCATCATATGTCGCAGCTTGGCCCTATGATCTCCAGCGCCGACAACAATCAAGTAACTGATGAAGAAGGGTGCATTCCCTTATCTATACCAAAAACCACATAATCATTTTTTTCCCAAAGCATGACCCAAAAAAGGTTTGAGATGAATCCTAGTAGACAACCACTAAAAGATCTGTTCCTAACTTTCGGTGAGTATATATATCTTATAATATGCAAAAATGATGCAATAAACTAGGAAGTACTCAAAATTAAACAATCTTATAGTTTCCAATGACATTAATTTTCATTAATAATATATTCAAACTATTGAATTAATTCACATCATGACTATACTAAGATATTTATCCCCATGTATATTAGAAAAACAGATGACTTAGAAGACCATCTAATCCAACTAGTAAGACCGAGTCAAAGCTTGATCTTGGGAATGATATACTCATCCCAATCAATAAATTATTCATAAGAAACCCTCTTGGAATGGTCTCATAGTCTTACCCATCTATTTTACAATACCATTAATTTATTAAATAGTGAACCTCTGAGATTTCTCACATAGTCTAAACCCTTTGTCCCACATGGAACTAATCCTTTACAAATAACCACTTAGGTAGCTCTCACAGTCAATACCCCCATGGTCTTCAGAGATACAATAATATCAAAATTACCCTTGGATGCTCTCACAGTCAATTCCCTATGTTCAAAAAATTATTTAATAATGACCATCAAGGTAGCTCTCAATGTCTTACCCCTTTAGTCAATGACCCCATGGAAGCTCTAACAATAAACACCTCTGGTCAAATAGTATGAAAATTCATAATTAAAAGACCCAAACTCAGAAATCTCTGATAGTCTATTCCCCATGGACATACATACACAATGGGAATAACATTCACCTCAAATAAATAGAATCTCCATCCTAACAACACTAGGTCTGGAAAAAAAGTATCCAATCATGATTTTTAGACCCAACAACCATAACAAATCAAAAATGGAAAACACATCCATAACCAAGTAAATAAACATTAATCATAACCAATAACCCCTTTCCCATCCAAAAACACCATAACATGTATTAAATATGGTTAAATATTGAATACACGCAATACCCTAATCATGGGTATTCTTCACATTTCGCATATATAATTCAAAGACAGTCGAAGAAAGGCACAAACCACCTACCTCGATGTTGTAGGATGAACACTCTGGAACATCAGCCACCGAATTGGCCTAGGATGTCATTGATCTAAAAAAGGAAAAAAATCAACCTTGGATAACTCAATAGAGAGGAAAAGTCAGGAAGTGAGGTTCTTGGGAAAGAGATAACACAGTAGTGGGAATCCAACGCAGCTGGCGACATCTCAATCGGGCCTCCAATAGAGGAATGAGAAGAGATTAAAAATCCTCAGATGTACATCACTCTCCTATAAAAGATAAAACAAGACGAATATTTATCCTTAAATTAGAGATAACCTACTCCGATATAACAAATAAAAAATAAATGTACATAGTTTGGTTATTTATTGTACATGTTTTGTACTAGCCTCAATCAGCCACCACTTTAGGTGGTCTGCCAGGTCACCCACACAACAACGTACTTGGAAATTACATGGCTAGTACACGGCTACTAATGGAAACTAGATACATGATGTGTACTCAAGGGTACACAATGTGTACATAGAAAATTTCCATTTCCTCTTTTTTCATAAAAATCAACCCAAAAAAAGACACATATCTAAAATGAAGATATGTGTTCTTATAAAAAATAATGAAAATTGTTTTATGTTTTATAATATATGTGTCACAATATCATGTGTATTTGATATGAAATTTATGGGAGTGTTTTAGTTATATATCCCTTCAATGCATTGGGTAATATTTTCATCTCATGAGATGAAATGTATGGTTCATGGTAGGTTACTGACTAAAAAAGTATGTTATTATTTCATAGAATTTATCTTTGACTTGTGATTATAATTTCATGGTTTACATTGTTGACACATTACTATGTTTTCTTGAATTTTTCATCTCATATAATGAATGTATGTAAATGTTTATGATTATTATACCTTTAATGTTACCTTTATATACCTCTTGTTTAACATTCATTACATTCATAATGTTATTTTTTTATTATTACCTAACCAAAATTTATCTATCTCCCCATTGTTTTGTATATCCCAAGGATATCACATTCTGTTTTAGAAGATCAATGGAATAAAAAGGCATGATCTGATGTTTTGTGGTAATTTCATTATACACAAGTATAATTTTATTACGTTATGTATCTCATTTACAAAATGTTCTAGGCCAAAATATACTTATCAACTATATTTTGTGTGAATTAATGTAATAAATCATGAATTGATATGTATTAGAAATATAAATGGGTATAATTGTTAAGTGATCATGGTTTAGTTATTTTTGAGGATTATGAAAAATCAGGTTTTATTCAAATAATTTTGGATAAAAAAAATAAGAAAATATAATTATATTATGGTACAAGATAAAGTGGTATTCATTGAAAAAATTCAATTTTTAGATACTACAAATGGATGTGGACATGGCACAATTGTGCCTAGGGACAACAACCCTGAAAAGGGTGGATTATTCAATAAACCAATAATCACCGATAGCACAAAAATGTTTCCTTACTACAGACTTGGTTTTATACTCAACAAGGATATTCTTAGGTATATTTTCATGATCTTTATAAACTATTATGAAGGGATCAATAATTATACTAAAAAATAGATCATGTATAATAGATATTGAAACTATAAAATTAATTGGTTAAGGAATGTATTTAATTTATCTTTTATATAGTCAATGGTCATTATATCCTTTTTATATGGTCAATATTTTGAAAATCCTCATCCATAATTATCCATTTGTTTTAGTTAGTGGATTGAAAGAAGAGGAACTAGGTCTAAAAAAATGTGTCGATCAATATATTCACTACATAAATTAGAGGCCCTACTCAATTGATGAAGGGGATAATATCTTCATTGAAATACTTTACCAATTAACTCAAATTTTGAATAAAAACATGTATTAGGTTTAAAAACCACATCTTAATAAAAATTGAATCTTTCAACATAAACCGTAATGAAAAAAATGTCAAAAATATATAGTATAGAATCCAAAATATTAATCATGGAACTATGGATAAAATTGATTAATGGGATATTCTTCATCCTTTAATTCTCTGAGTAATATAAGATCAAGACAGTTGTTTATCATATAGAGGGAGAATCTAATCAACGGTGGATAATGATTCGAAATACAATGTCTGGGAAGGTATAAAAGTGATGGAGTGGAAATAATTATGATTTTTTTATAAATATTTTTCTCATAATAATTTAATGGAATTGGAGAAGGATTTTATTATCCTCACTTATAATCATGAAAAATTCATTTGGGAATATACAGTGAAATCACCAAACATTAATTATATGCCTATGAATTTGAAATTTCCCATGAAATTAATGTTTACTATTTTTTTACTATGATATGTATGAGTGTATGATAATATTTTATGATTTGAAACTTTAAAATCAATTAGTAAATTGAATGATATTACCCCTAACATGAAATGAAGATTAAGGATTCATGCGGGTCTTACAGTTCTTGGGAGATAAAGTAGTGAATGGATTATGTATTTTTTTATGTGATGGAGAAATATCATGGTGGATGATTGTACAACAACCCACATGACAATAGTATAGAAAGATGAATTGTGGAAATTTCATAGAGGGTTTAGGGAAATGAATTTAGTGGTGAATAGAAGGGAATATAGCTAGTGAATGCTAATGAGGGAAACCCATCAATGTGATTGAATAATGTAATTCTCTACTAAAAACTTAACCTTATATCCAATGGTTCAACTTTATAAAATATTGATTCTATGTTAATCAGTGAACCATGCCAAGGGTTGTTAACAATAACTGATGTAGAAAACATATAAGGACTAGAGATAAAGGGATAACATATTAAAATAGATATACTACAAAGGATCCCAAAATCAATGTTCTGAGATGTACAATAGTTATTCATTTATGAACAATGGTCTTTTTGTTGGATTATTGTTCCATTAATTATTTCATATGACCCATGTTTTGTAGAACTATTCAAATAGTATTACTACTAAACATGCTTGTGGAGTTGTATATGAAATCAGAAATAGTGTATATTACTACATATTAAATTTATAACATCTCATCTATCCATATATATAGGAGGAATATCCTTGAAAACATTTTGATACATTCTTTAGAGGAATGTAAACACATTCTAGGGATATATTGCATTTCCTTATATAGAGCCACTATAAATTTATTATAGAATGAAGTCACCCTATATATCATGAATGACCCTCCAATTCTATATATATGTAATAAAGAAGATGAATCTCATTTTTTATCAACATATTGTGTTGTGATATTATTTCATTATCTTAAGGGTATAAGTTCCAAATTATTTAGATAGTGGAAAATATCATCTTTGATGACATTTTCATTATAATGGAATATGCTAATGTGATCCCCAAAGAATTTTCTAGCCATCCTCCATATTGTGAGGTTGAGTACTAAAATGATATTATGCCCCAAACATTTCAAATAGTAAATACTCTCTAAAGAATGTACAGTATTTAAATTTTAGAGATAGGGTAAAAACTATAAAATAATTTGGATATAGGCTTTATAAGAACAAGTGCTTCAGTATGAGGTGTGATGATCATCTTCATCAAGAATAAATCATTTTCAATGTGAATATGAATTGATTATCTCTATCTATAAATGATCATGATAATTAAAATGTATACATATCCAAAATTTGGAGTTTTTTATCAGATACATGTACCCCAATAATTATCTAAGGGATATCTATGGTCATGATATTATTAGGTAAATGGGAAGAACGAGGATATCCCCAAGTCTAATTTTTTTACAAGGTTTAGGCACTAAGAGATAATGTAATGTCATTTCAGTGGTGGCATAGTGGTGAGGGGGAGGGGATGCTATTCTTTGGGAGGTGGAGGGTTTAATTCATGGGAGTCCACTCTTGGGATAATTTCTCCATCCCCCCGGATCAACTTATATTGTTGGGTCACCCGATTTCTGACAGGGTGGGGGAAATTAAGTAAAACCCACCCAAGATGATGGATTACTATGTCAATCCATATTAGACTGGGTAATTATCCGTTTGGATACTCTTACTTATTAGATTTAAATGGATCTTTCTTAGATGTGGCTCTATAGAGAGACCCCTTCATGTGGAGGACGTTTTCCTAGTGTGTGGGGTTCAAAAAGGCCACACCAGGGGATTCCCATTAAAAATGAAGGTACTATGAGGTCATGGTGATTTAATTTGACCAAATAATACTCTATATATCTTTATAGTAATCATGAAAATTGTATTTATGGAATAACTTTATTTTTATTTTTTATTTTTTATAGATGTCCTTTTTTCTACTCCAAAAGGATTTTAGAACATGTGATGCATTTGAATGTTTTATTGAATACCTTGAAAAATGAAAAGTTTTATGAGATTTATAATAAATAAATATTTTGGGTTGGGTATGTAACATTATTTATGCATGTTATTAGTTGAATAGTATAATATATGGATTGATAAACTGAATAAATGAGTTCCATCATATAAAAATTTCCAAGAACCATGAATAATATACGGATATACTACACATTATTTTAACACACATAAAAAGTTACGATTCATTTCATTGCATGATTACCACATGGATGATAATTGGGTTCCATAATAATATAATTGAAACCAGATTAAATCATGGAAAATAATTAGGTTTCATATAAATCTCTTTGGAGCACGATTAAAAGTGGAAAAGAAATGGGTTCCATGTCAATCTCTTTATACCTCTAGATGAACAACGAAGATAGTATTATTACTATATATCCCCTTTGGAGGATAAGTAGCAACATGGGTTTTAAATATTGAAGAATGTGACTTCCATTAAAATATCATTAGTATCATTTCTGAGGAAAACAACCCATTCATTTTGATAATCACATTTGAAAACATTAAATCTACTAGATATTTTCAAAATAATTTTCATTTAAATGGCACTGGGAATAATTTAATGGAATCCAGAAAGAAAATAATTTCCATTATGGGGTGTAAATTCATTCATGTTCTAAATTTTAAAAGTAAACATTCCATAAAAAAATGAAAATAATCCAAAAAAATAACCAATTTAGAAAACAACAAGGAATTTCCATTCAAAACATTTTTAAGGAATTTAAAATCTCATCAATAGATTCTTTAGAAAAACATTTATTTTGATAATATAAAATCACATAATACCATTTAAAAATAATGGTTTTTGAATATAAACATACGATATCTAAAAGCAAATAGTCGATATATACCACATAAAAATGAATTTAATGATTTCTATTTAAAAATTAATGGAGAAAACAGAAATAAAACATGTTGACCACATTAATAATGTTACATTCCGACCATAGAAGCTGATATATGATGAACTATTTTTTTACATTGGCGTGATTATAAGGAGTCAAATCACTACGTGACAAATAGTAAAGTTGTTTTGGACATACATTATAACCATAATATATCAAGAAAATAAAATAAATCATGATATAAAATAAAATGAAATGAAATACATCCTTAAAATCTAATTCAATGATTTATTATTCATATCTTGTGAAAAGGAAAAAATTATGGATGAGATGAAATTTTTAGTAACAGTAAGTACAGTGGAAGAAATAAAGAATCAATAAGAATAATAATCATGGTATAGTAGGGAACTGATAAGACATTCCACTTAAATAAATAGATAAGTAATAACCAATAAGTCAACATTAATAATTGAATAAAATCTAATTTAATAAATAAAATGACAATAAAATGAATCCATAGAAATGTAAAATATAAATTCCAATGGATAATTATAATAAATTAATTATGAATAATGAAAATGTTAATTAAGGGAGTTCATGTGTCCCAAGAACATGATAACATTACTGTCATGATCTTTTCTCATGAAAGTTTATGTTATTATTATTTTTTCAACTAATTCATCTCATGAGACTATCGATGCATCATGGGTATTACATCAATTAGTCCCTATCCCAAAGGGGTTTCATTAAATAGTCAATAACCCATGACATTCATTTTCCAAATCATTACTCACATACTGAATAATATGTTTAATTATTGAACTTCATTCCTTACCAAATATCCATATTGAATAAAAGATATGGATTTATCAATAATTCCCTATTCAATAAAAGAACTATCAATGTGGACACTGTATGTAAAAAAAATCAGTTTAAGAAATAATAATATCCATTTAATGAGATTATGTATATTTAATGTACAAATAAAATGATCATAAGGAAGTTTTTTTATAGAAAATTAACAATCCTAAATTAAGGTGATATTGAAAAGATAAATTTTATCACATTGTAATTTTCATTTCAAAACCCTTTCAATAATATAATTTAATGTAAAATCATAAATACCATTAATATAAAAGGATTAATTTTATAATATATCAATATTAGTAGTAGATACACCACTCAAAATAAGTAAGTGGGGAAATATGATCTTTAGCACAAAAATGCAAAAAAGTGAGATAAAAATCCATTACGTTGTGTTTCCTTCCATGTGAACAGATTTTTAACCTCATGTATTAGTATTTTTAAAATATTAATAACTTATTATATAACCATAATAATATTTATAGTATCATATATTATCTTCTTATATTATATTATTACCTGTTTGATAACAATCATTAATTATTTTCAATACTTCAGGTGGTAATTGATTAGTTTCTCGAGTAATTTTTCACTTTTTATCTATTGTTAATAATGTATATATTGTGAAATAATAATCATAATTATATATATAATGCTTTAATTATAATATATATTAATTATATAAATATTTAAAATGTTCCATATATTGAAGATAAAAATAAAACACATTGTTCATGGAGGTGGTTGGTCGTACGTATGCATGAACACTACATACATTTCTTTATTTTATTTAAAAGATTTAACATTTAATGATATATATGTAAATTATTATTACAGTTTCATATTTATTTCATATATTTTTCATATGTTATTCAAAACTCTTTATAATACATTACATGTAATGTGTGAGTAAATCACATCGCATGGAGGAGGCGGTAGTTCGCATGTCCCCGGATGATGTTATTATATCCCCACCAAATGGAATGAATGAATTCATGTGTTATAAATGAATTAAATTAGTATTAATAAGACATTATTATCATATATATCATATAAAATTTGGGTTTCCATCATAATTTCATCCACGATATGCGGTAAATGAGAAACAAGCAATCATCATTTTGTGATGTGGTAATTCTATGTACACAAATGAATAGTTCATTACCAACTAGATGGAAGTGAGTGTAAGTGTAGATAACATCATTAAAATAATAAAAATATCAGTATTTTTACTATAAATTATTATTTTATATTATTTTAATTATAATTTTTTTGGGGCTATATAATGAAAATGAAACAAACAATATTGATGAAGGATGATACCTATTCTTTGAATAACTCCTTTTCAATTTCACCAAAGGGGCCAGTTGAATATATTTATTACCAAATGGGTTATTTTATTATTAGGTTATAGATTTGGGGATCAAATAATAGTATAGTTTTTGTGAATTAAGTGATTTAGTGGTTTGAATAGGGGGTGGTTGGGAGCCTTTTTATAGTAGAGGAGTGACATTCTTGTGGATATTTGAAAAGGGAATTCCAACCATGTTATTACCATGTCAAGAGGATAAAATAAAAGTAAAAATTTTACCCATGGTATAATAGTATCTAAATATTTATGTACGATTTATTTTTAAAATTTTATAGGTAATTTTGGACCTTATGTTTTAGGTGTAGTCATTTGTTAACCGACTTTTTTTCTCAATCAATATAAAAAATTTTAATCAATTTCACTAATATTTTTGTTCAAAACTAAATTTAAATAATTATAAATAATAAATTATTATGATTTACAATATTTAATACATTTCTTCAAATTCCAATCACATAAATGGATTAAATTATATTGTAATTAGTCTAACAGACATGACGCCAATAGGTGTTTTTAATGTAGAAATGTTCAAAATATTGCAAAGATTTTATATCTAATTTCAGAGTGAAATTGGTTCTAATGAACTAAATTTTATTAATTTATATATAATTTATATAATTTAACTTTTAATAAAAAAATTAATATAATTTTTATTTATAAAAAAATTATATGAGAAATTATTTTTGAAATAAAATTAAGTATTATTCCATATTCATCAAAAAATGAATCATCTCTGAAAGATACCAAAAAACCACTATAACATAATTTTTATGTTATATATTAAAAAATGAAGTTTATTTTTCATCATTAAATTTGTAAAAGTGTCAAAATTAATATTTAAAATTGGTGTAGCATTAAAATGAGGTAAAAGGATATTTATAAAAATATTGGGTTTTATAAGTAATATTGAGTTTTTTTATCTTATTCCTATCTAATATAATTAATGAATATCAAAATATTTAATTATATATATAATATAAATTCACTATATTAATTCACTATGTTTTTTATAATTTAATAGACTATAGAAAATGTGACTATATAGGGTTTTTTAACTATTTGTTGCTTATATTTCAAACTAACTCTATATTGTCTGTCCAAAAAGATATCCAAAAAATAAATATTTTCAAAAGGAAAATATTTTAATTTAATGTGGTTCGACATTATTCCATCCTATAAAATTTTCATCTTATAATATGTAGTGTTATTTCCTTTTTAAAAGATGTGGGTATTTCTCCATCATTCAATCCTCTAGTTCCCATATTGCTTCTTCTATTTTGTGATTTTTATAGAGTTACTTTACCAGTGGAGTCATCTAATTTGTCAAAATATCTCACTATTATCAAGAATCTTGGTGGGTTATTCCCAGTGTGAAAGGTTAGGTTCCAACTATATTTCATCATATAATAGCATTGGGAAAGCCATGTACTACCTTAGTATAGATATATGAAACACATCATGTACTCTTGATAGATTTTAAAGATTATCCATAAGATAAGAAATAGATCCAACCAATTCATTAATTTTTAATGGTATTATGTATCTGTCTATCAATTTTACTTTTTAACAAAACCTTATAATACTCTTACATGTAAATACTCTAAAGAAAACATTATCTCCCACTTAGAACTCTAAATATTTTTATAATTATTGAATTAAATATTTTTACAACATTGTGATTATTTTATATGATCCGAAATATACATTACCTTTATCTTAATCTGTTTAATAATTTAGGGGACTATAAGTTTACTTTCCCCAACTTCATACCAGCAATTTAGAGTACAACATCTCTTTCTATATAATTCTTCATACGACACCATCTAAATACATGAATGGGATCAATTATTTTAGGAAATCAATATTGAAGTTAATTAATGATCCCACATAACATTAATACTGAATGATAAAGAACTCATCGTGTATTCCATTATTTGAATAGTTCTTTTAAACAATTCGTTAGTTTGAGGATGGTAGGTTGTGCTCAATTTAATCACAATGTCAAGAGCCTTCTGATGAATTTTTCTATAATTTTGACCTAAAGTGGATTATTTATCCGAAACAATTGATATATGTGAATCATAAAGTCTTAAATATAAATTAATATAGAGATTTATGCGACTTTCAATTGGAAGGTCTTACCATATTTCATGGAAATTTTCATATTTGGTTATGGAATCTACAACAACCTATATTGCATCATTCTTTGTAGGATTATTTGGTACTCCCATGAAAAAGTCCATAGTTGTTTTATCCCATTTCAAAAAATTAATATGAAGTGCTTGTAAGGATCCCTTAGGATGCTGCCTAATAATATCACTTTTCAAAAAACTAAAAAACTATACACATAATCATAAAATTCCCAATTCATTTTCTCCCACTAAAAATAATCCTTCAATTCCCTATACATATTTGTGTTAATAGGGTGTATAGTGAAATTTGATCTATGATAATAATCCAATAATTCCATTTTTATCTCACTTATAAATGGAACACATAGAATCATTCCTAATATTAGAAAATAATCTTCACAAACAATGTGTTCTAACTTTATTTCATGAAACAATTGATTTTATTCTCAAGGTTCGCATCATCAGATTGATAATTCTTTATCCTCTCAATTAAATATGGTTTTTTATTCATTTGAAAAAATTACTAGTGTCTCCACATTCTTATATATTCCCATATACCTCATTAATAGATCTATGATCGTATTATCCTTCTCTTTAAATGCATGATTCTTTATACTCATGGAATCTACTAAATTATTTTCTTTCCCTGGGTGGGAGTGTGTTGAGAAATCATAAATCATTTGTAGCTCGATCCATTTCAGTTTTCTTATAATGATTTCAATATGTGAGAAAATTTATTTTTAAAACTTTTAAGATTTGTTTATATCTCACATATTTCAACATAGATATAATGTATCAATATTTTCACTACGATGATTACAAATTGTAAATAAAGATAATGGGATGAATTGTTTTGTTCATGATTCTTCTATATCTTTAATGAATGTACAAAATAATTATAAATTTTAATTAGGACACAACCAAGACCTTTATTTGATGCACCACTATATATGAAAAACCCACCACTTCCTGATAGGTGAGCCAAAATAGCTACATTGACCAGTATCATATTTATTTTATCAATGAATTATTATCATTCCTTCATTAAAACAAAATTAACCCCATTACGTGTAATAATGTTTAATGGTTTTGATAGTCATGAAAAATTATAAAAAAATCACTGATATTAACCTTAAAAAATAATTAAACTACATATATCTATTATGTTTATTGGTATAAGTCATTCTGTTAATACATTTTTACTTGTAAGATCAACAGATATTCCATCCTTGAGGATAATATAGACTAGAAAAGAATAATCTTTAAGATTTAAATCACTCTTACTAAATTTAACATATAACTCTTCCATTTTAAGAGTCTTAGGAATGATATTCAAGTGTTCCTTAGGATCATCATAGAATTTAGAATACACTAGATTATCATGAATGAATTCCACAAAAAAATTAATTATGATATTACTTTAATACTCTGTTCATTAGGTTCATAAAAATAGAGTGTGCATTAGTTAATCTAAATAGAATCACAAAAAACATATAGTGTATATATCTCATCTTTAAAGATATATTTGGAATGTCTTCCTTCTTCACTCAGAATTGGAAATTCCTTGAATAAAGATCAATATTTGAAAAATATTGGGCTTCATGATGTTGATAAAAAAAGTCATCAATTTTAGTTAGAGCATACTTTTTTTATTATAATAAAATTGATTTCCCTATAATCAATTCATAAACTCATGGTTACATCATAATTCTCAATGAAGTGGACAATGGCTACCCAAGGTGAAACACTGGAGAGAATAAATCCTTTATTATCCAAATTCTCTATGTTTTTATTCATCTCGACTAATTCGAATGTGGACATTCTATAGGGATTGTTTGGGATTATACGTGCATCCGGGATTAAATCAATTGAAATTAAACTTCATTCTCTAGAGTATTTATAAGGAATTCCTTTATAGATACATCAATGTATTCTTAAAAAATAGGCATACAATCAATTTAAAGACTACATACATCGTCAACAGATGTTATTTTCACATCTTCTTAAAAAATTTCATTAAGTAGTTCTACTTGGTGTTGATGCTGATAAGAATCAATTGACGAAAATTATTCTCTAAAGACGGGGGATTCTATATCTTCCTCAAAAATTATAATTTAATACCTCCATTAATAAATGTTTTCATCTTATTTTGAGAGACAGTTCATAATGAGGAATAAATCATTGTCAACCATAGGTATGATAATGAGTACATTTTCTGAAGCACTTTTATGTTTCATAATGTGGACTTCCCAATGCATCTTTTTTTAATGATATATCCCATTGTAATTTTACATGCAAAATTTCCTATAAATTAAAATAGTAAATGTCTATTTCTCTTTGAAAACTGGGTAGATAAAAAATAGTGTTCTGATCTATAGTCTAATAATATATTGTCTAAATTTCACAGTATGATTAATGTACATTCCACCATGTTATTCAGTACTTCTACCTAAGAGTTTTTTATCACATAAGTTTGGCCATCACCACTGGACCTATTTTGTGGAATATTCACATTATGCATGGGGAATTAATTTTTTTGTGGTTTCTCTATCTATATTTCAGACATTGAATATTGATGTTTTCCTTCTTCCACATTTATTCGTTAATATAATTACCATTTTCTAAAAATTTATTATAATATCCCAATACATTCATACATTTACCATAATGACTTTTCCCATAATTCTCACAAGGTGGTAATTTCTTCTTTCCCATCTTCTTCTTTGACACATTACATTTTTTATGGTGTTCAAATGACTTATTCATCCCTTGGATTTTTTTGAATATATATGATCTCCATAATTCATTTTCACTTTTTATGGAACATAAAACTATCTCTTAATATTATTAGAATGCCTGAGAAACTAATTACCTTCAAATATTATTCTTAAGAACATTATAGAAGTGGTTAATAATTATCTTTATGTTACCTTATGTAACTCATAGAAAATATGGATGACCATATAATGGTAGATTTATAATCGAAAACATCTTCTTATTCATTTTTTAAATCATGCCAACTTTCTCTTCATATCAATTTTCTTTCTTGAGGGAAGTATTTATCAATGAATGTCTCCATAAATGATCTCTATTCCATGGGGTATATTTCATCTTCCTCCCTGGTATTATAGATCAAGGATCACCATTGATCAACATCAACATAGACAAAATAAACTGAAGGCATAACCTTTTCAATTTCAAAGCATCCCAAGGCCGTAAATAAATTCTCAAAAGAAATAATCAACTAAATAGATACTATTAGATTAATAGTCTCACTAAATGATTGGGGATTTATTTATATAATGTGATCCATCATAATAGATTTTATCTGTGGAATAGGTTTCACCATTCATGCTGTGATATTTTTTTCAAAACTTATTTATGTTTCCTTAATTTTCCACCTTCCAATACAAAATGTATTAGTGTACTCAACTAGTAAATCTCTACATTATCTATGAGTATTGATACCATTAGTCCTTTAAATCACTATTTATAAAAATGGAATATATAAAAAATCTAATAAAATAAAAATGTATAATTCCAATTTTTTTATAGTACATAACAAAATTTTATGCACTATAAATCATTGAATCATAAATTATGGTGTATTTGGGGACATATTTACATTAAAATTCTTCACAATGGTTTGTATAGAATTTATGGAATATCTTATTTGTATCCCCGATGAGCTTCATACCAAGTTCATGGTAAGTCACATTAACATGTTCCGAGTTATGCTAGATTCAATCCTGGCATACATTGTTAGTGTTGTTTCCCCAAGGTACATTTGTACCAGAACCACGTTCAATTGTAGTATTTGTACAAGGATGTATTCTTACTAAGAACCCCATAATCTATACCTTACCAAAATTCTAGGTTGTTCTTCTATTCATATCCTAAAATTCAATCCTAGTATTATGTTTCTTGGTATATGTTTTCTAAATCATGTTATCAAGGTAGTTGTTAACCTTCCATTGATACCAATAGTAACTCCTTGACATTTGAATCTAATATTTGGTTCGATGTTTTATTGCATTTCCATGATTATGAGGAATAAAATACAAGAGGAATAAATATTTTAGTATTTTTGGAAATAAAAATTACATATATGATACTGATAATACATTAAGAATATATTAATGATATAAAATAAATTGAAATGAACTGTATCCTTGAAATAAATTTCAAAGATTTATTCTTCATATCATGGGGAAAGGAAAAAAATAAGGGTGATATAAAATTCTCAGTAAGGGTAAGTAAAACAGAAGAAAAAAATGGATCAATAAGCATAATAATAATGTCATGGTAGATAATCAATAACACATACTAATCAAATAATTTGATATGGAATAATCAATATGGAATGGTAAATATCTGAAACACATTCCATTTAATTAAAAATATCATAATGAATTGAATCAATTGATATGTCAAAGAAAAAATAAAATCGATAATAATAATAATTGAATTAACAATAAAGAAAATTATTAATTTTTGGATTTCATTTTCCTCATGCTCGCAATACATTTACCTTCAAGATTCATTCTTGAGACAATTTAAACTTGTCTAAAGTGGCCAACAGATTGATCTTTAGAGATAACTCATGAATCGTGGGGATTGAATTAACTAATCTAAAAAACCAAAAAAAATTCATTACATGGTCCCTAGCCTATTTACAGAATTTAAAAATAATTCCTAATATATCTAATAATTGATTTTATTTATTAACAATATGCCTTATCAAAAATATATATTTTATAAATGATATATATTTATGAATAATTACCCAAATAATCGAAAAGCTGTCATTGTGAACACTGTATCTTAAATGGTAAATGTTTTATGAAAAAATATTATCCCTTGCATGAGATTATGTATATTTAATTTAAAATAAAATTTATCATAAGTATTTTATTGTTTCAAAAGAATGTTAAAAATCATAAAAGAAAACGATATTGCAATGATAACTTTTATCACTTGGAAGTTTTTTGAAAAACCCCTTCAATAAGATATTTAAAACTAAAACAATAAATATGATTAATATAAAAGTATTTCTGGTAAAATATATCAAAAGGGAAATTAAATAACTTAAATAAAAAAGTTATTATAGGATATGTCATTAATCTCACAAATGTTAAAAGTGGGGTAAAAATCTATTTCCCAGTGTTTTTTTGTGTGAATGGAATTGTACATCCAATATAATGGTTTTAATTATGTTAATAACTTAGTAAAAGTTCATAATAATATTTATAATATCATATAATATATTCTTATAATATTTTATTACCTTTTTTATAACAACCTTTCATTATTTCCTCTATTTCATGTGTTAATTTCCTGGTTCTTCGAGTAAGTTTTGACATGTAAAATGTTGTTCCTATAAATTACATAATGATTTAATCTACTCCATAATGCGAACCATTATTTTATTTTCAAATATATTATATATATATGTACTTAAATTATATCATAATATTTGGATAAAGGAAATGAAATTCACTATTCATGGAGATTATAGGTCATATGTATGCATTAATGCTACGTCCATTTAATTGTTGTATTTAAAACAAATAAAAGTAAATGATATATATGTATATTATAATTCCACTATCATATTTATTTCATTCATTTTTCATATGTTTTTAAAAACATACACAACAAATTCATTGTAAATTTTGAATGTATCACATTGCTTTGTGGAGGTGGTAGTCCACATGTCTACGAAATATGTAATCATATCCCTAAAAAATGAAACACATGAAGGTATGAGTTATATTATAATTCCAAAAGTTGTAATGCAATATGAGTATTATATAAATTCTATATAAATAGTTTTTCCATCGTAATTCCTTCCATGAGTGGTGGTAAATAGTGAAAAATCATTATTTTGTGAAGTGTTAGTTTTTCATACAAGAATGATAACCTCATTTCCAATTTAGTGGAAGTGCATATACATTTAGATATTACCATTAATATAATAAATAGGAGTATATTTATGATACTTACTTAATTATGTAACATTTGAATAAGAATATTTTTGGGGGTGGAGAATGAGAATAAAACAAAAGATATTGAGGAAGGATGCTACCTCTTCTTTGGGTAACTCCTTTCGATTTCTACCAAACGGATTCATTGAATAACCTTTATGCACTAATGATGTAGTATATGAGAAGAGGTATTATGGTAGAATATTTATAGATTTTTTAGGTGAACCAAATGGATTGATATGGGTGAATATGGTGGAGGGGTGAGTGCCTATTTATTTTGGCGGAGGAGTGGCATTCTTGTAAATTTTGGAAATGGGAATTCCACCCATGTTTTTACTATTTAATTTGCCTCCAATAATTGTCCAAATTAGAGATAATATAGTATAGGGTGGAAATATCTACCTAAATTTGATTTTGGACAAATTTATAGTTCATTTGGGGTAAATTGTTACGGTTTAGTCCTTTCTCAAGCTATATTTCATCGTAATTGATGTAATTAATTTTAATCACTTTTAATAATATTTTTGGTAAAAAACATTGATGAAAATAATAGACACTATAAATTATTATTATTATGAATATTTTATTAATTTTTTCAAATTCAAATCATATAGTTAGAATAATTTAATTTAAAATTAATATCATGGACAAGATGATAGTATGGGTTTTTAATCTAAATATGCTCATACGTTTACTATGTTTTTATATATAATTTCAAAATTAAATTGATTCCAATGAACTAAATTGGATTATTTTATGATTAATTTATATACTTTGATAATAAAAAATATTTAAAATATAATTCATCCATATAAATAAATTAGACAAGATATTGTTTTTGAAATAACATTCAGTATTTTTAAATATTCATCAAAAAAGAAATCATCTCCATAATAAATTCATGATAACCTAATTTTGGTGTCTCGTTTAATGAAATGATGTTTATTTTTCTATATTATATTTATTAATGTTTCATATTCAAATTTAAAATAAGTTCCCCATTAAAATACTGTAAAAGTTCTATCATAAAAATATTGGTTTTTATGAGTAATATTGAGTTTGTTCACTTCTTGTGCCTATAAAATATATTGAAATCATGTCAAAAAAACTGATTGAATATATAATATATAAATTTTAAATTTAAATTCAATAATTTTGTTATAATTTAATCAATAGTGAAAACATGATGGAATAGTTTTTATTTAAACCGTGTGTTTCTTGAATTTCAATCTAACTCCCTTTTATATGTTTTGCAACGTATAAATAGTAATATAATTATATTAAAATTAAAATATATTAAATTATTTAGGTTCTAAAAATAGTAATTGTAAATGATAGATAATTGGTTCATGCGAATAATATAATATCATTTCAACCAAAGGACTGTTGAATAAAAAGATTCTCAAAAAGAAGGAGGTTGTAGCATAAATCCTTTTCAATACTGGTAACTCTTCAATCTTAAGAACCATGAAATAATTGTGTAAAAGGATACATTAAATATCTATAAAATAATTATATTCATGTTATAACATTTAATAGAGAATTATATACACCACATAAATGAATATACATTCATATCTTAAATGTATGCTACAAATAAAGAGAATTTGAGACTAATAGCACCTAAAATCACACCATTGAATTCCATAATTATCAAATGAATCTATTATGGGTAAAATATTAAAATCCAAATAAATAATTTATAAATAAAACATTATATAATAAAAATACCATATAAACACAATCATATAATATCAAATACGATGATAATATAATATAACCCAGTGAAAAGAAATTGATTTATGAATTTAATTACAACTTGGTAACAATAAATTAAAATAAATTTTTATGAAATAAGTCAAATTGATTCTTATGATACCATAATATATAATGGATTCATGATATTATATATAAAAGTGTCATAATATAAAAAAATATAAACTGTTGGTGAATATAACATTTGTATTGAAGAAATAAATAGTGAGATGAGAAACCATTAGCTCAAGTCCATACATTAATTACATGTCCTTTAAATCCTACCTATTAATATTATATAATTTTTTTATTTAGAACGTTTTTTTAATTGATTGGACCTCTCTGGTCCACTCCTTTGTTGAAATCTAGTGTTTGTGGTGTTATGGGTTGTCAAGGTAACTTATCCCAAACTCTTTTCCAAATTTCTAGTTTTGTTAATAGTGTCATTAGTGTGACAGATGTGAAAAGTTTCATTGGTATGATAGATATGAAAAGTTTCATCTGTGAGATATATGTGAACAATTTTGTTGGTGAGATAGATGTGAATAGTGCCATTAGTGAGACAGATGTGAATAGTGTCATTGTTGAGACAAATGTGAACAGCGTCATCAGTGAGACAGATGTGAACACTATCATTGGTGAGATAGATGTGAATAGTGTCATCAGTGAGTCAGATGTGAACAATGTCATTGATGAGACATTTTTAATCTTTCTTTAGTGAGTTATTTTAAATTTCGGTATCGGTGATTCATTTGTACTATCGGCATTAGTGATTCATTTTCACTATCTACATCAGTGACCCATCTATACTATTGATGTTGTTGAGTCATTTTCACTATCAGCATAAGTTAGTCATTTGTATTGGCATTTTCAGTGTGTCATTTATACTATCGGCTTCAGTGATTAATTTTCACGGTCAGCATCGGTGAGTCATTTATAGTTTCATCATCGGTGATTCATTAGTTCTATCGGTGTCGGTGAGTCATTTTTACTGTTGGTGTTGGAGAGTATTTTGAGAACAATGTTTCCTGAACTGTTCCATTTCCTTTTTCAAATTTTATAATCATGCAAGCTTCCTACCATTTCACCCCAATAACGTTGTCTTTGATGAAAAATGCATTCAAGGCCTTATTTTGAGTTATTTATTGACAATTCAAATCCCATAACTCATTTATTTATTTCCAAAGTCTCAGGATGGCTTCACTTGGTCAAAGTGCATTGTTTAATATAATCCACTTTTAATGGAAATTCCTACGTATCTTAAACCGCTACCCCATTAAATATTTTAATGGGATGAGATATCTTCCCCCTTGTTCTACCTTCTTGTTCCCTAGTACAATATTCACTAACCATTCCTTATTCCCATTGACGTCGGGCAATCAAACTTTCCTACATGGATTGTATCCCCTTGAAGTTCTTCCTGATGTAAGAGTACCCCTTGTTTTGGTGAAACCAAGTAGTATCGATCAGTCATCGTTATAAGGTATGATCTACCAAAACTCTTATAGGTTCCAATAGTTATGTTTCTCCTTACCATGTCATGGCATGTGATCACTATGTTTCTAATGGAGTTTTCTTGGGTGTCAATTGATGTGGTCATGTTGCGACGTCATCGGGTGGATGCAGTTGTCATGGGGGAGGCGATCATGATCCGTTGTGTGGGTAGTTCTCGTGTAATGAATATCAATAACCTTTTGAGGTAGGGGATTCATGGATTTTCTATTCTTTTGTCTGCAACTATAGAGTTAGCATTTTTTGTCCCACTTGATCACAATAGAGTTGATAAAGAAAATATTTGAACTGGATAAATAAAATGGTATCTATCGTATGTTATTGAATCTTATTTTCAATATTATGTGATATCTATTCTTGCATTTTTTAGCTTGTTTTTCTTGATATAAATTTTGAAAGAATTTAAAACAAAAATTAATTGTAAATTCATCTTCCAAAGATATAGATGAATGTAAATGAATATCAGTATTGTTGTAGAAAGCATGTTTAATTAAATTAAATAATTAGTCGGCGGCATGTTGATTCTTTTTTGTTAATGAATTAATGGAATGTCAATTAACTATTTACCTAATTTTTTATATCTTACTATTTAGTTTTAAAATATTTGGAACTTACAAATAATAAATCGGTTAATATTAGATGGATTAATTAACCAACCGTTTGATAATGAAAATGTCTGGTAGGGTTCTGAGTTACCCTCTTTCTTGTATGTTCGAGTGTCTTGTGATTTGGATCCAAGATTGATCATTATGTTTGAATTTTGGATGCCTTTTTTAAGGGCCAATATCCTAGTTCATATGATGTTTCTTCTTACTTCTAGTGTTGAGATGTGAGCCTGAATTGTTGTTGTCATATGTGGGGGCATGGAGGCCCATTGTTGGTGGTAAAAGTTGACACCTAGAGTTTCAATATGCACTGGTTTATTCATGTGGGTGTCGGGGGGACACCGATTATGTTGAAAGAAGTTGGATGTTATTAATTGGATGCTTACTGAATCATGTTGGTTGTTTATTTTCATTACATTCCCAACTACTGAAGCCAGCTTCTATTACTTACCCTTCATCCAAAAGGGGTGATGATCTATGGGGTATTACACGGGCTTTCCATATTTATCTTCTCGAGGGAGTATCATTTTACTCTATTTCTATATGTGGAAATGACTTGATTGGTAGTACATCTATTCACCATGTTTATCCCCTTATGTTTGGTAGCATGGAATTTTTGTCTAGAATGTCTAGGAATATGGGAATGTAATAATGGTATTAATAAATGACTGAATAAATTATGTTAACCCATGGGGTTGTATATTTCTAGGATTCAAGGCTAAGTTAATATTTTTGAGAAGGTCTGGGCTTGGTATGGTTATTCCAGGGGGATGATGCTTTGATGTGATGCCTATTGGAATTTAATGAAAAATTAATAATAGTAAATTTATGGTCAAAGATTTAATAAATGTCATGTTCAACTGAAAAAAGGGATAAATTAATCTAATGTATCTCCTTAAATGGTAGTGTTCTTATAGGATTCCTAGTCTTAGCAGTAGCATCCATGATCCCAAGAGATGTTATCTTTAGTTGAGTCTAATACAAGCTTATTCACATAGTGTGTTCTTGAGCTATATTATATCATTTACATTTTGTGTTTCTATATGCTACCCCACCTTGTCAATTAGGGAAACTAAACCCCCAAGGATTCTGAGCCATGGGGGTGTTTTCTTTAACATTCTAGTGGGATGATGGATGGATGAAAAACACCTTTGTCCTTTCCCTATTTTTATGGTAGTTACTTATGATGGTTGTAAGAATGGTTAGTTTTCCCCATTTATTTGTGAAGAGGTTTGTAATCAATTTTGGTTATTCACACACCTTTATTCTGGATATAGTTTCGTATGGACTACTATAGGTGTAACGTGTACAGACTGTGATGGATTGAGGATCATCACTTGGTGTATGGGCTATAATGACATGTGGAATAATTTTAGGTGTATGATAAACGTTACTTGAGCTATGGTGGCTCTCGGAAACTACTTGGTTAATTTGGTTACATGGATGTGGTGGTGGTGTTTCACGGGGTACATGTTGTGAGGCTTCTCCCAAGTGTCTGTAGGCAAGCCTTTTTAGAGAGAGATGGTTAGGACATGCGACATTAAGGAAAATCAGAAAACTAATGTGGAATTGGTAGCATAGTACCCTTGATATTCTTTATTATATTATATAACCATGTATACAATATGTGGTGAGAGAATCCATAGTGAGGCTAGAAATTTAGTATACCGGTTTAGGGGATGATTTAGTTTCACTTATTTTCACTATGATTTAGAATGCATTTGTTACATTTTCATGAGAGTATCTGGGGAGGATCCTATTGATTATTCTATTGTACTCACCCTATGTATTGGTAAACTAATTTCATGTCACTTCGAGATGGATTGAGATCAGTGTGGTTACTACTATCTTGGGGTTATAAGAGTTGTTCTGGCTTCGTGACCAATGCTATTTTTTACAATATATTAGAACATTCACATTCCACTTTTAGTTGTAGTAATTCTACCATCAAATTGTATATGTGTACTTGGGGTTTTTATATATTTCATTCTAAATTGCATTTGGTTGGTGTTATCTTATCTCTCTATTTCACATGTGTTCACATAGAGGGAAATGGCTCCCATTTCTATGTTCACAATACCCTCACTGCTAGTCGCTAACCTGAGGCCTACTGGTGATGGGACTTAGGGGTCACTATATACCTTCCCAAATTTCGGACCTAGGAGGGATACAATTTTTGGGGTGGGGGTCGTGACAATATGCTATCAGAAGGCGAGGTTGAGGGATATGATAGAGTTTGGTGTTAGGCACAGGTTAGGTTGTGTGGGTTGTGTGGGAAATAGTGTTGTCTATGTTTAGAAAGTGATGTGAACACTAGAAAATATATGAGACATATGTGTTTTGTGTCACGACCCGTCCTCGGGGCCCGTTCCGTGACTACCCCAAGCCCGCCTTCCATAGGCCAGGGGCTGGCGACTAGCACCAAAGGGGTAAATCCTGATAATTGGGAAGGCATTGCCTTTATAAAAGTAAATAAAATGCCATAGAGTAAAAGCGTAATTAAAACACTAAGTACGAAAGAAAGTGCTGAAAAGTAAATGGCCAGAATGCAAACCCATCTGAAGTACAGCTACAACTAAACGAAAGTACAACAGAAAAAGACAAACAGCTGGAAGAAAGGAAGCAGCTCCTGGGGCATCCTCCTCGGATCTTACCTGAAGGGTAGGTACAGATAACACAGCTCCTGGATCGTCCACCACGTATCCTACCTGACGGGTAAGTACGGATAGCGCAGCTCCTGGATCATCCACCATGGATACTGACTCGTCGTGTGGTCCACCTCTGGGTATCGTCCAGTCCTCGAACACTCGACCTCTTCCAGCGCAGCCCGTCGTCTGTAACCAACACAATGAGGTGCGGGCATAGCCCGTGCAAGGGTGAGTATACGATACTCAGTAGGGACCCAGAGACCCTCAAGGTCTCACTAAAACCAACAAGGATAACCATAAAGAAGATCTCAACAAATAACCTCTACTTAGGTATATTCCCATACATATACCTAAGTTATCATGTAACCCATCTCAATCATGAGGAAACACAAAGATTATGAAATCAACGGATAACCACTACCCAGGTATATGCCCATACATATACCTAAGTTATCAAGTGACCCATCTCAATCATGAGGAAACACAAAGATTATGAAATCAACGGATAACCACTACCCAGTATATTCCCATACATATACCTAAGTTATCAAGTGACCCATCTCAATCATGAGGTATATACAAAGATCAAAGACTCAGATCAAACTAGGATTTTCATTATCGAAACCGTAACTGCTGAAGAGCCCCGTCTCTGGAGTGTACAGTGATCCTGTCACAACTCCGACGTACTGGTCACTAACCTAAGACTGCTGAGGTACTCCTCATGTCGAGTACTGCGGGTCAGCCACCCAAACACAGTAGTGCTTCCTGCCGGGGTATGCCACCCAAACACAGTAGTGCACACCCCCTAATAGCCTGCAAAGGTACTCTCCGGACGAGTACCGTGGGTCTGCACTGTCACACAGGTAGTGCTCCGTCCACCATGGGTCTGCACACAAACAAAGTAGTGCACCGTCCACTGGGCTAGTCGACTCACTCCAAGTCGAGTCGGTCAAGCAGTCGTCAGGTCTTAGTCGGCTACACGGTCTCCATACTCCACACGCTCGCCTCTAGGAGGGTCCACTCCACGAACTATATGTCGATACTCCAAGTATCTCAAAGTCCCATGAAGAAGTATCTCAAAGGACAGCCTCATCATAGGGTTCTCAACGCAACAGATGGCGCGTCAATCGGACGCTCGGTCTGTGAGTTACTAGCCTTTTTGTCCCAGGGGCCCGATTGGTTTCATGAGCGAACCAACCCGGTCATTTCTCAACTGTACCCTGAACTCTCGTAGGGTATGCTCATAGGGACCGTTTCTCAACGTGATCACCAACACCGCTGACGGTTCATCAAACAGACGTCCAGTCTGAAAGTTATAAGCTTTTCCATTCGAGGGGCCTGGTTGGATTCGTGTGCAATCCATCCCAGCCACTATCCAACGGAAACCAAACCTCAGTAGAAGTATGCCAAAAGTTCCATCTCATCAAGAGGAATTCAACGAGACAGACGGCGCGTCAATCGGACTCCCGGTTTGTGAGTTATTGGCTTTTTCGTTCCAGGGGCCCGGTTGGTTTCATGAGCGAACCAACCCGACCGCACTCCAACGACGTCCAAACCTCGAGCGGAGTAAGCCAAAAGTTCTACCTCATAAATAGGAATCCAACAAAGTCGACGACACGTCAATCGGACGTCCGAAGCTCAAGATATAAGTGTTTCCGCTCCGAGGGCCCGGTTGGTTTCGTATCCGAACCAACCCAGCCAAACACAATGTTCTCCGAACCCTTGAGTGTAATATACCAAAATGATAGACTCGATTCAAGGATCGCTACGCAACTGAAAGTGCGTCAATCGGAGGTCCATAGCCCATGTTATGGGAAAAAGACCGAAAGAGGTCCGGAAGAGGGGGTTTCAGGCCCCGGCCAACCCAGCCCGAGACCCCCTGGGTCGACCCGGCCGAGGTCTGGGTCTGGCCCGCTTGGGCGCGGCCCGGATGGGCGGTCTGGTCTGGCCACGCGGCACGCTGGCGCACCGGCCAGGAGGCTCGGCCAAATCGGCCGAGCGTTGAGACACGGGGGGGGGGGGGGGGGGGGGGGGGGGCTGCCCCACGCTTGCTTTGCTAACCGCGGCCCCGCGTGGAGCCTCCCCTTGCCATCGAATGCGGCCGAGCACCGAGTCCTGCCTCTACGGTCTCGTGCAGTCGCGGGACCAGTGGCCCTCCCTGGCGGCGAGGCACGCCGACAGTATTTTCAGCAGACCACCGGACGCGCTCTGGCGGTCCGTTTTGCTCGCCGCCTTCGCCAATGGTCCTCTTGGGACCCACCGTTCACTGTATAGGCTTCAAAATTACCTTACGTCCTCATTTGTCATCGCACGTAAATCCACGCTCAACGTCCAACCAGTGGATTCTTCGAATCGCCTCTGTGGCCCCGACTCCGCCCGCGGTTTCATTTGGCCTCAACAGCGCGGCGTGACGGCACCGCGCTTCTTTGCCGAGTTCTTTCTCGTGTACGCGCGGAGACGTTTCACCGAGCCACCTTTGTTAGTATAAGGCCCCAGCCTTAAACCTTACTTAATTGTGAGTTATTAAAAGATTACACATTGAGGATCTTTTCAGGTTTAGATTTTTAGAGAATTAGATCATGAAACTTGCATTACATTCCACATTTAAACAAAGTGGTTACATAAAAGACATTATTCATTCTTCCTATCAATGGAAACATATTTAAAATAAAACATGGATTCTTTCTTGACACATCCTTGACACTATCATCACATCATGTACCTTTCCCTTGACCTGTGAAAAACATTTCAAAAAAACCTGCGATGAGGATAAAAAGATCAGTAAGGGTTATAAAAATAAGGAAAGGAAACATGAGTTCATATATACATTAGAATGAAATCATACTTTACCCATAAAACACAGGCACTTTAACTTACCTCATCAAATCATGAATAAATCATAGAAATCATAAGACATAAAGGTAACTTGAGGCATTCATAACATTCTTACGTAGGTAGTAACCCTCTTGGTTACGTTTAGAATACCCATTGTAGTATATTCCCTAAATCTCTTCGGAGAAACCTTAACGTTTCACTCCTTCGTGTTACCCAATGCATTGGAGAGCTATATTAGGCTCACCCACCATTAGTTTATCACAGAACCACCCGTCTTCATAATAATTCCCAAGAACATCAACATAATCGTATCACATAAAACATGCATAAAGGAAACATAACATTCCCACCTTTCTATCACAAGATATAAATACAACACATTGATATAAAAACATTATGAAAACCATTTTCAATACCAAAATAAAAGAAAAGTAAAACATGGTATTATTTTTCTTTCAAAAAGAAGGTATGTCTTGTAGAGGAAGCCGAAACTCAAATAATAGTCATGGCAGCGGAGAAGTCGTTGTCTCCGCATACGTACGAAAAAAACATTCCCTTTTGTCGTTTAGTAAACACTTTGTATAAAAAAGATTCCTTTTGAATAAAATTAAAATTCAAAGGGTTTTATACACCCTATAAAAGAAGGTTGTGTATAAAACAAAATATGCCTCAATGAAAGGAGATTGAGACGAAGTCCCATACAAAGATGGTATCCTTGGAATAAGGATAAATCAATTACATAATTATTTGTGACAAACTAATACACCAAATATAAGTGGATATTAAGTGTAAAAAAATCAGAGTTTATTCACACATATTCATAGAATGAAATATTCATGGAGTACAAGCTTTTCCCAAAGAATCGAAATTGGGTTAAGAAGTTCCCTTGCAATAATTAGACAGCCTAACAACATCACTTCAAAATTCAGAAAAAAAAGAGTTGATGGGAGATAAAAAGGGTATCTCATCACTTGTACATAAAATTTACATCAATAAGGATATATAAGAACATATCCCAAAATAATATTATGTGAATTAAAAGACATAAAAAAATAAGTCTTTTAAAAAGAGGAGGGTGAAAGGTTCCCTTACCGACATGGGTATCTTTCAAAACATACGCCCCGTGAATGAAGGACAATACATCATTGATGTAAATACACATAAATGAAAGAATATTACACAATGAGTAAAATAATGGTCATTACATACACCACTCAAAGGAAATTGTGGAAAATGTAGCATAAATCTCACTGGAATAAAAGTGAGATGAAAAATCCCTTACGAAAACTCGGCAGCCTAACGACGCCACATAAAACTTACAAAAATGGATTGATGAGATCAAATAGGTTATCTAATCATATTAACTTAAAGTTTATAGAAAGTGTAATATAAAAGAACATCCCCCAACATAACAAATAGGAGCTTAAAAGAAGTGACATAAAGGAAAGTACTTAAAAAGAAAGAGAGAGGTTAGATCTCTTACGAAAATTTGGCAGCCTAACGGCGCCGCTCAAAACTTCCAAAATGGATTGATGAGAGAGAATAGGGTCTCTCATAACTGGAACATAAAAATTATAGTAAGATTAATATAAAATAATATCCCAATAACAAGAAAGATGTGCTTTAAAAGGAATGAAATTAAAGAGCGTACTTAAAAATAAAGAGAGGAGTAGGATCCATTACCTCAAGTCAAACTTGTCTTGTTCGTTTCATTATATTCCTGAATAATAAACATTGGTCAATTAATAATTGCCTAATTACCTCCTTTGGAGATTATTATTCAGTTCATATCACATATTATAATGTTATAATAATTATTTAATAATGTTAGTTCATATCAGACGTTTTTGCCAATGTTTGGTACATGAGTCAAAAACAAACTTGTTTGAAAAAAGATTGTCCATGTAGTTATAAGTAAATAATTTCCAGAATAGTATTAATGATTACAATATCATATATATCCAGTAAATATTCATTTCATACTATTCCATATCATTTGGAGATAAAAAATGAAAAGCACCGTTCATGGAGACGGTAGGTCGTACGTACGCATGAACGCTACTTTCATTTTTTGTCATATTAATGGAATTAAAACAAAATGAGAGATATATATATATATGTTATAATTCCATAATTATATCCATAATTTTGATTTAATATATTACATATATATCCATTATATATATGTACTTAGAATATTACATAACATTTTGAGATAAGAAATGAAATGTACCGTTCATGGAGACGGTAAGCCGTACGTACGCTTGAACGCTACTTCCATTTCTATTTCATATTTAATGGAATTAAAACATAATGATACATAATAGTATTTTAATTCCAGTATGGTATCATATATAATATTAATAAATATATCCTTTATACGTACCACATATGGTATTAACGAATCAAATCACTTTGAGGGGGCGGTAGTCCGCACTTCCTTAAATGAAGATATCGCGTTTACCCATAATGGAAACCATAAAGGTATGCCCAAAATGAAAAATACAGAAGCTTAAGGAAAACATAAACATATTATATATCACATACAAATATAGTTTCATATTAATGGCCACCATTGAAGGTGTTAAAATAATGTTGAACAATCATCGTTTCTGGAGGCCGAAATTCGCCATCCATAGAAACATTATGTTATTTAACCATTAGATGTAGGTGTGTGAAATTGTAGCTAGAATACTTCTTATAACAACATCAAAGTATATTTATGATACTGGATTTGTTACAAAAGAAATGAATAAAAATAGTTTAGGGGGTTGGAGAAGAAAAATAAAACAAAAGGACTCAAGTAAAGACATTACCTTAAAATCGGGTAACTCCATTTGGTTTGAGCTCAAAGGCTTCCTTGGGAAGACTTATGCCCAAAGTGAGGCTTCAAAGAGTAAGAGAGGGAAGTGGAGAGACAAAATGGGCAAAGGTTGTTCGAGCCAAAGGCTTTTGGAGTGTGGGTAAGGAGGTAGAGGTGGGGGCCTTTTATAAGAGGAGAGGAGGGGCACTCTTGGAAGGTAAAGAAAAGTCACTTTATTTTAAAATGGTATTCGGATTTAAGAGGTCCCACATTGATGTGTTTCGAGGATAAAGTGATAAGGGTTCTAAATCCACTCATCCAATAGGTTTTAGACATGTGTAGGTCTTAGATATTACATTATCTTTCCATTTTATTTAAATCGTTAAATAATGAGGTCATCGCTGCATCATCATGATGTCATAAATAATTTAATTTATTTAATGTCTAAAAATTATAAAAAAATACTATGATGTAGTACATCTCTTTATATTTCCAATGAATATTTATAGTCAAACATATGACTTGTATAACCCCATGTAAAAAGTTTTTCTGTAAAACATCTCCTGTTTGTGTCATTTTTACTTTAACATTAAATAAAAAGATATTTATGTCATTTTCCAACCAAAGTGGCTCCATGGGGTCCCCAAGTTGACCCATGGATTTTCATGGTCGGCCATTACACATCAAATGAGGGTAGGACATGTTTATAGGTCATTTCATTTTATTGAAACATTATTCTTACCATAAACTATACTAATTACCTCTAATCGCGATTAAAAACTTAATAAGTTACTATTCAACAAAAAATTATTTTTATCCCATTGAACCACATTTTACTTCTTAATGACAACCATTTATGTCGGATTTTTGAAATTCAAAACAGAAAGATGGAAAATTTTCATTTAAACAGAAAAATCAGTTTTTATAAGTACCACTTAGTGGTTTCACTATTCATCAAAAAATTGAAGTTTTTTAGAAAAATCCCAAAAATTCACCCTAAGCTATATTTGATATTCCGAATTCAAAAATGAAGTATATTTTAAAAAATTCAAAACATATAAGTCACATTAATCAATTTAATAATTAATTCCCGTTGTCAGATCAAATAGTGTGTTTTTATGAAACAATAAGTATCAAAAGATTGAGACTTGTTTAAGTCTGATTTCAAAGTAAAATTAATTCCAATGACCACTATTGGATTTAATGGTAAAAATATATTCTAATTTCACTTTAAAACCAATTCAAAAGATAATCTAATCATATAAATAAATTATATTAACAAGATTTTTTGAATTAGAATACAATATTCTACACTATTCATTTAAAAAAATGAACTTTATCGGAAAGATACCAAAAATTTACCCAAAGTAAATTTTGTTGTCCCAATTCTTAAGAAGAGTTTTATTTGGTCCAATAGAATATATAAGAGTGGAAAAACTATATTTAATGACGGTTCTCCATCAAAAGACGATAAGTGAACCTTTAGTGAAAACCAGGGCATATACGCCTAAAATTGAATTCTTTCCGTATTTTAAGCCTTTATCTTTTATTGGATAAATGTAAAAACATTTTAAAAACATATATAATCATATTTTAGTTATTTCTATCAATTCCCGCAAATACAATGGCTACATGTTAACTACCATTTAAAATAATATTATTTTATTATTAGAGTGCAACGTAAGATTCCCAAGAAACACGTTGTTGTGTGTTGGGTACGCCATCAAGCATAGCGTCCCCTTTAAAGTCATATTAATACTTTATTCACAAATATGGATAAATATGAAAATGTCATATTCTTTATTTACCTAGGGTGTTACATCCTTCCCCCTTTTTGGGAATTGCGTCCTCGCAATTTTTAAAATTGAGCTTGGAAACATCCTTGAATGTCCCACATCAGAACAAGAGTCGGTAAAACAATCACTTTAAAATATAGAAAGATAAGTACAAAGGTCACCCGAGTTAACCCATACTAGGATTCCATGTAGAAAATATGGACATGGAGGAGAAAACATATGGTCATGTTCTGATGGAGAGTGATAGAAAACATGTTTAGGAGAAAGTTAACAATAAGAAAATTACAAACTTGTGATGGGTTAAACGGTGTTGGCTTCCCCAGTAGGAAAAGTTAATAGACAACATTTTTTCTTTAAGTTACTTTTTATTGAGGAATTTATTTTTGAGCTTAAATAAAACATAAGTAAACATACTTACTTGTCATGTTGACTTCCAACTTTTACTAGATTCCTTAATCAAACTCATATTTTTTCCAAAAGACAAGTATTTAGGGAGACTTGTTCGCATTAAGAGTACTATAATCAACTTCTATAGAATCACATAATCCACCAAAGAGAAATATATACTTCCCATTTCTTTAGGATTTAACCAAAACCAAAACCAAAAGGTTAGTAAAAGGTCAGATAATCAAGAAAAGGATAACCCTTTAAAAATAAAATCTATGCTTAATCTCTAAAATTTTTCCAACAAAACCCAAAGTTCAACGAGGACCATCCGATAAACAATTTGTCCATAAAATTCTTCAAAGTAAACCAATCTAATATTGAAACCCAAATATTTGAAGGATTTAGTCACATAGTCTTCCAAGTTATTTCATAACATTTATCTCCAAACAACATCAATTGCTCCTAAAGTCTCGTATTGAAAAGTAATTAACCTAATCACATATCCTCCATGATAGGTTAATCATTTTCATAAATAACCCAAAATCAACTTACTCTTAATTCATAAAATCATCTAACTAAAAAGAATCGGTCAAACTAACCAGGGACTTCACGTAGTCCATTGGTAGGCGATAAATACCAGTCACACTTTGGTTGTGGGTTCGATTCTCGCAGCTTTGTCCGACGCAACGGGTTGTCACATGGTCTGCGTGTTGTCCTTTTTCCAAAACTTTATAATTCTCAAATAATTCCCCAAAAGTAGATAAAATCATCAAAAAATAACCATAACATAATTTAACCTCAATTTTATCTCATGCCTTTCACTTCCATCATAACATTTAGTAACCCATAATTACCTCAAAAGTAAGGATCATATAAACTCTAATGGTTACCTTTATAATTATTACCTGAACTTCCACATCGATTGGTAATCTCGTACAAGATGCATTAAAGAACATACCAAGGTTCCAATGGTTGATCATAACTCCTTGATATTTGGTTTAGAACAACCATGAGTTTACTCATTGAATCCCCCATTTTATCTAGTATCATAAACAGAGAACCACCACAGGTTCCTTCAAACCTGTTGTCTCTTTGGTGCCTCCTAGATCCATCCATTCACTAAAAATAGAAAGGTCAGTGTGAGTATATCAACATAACCATCATGTACTAATGAGGAAGATAATCACTAAGATATACTTACTCATTCACTTTATCTAAAACTAGGACTCTTTCTAAAATCCTAACCCTTATGGTAATGCCACTTATGCTTAAAGAATACCCTAACCTCTAATGTTATCTAAACCGACCTTTGATACCAACTATAAGGAACCAGCATTAATCCTTACATAATCTTGAGTTATTACAAGATTACACATTGAGGATCTTTTCAGGTTTAGAGTTTTAGAGAATTAGATCATGAAACATGCATTACATTCCACATTTAAACAAAGTGGTTACATAAAAGACAGTATTCAGTCTTCCCATCAACAGAAACATATTTAAAATAAAACATGGATGCTTTCATGACACATCCTTGACACTATCATCACATCATGTACCTTTCCCTTGACCTGTGAAAAACATTTCAAAAAAACTTGGGATGAGCATAAAAAGCTCAGTAAGGGTAATAAAAATATGGAAAGGAAACATGAGGTCATATATACATAAGAATGAAATCATAATTTACCCATAAAACATAGGCACTTTAACTTACCTCATCAAATCATGAATAAATCATGGAAATCATAAGAAATAAAGGTAACTTGAGGCATTCATAACATTCTTACATAGGGAGTAACCCTCTTGGTTACGTTTGGAATACCCATCACAGTATATTCCCTAAATCTCTTCGGAGAAACCTTAACATTTCACTCCTTCGCGTTACCCAATGCATTGGAGAGATATATCAGGCTCACCAGCCCTTAGTTTATCACGGAACCACCCATCTTCATAATAATGCCCAAGAACCTCAACATAATCGTATCACATAAAACATGCATAAAGGAAACATAACATTCCCACCTTTCAATCACAAGATATCAATACAACACATTGATATAAAAACATTATGAAAACCATTTTCAATAACAAAATAAAAGAAAAGTAAAACATGGTATTATTTTTCTTTCAAAAGGAAGGTATGGCTTGTAGAGTAAGCCGAAACTCAAATAATAGTCACGGCGGCGGAGAAGTCGTTGTCGCCGCATACGTATGACAAAAAACATTCCCTTTTGTCATTTAGTAAAAACTTTGTATAAAAAAGATTCCTTTTGAATAAACATAAAATTCAAAGGGGTTTATACACCCTATAAAAGAAGGTTGTGTATAAAAAAATATGCCTCAATGAAAGGAGATTGAGACGAAGTCCCATACAAAGATGGTATCCTTGGATTAAGGATAAATCAATTACATAATTATGTGTGACAAACAAATACACCAAATATAAGTAGATATTAAGTGTAAAAAAATCAGAGGTTATTCACACATATTCATAGAATGACATATTCAAGGAGTACAAGCTTATCCCAAAGAATCGAAATTGGGTTAAGAAGTTCCATTGCAATAATTAGACAGCCTAACGGCGTCACTTCAAAATTCAGAAAAAAAAGAGTTGATGATAGATAAAAAGGGTATCTCATCACTTGGACATAAAATTTACATCAATAAGGATATATAATAACATATCCCAAAATAATATTATGTGAATTAAAAGACATAACAAAATAAGTCTTTTAAAAAGAGGAGGGTGAAAGGTTCCCTTACCGACATGGGTATCTTTCGAAACATACGCCCCGTGAATGAAGGACAATACATCATTGATGTAAATACTCATAAATGAAAGAATATTACACAGTGAGTAAAATAATGGTCAGTAAATACACCACTCAAAGGAAATTGTGGCAAATGTAGCATAAATTTCACGGGAATAAAAGTGAGATGAAAAATCTCTTACGAATACTCGGCAGCCTAACGACGCCACATAAAACTTACAAAAATGGATTGATGAGATCAAATAGGGTATCTAATCATATTAAATTAAAGTTTATATAAAGTTTAATATAAAATAACATCCCCCAACATAACAAATAGTAGCTTAAAATAAGTGACATAAAGGAGAGTAATTAAAAAGAAAGAGAGAGGTTAGATCTCTGAGGAAACTTTGGCAGCCTAACAGCGCCACTCAAAACTTCCAAAATGGATTGATGAGAGAGAATAGGGTCTCTCATCACAAGAACATAAATATTAGAGTAAGAGTAATATAAAATAATATCCCAATAACAAGAAAGATGAGCTTTAAAAGTAATGACATTAAAGAGCGTACTTAAAAAGAAAGAGAGGAGTAGGATCCCTTACCTCAAGTCCAACTTGTCTTGTTCATTTCTTTATATTCCTGAATAACAAACTTTGGTCAATTAATAATTTCATAAGTACCTCCTTTAGAGATTATTATTCATTTAATATCACATATTACAATGTTATAATAATTATTTAATAATGTTAGTTCATATCAGACGTTTTTGCCGATGTTTGGTACATGAGTCAAATACGAACTTGTTTGAAAAAAGATTGCCCATGTAGTTATAAGTAAATAATTTCTACAATAGTATTAATGATTAAAATATCATATATATCCATTAAATATTCATTTCATACTATTCCATATCATTTGGAGATAAAAAATAAAAAGCACCGTTCATGGAGACGGTAGGTCGTACGTACGCATGAACGCTACTTTCATTTTTTGTCATATTAATGGAATTAAAACAAAATGAGAGATATATATATATGTTATAATTCCAGATTTATATCCATAATGGTATTTTATTTTTAATTTTTAGACATTATATAATTTAATTTATTTATGACATAATGATGATGCAGTAATTACCTTATTAATGAAATATTAACATAATTGACATAATAAATACTAAAATAAATGAAATTTGACACTTTTGAAAAATTACACTAATATTATAGGTTAATATAATATATTAGGGTCTATTAGATTATTTTTTATAAGTAATAATGTTGTTATAAATTTCGAAAAAACAAAATACCAAAGAGTGTCAAAATTGACATAAAAGAGTTTTTTAAAAATATATTAAATTATCAATTGATATTCTATTCCTAAAATTTATGGTTTAGAAAAAAGACTTATATAATAATATATACGACATTAATGAACCAATTGGGATTCGATTGGCAGTTTATAGTATGTTTATTAACAATATAGTGTAAGAATACAAGAAGACACGGTAAAAGTTAAATTATTTAACTTAGAGTTAAATCTAAATGATAAGGTTAAAATGTTAACCTAAACTTGTCTAAAACCTATTGGTTGAGATAATTTCGTCCCATCCCAACCCTATCTTCTAAATAAGTAACTTTGGATCCATTATAAACCGAATATGAAGTTATTATAAAATAATGTTTTATGTTTTTTCTAAGTTACCCCTCACCCCTCTTGTAAAAAGGCACTCCCCCTTCTCTATAATTCACACCTAAAAATCCATTTGGCTCGGCCAAACCCTACCCAAATACCCCATAAATTGTCCTACCTTCATATTATATGGAATAATTTAGTCATAAAGCCAATATAAAGATCCCTTCTGATCAAATCAAAAGGAAGAACCCGAGGAAGAGGTAAATATCGCACCACCTATTTCATGTTCCTTTTTTCTTCCACTTACTCCTTCTTTGTTGTTTCCATTATAAAATAATAACTCCAGTATATTCTATATAATGTGATGTTATTATAAAAATGGTACAACCATAGTGGTTATTTTACCCATCCAATGAAATAAAAAGTCACCACACGTTCGTACATAGGGCTTACCGTCTCCACGTTGTGGTGTAGTTTTTTATTCAAACATTTCATCATTTGGATGGGTATGATAATGAGTATAAATGATATAAATAATAAATATAACATTATTATGATTATTTATATGTTATATAAAATCCAATTATATATGATTTTAATATCAAAAGAATGATATCATCGCTCGTGCATACGAACGGCCTACCATCTCCACGATGTGATCTGACTCGTTCTATATGATCTTCATTGAATAATGATTATATAACTGAATTAAATGAATAAATATGATATATATTACACTAATACCATTATGTAAATGAGGTACCTATATCCTAAAAATATGAATAAGAATTTATTTGACAAAACATGCATAAGAACATAAAGCAATGAACACTCGAATAACAAGTAGCAATGAAATATTACCAATAAAGAGATAATAGTATGACCATATATGATATCATAACAATGAATATGATTCCGTAATAAGTTAGTGGAATTATTTAAATCATTATACAGGAGGTTCAGATATGTATGAAGCATATCAGACCTAAGGTAAGGGAAAATCTCACAATCTCATTTTTATCCGAGATTGTTTATACATCAGAATTTACTGGGGCATATTTATCATCCACATCCATGTTTCCTAAATATTTAATATTATTTCTATTATCCTACAATTTTTAAATCCAATTTTTTCTTTTGGTTAATTTTTAGTAAAATATATGAAAGGAATCTTTTGTCATTTTCAGTACGAGATACTTTTTGACATTTCCGGCAAAAGTGTGAGAAGAATGATTTTTTAACTTATACGGCATGAATGGATATTTATGATTCCATAGAAAATTATTTCCATGAATCTTCCTTTACAATTTTTCAAGTTGATTTTTAATTAACATCGTTTAGTTTACAATTTTATGACATGTTAAGAAAGGAAAAATGTTTTTGAAGTAGAATGGATATATTTCTCAAGAATGGAGTTCATGTGTTTTTATCAAAATTATTTTCCATCTTAGATAATATAGGGTTCTATTTTTATCCCTATTTTTACATTAATTTGATTATGTTATGGTGGAATTATTTTTATGATGTCCTTTTATCTTATATGGTTTATATTATAATGACATGATGTTTAAGAATCCCATTTTTATTACATGGGTTATGCTATGATATATGATTTATGATTCTGTGGCACACATAAGAATGGTTTCATTATGAGATGGGTGGGACCTATATATCCCTCCAATGCATTGAGTAATGATTTATATCTCATGAGATAGACATGGCTGGAACGAAAAGTTAATTTGGTTCAGTGATACAAGACTGTAACGAAGAGTGAACTCGGTTCAGAGATGGACTTTGTCCACTATGATAGTCTTGTCAATGAGTCTTGACTAATATGAAATTATTTTCTCTGATTATGTGTGTATGTCACAAAGATTCATATCTTATGTTTTGAATATTGGGATTTCATTTCACTACTATTATTTATCCCATGTCTTGATATTATGATCTCTTTTGCAGGATAAATTTTCAAAATGTTATGTTCTTATGAATATGATATGACTGATATTTCCATTGTTTTTCCTTATTGAGCATTTGAGCTCACCCTTTATATGTTTTCTTTTCCCTAGGTCAGGAATAAGGGTATTATGTAGGATATTCCAAAAAGGGACTCTAGATATGGTGAAATAAATGGGAGACAATGAAGTTGGTTTATGAACCAGTTGTTTATGCTTCCCAGTTTCTAAAGACAATATACCTATACGGTCCTATCATGGATTTATTATATGTTTTAATAATAATGCTTCAATACTGATGTAATAATAATGTATGTAAATAATGGGTCGTTATAGTCTTCTTATAAGATACCTAGTCTTAGAATTAGTAATCAAGAGTCAGAGAGACATTAACTGTGGCTGAGTTGATGGCTAGGTTATTCCCATAGCGGGTTGTGATATATATTATTTCATGTACTTTTTGTGTTTCTCTATGCTACCCCCCAATTTCAGATTGGGATACTAACACCCATGGTATTATAATCTTGGGATGTGTTTTTTCCCTAACATTTTGGTGGGAGAATCGATGGTTGACTACCCCCTCTGGCCCACTCTATTCTCTTCATAGTTACTTTTGTTGTTAGGCACACTGGTTAGTTTTACCCACATATGTGTGTTGAGGGTTGTAGTGTATTTTTTTTATTTACACACATATATTCTGGATATAGTTTTCTATTTAATACTATATGTGTAATGTGTATAGGCTGTGATGGCTGGATGATCCTTACTCGTTGTATGGATTGTAATGGATGTTGGTATAATGCCCGACTTATGATACATGATATGAGAGCTATTACGGATCCCAAAAACTACATGGTTACTTGGTTACATGGATGTGGTGGTTGTGCTGCACATGGTGCATGTTGTGGTGCTTTACCTAGGTGTGATCGGGAAAGCCTTTTAGAACAGTGATGCTTAGGAAATTTGATGTTGGGAAAAAGCCGCAAACTAGAAGGGAAGTGTTAGTTTGGAACTATTGATATTATTTGTTATAATATAAACTCATTTATGTGATACATGGTGAGAGTAGCCGTGGTGAGTCTGGGATCATTGTATAGCTTTTTAGGTGATGAGTTAGTTTCACTTGTTTTTCACTATGATTTAGCAAGCTTTCTTTACATTTTCATGAGAGGATCTATGGTGGATTCAGATGAGTATGTTATTATAATGACCATATGAATATATATAAACTATTTTTAGGTCACCTGAAGCATGTTGGAGATGAGGATGGTTACTACTAACATGGGGTTACAAGAGATTTTTGGGCTTCGTGGTCACTATTTTTTTTATTTTCATTTGGTACTTGTAGTTTTCACATTCATTTGTTGTTGTTCTGGAATGAAATTACATATGTGTAATCGGGTTTTATTTTATATTTCAGTATTAGTTGGAGTTAATGAGTGTTTGTCTTATCTTAATATTTTTCAAGTGTTACATTAGAGGGTAATTCCTCCCATTTGTGTGTTTACTATACCCATTATGCTTGTTTCCAACCAGAGTCCTACTGAAGGTGGGACTCGGAGGTCACTATATTGCTTCTCACATTGCTAGACCAAGAGGGGTACACCATGTCGGTAGGGGGAGATGATAATTTATAATGATTAACATCTTCTTCTTAAATTATTTACTTTATTTCAATGAAATGAAATATTTTAATACTTAATCAGTTATGTCCATATCAGCTTTTTTAATGACATTCGTTTCATTTTTTCAAAACTTCTTTAGTGCATTGAATGTTGTCAAAGATAATGTTATTTTAGTATCCATGGAATATTATTCATGGAATAAAGATCACATTTATTCATAAAAACAGTTTTAGAACCAATATTTTATTATGTATTAGTGAAATTAAGTGTTCTATTATCATTAAGATTGTGGTTCATATGTATGGGTGAGTAATGTTTCCATTTTTTTCAAAAGAATTATGGAATAATTATTAGTAATATTTTACCATTAAATAATTATAATAATAAAATATATATATTTATACATATATAAATATACTTATATATATTATCCATGAGCTGTGGTGGTGACCAGAGAGTCACATCACTTTGTGCCAGCGGTAGTCCACATATACAAAAATGATGTAATCGTATTACAGTTTGTGAAAATGAAAGAAACGAAATATTATATTATATTTTATAAATATTAAATTTATCATGAATATGATTTTTATTTCATATATATCATATATATTCATCAAAATAATCCTTTATAATTTTCATGTAATGAATTTGGGGGAAATAGTCACAATACTACACAAGGAATTTGTCTATTTTATACACAAATCACATTATTGTATCCCTAATGGAATCAAAATTAAAAAAATTATATTGGATAAAGAAAATAAAATAGGATGAATATGTTAAAAATGTCATATATATACATTAAATACATCATTAAAAAAATTTGTGAGTGGTGAAGATAGAGAATGGAAAACACCAGTTCACGAGGAGGGAGTCCACCATACACATAAATAATGATTTTGTATCCCATTTGATGTAAGAGGGAAAATATTGGGGTTATCGAATTAATATGATACAATATATTTCAATATTATTTTTTTTAATGTGTTTATATATTTAAATAATATTCTATGGATGAGGATTAGTAAATAATAAAAAAGTGCATAGCTAGTAGTTTTAACTCTTCTTGCTCCTCATATTAAGGATTATACCAAAATGATTCCAAGAATTTATATCTAACAAAAAAATTGATTATAGTATGAGGGTGTGGAATTTGGTAAGAGATTTGGGAATTTATTGTCCAGGGAAAAAGGGATTTATTTTTTTTAATAATATTGGAGAGTGTGTGCCTTTGATAAGTGATGTGAGTGGTAAATTTTTAGTTATTGAAATGAAATGTTGAATGACCTTTTTCACATTACAAAATGGTATAAAAAAGATTATTATTTATCCTTATAAATTATAAGGTCAAAATATGAACATAAAGTATTTTTGAGACATGTTTTAGGCCATTTTTACCCTTTCCATTTTAGTTTATCACCCATGCTGAATTCGTTTTCACCATAATCATGATACCTAATTTTTACTTCATTACCTATTAATTATGGGGAAAAAATAATTTTAACATATTACAAAATCTAAATACTAATTAATCCAAATATGGAATAAATTTTCTAAAATTAAATTAATTAAATATGAAAAATAAAATTTATGAAAAAACACGTAGACACAATGAAGAAGAGGGTTTTCAAGATGTGTATTTTTCTAGAATTGTTTTTTATATTAAATCTAAGAATAATAATTATCATTTTAATAAATTAAATTAATAATAATTTTTATATAATAAAAAAATAATTTATGACATTCCTATTTAGTAATTTTTTTCTTTTCATAAAAAGGATAAGAATTATGCACTCAAAAATAATTTTTTAAATCCAATTTTTAATCCCAAGGCCAAATATAAACTAAAATGTAAAATTATGTTTATTAGAAATTAATTAATTGGATTAAATTAAAATAGATAATAACTTAATCAAATTTTATCAAATTCAAATCATAAGTGAATGTTTAAATTAACTAATTTATTGAAAAGAAACGACTTTTAAACTATATTATGTTTGTTTCACAATTCATAAAATATCAATAATTAAAAAAAATATAAATAACCATTCCAAATTAAATTTTTATATTAAAATATCATAAATTAATTGAACATTATTAAATAAATTTTCTAATGGTTCCAGAAACTAACTATAATCTATTTTTTTAATAAAAATAAAAATTAGGTTTTATGAAAACATATTATTAATGTGAAAAATTAGTTTAGAAAAAAATTGTTGATTTTTACAAAAATTAATCAATAATTTATATAAATTATAAATTATTGATATATACATATATAAAAAATAATTTATTACTATTCATATCCTCCAATTTAATGGTTATCATATATTTGTTATATATTTTCATGTTTTTTTATGCTTAGTGTTGTGTTATGAATATACAATCAAACAAAGTGTTATTTACTAATATACTAGGGTATTACATCCTACCCCATTTAATTATTTTCACCCTTGTAATTTTAACATTATATCAGTATTAAAAGGATTGAAATTTTTAAAAAACTTTTTCGTATAACCCACACCATAATTTTTATTATTAAACATGCTTTTGATAAATGAGAAAGGGAAATATGAATGTCATATAGAATAAAATGTACTAAGATTCCAAATAAAATATAATTGGTTGGAATTTAAGATTTGTACATAGTAAAATATACTAATTCCTGAAAAAATGATATTGAGTAATAGAGATCATTGATCAGAATAATTTGAACGATCAATAGAATGTTGACAATAAAAAAAACCACAAAATAAAGAGGTGTGAAAATGGACATTGATATCCTAAAAAATGACTATAATCACATTTTTTGTTTCACGTTACTTTCCATGTATTTTGTGATTTATTTTTTATCTATAAAAAGATAAAATGCATGTATACATACCTGATGATTATAGTTTCATTCATTTAAAAAATTCCATCATAATCTCATCTTTTTCTTCAAATGATGAGTATTCAAAATGAGTTTCTCATGCCTGAAGTTGTAAAATAATATTTTAAAGACAACATAACTATAAAAAGTTTTAATAAATAAATTATACCTATATTTAGACATTAACCAATACCAGAAAATTAACATATATTATGATTATTATCAAAATGCGATGACCATATTATGATGAAATAATATGTTAATATCTAAAATTTTGTAGTAATGCCATGTGATAAAAAAATAATTTCTATATAATACCAATTTAAGAATTTTTTAAATGAAAATTTTTTCTTATATATTTCATATCTTAATCCCAAACATAATTCAAACTCTATTTTTTAAATTGTGATCATAACTAATCTTTATACAATAGTTTTCACTCCACCATCAGTATGGTATCGTTTGAAGCCTTGTATAACCGACCATCCCATTCTTTTTTGTGCTAGACTAGGGACTTAGAATCTATAATTCTTGGGACCAAACTAGTAAAAACATGACATTTATGGTTCAAATGATTTGTGATAGGATAAAGGCAGTACACGATCTTCATAAGACCTATGATGATCATAGGAGGAGACCTTTGGAGTTTGATGTTGGGGATCATGTGTTTCTAAAGGAGACTCCATTTTGTGGGATGTGAAGGTTTGGTTGTGGGTGTAAGACTTCTCTCTGGTTTTTTGGTCTATTTGAGGTGTCAAATCATGTTTGAGTTTTGGTTTATTAGGTAGCACTTTCCCTAAAGATGAGCCAGATACATGATGTTTTTCATGTCTTACAGCTCCGTCATTATCTTCTTGAAGACTCTCATATCATTGATTGGGGAGATATAAATGTTGATGATGATTCAAACATTGAGGAGTGTCCTATAGAGATCCATGACCACAAGGAGAAGTTTATAAATTGGAATTATTTCTCATTTTTTTCATCTCTTGTGTTGACACGATAGTGTCGAAGAGAGTACTTGGGAACGTGAGTCGCATATACGTGTTCAGTACCCTGAGTTGTTTTATGTTTAACAATTTTAATATAAAATTATTCCTTTTTGATTAGATACCTTTTCCATTTTATGATATGGATTTCTTTTGTTTCTTTTTTGATTTTTATTTTTTGAGGGGTATCTCGATGGGTGATTTTTCGAGCTCCTTTTATATTATCTTTTAGTTCTATTCTGAATTTACGAGGACGAGAATGTTTGGATAGGTATCTGATGTAATAGACCAAACCACTCTGATCCATTCATTTCCTAAAATCAGGTGCTTGAGGTATTCTGGGATGTCAATGTGACTTATCCCCAACACAATTCTAAATTTCTATTTTTGTGAATAGTTTCATCAGTGAGACATTTGTGAACATTGTCATCAGTGATACAGATGTGAACAATGTCATTGGTGAGACATATGTGAACAATGTCATCAGTGAGACAGATGTGAATGTGTCATTGTTGAGATAAATTTTAACAATGTTATCGGTGAGATATATGTGAATAGTTTCATCAGTGAGACATATGTGAAAAGTGGAATTGGTGAGACATTTGTACTGTCGGCATTGGTGAGTCATTTGTAATGTCGGTGTTGATGAGTCCATTTTTACATTCAGTGTTAGTGATTCATTTTAATGGTCGACATTGGTGATTTTTTTTACAGTCAGTGTTGGTGAGTGATTTGTATTTCCATCATTGGTGAGCCATTTGTTCTACCAGCATCAGTGATTTATTTGTATAGTTGGCATCAGGGATTCATTTGTACTGTCAGTGTCGGTGAGTCATTTGTACCATCATCATTGGTGATCCATATGTAATATTGGAATTATTGATTCATCTATACTGTCGGCATCAGTCAGTCATTTGCACTATCTGTGTTGGTGAGTCATCTATACTGTTGGCATACATGATACATTTTCACTATCGTTGTTGGTGAGTCATTTGTATTGCCTATGTCAGTGAGTCATTTTTAATGTCGTTGTTGGTGAGTCATTTGTGCACTCAACATCGATTATTAAATTGTACTGTCAATGTTTGTGAGTCATTTGTACTATCAGTGTCGGTGGGTCATATTTATTTTCGGCATCGGTGAGTCATTTTTAACAGTATTTCGAGAATGGTTTTATTTCACTTGTCAAAATTTTATATTTTTCTAGCTTCCAATAGTTTCATCCTATTAACATTTTCTTTTATGAAAAATACATTCAAGGCCTTTTATTAAAGAATTAAGGCTAATTCGAAGACCATAACACCATTCTCAAATTCTCAAGGATTTGGATGCCTTTACGTGGACAAACCCCAGTTTTTAATCCAATCTTCTTTTAATGTAAAATACAATGTATCTTAAACCCCATCTCCATTATGTATTCTAAAGGGAAATGATATATTCCTCCCTTGTTCAAATTTCTTGTTCCCTGGTGAGGGATTCTCAAACCATTCCTTCTTCCCATAGATGTTATGAAATCAATCTTTCCTCCTTGGATTGGTTCACCTTGAAGTTATTCCTTCTGCAATCGCAACCCCTATTTTTGTGTAATTAAACAGTATTGATCAATAATCAATATTGTGTATGATCTACCACCGTTCTTATGGGTTTATATCCTTCTATTTCTCATTGAAAATTTATGGAAGGAGATATCTTGGTTTCTAATGGAGTTTTCTTTTGTTTAGGTTGGTAGGGTTGTGTAACGACATCCTCGAGTCGATGTGGTTGTCATGGGGGAGGAAATCATGATTTTATTCTTGGATTGTTCTCATGTAATGAACACCAAGAAACTTTTGAGGTAGGGGATTCATTTCTTCTATATTATTTTATGTGAAACTGTAGAGATATCATGTTTATCCCATTAGATCACAATGAAATTGACGTAACAAATATTTGAACTAGATAAATAAATTTTCATAAATCGTATGTTATAGAGTATAGTTTTTCTAGATAGTCTGATATCTATGAATTCATTGTTTAGCATGTCATTATTGATGGAAATGGGTAAAGAAAGTAAATATGGAATTAATTATAAATTCATTGTCCAAATATAAAGAGGGATGTAAATGAATATGATTTTTGTTGAAGAAATAAAGTCGAATTGAATTAATAAATGAGAAAGAGGCACATTGATTCTTGTAATTATTAATTAAAGGATTTCTAGTAAACATTTTAGTTAATTTGTGATAGATTACATTTTAGGTTACTTACAGTTAGAAACTACAAATAATAAATAGGTTAATTCATGAGGTAATAAATAACTATATTTTTTGTACATGATAATGTCTGGTATGATTCTTGACTTACCCTCTAGATTGTAAGGACGAGTTCCATGTGCTTTGGAGATATGAGTGCTCATTATGTATGAAGGATGTATGCCTGGTTGAAGGGATAAGAGCCTAATTGATATAATGTTTGTTCCCTTCTATGTGCATTATGATGCAATCCTGGATGCTATTTGTGATATGTGGGGACAGGGGGCCCATTGGTTGTTGTAGAAGGTGACGCCTAGAGTGGAATGATGCATCCTTTTGTGCATGTTGGTGTTGGGGAGGACACCAGAGATGATGAAAAAAGTTGGATGATAATAATTGGATGCTTGCTAAATCTTGCTGGCTATTTATCTACATTAATCTTCCCAATTCTTAAGTTATATAATCTTGCTTACCCACCTTATAAAAGGGGTGAAGATACACGGGGTATGCCACATGAATTCTGTGTTTAGATTCTCTAGAAAGGATAGGTCAACGCTCTTTCTATAGATGGAAAAGACGCAGTATAATGTTTATATACTCACATTATAGAGCCCCTTGTGTTAGGACGCATGTAATATTTTTCTAGAATTATTCGGAATATGGAAGTGTAAAAATAAGACTAATAAATAATTGAATAATTGATGATAACCCATGGGATTGGTTCTTTCTTGTATGCAATGCTGATGTAATATTTCTAATAATCTATGGACTTGGTTTTCTTATGCATGGAGGGAAAGAAACATTGGTGTGATGCCTAAAGAGATGAAATGCAGAAATAATAACAGTTAATTAATTGTAAAATAATTAGTCAATGTAAAGTGAAACTAATAAAAAAGGATAAATTAATCAAATGTATCTCTTAAAATGGTTAAGTTCTTATAAGATACCTATTCTTAGCAGTATCAATCGAGAGTCCGAGAGACATTAGATGAAGTTGATTCTAAGACTAGGTAATGCACATAGTGTGGTTGTGATCCATATTATATCATGTACTTTTGTTTTTCTTATGCTACCCCACCATATCAGTTAGGAAAACTGACACCCCAGTGATTCTAATCCCTAGGGAGTATTTTCCCTAACATTCTGGGGGGGATGGACAGTTGACTACCCCCTTTGGTCCCACTTTCTTCTTTTTGTAATTACTTGTGATAATAGCCACTACCATTAGTTTTCCACTTATATGTGTTAAAGGGATATAATTTCATGGGTTATTCACAAACACATATTCCAGATATAGTATTCTAGGGACTAGTATACGTGTAATATGTATAGAATGTGACACTTGGAAGATCCATACATATTGTATGGGCTGTAATGGATTGAGGTATAATACCCAATGTATGATACATGTTATGGGAGCTATTGTGGATCCAAAAAACTAACTGGTTACTCTGGTAACATTGATGTGGTGGTTTTTCTCCATGGTGTTCATGTTTTAGTGCTTCTCCCAAGTGTCTGTGGGAAATCCTTTTTGGAGAGATATGCTAAGGACATGGGATGTTGGGGAAAAGTGGAAAACCAATGGGGAGGTTGTAGTAGGGTAACCATGATATTCATTTTTTTTATTATATAATATTGTATCTGATACATGGTGAGAGTATCCCTGGTGATGCTGAGAATATAGTATACCTATTTTTTTGAGGAGTTAGTCTCACTTGTTGTTCACTATGCTTTATCATGATTCTGTTACTTTTTCACAAGAGGATATAGTGAAGATCCTATTGAGTATGATATTATACATACCATATGTATATATATAAACTATTTTCAAGTAACTTAGAGCAGTTTGGAGATCAAAATGGTTACTACTTGCATGGGGTTGCAGGAGCTTTTCAGGATTCGTGGTTACTGCTATTTTTATTTTCTTTTGGTACTTGTAGTTTTCCATTTCACTTGTAGTATTTCTTTAATGACATTACATATTTGTACTTGGGTATTATTTTATATTTATGTATTACATGGAGTTGGTTGGGGTATTTCTTATCTATCTATTTCTCATGTGTTCTCTTAGAGGGTAATTCCCCCATTTGTTTGTTTACTATACCCACAATTCTAGTTTCAAATCGGGGCTTACAAGAGGTGGGACTCGAGGGTCAATATCTCCCATCTCACACTGCCAACCCAAGAGGGGTATACCTTTTGTGATGGGGTTCATGATAGGGTTTCAAGATTAACACCTTATTCTTAAATCATTTATTTTATTTCAATGTAATTAAATATTTTGATACATAATCAGTTATGTCTACATTTGATGTTTTAATGACATTCAGTTCATTGTTACAAAATTACTTTGGTGTGTTGAATGTTGTCAAAGAGAAATATATTTCAATATCCACAAAATATTAATCATGAAATAATGATCATGTTTAATCATAAAATATACTTTTAAATCCAACAATTAATTATGGATTTGGGAAATGATGTTTTTATGATCATTACGATTATATTTCATAGGTATTCATGAGTAACGTTTTCATTTATCAATGAGAATTATGGAATAAAAATTAGTAATTTTTTATCACTAAATAATTATAGTAATAGAATATATACAATATATCACATTTAAATATACTTATATATGTCATCCATGAGCTTTTGTGATGACCTAAGAGTCACATCACTTTATGTTAGTGGTAGTTCACACATACACAAACGATAGTATCATTTTATAGTTTGTGAAAATGTTAGAACCAAAATGATATATTTTATTTTAAGAATGATTAATATTTCATAAATATAATTATTATCTCATTTATATAATATATATTCATCCACATTATCCTTAATAATTTCCATGTAATGAATTTTGGGAAAACGAATCACATTACTTAATGACTCAACAGTCTATTTTATACACGAATGAAATTATCGTATCCCTGATGGAATGGAAATTAAGGAATGTATATGGGATAAAAAAAATAAAATAGTATGAAATATCATATATATACTAAAAATATATAATTACAAAAATATGAGACTGGCAATGATAGATAATGACATACATCGGTTCGCGATGCGTCAGTCCTCTGTACACTAAAATGATCATTTTGTATCCCATTTGATGCAAGAAGAAAAAGATTAAGGTTATGGAATTAATATGAAAAACTATATTTATATATTATAATTATTTTAATATGTTAATATTTTTAAATAATATTTTATCGATGTGGAGGAATAAATAATGCAAATGTGCATTAGCTATGAGTTTTAACTATTCTCAATCGACATATTTAGGATTATACCCAAAGTATTCCTAGAATATAAATCTAACAAAAAAAATGTATTATAGTATGAGGGTATGGATTTTGGTATGTTATTTTGGAAACTCTTGTCCTAGTAAAAATGGTTTTATGTATTTAAGAATATAATAGAGTGGGTGACTTTGACAAGTGAGTTGAGTGGCAATTTATTAATTTTTTAAATGAAAAAGCTGAAACACATTATAAAAGTGTTCCAAAAATATCATCATTTATCCTTATAAATTATAATTTCAAAATATGGACATAAAATATTTTGAAGACATGTTTTTGGCCATTTTTACCATTACCATTTTTGTTTATCACCCATGTTGAACTCATTTTCACCATAATCACAATACTTAATTTTTAATGATTTACATCTTAATTATAGGATAAATAAATAATACCATATTAGAAAATGTAAATTATAATTAATCCAAATATTAAATTCATTTTTTATAATTTAATTCATAGAATATTAAAATTTTAATTTAATGAAAAACACAAAGGTGTAACGAAGAAGTGGGACTTCAAGAAGTGAATTTTAAAGAAAATTATGTTTTTATATTAAATGCATGAATGATAATTATCATTTTAATAATATAAATTAATATTTATTGATATATAATAAATAAAATTCATTTATAACATTCCTATTTATTATTTTTTTTCTTCAAAGGGATAAAAATTATCCACTCTAATCATTTTTATGAAAAATCCCATTTTTAATTCCAAATCCAAACATATACTAAATTGTAACAAGAAGTTGATTATAAATTAATTAATTAAATTAAATTTAAAAATATAATAATTATATAAAATTTTATCAAATTCAAAACATTATTAATGTTTATGTTAATTAATTTATTGAAAAGAAACAACTTTTTTTCTAAAGTAGGTACGTTTCACAATTCATAAAATATCAATAATTTAAAAAATTCCCAAAACCCCTCAGTAGTAAAATTTGAGATAAAAATTTCAGAAATTATTTTATTTTTATCATATAAATTTTTTAATGGTTCCCAAAATTTTCTATAATAAATTTTTTTAATGAAAAGAAATAAATTTCTTTTATGTAAACATATTTTTAATTAACAATATTATTTTAATAAAAAATGATTGATTTTTTCTAAATATTTATCAATAAGTTATATTTAGTACGAAATATCAATATATTAATAAATAATATATAATTTATTACTATTTATATCATCCAATTTAATGGCTATGCTATATACATTTTATATTGTGAAGGTTTTTTACGCTTAGTGTTGTTTTAAGAATATATTTTCAAACAACGTATTATTTTTTAAAGTACCATGGTGTTACATCCTACACCATATAATTAATTATAGCCTTGTAATTTTAAAATTATCTCTGTATTAAAAGGATAAAAATTTTAAAATAACTTTTTCATAAAACAGGCTCCATAAATTTTTTTGGTTAAACATCTTCTTGACAAATGAGAAAGGGAAATATGAAAGTCATCTGCAATAAAACATACTTTGTTTCCCAATAGAGAAGAATTTGTGGGAATTGAATCTTTGTACATGTTTGAATGTCATAGTTCCTGAATAATGATATTGAGTAATTTTGACCATGGATCAGGATGATTTGAACGATCAAGAGAAAGTTAAGAACCACAAAACCACATACCAAAGAGGTGTAAAAATGGACCTTAATATCATATAAAATGATCGTAATCATATTTTTTGTTTCAAATTATTTTTCCAATATTATTTGATTTATTTTCAATCCCTGCATTGATAAAATGCAAGTATATATGCATTATGTTTATAATTTAATCCCTCAGTCAATTTCCACCACAATCTCATATTTTTCTCCGAACAATGAGTATTCAAGATGAGTTATTAATGCCTTAAGTAGTGAAATAATCTTTTAAAGACAACATAAAAATAAAATGTGATAATCAAGATTTTCTGACTATATTTAGACATTAAACAATATAAAAAAATAATCATATTGTATGATCATTATCAAAATGAGACGATCAACATATGAAAAAATAATACGTTAGTTTCTAAAATATCAAAGTAATGCCTAGAGATAAAAAAAATTATATAAGATCAAATTTAAGAATTATTTAAAGGCAAAATTTATCTTATACATTTAATATAAAAATCCAAAACTTACTTAAAACTCAATTTTTTCAAATAATAGTAATCTCCTACTCACAAAATCTCTTCTGAATCCCATGGTTATTTATACAAGAAAACATATGTTACCGTAATTACCTAAATATAAAAGATCATATAAATCCAAATTGTTCAATACTATAAATTTAATTTCAAAAAAATTAAATTTATACTTACCATAACACCAAACCTTTAAATACACTTCAACTTAATTAAATATCTCCTAAAATTCCATTAATCACTTTTTGATGTCCTCACATGAAACCACAAAGTGGTGTTTAAGACATTGATTTTGTGATAATAATTAATCTTATAGAACTATGAAGGTGTCCAAAACTCTTAATATAACCTAAATTAAAAAATATTACACTAAAAAATGATCTAAACCAATCCTCTGAAACCAACGATAAAAGACATGAACCCCCACTAATGAATCTAGTGTTAATATCATAAAAGTTTTATTTCTCTTCGTGATACTGATGTAGGTGAACTCATTTCACCATCTATAATATAAAACCAGAAAGGAAAATTTTTATATTACATATATTCTAAATGACCTTTTAGGAATATAATTTTATATAATTAGGAAAAACTCTCAATTATACAGTTACCAAAGTTTGAAGATAGTATAATTAAAACGATACCCTTATTTTCATATTCCAAGTTTGGTATTCAAAATTATCCATATGAGACACCGATATAAATAATTAATTCAAAATAATTCTTGATAACCTAGGTAAAATGAATCAAAATAAGTGTGATATGAAATGGTCATTAAGGATATACATATTAAATTACATTTAAAATTTCACAGTGAGTACAATAAGAGTAAAATGGTATAATTACATAATCAATGTACATGACCATGACATACGAATATTCATACCCATAAATACATATATCATAAAACATTAAAATATGTAATACAAATTTTACATAGGAAATATTCATAACAATCCATAATCAAGAGACATGTGATGTAAATATTGATCAATGTCAACATATATAACCCATAACAAACATAATGAAAATTTATTGGTATCATTGGGCATAATTTTCATTGAAAATTTATAGGAATTATAAAACATCATTGAATATAGTATGAATACATGTTCTACTTCCAATATAATTATATGCATTCTATAATCATTACCTAATGCTTTGTAGTGTAATATAGATGTGCCCATAAAATAAGCTATAGTGGGATCACCAAGTGCTATCTTGGCACACCCAGCATATAAAATTTACTTAATCCATGAATAAAGTACATATATATTAAAAATTATCAGAAAAATAATAAGAATTCATTATTTCTTTTATAACATGATTAACCCATAGAAACCAAATTAGTTCTATGTCAACCTATTTGAAACATCATTATCCAGTAGAAAAAAATTAGTTCCATAACAATCTATTTTGAACCAGATTATCATGTTGAAATGAAATAGGTTCCCTGTAAATATCATAATCCATCTAGATAAAGAATGTGGATGTCACATTGTAATATATCACAACTGTACAAAATATAAAAATTATTTATTTTAATGTATTTAATGTAAATAACATAAAAATATCATTAATAATTTTTTTTAAAAACAATTCCTTTTGAAAATTAGTTTAAATAATAGAAATTTAAAAAATATTGTGAAAATAACGTTCATTAAAATAAACAAGGAAAAAAATAGAAGAGAAATAATGTAAAATGAGGGTCTTAGATACAAGAAAACCTATTCTTGATAAATTATAAAAATAAAAATTCAATTCATAAAATTGAAAAATGTAGTCCAAGGTTACCCATTTGGATGATATAATGAGATATCCTTTATCAATTTATAAAAAAAATCAAATATCATGTATAATGGAATCTGGAAATAATTTATCTTTAATAAATAAATTCTTTGAAAACATTTCATAAAACAAGGATAGATATGATAAATATATACAATCTAAACAAAAAATATCAATATGACAGTGAAATAATTTTCTCAATATTTATCCAATAAATTCGGGAGGTGGATATCATAAAATGTAACCACTTTAAGAACTTGTGTAGAACAAGTATATGTGGTAAAATAAAATATGATCAAATGGTTTCTTACGATGAAGCATTTAAAAGAAACAATCTTTAAAAGGATTAGATTGTATCATAAGTCCTTTTCCACTTTGGTTACTCTAAAACAATAATCCCCATGAATGAATAAAATAAAATGATGCATTAAATATCATGAAAATAAATATTTTAATAGTATAACATGTAAAATGGTACTATATACACCTTAATAATATATATAGATTAATATCACTAATATATGCCACAAATAATGATAATTTGAGGTAAAAAACCCTTCCAAAAATAATACCATTAAGTTTGAGATTTGGTCAATGAATCAATTGTGGGTATCAGTTTTAATCAACATAAAAAAATTGAAATATAGAATAATATAATAAAATAAATAACACATAAAACCATAGAATATCTCTTACAATGAATATGTAATATAACCCAATTAAGAGAAATCATGTTATGAAATTCCATACTAGTTGGTACCATTAAATTATAATACATTGGGATAAAATAATTAAAATCGAATCATAAATTAACATTTTTTATGAATAATTAAAGATATTTCAGGTAAATGGTTTAGTATATACATTGAAAATTTTAATTAATCATGGAATATAACATATGTCGCATAGAAAAAATATGGAAAAAAACCATTACCACGAGTCTAGAAACTCGATTCATGTGATTTAACTCAAGAATAACAATCTTTTGTCAATTATATGATTTAACAAGACCATTTTAATTTTCTTTAAATCTTATACATAAATAATTTATTTTATTTATTTATAATTTCATATTCCATATTTAATTAGTTGATTCTACATCAGGTGTTTTGAGGACAATCCGTTCATTGCTCAAAAATAGAATTAGTGTGGTGATTGTGGTCAAAAAAGAAACTATTTCCACAACTCTATAATAATAATCACAAAATAATTATCAAATTCATTCATCAGTAATATTTTTTAAACCAATCAGAAATGATGTTTTTGTAAAATTATATCCATGACAATCAGGGAGAAAGTATGACCTATGTATACATGAGTAATATTTCAATTTTTCAACAATAATTATGTAAAAGAGGTAAGTAATAATTTATCACTACAGAATAATAATCATCTCTTATGTACCATATTATTTCTTTAAATATAATTAAATATACTATCCATGTGGTATGTAGATTAAAATAATGTCACAAATCTTCATGAAGGCGATATTCCACACACAAAGAAATGACGTTATAATTTTTCAGTGAGTGAAAAGTTAAGAAAGGAAATTATATATTATCATTATAGAAATATAAAAATGACTTGAATTCCATTATTATGTCATATATATCACATAAATTAAATGATTTTATCCTTATTACCTTCCATGTAAAACATTAGTGATAAACTAATCACATCACTTTGTGACGCAGTAGTCCACCGTATGTACGAATGAAATTATTATAACCCCTATGAAAATGAGGGTGAAAAAGGTATTTTTGTTATCATAACTCCATATTTAAAACTATTTTAATATTTCCATATAAATTCATTTAATCCGTGATTAAAACAAGTTGTTATGGGTGATAATGGAAAATGGTTTTCATTAGTTCGCGAGGTGGCAGTACGTCGAACTTCCGAAGAATGATTTCGTAACCCATTTATGGGAAGTGGAGCTGTATTTAGTTTATGAAAAAAATATAGTAATATATTATTATATAATAGACATTATTGGTTTAATATGATAATATTTTAAGATTATTTTAACAAAGTGGATGAATAAATAAAAATGAAATGAAATGTAATGGATTTTACCACATCCCACACAACCTTTTTGGCTTATACCTAAAGAATTAGTGTAGTAGATTTAAGACCTAAAAAGGATTCTAGGATTATAGGATGGGATTCTCTATGTGATTTGGGTAGGTATTTTCCAATACAAAATGTTTTTAAATAGTTAACAGTATAGGAGAGGTGCATGTTTTTAATAAGTGAGGCGAGTGGCACAAATGTGAATTTTTAAAACAAAAAAGGTGTACCCATGATTTTCAAATAATAACGGGGACTAAAATATATAATTATCAAGGAATAGACATGATAAGGTCGAAATAGGGCCATTAGATATTATTTATTCATTTTTTATTTTATTTAAATAGATACATATTTATTTTACCCCCTGTAAAATCATCTTCATCTTAACCAAAGTAATTAATTTTTTCTGTTTAACTATTCATTATAGTAAAAATTATGTTACCATAATTAAAAAAATTAAATATTCTGATAATGAATATGGGATTCAATATACCAAATTAACATTACATATGTGAAAAAATTAAATATAAAACTGAACCCCATAGACATGATGAAAAATAACGTTTCATGAAGTGCGTTTTTCAGGAAAATATGGATTTTATATTAAATCAATAAATAATTATCATCTTTTCATGAATATAAATATTTATTTAATGAAATATAAAATAAAAATATCATTTAAAAATTTCTTCACTATCCGTTAATTTTTTAAATTTAAAAATGATATTCATTATGCACTTTAAAACCGTAGAAAAACCTAATTTTTAAACCAACAAGGAATGTTAAAAAATCAAATATATATCTTTTTAAAAAGATGTCAAGTGGTTGAAATAGAAATTGAAAATAAATATTTCACTTTCAATAATATTAAAAGAGTAATTTTTCTTTAAAATTAATTATTTTACAGAAAAGAAAAGAGTTTTTTAATAAAATCAGTTTTTTCACTATTCACTATAAAATTAATATATGGTGAAAAATGTAAAAATTGCACCCAATGTATATTTGGATATAAAAAATTAAAAATAGATATTTTTTTATAAAATTAATTTTCTATAAGTTCAAAAAATTATTTATTATAAATTTTTTATCATAATAAAATCATTTATAGAGAAAATATATTTTTAGAAATAAAATAAATTTACCAAAAAATAGTTAACTATTTAATAAAAATTTATCAACAATAAAATAAAGCTGGTCATATATATATATATATATATATATATATATATCATAAATTATATAATTATATTAATACCAACCTATTAAATGGATATGTTCTAAATAATATGTATTTAATTGGACATTTAAGAATAGTGTTGCATGTGAAATTGGTTGTAGAATACAGTTTTCCTTTCAAAAATATCAATGTGACACAATATTATAATTAATTAATATATTATAGAATTTTTATTTTGATAAAAATATAATTTTTCTAAATAATCATATCATAATTAACTTCGGTGGATGTTTTGGGATGTTTGAGAATATATTCATTTTTTAGTAAATATTGAAAATTATTATTTTTGATAAACTATCATCTGTTTTAAATAAATTATTTTTTATAATAGTCATTATATGTGATTAATTTTTTTTTAAAATTAATAATATTACTGTTAATTTATATTTAATCTACTTAAATACATTTGATTTATCATTATTTCAGATTTTAGTATAAGTAAATTTTTGGGATTAAAAATAGAATTTTTTTAAAAATGTTCTAATTTGCATAATTAAGTCCCTTAATAAATAATTAAAAATATACTAATAAATAATTTTTTAAATAAAATATTTTTATTATATTTCATTATTTTATTAATTAAATTCAAAATATTGATTATCAATTTTCATAGAGTTAATATAACATCATTATTTTTATGAAAAATACACCTATCGAAAAAATAATTTTCATTGAATCTATTGGTTTTTTTTTGAATTACATTCTGCCGCATATTAGAATATAATATTTTAAAATAGACTCAACATTTTTATCTGTATAATTTATATTCACTTAAAATATAATCAAAAATTTTGGGGGTAATGAATATGAAATGTATTAAAAATCATTTACCGCTGTTTAGGTAAAATTTTATTTACAATGGGTTAAACTAAAAAAGTAGTGGTCAAAATGGAAAAAAAGACTAAATAATTATTATGGATGTTTTTTACCTTATAATATATTAATATTTTTAATATTCAATCTTAGAGGCTTTTTTATTTTGAAAAACATGGTTAAAATTTATTTTTCAAATATTTTAATTTTGATACTCACCTAACATATAAAAAGTCACCAAGTATTTTATCTTATTCAAAAAATCATACAATATTTTGGGACATGTAAAAACATAATACCTTGTATAATTTAATTATAATTACATTGATATCTTTTTTTTATCCTAAATACATCCTATGAATCCCTTTGGTGTTAGACTATAGAGGTTTTCCAAAGAAGAGGTTTCATGCTTACCATAACATCTTTATTTTATGTCATTGTCTGCCTCCTTCAAATACAATTAAATTTCCCTTACAAAATAACAATAATATGTCCCATATAATTATGTTTTTGATGATAATTTAACAAAATAAATCCATTTCCTCTTCTAAGAAATGGGATATGAAATCATCATGTCTGTGTACAGCGGACTACCACCTCATGAACTGATGTCAATCATGTTCAATCATCATCTCTAAAGACATAGTATATTTATGGATTTATATTATATATGTAATAATTTTAAAATATTAATAATTACTAATTTATGATATCACACATACCTTATTAACTTCCATTACATGTAGGAGAAGATAATTTTTCTCATTTTTATGGTGGATTATCACGTCTCATAGAGATGTGATTCATTTTTCACTGACACTGTACATGTAATGTAAAATTAAAAGTTTCAATGAATATATGTGATATATAGGGAAATATTATCATATTAGTGAAATAATTTTCATTATTATATGTTAATAAATTATTTTACTTCTCATATATCCACTCACTAAAAAATGATAATGTGATTTGTGTGTACTTGAGGAAAACCCCATACAAGAAATGATGTGATTGTTTTTTCATCACCACATAACATGGAATAAATATATAATAATATTAAAGGAAATAATATTCTATTTATGATATGTTTAATATCCTACAATGAAAATATAATACAACCCATCTTTCTATAATTATAATAGATAAATTAAAATGTTCCTCATGTGTATGTATAACTTACCTTCTCCATGATTATAACGTAAATCATTTTTTGTAATGACAATTTATGGATATTTTTAAAATTATTAATGATGTATATAATTGTTACTTAATTAATTATTATTATTCTATATGATATTAAATAATTATCACCATCACCTAGGGAATCACAACAGACCCACTTTGAAATAATGAAAAAAACATCCTCAAAACACCACATGATGGCTTAACTGAAGAAGTGTTTAAATATGTCGCAAACTATTAATAAATAAAATTTTTTATGTATAAATTATTAGCCAATGATAATTTTATTATGAAAATGTATAATTAATATTAGTGTATTATATTGAAGTATTGGACATGTATGAAGGAAGTTAGACCTGTGGTAAGTGCTTCTCATCTTACATTATCTTCTATGAGACCAATTACTTCTTCACCATTTGTTATTATTATGTGATAAACGAACATAGCAAAAATTTCTTATATAATTCCTTTGATGAAAATTATTTGGATTTAATTATAATTATTAGGTTCATTCTTTCTCAAGGATTAGATCATGATATTACCAAAGAGGTAAGGGACTTGTCCCAATTTTCCTTTATTGAGGTATATTTCACTATTATACAATTAATTTATTTTATATGGTGTATATACATATAATTTTACATCTAATATCATAAATCCTTCAAATATAATTTCATTTAAGGTCTCAATTTGAATTAGTTATAAATGGGTATTTAACATGAATGTTACCATGTAGTAAAGGGTTTCATAACTCAATTTTAATTTGTTGGGTTGTTAATATTATTAATTGATATTGTTATGATATGATTATTTTTGAAATGAAATATAATATTTTAATTTTGAATTTTAATTTTTTTTGGGTATACATTTGTTACATTTTATATGGTGATTTATTAATTCTTAGTTAAGTAATTTGAACTTCGTCAGGGTTATTTGTCCCAAATTACATTCTTCCTAAAATTGTTTTTATATGAATATATATTATTTGATGAAATGTATATACTTACCTTTTGAAATGTTATACCATTAATATCTGAATTTTTGAGATATTTCATGTAATTTTGTGCTATTATTTCAGGGGTCGTCTAATTGAATAGTTACCAAATAGGAAATGGATTTAAGTTACAATCTATATTATTTTTTGGAATGTATATAATTAATTTTCTTCTTGATGAAATAAAATGTTCCTATTTTCATCAACCTAATTTATTTTATTATCATACTATTATTAAGTTGGTTCAAAATTAAAGTTTCTATCACCCCCTTCTTTATTTAAGTAATATCAGGAATTTTTTATATATGCGATATAGAACGTGTATCTCTATTTTAAACTGTGAATCATTCTCTTACATATTGTTGTTTTATAAAATGTTTCCAAATGTGTTATTTCATAAAAATAATTTATTTCCTAAATATTTATTTTATTACATTTTCAATTTAATTAAATGGTTTTATGAATAACATTTCTTATTGTTTCCCACATGGTC